>PDNT01000008.1:0-1200000 GCA_003353625.1 Fusarium fracticaudum
TAACCCTAACCCTAACCCTAACCCTAACCCTAACCCTAACCCTAACCCTAACCCTAACCCTAACCCTAACCCTAACCCTAACCCTAACCCTAACCCTAAGCGCCTTAACCTTTCTTTTTTATTTAGTAGTAGCCTTTTTAAGCTCTTTCTTATAGCTTTTAATAAGTTTTAGTAGCTTAGAGTTAATACTAGTACTAAAATTAATACTACTTAGGCCCTTTCCTAAGCTACTTTTACTGCTTTTACTACTTCTATAGCTACTATAGCAGGTTTACGCTAGCTTAATAATCTAGTATTATATATAAGGGGCTTTATATAGTATTTAAAGTATAACTAGCTTTTAATTATACTACTATATATCCTATTTACCTTTATTACCTTTACTATTATTATTACCTTCCTTATAATACTTAAAAAGTATTTAATACCTATCCTAATTAAATTAATTATAGGTTAGGTATTAATAGCTTTTATAACTAAAACCTATATATATCTCTAGCCTAGGGATTAGTAGGCCCTTATTAGCTAATAGCTCTATATCCTTATTAGTTAGGTTTTAAAGTGCTAGTAGCTATAAGCCAGACAAAGAGATAAAGGTAGTAAATATAATAACCTTTTATAGTTACTTCCTAACTATCTTATAGTAGTTATAATAGTAGTACTTAACTTACTTTACATAAAGCCTAATTATAGCTAGGTAAATAAGGTAAATAAAAATATTAAGCTTTTTATATAGTTAGATAATAACCTAGCCTCCTCTTACCTTAGTATTATTATTACTATTAGAATTAGTAGCTACTAGTATCTTATTACTTAGTTATTTAAATTTACTAATAAATAGAAATAAAGGGATATAGATAGGTAGATAAAGTTAATAGCTAGGTTACTTAGTAAGATAGGTTAGCTTATTATTATTAATAGTAATATAAACTTTAATTTCTAGCCTGCTTTGCTTTTTATTATTACTAGCAGTAATATAATATTTATCCTAGTATAGTAAATAGATAAGTAAGTATAATAGTAAGCCTTTTTAAACTGTAGCCTAAAGAGCTTAACTAGGCCTATAGTTATAGTTAAGGCCCCTTAAGCTATAGTTTAAAAAGGCTAACAGTAAGTAAAAAAAAGGGAATTAATTAATTAATTAATAGATTTTACTAGCAGTATAGTAATATAAATTATAGTTAGCTATTTTTATTATTAACCTAATAATCTTAGCTAGGGTTTATATTAATTAACCTTAGGGTTAGCTTGGGGTTAGCTCTTAACGGGGGCCCTTTTTGCTAGTAGTTTACTGTAAACTGCAGTTAGCAGTAAATAGCCTAAGTGCCTAGCTCTTTTGGCTAATTAGCTTACGTTACTGCTAACCCTAAACCCTACCTGCCCTTATAGTTTATAGCGAAACGCATGCAGACTGGCAACTAGGGCAAGCCTAATAAAGGGGAAAGATTATATTATAACCCTAGTAGTTATATTATATATACTAACTATACCTTACTTTTTCTATCTAATTTAATATTATAACTAGATCTAGCTAAGGAGCTAGGATACTTAAAAAGGACTAATTAAGCTAAAACTAATAAGTATAGGAATAATAGTATTTTAAGACTGCTTTGTCCTAGGACTAATAATAACCTTATATTATATTACTTTAATATAAACTATTCTAGTATATATATATATTTATTTAGTATTAAATAGAACTTAGCTTACTAACTATTAATAATACTTCTTTACCTTAATAAGCTTTATATATACTATTAACTATTAAGAGATATAACTTTAAAACTAATATACTTAGTACAATGCCCTATATAATCTGTAAATATAAACCTAGTATAGACTAGTTTCCCTATTTAAAACCCCTAACTATTATATATAAGTTTATTATATATATTTTTTAAATCCTTACTTTTAATTATTACTATAAGGTTAATAATTTTAGTTTATTATATATTATAGTATACCTTAGGGGTATAGCTAAAGTTAGTATTTAATAGTATAAGTTTAGTACTTTTATTATAAGTAATATTATAGGCTAGCTAGGTATATAGTAGTCTCTTAACCTAGTTATTTTATTTATAGTTAATATAATACTATAAGTACTATTTTATTACTTAGTTTATTTATTCTATTTACCTATTTACTTAAGGTCTAAATACTATTATAAGTCTATAATTAACTTTTATATAGGCTATTAATACTTACTAAAACTTACTAGTAAATATTATACTTCTATTTATAAGGATTTCTTTTAGTAATCCTTATTTTTATATAATCTTATTATAAAAGATATAAGGTATTTTTTTAGTATTTATATCTTCTCTATAAGGTATATAGATTAAGAACTTTATAAGTCTTTTAATAATAATTATAATATTATTATAAAAGATTTTAGTTAAAGGTTCTTTTAATTATAGTAATTTAGTAATAAAATCTATTATAAGTAAGCTTTATAGTACTTCTATAACTTTAAGAAGTTATAGTTTTTTATAAAGTTTATATTATTATACCTTTATTCTTATATAAATATTATATTATTTAATAATCTTTTTTACTATTAACTACTTAACTTAGTATTTATATTATAAAAGTCTCTTTAAAGTTTTAATAACTTCTTAGTATTTATATACTAAGTATTTATAGAATTTTTATATAAATTCTTTAGGTTTACCTAGGATTTCCTTAGTAATTACTAGCTATATTTATCCTAGTATTTATATTTATTAAGTAAATTTATATTTTCCTTTTTTATTTTTTTTTAGTATCTATTCCTTTACTTTTATAGTACTAGTATTATAGTCTAATTTATAATTAATTATATTTACTTTACTATTTTTAAATCCTTTATAGTAAATAATTATAAAGTTAAACTTATATAGATATTCTATATAGTATAGTTATTATTAGTTAAGTTTATATATTATAGTAAAGTAAAAGATATTTTAGTAGTTAGTATAAACCTTAACTTAGTACTTACTTTCTATAAGGTAGTATTTAAACTCCTTAAAGTAATTAATAATTACTAAAAACTCCTTATTATAAATAAAGTAGTTAAGTTCTGCTTTATATAGCTTATATAAGTAAAATATAATAAGGTATAATTTTCCTATATTATTTTATTAACTAATTTATTTTCTTAAAGTAAAGTCTAATAAGTCTATTTTTAATTTAATTTTCTTATCTAGGTTAAAGATAGCTAAGACTACTTTACTAATAATAGCTTCTTTTAACTATTTAAAGGCTATCTAAGCCTTATTATTTTATTTAAAGGATTTATCTTTTTTAGTAAGTTTTATTAAAGAATTTATAACCTTACTAAAATCCTTAATAAATTACTAGTAGTAATTAATAAAGCCTAGAAAGGCTTATATTTTTTTAATATTATTAAGTACTTTTTATTTTAAAATTATAAAGATTTTCTTTTTTTTTATATTAATCTTTCTAGGTATAATAGTATATTTTAAGAAATTTACCTTTATAATATAAAAGTAACTTTTCTTTAGTTTAACTAGTAGCTTAGTATTTTATAATATTTTTAAGACCTTATAGATATATTTCTTATATTTTTCTTTATTATTTAAAAAGATTAAAATATTATTTAAGTAATAAACTATAAAGATATTAAGGTACTATTAAAGTATACTATTAATTATTTACTAAAATATTATAAGTATATTAGTAAAACTAAAGGGTATTACTATATACTTAAATAGTCTAAATCTAGTTTTAAATACTATTTTCTATTTATTTCCTTTTTTAATATAAATTAAGTTATATATACCTTTAAGGTTTAAGGTAGTAAAGATCTTTTTACCTTATAATTAATTCTTAAGTTCTATAATAAGTAAAAGTAAGGTTTAATTCTTAATAGTTTTTATATTAACTAGTTAATAGTTAATAATAGGTCTAGGTTTTCTATTCTTTTTTAGTATAAAGAATATTAATAATATTAAAGCTAAGCTTAACTTTTTAATATAACTTTTTTATAGTATCTTATTAATATATACTTTTTATACTTTTAACTTTTCTTTATTAAGTAAATATAACTTTTAAAATAGTAAGTTATTATTTATAAGGTTAATTTTATAATTTTACTTATTATATTTAAGGACTTTTATTTTTAGTTTTTTTATAAATAGTTTATTATATATATAGTATTTTTTTAGTATATTTACTAGTCTATTTTAGCTTATTATTAGTTCTAATTCTTTTTATAGGTCTTATTACTAAAAAATACCTAGAATTTATTTTTTACTTTATATACCTTTTTTATACTTATATTATACTTTTTTTAAAGGTAGTAATTACTTTATTTTACGCTTATCTATACCTTTTTTAGTAATTAAAATTTAAAATTTCTTACTATTTTTTATAATTATTTTATTATTACTTTTAAAGTTATTAAGAAATATAACCTAGCCTTTTTTTTAGTTAATAATTAGGTTTTTTTATCTAAGCTATACTATACTTAGGATAATATTTATATCCTATTTTAAAAGTATAATATTAAAATTTACTTTTTATTTTTTTCTTTTAGCTAGGATTTTAAGGTAATTAGCCTTTTAATTTATAATAGTATTATTATAATTAAAAAGCTATCCTTTTATATTAATTAGTAAGTAAGGTAATAATTTCTTTTTTTATAGTATTTTTAGCTTTATAACTATTTTTAAGTTAATAAAGTTTTATTATACTTTATTATTAACCTAAGCTTTTAGCTATTTTCCCTTAATTTAAATAAATAGTATTAGGTATATTAATATACTTATTATTTATATTACTTTTAAAGCGCTTATATCTTATTATAGATATTAGTCTTTACTTATTTATAGCTTTATTATAAATAGTATTTATCTTTTCTTAAAGTATTATAATAAATCTTTTTATAGTTACTATTATAGTATCCTTTACTATTAGTATAGTTATTAATAAATTCCTTATTATATAGCTATTATTATAAGTATTTTTCTAATTTTATATTTTATTTATTTATTATTTATTATCTAAATTATTAGTTCTTATTTAAGTACTATTCTTTAGCTTTATTTTACTATAGTTTATTATTATTATCTAGGTATAATGTAGTTAATAAGCATACAGGTTATCTAAGTATATAGGTTACTTTTTATAGCCTTTTAAACTTATAGCTTAAAAGCTTAAGCTGCAGTTTAAAAACACTAGCTTTTACTTACTAAATTCCTCCCTAAATAACTTAAAAACTACCTAATAGGTTCTTATATTATACCTGCCCTTACTATATATACTATAGCATTAAATACCTAGTTTAACTAACCTTTCTTAATTACTACTTCTTAATAATTTAGCTACTATTTATATATTAATATCTATCTAATTAATTACTTATAATATATTTTATATAGTTATTACCTTTCCTTTTTATAGTTTAGTCTTTTTTGCCTTCTAGTATTAGCTTAGTATCTTATTTATATTTTAAAGATTTTAGTTCTTAGCTCTTAATAATATATTCTTATATATTATAGCTATTATTTCTTTTATAAAAGACTTTAAAGCTCTTAAAATTAACTTTAGGGAGCTACTATAATAACGCTTAATCTAATTACTAAGGTAATTAGATTAAGATTAGGTCTTAATAACTATCTTTAAAGTCTTTAAAGCTTATAGTATTAATAGTTAAGTAGCCTCCCTAGGAGGCATTAGGGTTTATAGCTATATATTAAGCTTTAAGATTATAGTTTCTAGATTAAGAAAAGTAAGTCTAGTTCCTTTAAAACTTCCTTAGATATTACTTTCTGTAAAGGTAGCTTAAAAAGTAGTATAAAAGGCTAGGAAGAACTTAGTCTTAAAAATATAGGTTATAGAGTATTTAATTAGATATTCTATTTTTTAACTATAAGCCTTTTTTAGTACTATAAAGTACCTAATATTAAGAGGCTAAAGTAGGTAGAATATATAAGTAGGTATATAGAGTATAATAATCTTATAATCTTAGTAATATCTCTTAAACTTAACAGAATAGTAGCTTTTATAACTATTAAGGATTAGAAAGTAATAAGTATTAACTAATTAAATACTTATAGATTAATTAAAGTGCTTTAGCTACTTAAGACCTAGCTTATTATTTATCTATCTATTTTAGCTTATTATAATAACCTAGTTAGGTAAGAGGTTACTTTTTTAGTACTAATTAGTAAGGTAATACTAGCCTAAACTAATAATAAATAGTAAGATTAATTAACCTTCTATATTAATTACTATAATTACTATAATTTATTTTTAATTTCTAGGCTATACTAATTTTAGCCTTTTTTGCCTTTTTAAGCTTATAATTACTATTCTGGCTATTATAAGGCTTATTATAAAGCTAGTCTTATTAAAGTTCTAGATATTATTTAACTAAATACTATACTTTATAATTATATTTTATATAAGCTTAAACTAGCTATAAATAATAGTTAGATCTTTATATTTAGCTTTCTAATAGTTATATCTTTAAAATAAATATATCTTTAGCTCTAATTATTACTTTATAAAGTTATAAGCCTAGCGCTTACTAATAGGTAATATATTACAGTTAGCTAATAGAGAATTAGCTATTTTTTCTATAAAATGTAGTTATAAGGGAAATCCTTATAAATCTAGGTTAAGGAGGAATTAAACTATTATCTATTTCTTTAGATTAGTTAGTCTTTATAACTTTAAGACCTAATTACTTTATAATTAAATGCTATAGTAGTGGTAATATAAGGTCTTAAAGGGTACCTTATAATTAGTTACAGACTATTATAGGCTTAGTTTTAGGTTATTTTAAAGAGCTTAAAAAGTAAGAAGGATTCTAGCCTTATTTAAAGGTTATAATATATTAGGTTATTAATAATTATCTAATTAAATAGAAATGTTATAAGGTAAGGGATTTTTAACCTATATACTTGGATAACCTGCATGCTTATTAACTACGTTAGGCTATTTACTTTTTATTAATATTATATTTTATTAGTATTTTCTAAACTAGTATTATTAATTAATACTATTTTCTTAAGTATATACTTTCTTTAAGTTCTTTTTTTAAACTCTTTTTTTACTTTTTTAATTATTTATAAAAACTACTTAATTTTATTTAAAAAATCCTTTACTTTATAAATCTATCTATAAAGTAATATACTAAATTATAGTTTTATAACTTTAAGTTAGTTATATTATATTTTAACTAAGTATATTTTTATTTCTTTTTATAAATAGAGTTTATTATTAGGTATACTTTTTATAGTAATTAGAAAGTAATTATTATCTAGTTTCTTTACTTTATATTATTTATACTAATCATTTTTATATAAGATTTATAAGATTTCTTTATATCTAGGATTTATTAATATTATCTAGATATTATTTTATATATTAAAATTAAGTTTTTTATATAGTAAATTAAGTATAATGTAGTTAATAAGTATATAGGTTATTTAAGTATATAGGTTACTTTCTATAGCTTTTTAAACCTATAGCTTAAAAGCTTAAGCTATAGTTTAAAAACGCTAGCTTTTACTTACTAAATTCCTCCCTAGATAACTTAAAAACTACCTAATAGGTTCTTATATTATACCTGCCCTTACTATATATACTATAGTATTAAATACCTAGTCTAACTAACCTTCCTTAACTATTACTTCTTAATAATTTAGCTACTATCTATATATTAATATCTATTTAATTAATTACTTATAATATATCCTATATAGTTATTACTTTTTCTTTTTATAGTTTAGTCCTTTTTACCCTTTAGTATTAGCTTAGTATTTTATTTATATCTTAAAGATTTTAGTTCTTAGCTCTTAATAATATATTCTTATATATTATAGCTATTATTTTTTTTATAAGAGACTTTAAAGCTCTTAAAATTAACTTTAGGGAGCTACTATAATAGTATTTAATTTAATTACTAAGGTAATTAAACTAAAATTAGGTCTTAATAACTGTCTTTAAGGTCTTTAAAGCTTATAGTATTAATAGTTAAGTAGCCTCTCTAGGAGGTATTAAGGTCTATAGCTATATATTAAGCTTTAAGATTATAGTTTCTAGATTAAGAAAAGTAAGCCTAGTTCCTTTAAAACTTCTCTAGATATTACTTTCTATAAAGGTAGCCTAAAAAGCAGTATAAAAGGCTAGGAAAAACTTAGTCTTAGAAATATAGGTTATAGAGTATCTAATTAAATACTCTATTTCTTAACTATAAGCCTTTTTTAGTACTGTAAAGTACCTAATATTAAGAGACTAGAGTAGGTAGGATATATAAGTAGGTATATAGAGTATAATAATCTTATAATCTTAGTAGTATTTTTTAAACTTAATAGAATAGTAGCTTTTATAACTATTAAGGATTAGAAGGTAATAGGCACTAACTAATTAGATATTTATAGATTAATTAAAGTACTTTAGCTACTTAAGACCTAGCTTATTATTTATCTATCTATTTTAGCTTATTATAATAACCTAGTTAGGCAGAAGGTTACTTTTTTAGTACTAATTAGTAAGGTAATACTAGCCTAAATTAATAATAAATAGCAGGATTAATTAACCCTTTATATTAATTACTATAATTATTATAATCTATTTTTAATTTCTAGGCTATATTGATTTTAGCCTTTTCTGCCTTTTTAAGCCTATAACTGCTATTCTAGCTATTATAAGGCCTATTATAAAGCCAGTCTTATTAAAGTTCTAGATATTATCTAACTAGATACTATACTTTATAATTATATTTTATATAAGCTTAAACTAGCTATAAATAATAGTTAGATCTTTATATTTAGCTTTTTAATAGTTATATTTTTAAAATAAATATATTTTTAGCTTTAGTTATTACTTTATAAAGTTATAAGCCTAGCGCTTACTAATAGGTAATGCGTTATAGTTAGCTAATAGAGAATTAGCTATTTTTTCTATAAAATACAGTTATAAGGGAAATCCTTGCAAATCTAGGTTAAGGAGGAATTAAACTATTATCTATTTCTCTAGATTAGTTAGTCTTTATGACTTTAGGACTTAATTACTTTATAATTAAATGCTATAGTAGTGGTAATATAAGGTCTTAAAGGGCACCTTATAATTAGTTATAAACTATTATAGGCTTAGTTTTGGGTTATTTTAAAGAGCCTGAAGGGCAAGAAGGATTCTAGCCTTATTTAAAGGTCATAATATATTAGGTTATTAATAATTATCTAATTAAATAGAAATATTATAAAGTAAGGGATTTTTAACCTATATACTTAGATAACCTGTATACTTATTAACTACGTTATTATTAGTATAATAGGCTTTAATATAAATAGTACTTTCTTTTTCTATATTAGTATATTTTCTTACTCTTTATATATAGAGCTTATTATATATTTTAAAAATCCTAAGTCCTTATTTATTATACTTCTTTTAATAGTTTTAAGTTTATATTTTTATAGTTTTTTTATTTTACTTTTAGAAATACTAGGCTATAGCTTATACTAATCCTTTCCTATATTTTATACTTTAAGACTATTAGTAGTAGGATTATTAGATATTATTTTTATTTTTAACTTTTTATTTCTATTTTACTTTATTTCTTACTAGCTTAATTTTAATAAAAATATTATTTATTATTTATAGTAGCTATAATTATTCTAGGTTAGGAGCTATTATTTCTTTTTGCCTTATTATTTCTTAGACTTATAGTTTTATAAGTTTCTTTTACTTTTTTCTTTTTTTTTTACTATTTTTTTACTATCTTTTTTATTCCTTTTCTTAGTAAGCTAGGTCTTTTTATACTGTTTTATAATACTTATTAAATTTAATTTTATATAGTATAGGAATCTATAGTATATTCCCTATCTTAGTATCTTTTTCTATTAGGATTTTATCCTAGGGTTATTTAACTAAGCTTTCCTAGTATAGGTTTTAACCTTACTTAGGTATATTATCTTTATATAGGGCTATTACTTTTACTATATTATATATACCTTATATTATTTCTAGTTTTTAGGTTTTTTAGGCTATTTAAGGTTCTATTTACTAAGTTAGTCTTAAAGTCTACTTACCTTAGTTAGGATTTTATAGCTTATATAGTTTTAGGTATTATTATACTATATATCTAAAGTTATTATAGTTATAATACTTATATCTAAATATATCTTATAGCTTATATTTTTAATTATTTAGTTAAGTAGCTCTTAGTATTATAAGGCCTAATTATATTTTATATAAGGTATTATTATATTAATTACCTTATTATTATCTTTAGTTATAAGAGTTACTTTAGTTATTATTATATTATTAGTTAGGGTAATATAAGTTAAAGTTATTTTTATATTTATAGTTTACTTTTTTTTTTTTATATTTATACTATTATTTATTAATCTTAATTACTATAGTAATATAGGTTATAAGGTTATTAAGTCTATCTATAAAGTATAGTTTATTTTTAATTTCTTTTTTAATACTTTAGTAATAGATTTCTATAAAGGTATTATTATTTTACTAGGTCTTAGCTACTAGCTAATAGAACTTAGCTAAGTATATAGTATATAACTTTTACTATTTAAGTATAAGTAGTTTAGCTATAACTTATTATTCCTTATTAACTACTTTAAAATTATCCTTAAGTACTTATTTAAAGTTATTCTAATCTGTAAAAATATTCTAAGTATTTTAATCTTAAGTAACTTTATTATTCTTAAGGTAGTTATTTATAATAAGTTTAAACTACTTCTTAATACTTTTTTAAATTAAAGGTACTATAAATAAGAGTTTCTTAGTAATAATATTTAGTTTATTTAAAAATAAGTAAAAATATCTCTTTATTTATATAAGGAATAGGATTATATTAATTACCTATCCTTTAAAAGGTTCTAACTTAAGTAGCTTTAAAGCTTTACTAAGGTCTTTTCCTTATTACTTACTATTAGTATTATTAATTATTATAGTATTCTGCTAGTTACTTATCTAGGCTTATAAGATCTAAATAGTATTATAAAGCTATTAAACTTTAGCTACTATTTTAGTATTACTAGGTAGTACTTTAATATAAAAAAGTACTAAACTAATATTACTAAATATCTTAATAATATAATATTACTTAGTATAAATATAGTATATTTTAAATAAGAGTTATTAATATATAATAGTTAGGGTTTTAAATAAAGAAACTAGTCTATACTAAGTTTATATTTATAGATAGTATAAGGTATTATACTAAGTATATTAGTTTAAAGTTATATCTCTTAATAGTTAATAGTATAAGTAAAGCTTATTAAGATAAAGAAGTATTATTAATAGCTAGTAAGCTAAGTTTTATCTAATACTAAATAAATATATATATATACTTAGGTAGTTTATATTAAAATAATATAATATAAGGTTATTATTAGTCCTAAAATAAAGTAGTCCTGGAATACTATTACTTTTATATTTATTAGTCTTAACTTAATTAGTCCTTTCCTAAGTACCCTTATCTCTCTGCTAGGGCTAGTTATAGTATTAAATTAAATAAAAAATATAAGGTCTAGTTTAAATACATAATATAACTGCTAAGGTTATAATATTACTAGCTTATTAATAGTTTTATTTATATAGTTAGTATAAAGGGTTATATAATATACTAGCTATTACCTTTACCTTTACCTTTACCTTAGCCTTTACCTTAGCCTTTACCTTAGCCTAGGTTTAGGCTTAAATACCTTTACTTAATAACTTCTTAAACTGTAGCCTAGGCCTAGGTTACTAACCTTAAGCTATAGCTTTAAAAGGCTTATATAATATAGTTACCTGCCTATATACTTACTTATATATTTAGTAACTTACTTACTAACCTTTTTTCTTTTTTTTTTTATTACTTTCTTAGCTTATTTTAAAACTAGCTAAGCTTATAGCTATAGTTTAAAAATAGCTAGCTATATACCTTAATAGTATATATATTAAGATTACTATAACCTTTTTTAAAAAAGCTATTACTTAGCTTATTATAGCAATGCCTATAGTAAGATTATTAGGAAGTTATACTATACTAAGTAAAGTAACTATAAAGGCTTAGAGTTTAATCTTTTTATAATTATTACCTTTATAGGCTAAATAGTAGCTTTTTTACCTTTTTTACCTTTTTTACTTACTTTAAGCTTATTTTTATATTTATAAAAACGCCTTAATTTACTAGCCTATACTAAAGGCCTTACTTAGGGTTAAATAGTGCTTTTTAATTAGCTTATATTAAAGTAATAATATAGTTACTAGTAGTATAATATAGCCTTACTTACCTTAGCTAATAAAACTATAGCTTTACTTAGTAGCTTATATTATACTATTACTAAACTAGTAATTAGGTTTTTATTTTTATTAATTTACTTACTATACTATTTTAACTCTAAAAGTAATACTTATTTTCTTACGTTTTTTAATCCTTTAATAAATATAATTTTTATTTTTAATATAAATAGAGCTTAAATTACTTTTTACTTCTATACCCTGCTTAATTTCTATTTTTTTATCTATATTTTTACTTCCTTCTTATCCTTTTTAAAATATTAAAGCTAAAACTGCCCTGGCTTTTAGTAATTATTAAGGTTATTAATTAAGGGCTTGTATAACTAATAGGTAGCCGACTAATGCCTTGGCCTTGCGGTATGTCTTGTCTAAATCGGCTTAAATTATTTTCCTAGTAAATAATACTTACCGTTACAGGTCTTGAGGTAAGGGGTAATGGGCTAATTTCTAGATAGTAACGATGAGTTTCTGTAAGACGCCTATCTTTGGAGAAACTAGCGTTAATATTCTGTCCAACGTATACTCGGTTTCTATTAAAATACTTATTACAGTTTCGATTCATATCCGAAAGTTCCTTGAACCTTGCCTTAATGGCAGTGAGATCCTCCATGAAGCTTTTATCATATTGTATTATGTCGAGTTCGAATCCGAACTTGTAGAGTTACGAGAGGTCTGAGAAAAGCTTATTAGCCCTTGTCGTGAGCCTCTCCTGGTAAGAAAACATGTAAGGGTGTTCTTTGGAGCTAGAAACGCTCGATCTTCTTGCTCTATGCCTTGAGGGGTTTCCACTCTTATGGTGTTCAAAGTATTGGGATCTGGAACCTGTATCAACCGCCGTTTCTGGACGGCCAATCTCCTCAGAAAATGGTAATCCCAAGGAGGGACAGTTTCGCGATCTTCTTCGAGGGTGGCCTGCGTCGTCCGGAGAGCCGAAGTCGTACGGCTCCCTGGTGCAGTCTGTAGCATAGCCATTGCGGTTTGGATTTGAGAAAGATCGAGAGCTTGAAGCTGTTGGCCTATTCAAGGGTTCTTGAGGTGAAATATGTGCACCTGTATTCTGATCCGTAGTAGCGCGCCCTGATTGTTTTTGTGCTTGACTTTGCGTAGCTGGGATTGCGTCACTCTGTGAGAGATTGTTACCTGAGGTCACAGAATCGGATAGCTGATGCTTGCATCGCGCGCCATACTCGTTATCCGAGGTCAAAATCATGACACTTGTATCTTGATCGAACTGGCTCTGATCTTGGCCGGTTTCGCGATCTTGGCTGCACTGAATTGCTTCTGTGAGATCACCCAGGTCATCAAAGCATTCTGCAAGATCCCAATCATTCGGACAGTTTTGCAGAAAGTTTTCGGTGATATTCATGCCATAGTTCAATGGATCCTCTTCAATCATTGATGGGGCCTTCATCTTTAAAGCCTGTTCATGATGAACTAAGTGTTGTTGTTTAGGCTTAACATATCTGAGAAAATAAGTTACTGAGGACTTACGATATCTTCTCTGTGCTAATCGGTTCTGTAATTTTCTCCGATGCTCATAGCTGACTGGGTCAGCAGGCTGGCCCCTGTTCGTGTCGCTCGTTTGTTGCTGACTTGGCGTGATGGTCGACTCCGAAGTACCAATAGTTTGTATGTGCAGTCGAGAAAACATGACGCAAATGAGGTAACAACATGCACACGATTTGAGATGTGTCTAATGAAAAGTACCCCGTTGCCCTGCGTATAGCAACTCGTAGATTTGTAACAGCACCTACGATGCGTGTTGTGAAGCTTGCGTGGTGCTTTGATAAGCATAATAATAGCTTGGTGGGCTGGATTGGACCGTGGGTATTTTTTCCCTGCCCGGTTGGTCCTTATCCGAATTTTGTAAAAGTTCCGCCTTCTCTCTATGGATAGTTTGCTGTGTCCCATCAGTGCCAAGTACTCCGTACCTATTAGGTATATATCAAACATGAGGCCCCAGAGACAGAACCAACATACCAATTAACCATTTTCTGGTCTTCTCCCGCCGTAAAGCCCTTGCTTCGTGTTGGTTTTAACGGCATGACCCAGACCACTTCCTACCGCCCATTAGACGATTGAGAATCAATGACGGTGCATTAGACCCTGTAGCTGATTTCGCGCTCAACTTGCCGCAACATCTCCCTCACAACAATTCAATGCGTCTTCTTTGCCTGCGTGGTCAAGGGACCAATTCCAATCTATCTCAATACCTTATAAGCTTTCTATTCCTTATATATAAATAAATACCCTTTATATTTATACAGAACTTTAATAAAGATAAAATCCGTAAGATTACTTAAGGCCTATCTTAGTAAAAGTATAAAACAG
This sequence comes from Fusarium fracticaudum, assembly GCA_003353625.1. Taxonomy (NCBI): domain Eukaryota; kingdom Fungi; phylum Ascomycota; class Sordariomycetes; order Hypocreales; family Nectriaceae; genus Fusarium; species Fusarium fracticaudum. The sequence continues at coordinate 14,590 of PDNT01000008.1, forward strand.
GCCTTTAATGTCCTTATATAAACCTTATATATATCTACTCTACTTTACAATAAGCCCTGGCGTCTAATACCTAGGCTAACTTATTGTATTATATTAAACCTGTACAGTAAATATAATTAAAGTATTTTCTTAAGTAAGCTTTATAATACTATCTAGCTATTACATACTATTGCTTATCTAAACCTTATTTAATACTCAGATAAAAGTGCCTGTCTTCCAGCTTTTAGGTCTTGATTAGCCACTGGATAAGTTCCGGTATTGGCGTGCCCTTTTAATTCACCTGGGTACTGTCCTGGGCCTCCTACAGATTGCAAAGGAAAAGGTGCTGGGTCAGCAACTGTTAACGCCCTGCCATCCACTGCCAAAACACGTTTCTGGCCAATAGGCACTAAGCTCAGATCTGGTACCCGTGTTATATAGCCTGGTTTCACCTTGTTTGGCTCTGATGTTGTATGTACCAAGTTTGCCAAGAGGGTTCCAGTCCAGTGTGGATCAGTTGCAACCATGAGAACCAGCCACATCACACTGGCCAAGAACAGAGCTAGACAGCTTAGAGCCAGCTGCAGGCGAGACATGGCCACCATCAATTTGTCAACGCTTATCTGCACAAGTGATGGGTCGACGCTGACACTGTACCCCCTGGCAACCATCAACGACTCAATGGTTCCAGAGTTGTCCCATATCCAGTTCAAGACATCGTTGTCGAGGGACTCAGCGCTGACATTGGACCGAGAGGCACCCAATCCTCGTATGATCATCATAGCAGCAGTGTCAACTTGGCCATAAAAGGCTTGTTGTCCAACTGCAGGCTCTGAGGCAGCGCAATCAGTCTTGGTCACCTTCCCACCAAACGCCTCATTCTGAAAGTTCGATCTTTCGCATTTCTCAAAAGGTTCGGGTGCCTTGTCGAGTGTTTCAGATCGAATAAGAGTGATGTTTGTGCTGGTGATGCTGACAATGGAGTACTGGCTATTGTTGTTGTTCTGTGGTGTGTAAAAGCCCCACTCGCTTTGAAAAGCCGATTTGTTATTGTTACCGCCTGTGTTTGCGCCGAAAAGATAACTGAGGTTATTATTTTGTGCATTCATCATACCATCGATGATGTTACCAATAAGAGGATTCTTTTGTTCCGTCTCGTTGGAACTCCAGGTGCGGCGGACTAGGTCAGTGACTTCCCCTCGGGCAAATGGGTCACCAGGGCTTGTTATCATAGTAACCTTCAAAGTAGCCTGAGAGAAAGTATGTCGCTTCTTCCCCTTAGTGACAGTAAAGACTTGTGTCATCAAGGCTGAACCTCCGCCTTGTCCAACGGAGACCCAGATGTTGTCCAATCTCTCGGGAAGAATGTATCTTGTATCGAGTTCTGTAGCATCACTCCAATGCACCTCAGGTTTGCCTGTTACGCTCTGTACATAATCCATTGCAAACGCGTTGTCGAAAGTGCAGTTCCAGACAGCAGAGCCTCCATCAAATTTCACACAATTCGTATTGAATGTGGCGTTACCGATTTTCCCCGTCGAAGGGTACATTGATAGAGTATCAGGGGAAACTGAAAATCCTTCACTGTCTAACCAGACACGAGCACCAACACCGTCTTGTCGTGCTGGTGTGAAAACCTCGGGAGTCCCGTGTCTATTGCCAACTTTTCCGGTCAAAGTGTAGTTCAGACCAGGATTGAAAAGATCAGATCCAACGATTTGAGGGAGTCTTTCTGTGGTACCCTCAAGTTGAGTCCTATTGAGAGCGAGTTGAATGATGTATGGAGGATTATCATTTCTTTGGGAATTATAATCAGCAAATGTCGCATTTGAAGCTTTGAAAATATAGCCTGGTGAGTCTAGTGCCCAGAGAAGAGTACCGTAGAGTGAAAAGACAATATTGAGTAGGCTAAAAGTGAGAACAACTAGTCCCGCTCGCGATAAGCCACGAGATGATATGTAGAGTGTTCGTTGGATATAATCCTCCGTGAACATAAGGTACGATGTGAACTGTCTTGATCGGGCCGCAACGAGCGAGAAAAGTTTAAAGATAAAGATCCCCATAAGTAATTCCGCACATTTGAAGATGACAGATTTGACCGCATTGTGATACAGAGGTATTGAAGATTTGATGAATGATGACGATGATTCGATCATATTGTGAGATACAGAAGACAACGATAGAATGAGGGAAAAATAGAAAAAGACAAGAAGAGGCAGCCCTTCTTGGCAAGCAGCTGGCGCCGACTTGATTGCCTTTCTAAGATTGGGTGGCCAGTATTCTTATACAGGCTTGAACTTGCAGGTGCGTATATCAATAAAATGGATTTTCAGCTAGGCTGATTGGTGAATTTGCGAGGACTAGTCTATCACTTCCTACTTAGGTTAGCGGTAGCTTTCACCTTAAGGTTGAAAATCGATGGTCTTGAGAAAGAGGGGTAGACAGGCGGGATAATTCCGTATGTACATTCCGCTATTCAAAGTGTTCCACTACCCTAAACACCCTCAAACCAAGTATTGGGATAATGCTCTATCAGCTTCGGTCTAACAGGCAGTCTCCTAGTAGTATATTGTTGAAGCTGAGAACTTTTGCTTTTCCATACCAGAATATCACTTGTTTGATAAGATTCCAGTCCTTCATTCATTTCACTTAGCAGGCGCCCAAAACACAAACAGTTCAACTACTGTGTTTTGTTACATTCCTTATAAAACTATTCTCTCACCGGATTACTTTCTCGGTATACTATCTCTGCTCATAGACATCAATCCATAGCAATGGAAGATGCCTCCAACAAGTTTTTTTTCGTTAAGCAAATACAGAGTTCCCAACGTCATGCCAATCTGAATTCTTTCTGGTAAACTGTGTTTCTGGAACATGTGAACTGAGTTACATTGCAGAAAGGACTTGCTTACAAAGCAAACTGCAACCATTCAGCATCAGGCTTCTTGTGAGCAAAATACCTCATAGATGCATTCAATTTGCCCAATCAGTAGACGTGAGTCGGAAAACAGATTAGGGTATCGGTATACAACCCATCATGTTCTTTCATCACTGAGAGGCAATGAAGCTGAACTGGAGCTCGAAGATTCACCAACGAAAGCTCCAATCACCAGCCTGTTGGTGAACAAGTCAGATAACCTACAAGGCGAAGTCTACGTTCAGCGGTCTGTGACACTCGATCACGCGTCAATTCGACACGCACTGTGCGTTATCCTTAATACCCGTTAAGTCAGTGAGAATATTCATAGATCTTGATTCTAGGGTCTTTGTTTCACTTCCCGTGTCTAACGGAGTCTGAAAGTGTATACCAGGTACAGATATTTTTTCAGTGCAGACAGCGCTGCTTCACTGACAGAACTTAGCATAAAGATAGATCGAGCCCCAGGGTTGAAACATACCTGCTTTGGCCCTACTGGCAGAATCATAAGCTTCTATCATGACACAAACTGAACACCCCAAAATGCTTCTGCAAGTTGGTCAGGCAACTCAATCTGCATGGAAGACTCTGAGCAATTGGCTTCCACCTCTCTTCGGAGACAAAGACTGGTGGTGGAAGACTCTCGGCCCACAACTCAACACCCTCCTCACGGAAGCGGACTATGACTTGAACGAGCAGTACGATGCTCTACTATTGTTATACCGATGGGTTGTTCCGGAAATGGGACCCAGGCCATGGTCAAGCACGGTTCCCTGGAAAAGCTTCATGACTGATGACCACTCTCCTATTGAGTATAGCTGGAAATGGAACTCTGGAAGCAAGAAGCCTGACATTAGATACGCTGTTGAGCTCGCCGATCCCTTAACTGGAAGCGAGAAAGATCCATTCAATCAAATCCCGACACGGAATTTTGTGTACAACCTCGCCAAGGTCATTCCCGAACTCGATCTCACCTGGTTTGAGCATTTCTGGCATGAGTTGCTAGGTCCCGGGTCTCCCACAACGTCCACTTCTGCAATCTCGACAAAGGGTTCAACCATTTTTGCGGCCTTGGAAATGCTGCGTGGTCGCTTGTCTATCAAAGTATATTTCATACCAGTCGAGACACCAGATATAAGTGCCTGGCACCAGATAAAACATGCGATTGAAACATCAGGATGTGAACATCTTGAGGCCTTGAACCATGTTGACAAATATCTCTCCAGCCACGACAACGGAAAGCAACTCCGCCCGTTCATGCTGGCAATAGACCTTGTCGAGCCCAGTGCTTCCCGGCTCAAAATATATGCAAGGTCCAACCAAACTTCTTTCCGCTTTGTCCGAGACGTTATGACTGTTGGCGGACTTCGCACAGGCTTGGATCAATCTCTAGAGAACTTTTACGATTTATGGAAACGTGCACTTGGTATCAACCCTGACACGTCACCTGAAGACGAGCTACCGAGTGTGGACCATCTGACTTCCGGGGCGGTATTTAACTTTGATGTCGCCCCAAAATCTTCGCTTCCCGACGTCAAGGCATATATACCAGTTCGACACTATACTAATAATGACCTTCGAGCTGCACTTGGGCTTATCGGGTATCTTGAAGAGCACGGGCATGAGCGTTACTCGCAATCGTATCTTCGTGCATTGGATATGTTGGCACCACCAGGTCAGCTTGACCAAGCTACTGGCGTTCAGACCTACTTCGCAGTTGCGTGTCAGGATGACGGCTTGTCTCTCACTTCTTACTTGAACCCTCAGTTGTATTCCATGTTTCGAGAGCCCGAGCGTTTATATATTTGAGTAATTTAATTCCATAGCAGTCTGATGCTTGAACAGTAACAGGAAGAAACAAGCAACTTCAAGTTTACTCTGGCTTCCTAGCCCACACCGTTCTCAAGCGAATATACGGGTGATTCCTCCTGTCTCTAATCTCTCGCCGGAACTTGGCGATATATACGTGGACCTCCTCGGGAGTCCATCCCAGCGTATTGGCAACAAATAACACAAGTCCTTCAGTATCCTGCGTACTGAACAGCTCACCAAACTGACCGATTTGTTTAAGCTTAGGATCTTTGGGGAAAGGGTTCAGTGGTAACTAAAGATTATACTTGTCAGCGTGTTCTGACCTAACCCTTAAGAACGGCGGCTTACCTTTGAGTCCCATTGCTTGACCTCTGTAAATCCTGATTTCTCAATGCCAGGTCTCTGCAGATCGTCTCCCACAACAGTGAATGTATTTCCAATTGTTTTAGAGGCCTTGATGAGGATAGGTCCCCACTGTGCCAATGCCGAGTCGGGCTGCACACTACCATCATCACTCTCGATAATAGCTGAAGCTTCAAAGGACTCGACCCAGCCGCCCGGCTTAAGAACCTTAAAAGCCTGTTTAAAAATATTATCCCAGTTTGGGACACATCCAACTAAATAGCGTAAGTGGACGTAATCAAAAGACTCCGGAGAAAAGGTCCAATCTTGGTTAAAGTCCTCGATCTCACTGTGCATGGTATAAGATAACGGCATCCTTTATTCAAGTTTATTAAACTGGTTATAACTTACAACTTGACATTCGGCGGCACCCACGAAGGTTGGATAGGAGAAATGTCCGTCCCTATCACTTCGCACCCGGGATACTTGTCGGCAAAATCACTTTCAGGTCAGTAAAGCTAGAGGTTTGAAGGTTTAGAGATCTTGAGGTTACTCACATAGCCCATATACCTAGGAAACAGAAAGATAATCAGCACTTCAGCTCTAGATGACTTTGCTATAAGTATCCGCGTACCTGTTCCGCATCCAACGTCAAGTATCTTCTGGTAGTAACGGATAGATTTAGTCTAGAGCGCATTGCCCCAAAGAACCAAGTGGCTTACTTGAATGCTATCATTAAGGGGAGCAAAGTGCAGCTCGCCATCTTGCGAAAGAGTAAACATGTGATGCCTGGACGTGTTAGTTGATACAGATCCACAAAGGATTCAGATCTCACGCAATATCCATGGCTTCACTTTGCCGTTCATCATTCGAGCCCCTGGCACGATGTCAGCTTTGCCTTCGGTCATGTAATGACTGATATTACCAATAGGCAGCATTTCCTCTCTCGCTGTGATATGTCCTGCCATTGATGGTACGGTAGTGGAGGATGCTTGAGGTAATGGAGGCCGTCGAGCTTTCGGAGTCTTCGCCAAGACCTGGATCATCTTCCTCCCCCTCAGGAACATCATCGACCTCGAGCGCCTGTGCGGCAGTTGCGACAGGCCCCTGACTCTTGGGAGACCGTGGAGATCGCGGGGAACTGCTCTTGGGGCTACTTTGAGACATGTTACAGCAGCGCAGTAGAAGACAAGAGTGGGAAACGAGGGACAGTGAAGAAGAAAGCTGCGCTCTGACCGAGATCAGTGCGTCTTTAAATTGTGCGTAAATATTTGGGGCTTGCCCTCAAGTTCATGATCTGATTCGATATCCGCCAGGTGCAGTGTAACATGTGACAGATGTTCCTTGCCTATAAATTTGAGGGCCATCACCAACCAGCCACTTAGAAGATATTATTAAGCGAATTAATACCACTTACAAGCCCATTCGGAGTGGGAGAAAACAAGGGGTTCGCGGTCTTGGCAAGAGCCTTTTGACAAAGGTCGCAGTCATGCCAACGTTTTATGAATAGATTTTAAAAAGAAAGGTTACATTATCTGCTCTATAATTCTTTTCGCCTATAGAGTAACTTGGTTGCCACTAGCCAATTTATTGTACACCATTATTACACTAACTTAACCAGGAGATCGTCTACCGGGTTTTTTGCCGCGCTATAGTAACCCCGCAAAATCTGAAGTAGGGATTAGTGAACCAACCCCGCTTTTGAATTGTCCAGCGACTCTCATCCGCTTTCTGGCAAGAAAACGTATACCCATGAGCCAGGCGGTTGGCTCCCACTGACATTACTGTGTCTTACCAACCTGGAGTCGGTTTTTTCTCGCTGCAATGACTCTCCCATGTAGTGATTGTGGTGCCACTTTCGCCCGAGAGGAGCATCTTCGACGCCATCAACGACGGCATTTAGACATTCGCCCTTACCATTGTCAGGATTGCAATAGTACTTTCACAAGAAAGTGAGTCAATATCGATTCCATATCACATCACCTTGTCAACAGTGATGTTAATAAATGTCAGGGATATTCTGAACCAGCATTTACTTACCCATGATCCTGCCAGGATGACTCGGAGGTCCCGCCGCGTGGCCTATGTAGCCAAGGCTTGTATTTCCTGCGCCCGATCCAAACAACGATGTGACGGTCATTCACCATGCGGAAGGTGTTCTCTCAAGAGCCTCGATTGCTTTTATCAGCCTTTACAACAGAAAGTGCAGACTTCATCCCGTGGTGCCAGCCCCCAGTCTCCTTCCTCCAGCGAGCGGGACAGGCATTTACGTAGTGCTTTACCTCTAATCCAGAGCCAGTCAAGTCCGTCACCGCTTAATTCAGCAAGAATTATTCAGAGCCGAGTGTCCGAAGCCGTGGGTGAACTTCCTTCTCTCGTACCAGACGTCGATAATCCATCTATAGAGATGCACCTGGATGCAGGCCAAGAAACGGTTCCTGCTGGCGATTTTGGGCAATCAACTGATCCAAATGGAGTCTCCCCAAACAATTTTACCTTTGAGGCGGAGGGGTTAGATTTTCAAGATTGGGAGTCGCTTGGTATAGACCTTCCCTGGAACAATTCTGTGCACTCCATGCTCGACAATCCGTTCTTGGAACTACCGCACCCCATGACATTCTTTTTCCGGAATCCGAGCGAAATGGTCAGCCAGGCAGATATCTATCCTATGTCAACTTCCATGGACATTGAACCCATGGTCCATCAACTTGAATGCGAGACCCCAACCCCGAGTTTTACTCAATCCTTAGCCAATACAAGCCCTCACGGACAAAGCAGCCAGACATCACCCGTTGCCACTTCGAGCCCCTCTATCAGAGATGATGTTGACCTTGAGCCATGGAGGGCAGAAGACTATGGGCATGTGCCCTATATGAGCGATGAAGCTTACCAAGTCATGGTTTCCACTTTCGAACAACTCAACAGCAATAATGCATATTGTATCCCATTCACAAACAAGCATTTACCATCTCTACAGCATATGCAGATCTATGTGCAAGTTTACTTTGAAGAATACCACCCAGTCTTCCCTCTACTCCATAAGGCAACATTCTCACCTACTAAAGATGACTGGCTACTGAGCCTTGCAGTTTCATCGATCGGGTGCCTGTTTTCGAAAACCTTAAAGTCAAGAGAGGCCTACCCCATTATGCAGGAATTTCTCCGCAGAGCCATTCGCATCCAGGTCGGTACAACCTTTCTGATTACTGAATTTGGGCCTTTCCAGACAGGATCGATGCTAACAACGACTACTTTGACTAGCTTGAACGAACCCAGAATTCAACGCCCACTCTCTGTGTTGCTCAGGCGTCTATCCTTAACCAGATTGGCATGATGTACGGTGGGGACCTAAGATTTGCAGAATATGCCCATGAGACAATGGCGCAACTTGCAACCCAATGCCGCAAGATATCTTCATTCTCAGACAACTTGGCAACGTTATCAGTCGCTGAAAATGCGGCATCTCAAGATTGGCAAGCATGGATTAGGGCAGAATTAGAAGTTCGCTTGTTTTATTGCGCTTGGGTAAGTATCTTGCGTCTCATTATATGACCTCCAGAAACGGTGAGAATGATTGTAACTGAATCGGCCTTAGCTTGTAGACAGCCAGCAAGTTGGCTTCTTCGCCTTTTCATCCACGATTCCACTCGACTTCCTTCAATTTCCCATGCCGGTCAATGAACATGTCTGGCGCATGTCTACCATTGAGACATGGAAGAACAGTCTCACAGAAGGTATTGGTCGCAAGTATACTTGTTGAACGGCCCAGAGCTGACATAGTCTTTAGATCTATCTTGCAAACCATTAGCCTCTCTCCGCCAGGTGCTCCTAGGTCTCTACCGTCATCGGGAGGTACCTGGACGACTTGATGCGTTTAGCTCGCTTCTCCTAGTTATGGGTATTCTGAATGACCTCTCTTGGCTTCGTCATGCTCATTTATATCTGGAAGTACTGCAGCGACATGTCGAGGCTTTGCCCCCAACAGATCTTGCTCGAGCTGCCATGGCTAATATACATATGGTTTCACTCCTGATATACTTCCCGACTAGGGAGGTCATCGCCTTTGGACGTTGGCGAGTCACTGAATCCCAACATTCCATGGTTATTGGCAAAATAAAGAGATGGATGTCTAATCCCCGCAGTGCAAGAGAGGCCCTAATACATGCATGTAGCATCTGGTCTCAGATTCGCTTGAGGCGCACCAATGCCCAACATGAGGCACCAGCCTTCCTACATAGCGCCATCTCGATCTGGGCTTTGGTGGAGCATAGTGAAGAACTTGATGTTGGTAATGGTGAGGAATATCCGATCCTACGGCTGGAAGATCTGAATCAAGAAGTCAAGTCCTGGGCTGCAGGGAATGAAAAGAAACGTCTGTATTTGAGTGGGGTTGGGCTTCTGGGGCATCGAGGTGCCTTGGCTCGACTGATAAGTGAGACTGCCGGATTGCTAGAGAAAGGGATTTCTTGGCCTCAAGCTTGGAGAACAGGGCCATATTTGAAACAGTCTTATGCCGACTCATGCAAGCTTCAGCAGTATGTCAATTAGTTAGCGTGTACATGCTTGATACAGATCTAGAAGATGTAACGAGGATGGTGTTATGAGAGCAATACAAGGTAACAGTAAAGTCTGTAATTGATATATCTAAATAGACATGTTATCCAGCCAACGGTTCCATCCTTTCCCGGCTCTGAACAGCTGCCTCAAACTCCTTTAGTATGGTTGCCAGTCTTTCGGGATTCCTGACGGTTAATACGACAGGTAATTGTAGTCCAGGATTACCTGGCATATCGCCTGGAAAGCTTTGGGGGTCAAGGGGAAGTTTTGTCCCCGGCTTCAAACTAATGTCGAAAGCCCAAAGGATTCGCATAACACTGACAGCAAAGCTTCTATCCGCGATATGGTAACCAGGACCTATTGTATGGCACAATCAGTAAGATACAGGGGCAGATGGGCTTCACCATTGACCTACAGATACGACGTCCAGCTCCAAAGACGAAGTGGTCTCTTTTGGAAACGTCAGGAGATGCAGCGCTCTCCTGGCTCTGATATGAAGTCAGCGTACCATAAACTACCTTGCGCTTCACGCAATGTCTCACCGATCTTGTATCGCCCTCGAAACGCTCAGGTATGAAATTGTCGGGATCTGGATAGCGTTTAGGATCCCGATGAATTGCCCTTGTGTCATGTCAGGACGGGAACTCTTCGAAACCAAGATCAGTACTTACCAAGCATTCAAATGTATCCTTGCTCCCTTTGGTATGCGGTAGTCCTTATAGATTATATCCCGAGTGGTGGTATGGGGGTGGCCCAGAGCAACAGGTGGGCGCCATCTCCATGATTCCTTCATGACCTGACGGATATATGGCACGCGCTCCAGATCCTCGAATACAGGAACTCTATCTCCAACTGCCGAATCTATTTACATTAGTACTTGATAGCTTTCTGTGCCTAAATGTAATAGAAGCACTTCAACAGACTTACCAATTACTTTTCTCGCTTTGTTGCAGACATCGGGAAACGTTAACATGGCCTCAAGGAACGACCAAGTCGATATCCGGCTCTGTTCTCTTGTTAGTATTGCAGCCCGACGAAGCAGGTGTATGGCAAAGCTTACTGTATCTGAGGCCCCGATGATTAACATCATGCCCAAGTATGAGGCATCCTCGAGGCTGTCAAGTCCCAGATGATTCGGGTCTTCGATGACCCTTCGGATAAAGGTCATATGAGGCGGAGCCTCTCCGGCATCAATCTGTGACTTTACCCTCTGGGTGGCAGTGTTAGTCAGGAACCCTTGGCTACCGAGATGGATCTTACCTTGAGCTTATCACAGCACCACTCATAGTCACGCTTATGTCTAGCCTTTGCGTCCCTCTCCCAAGGTTTAAGAAATAGTGGCAGCTTATCGAGAATGTTGAAAGTGTCAACTAAATAGTAGCCAGGGAGCATACCGAGAATCTGAGCTAGGCCTGTTTCGAATATGTAGTCAATGACAGGACTGTTGTCTTCAGGAACATCAAGGCCAAAGATCTGGGACGAGAATGTGCTATATGTGTAGCGACCAATGCTTGACCATAGAGATTGCGGATCAGCACCTTTGTTGGGATCTTGAGCAATGTCATTCAGGAACTTCAGCGTTTCAAAATGGAGAAATGGAAGACCAGCATCAGCGAGATTCAAGTTAGTCAGCCCAAAGGTTGTGGCCTTCCGCTGACTTTTCCATGCTTTTTCGCTGGAGCTGAGAAGGAGAAGGTTGAGCCGGTTGCATATCTGCTCGTTACTAACAATCCAGCGCGGGCGCTCAGATGTTTGGGCCGCGGCCTTGTCGAATATAGCCCTCACGGCTTGATCGCTGTTGATGAAGTACTCCTGGATTGTACCGAGCTGGACGAAGAACACCTCGCCGTATTCCTGGGCCCACCTTTGGAAAAGAAGGTGCTGGCGATGTTCCTTGGCTGCTTTCAGGACAGTTGGAAGATGGCCAGCGACAATGTTTGTGCTAGGAGGTGAAGGGGGAAGAGGAAGAAGTGTCCTAGTTTCCTTGTGCCTTGATATTGCTTTTCGGACTAGGACCAGAACCAGGGAGAGCACAGCCAAAGCTGTAGTCAGCTCCCGGCTTGGTATGGAAATTGTTTGAAACATAATCAGCCGTGACTTTATAAAGAAAAGAGTGGGTATTGATATGTTTTACCGAGATATAGTGATGTGTGAGAGTTCGTACTTACCATTCTCACGGAGGACCACGGGACTAAATATATTATTTCAGTCATCTAGAGGACATGTAACATAACATCGTTGGGGAACGAAGCTTGAGGTTCTTGGTGCTAACTGCATTCGTGATGGTTGACCCCGTGGGGTAATCCACATAGACCTAAATAATCCCCGCCCCGGGAATTCCGAAGGCAGTACGCTGCCCTCTCCACATTCCGATCTTACATCTCGCGGAATATGGCGTTCTGGTGTGACAGACGCGCAGGAATCGACTAAGTTTATCATTTCGGTCAATTCACTACTATCAAGAGACAGAATGTCACAACTCGGCACTCCCTTGCGCGTGGAATTTGAAGTAGGCTTTTACTTCCATGTTCCGCAATGCCTATATTGTCTTTCCCCTCTGAGCTGCAATCAGTCAAAGCAGCCTAACCGTTATTATACGGGGAATTTCTTAATATCAGCCTTTCCTGATAGTCTTAAATTTCTTTTAGCAGCAGATGTAGCTCTCCATACCCATTACTCTTAATCTTGTTTCTCTCAGTGTCTGCAACCCTTGCTTCTCCATAGTAAGAGCCCCATGCATTAAACTTACTATCAAGGCTTAACTAATCAAAGTCTTGGTAAATTTTCCTCATCCGCCTAGCACTTTCAAGAGAACTCCGTCTAATTGTGGAATAGATATCAATGGCTAGCTTTCCATCCCGTTTCACAAAGCCCCCATTAAGCATGTCATGCAAGATACAGCTAACGCTGGCATCCAGCATAATTGCAGTGATGGGGTCTGTTCATCCCAGAAGTGAGGGCGACTGGGCGGCATTCCACACAATCAGATCTACCTTTGCTCCTTCACGGATGATTCCAAGTTCTGGATGGTGAAGTGCAAGACCTCCAGCTCTAGTTGCAAGCGTAAACGCCTGAACAACACCCACTGTGTTGCTCTTAGGCACTTCCCACCCAGGTAATACGTTCTCAAAGAAGAAACAACGGACTCTTTGCAACCAGATTCGGGCCTGTATCAAAGTTTGGGTTGAATAGGAAAAATGAGTGTCGACGCCGAGTGCAGCCTGGTCCTGCATGTATCAAGAGTGTGAATGCGTATGTCCATAGTGCATTTCCGATTCCGGAGTAATAGAGAAGTATTGGTCGTTTTGGCCAAGAAGGTTGGCACCAGTTACTGTGACGAAGCTGCCGTGAGAAAATACTACTGGTATTGATGTGTTGGGTAAGTTAAAAGAGTGAATGTCCTCGGATAGGTTAGAGATATCAAAGCGGCCAGCAAGAGAATGGGTTATCACAACTGAAACATTGTATTCCCATGCAAGCTTCGCAACCTTCTTTTCAGCATCTAGAGGACTCGGGTCGAAGGAATCATACGTAATTCCCAACTGAACCTGGCTATATTGGACAAGGCACTCTCTTCCATATCAATGAAAATAGGAACCTAATCCTTGACTGTGTATTTCAGTGCCTGATTGTCATGGGAAGCATGTGCCCAAAGTACATGGGCACCACTATCAATCGAGGCATTAAGAGCCGCATAAGCTGTTTCATTCAACCAAATGTGACGGCATGGTCCAGTGAAGTTGTCACTTTGGCGTTCAGAGCTTCTACGAGTCCTGTGAGCTGTCCCTAATAAACGTGTCGGCAGTGAAATGGGGTGCAGCTGCAAATTCTCCGTATTATCTAAAGTTTGAGCAGATTAGTGTTGGATCCTAGTGTCTTAAAGGCTGTCTGCCAACCATGGCGATGTGTATCAATGAAGCTAGGGCTTATGATCTGGTTCGTGGCATTGATGACCTCGGTATTACTGGACAGACGACCAGGTTTGGCAGATGTGATGTTTGCAATCCGGTCGCTCTCGAACAATGAATAGCTATCGCAAAGGGCTCGAAGCTCGGGCTAAGATTCATCCCAGGAGATAATAGTAACACCTGAGAAGAGCTTACTACTGGCAGTAGCACTGGCTACAATATAGACAAGCGAGGCAGTAATATAAAGGGTGTGTTTTGTTAGTGAGATCAAGACTCAATTAAACAGAGGTTTAAAGTCATTAGCATTCTTATTAAATACCTGATACGAAATATCTAATCTACTTTTTTCCCATTCTTATTTTAGCTATTCAACTAGTATTACCAAGCCAATACCTCCTGGATACCACCACAAGACAAGCTCGAACACAGTGCTTCATCCTCCTTATTAGCCTCTGCAGCGTCGTCAGATGGCAGCTGCTGTCTTGCTGGCCAGATCTGCTTGCCTGCTTCCCTCTCAAGCTTGGCATGCTCGTGAATTGCCTGTCGGTGAGACTCTTGGAATGATAGTGGACCATGTTCCAGTCGTGGATGCAACTCTCCACTAACAAAGATGCCTGCATTGAGATTCTTCTGGGCACCGATACACAAGTCTTTATCTTCCGAGACAACACGTGCATAGAGATCGGCGATATTATGGAAGTCCTCTTCGGATGAGTTCTTGTTGCGGAAAATTTGATAGTGCATCGATGATGCAGTAGGGCCAAGTGGCATGAAACGCTGGATCATCATAAAATGAGGCCTGCATAGTGTTAGAGGAACCCAGGCACGGCAGATATTAGGTACTCACAGAACGACCACTGATGCACTGGGATAGAAGTATGTGCTGGCGAGTTGCATTCCGCTCTTCTTTTGCTCCTCCGTCTGAATGCTCGAGTGTTTGATCCATCCCAGCCCGGTGTCGCACTTTGTCTTTCCAAGGTCTGCAAGGGTAGGAAGGTCGGGATGGGTCGTGGGACAGTGATAGCATTCGTTGAAATTGTCTGCCAAGATCTTCCAGTTGTATTCACCCTCCATGCTGTATTCATTGTCGAGAGTGTAGTCATCCCAGTTGACCTTCTCAAGACGTTCTTGCTGATCAATACCCTCGAAGTATCGAGTCCAGGGTTCTGGGTTCTCAGAGCTATCGAGGTTGACCCAGACAAAGCCATACGCATCGACTTTGAGATGGATCTTGAAAAGACCGTTCTTGCTCTTATCAAAGTTCTCGAGTTGGTCGTAGTTGGGCGCCTTGGCGAGGTTGCCACTCAGTCCATAAGACCAACCATGGTACTTGCATGCAAAAATAGATGAGTTGCCTTGCTGTCCGCCTTGAACCACAGGAAAAGCGCGATGACGGCAGATGTTATGGAAGGCGTTGAGGTTTCCCTTCCGATCACGGGCAATAACGAACTCATAGCCGGTAGTGTTAAACTTCATCCAATCACCAGCCTTAGGAAACCGGTTCTGATGGGTAGTAAGCAGCCACTTCTTGGAGAAGATGGCTCGCTTCTCAAGCTCATACATCTCGGGAGAGTTGTACCATGTTGAAGGGAGAGCACGGACAGGACTTCGGTGGCTAGTTTCGGTAAAGTTGTCGCTCTCAACGTTCACCTTGAGCTTATTCGCGGTTGACATTATGTTTTGCGGTTGTGGAGTTAAGGTTTGATGTAATCGTTGGTGTCTATCTTGCTTGGGAGAGTAGTTTGACAAGACAGACATAGCACTTTCTTATAGACAATCGTGTGCCTGATGGAACCCGGGCTAGAAGATAACGAGCCCGATGTCCCGGGTCGAACCCCTCATGGTGATAGCGTATCGGAAGCGTACTTTTGTCATAATGAGGCTGGTCTTCGGGAGCTCTGATACTGCACGCTTGAGCAGGTCTTGTGACGCTGATCACCCGACCCCTTCAGCCAGAGATATGGAGAGATAGGAATGCTAATTGTCGCTCAGTGATTGGCCAGTTCGCCGAGTAGCGGTATCGCAGACCGAAGCCGTATCTCCCGTCAAGCAGACATCACCAGTAACGCAGCGTCGAACTTTATCGCATCTCCGCTCCATTCAGTTTAGACTCAGGCACCTGATCGGCTTCTGGACCGCTTCGGGACAGATAAAGAGAATGTGCAAAGTCAATTGGTGGGTGTCAGTGTCACTCCGCATGATCCTCTCGGTACTGGGACCCCCTCGGCTTCAGAACCCGAGAAGATTCAGCCGCGTCGAGTCTAGAACCCGAGAGATGTGCAACCTTCGCTTCGGTTTGGGAATCCGTGTGAAATGATTGAGTGTCATGGATTCATTTGCTCTTTATTTCAAGGCTTGTCTTTTCCCTTTGTGGAAATGGCTATGCAAGCTGTGCATGCAGCAAACTTGGGTGCCGAGAACTTTATGGCAACTTCAGCCAGTCCCGAGATTGGTGGCTTCAAGTCATGTGTTTTCTGCCAAAGTCTGATAAGCGTGGAAATAAACCGGACATGACCGAGATAAATGCGGGGGTGGATCATTGATATCAGCCCGGTACGGTGTGCTTCCGCACTGTTGGCTCCCCACTGTTTTGACTGTCCACCGTTTCTGACCATGGGTTTCCGCAAAACGGTGGAGCCACGGAGTAGTCTTAAGAAACGGAACTGTGAGCGGGTTGGTCAGTCACGTGGAGGTACAAGATCATGAACAGTGAACAGATAAGTTCGAAAGTCCATGTAGGTCTGCAGAATTCGGGCTGGATTAATATTCGGTTTGCTATAGTACACCCAGGCCGCTGCCTACCCTACTAAAGAGCCTGTTTGCCCTGATGTTTAATAATCACGTGACTTGTTTTCAAGCCTGATATTATAGGAACTAAATCCTACCCTATGGCTTGTGATGCGTACTGCATCTTTGGTGCGTAAGCAAGACTGATCTAGCAAGTATGCTGACATATCTTGAGTTACAATTAACCAAAATATTAACAACTTCTACTGTGAATTCTGATAAGTTTGATCCATGTTTGCGCTCTAAATAATGGGAATACTTATGTTTTGACTTGGTGATTGTGTTGCGGAGTTTGGCGGAGTTTACAGTTTATGTCAAAAGAGAAGATTTATGTACTTTTGCAGCAAATAATAAACTTCCAAGCATGAGACTTGACTTATACTATCAGGGCAATTCAAACTGCGTTCCTTGTGCCTACGGCACAGCTAATTCACCTTGACAGCACGGAGTCGGCCTTCATCTGCCTTAACTCCGCAGCGACTAATCTGACTGGGCCTTTGCGGAGTTTGCTAGAGAAATCATTAATCAAGTTTAATGTTAAATACCTCCGACTGGAAGATCACACCCATCAAACAATTGCATGTCATAACTGTAAACAAAATGACATCAAAGATCGCAATCGTCGGTGCTACTGGGGAGACGGGAGGCTCAATTGTCAATGGCCTCCTCGGATCTGAAGCCCAATTTGTCCGCACCTCCACTCTTCCAGCTTGTTCGAGTGCGCTAACAGGTGACAGGAAATTACAGCTTTGGTACGACCAAGCTCAGTTGAAAAACCAGCGACCATTAGCCTCAAAGAAAGAGGCATTAGAATTGTGCCGATTGATCTCGGAGGGAGCCACGATGAGCTGGTCTCTGCCCTCACTGGGATTGACACAGTCATCTCCGCCATTCACTTTCAATCACTTGATGATGAGATTCCATTGTCAAATGCAGCCAAGAAAGCTGGTGTGAAGCGATACGTGCCCTGCTTCTTCGCCACTATTGCTCCTCGTGGTATAATGGATGCTCGCGATAGAGTAAATTGATCCCTCGTCTTGAGTGAGTCCACAGAGCTAACAATTGCTCCAGAAGGAGGCAGTACTTGACCATATCCAGCGGATCTATCTTCCCTACACCGTGATTGATGTAGGTTGGTGGTACCAGATCACTCTGCCCCGAGTCCCATCCGGCAAGCTGGACGAAAGTCTCGTCTTCCCCAACAACAACATCATCGCTGGCGGCGACATCCCTTCTGCGCTCACGGACGTTCGAGACATTGGGAAATACGTCGCTGCCATCGTGAGCGACCCAAGAACTATCAACAAGAAAGTACTGGCCTACACCGAGACCAAAACGCAGAACGAAGTCCACAAATTGGTGGCGAAGGTAGTTGGCGAGAAGCCAGAGCCTACTGCTGTAAGTCTGTCAACCTGAAACCTCGTGAACGATTGTTGAACTATTGCAGTTGCCAAAGGAACAGCTTGAAGAAATGCTAGCACCATTCAAAGCATCCACAGAACAGAACCAAATGCGAACTATCTACGAGTACTGGATGTCTTGGGGCGTACGAGGCGACAACACGCCGGAGAATGCCGTTTACCTTGGGTATGTTCTTGCAAAGGACCTATATCCCTCCCTCCAGGGTAGAAGTCTAGAGGAGTTCATTAAGGATGCTGCTGAAGGAAGGGTAAAGAAAGCCTACCAACAGTAACACCCTAATCATTAGTGCATTGGCTGGATCATGTAATGGCGCTTAGTTAGCCGACAAAAAATGTTAAGAGAGATAACTCACTGTATTGACAATTGCAGCCCCATAACAAAGCATTGATTGATCGCGTAATGCCTATGAACTTGACAGAAACAATCATGCAGCCTTTTTTCCCTAGCGATCTGACTTGTCAATTGCGAGCTTGGCAGTCTCACACGTGACCCGTTGCTCGCGTTTCATTTGAGGGGGGCTGACATTCCTTCTTTTCTTTCAGCTCAGGATAACGTGCAACGCGCGAATTGTTACTATACCCACCTATCGTCGACCTGTCTAGTCTCCGAACCATCATGTCCAGCCCGAAGTCCCCCAAGAGCGACCAGGGTGCCACGCGATCGTCGATGTCACCTAAATCCCCACAAGACACGCCGCCCCCGATCGACGCAGGGCAATACCCGACGAATACGCAGATCCCATATGTACGAAATCATCATTCATTGCTGTCGTGAGACTCAAGCCGACTCGTGTTATTAACTCGGACGACCGAATAGAATGAAGACGATGCCGGCGACCAGGACTCTACATACGACGATGATGGAAGGTTAGCTGGAAACCCTGATGGGTGCATCTACGGGATCTGACGTGTTGTTACTGTTACGTACCTTAGTATCGCATCGTCGACGGCCTCCCTCTCAGAAAGTATCTTCGACTACCGGAGTCTCCATGGTCGAACGTTTCAGAACTCAAAAACAACGGAATATTGGGGTCCAAATGACGAGAGACAGAACAATGGCTTGGATATAGCACACCATTTGATGGTCATGCTCAAGGACAACAAGCTGTTCGACGCGCCCATTACTCGACCGTCGAGGGTCTTGGATGTAGGTACTGGTACAGGTATATGGGCTATCGACATGGCGGACGCGTATCCTTTCGCCGAAATTACCGGCACTGACATCAGCCCGATCCAACCAGCCTGGGTGCCCCCAAACTGCCAGTTCCACATTGAAGACGCGCAGCTGGAGTGGACGTATCGCCCTGAGAGCTTCGACTTTGTACATATACGCGCCCTCTACGGTAGCATCAGTGATTGGGGTGAGTTGTATCGCCAAGCGTTGCGGTCATTGGAGCCGGGCGGGTGGATTGAGAATATGGAGATCAATATCCACTTGTACAGCGACATCCCCGAGGTCAGAGACGATCCTGACCATATCTTCAAGCGCTGGGCAAAGGTATTCTGGGAGGCAACAGACATGATCAACAGGACACTGCGCATAGCCATGAATGGTACGCAGCGTAAACTCATGGTTGAGGCTGGCTTTGTCAATGTCGTAGAAAAGACGTACCAAGTGCCATGCGGTACCTGGAGTAGCGACCCAAAGATGAAGGAGATTGGCGCATACAACCTAGCATTTATGGATGAGAGTCTAGAAGGCTTCGCCTTGTTCATGCTGCGCGAGATAATGAAGTGGGAATACGAGGAGGTGCAGCTATTTGTCATGGAGATGCGCAAGGCTGTCCGAGACTCCAAGATCCGGCCATACTATCTCATGTGAGTACTACTCTTGACTCCTTTCGCCCTGTCAGTAGCGGGCGGACTTCCGGCATCAACAACTCTGTCTGCTAAATACTGAGACGCTTAATAGGACCAATGTCTTTGGGCAGAAGCCCAAGGAATATGAGTAGGGGAGTACATTTTGGTACGCGTCGTGCCAGGGTAGCCACAAGACCTCGGTCAAGATGGACATTATAATACACTGACTGAGACTTCGAATTGAGGTTGCTGCTTCTCTCTGGAATGCTACGCACTTATAGAACTGGCTTGCCATAGTCCCCATCCATCACGAGCACCCCTCCTATTCGAAGTGGGACTGCACATCATCTATCCAAGCTGCCAAGTCGCTATAGTGTAAACCTTACAGTTAGTTGAATACCACATTGATCCAACCGATCTTGTGCGTAAAACTGGAAGTCGTGGCCATTTGCCCAAGAGCCACTGGAGCTTCGGTCATATCAACATGGAGCGTAAACACCCACTCTGAGAAAGAACTCGACATTTCTGATCACATAAATACGGCGACTGTGCGAACGAATATTCAATTCAATTAAAAGATCGAAGCCAACCGAGTCACGCAAACAGCTTACACTTGCAACAGCTGCCTCCAAACACACAATATCTGTAGATAAAGATGACCAGAACTACATTAATAACCACAATTTCTCTCTTCAAAGCCCCAGAAATCATTCTTCTCGTTCCATAATTTGTACCCACATGTCGGAAATGGCAAAGAGCCCAAGATGATTTCGAGCGTCCCAGGGTTTGGTCGGATTGACAAGTGCCATGTCAAAATTGCGTAGTAGCTAAGATATTATCAGCTTATTGCCTATACGTGTTAGATGTAAAAGAGAGAAAGACGGCTATACCTCGAATATAGTCTTCCCTAGCTCAAGCTGAGCTACAGGTCTGCCCAAACACTGGAATCTGCCGTGCCCAAAGACCAATTCGTTTGTGCGGATCATGGCTGCCAACTTGTCTGAATCAGAGTTCAGCCACCGCTCAGGCCTGAACACCTTCGCGTCTTGACCGAAAACTTCCTTACTATGGTGCATCCCATACGCTGAGTAGCCGATAGACACACCACCTGGCAGGAATATACTCTCCCCGTTGACGGTGACCGTATCGCCATCTGGGGGCGTGTCCCGTGAAAAGATATTAACAGCCGGTGGCCATAGTCGCAAAGCCTCACGTATAACGGCCTGGAGATAGGGAAGCTGCTTAGCTTGTGCGAGGGTAATGATGCCCCTGCCAGAACCTGGGGCCTTGCCCTCTAGGACAGCATTGTCAATCTCTTGCTGCAGCTTCCGATATACACGGGGGTTGGTCATGATGTACAAGAGGGCTCCACGAATACCAGTCGACGTTGTGTCAGCTCCCGCAATCAGCTGCTCCAGAGCTTCTGACCGCAGATCGTCTCCTGATATGCCGTGACGGATAAAGGAGGCTAGCATGTCAGATCGTTTATCAGTGGGGTTGGCTGCACGCTCGTCAACGGCGCGGTAGCATGCCGCAATCATCTTTCCGAAGCCGTTGTTATCTTTTGCTGACGGCGCAATAAGCCTTCCAATAATGGGTGCATGGGCAAGCCAGCTAAAGCCCAGAGCAAGAGCAATGTTGCCAATAGCTAGACCCTCCTCGCTTGATTTGAGATACTCGTCAACATCCGAGTCTTTCTGCACCATGCCGAATGTCTTGCCAAATCCAATGCTGCTGATTATATCCAGTGTCAAGTACTGGACCTTTTGAGCAAGGTCTATTGGGATGACTTGAGTGTCCGATGAAAGATACTTATTGCGGATAAGGTCAAGAAATTCTTGGACTCGCTCATCAACGGAACTTTCTAGATGTGGATTTTCTCTCCCAGAGTACTAGAGTCTAATCAGTATCTTGTTCTATGTCAAGCCAGCCCCCTTAACTTACTCCTGGGGCCATCTGCTTCCGTCGCTGCTCGTGCTTTTGGTTATCTGTCTGGCTAAAGACATTGTCCCTCCGGTATTCGATGCGACATGCATTATAGTACCAGTCAGAGCGCTTATACCCAGGACTCTTGTTGACATGGATCCAGAGGTCCGGAGACGACGTAATCAGGATGTTCGGTGCTACTCGCGCAATGGGACCTATTAATTGT
Organism: Fusarium fracticaudum; assembly: GCA_003353625.1. Lineage (NCBI taxonomy): Eukaryota > Fungi > Ascomycota > Sordariomycetes > Hypocreales > Nectriaceae > Fusarium > Fusarium fracticaudum. Next base: position 36,265 of record PDNT01000008.1, read on the forward strand.
CGCAAATCAGTGTATATTCTTAACGGAATATGTCAACAACAGGCTCCCGGTATCTCACCATGTGCCAAATTGGCTTGCTCATACAGCTCATGGCAACGGTCTTGCAGCATTGCCCAGCTATGAGGCCAATCACTGAAGCCAGCCCAACGAGGGCCACCAAACTGACGAAGCTTGGAGTAGACGACGAACTTGTTGATGACGAACAGGCCGAGAAATGCGTAGACTAGTAGCTCTTGGTGGTCAGACAAGCTAGCAAAGAGTCCCATTGCGAAGGCCAAAGATATGTAAGGGGTCCCGAAGTTGGAGGTACGCTCAATGCAGACCTCTTTGCAAAGGCTTAATGGTACTGCAGTGTCTATTTCGAGCAGCTGATAATGATTTGAGTCCACAAGTCTGGATGGTGAAAGGCTGAGATAATTACATTCCTGCGCGGGTTTTAGAAGTGGGGTAAAGCTAAAGCATATTTACGTTTGCAGCCTGAAGCTTAACCCTATAGGCTATAGTTATCTTTATAAAGTAAATTAAGAATAAGGGCTAGATTGTAAATAAGAAAAAAATAATACCCGATAACATTGCATTGCATACTGCTGCAAGATAAGCCGTCTATCTGTTTATATGGAGTCTTTTTATTCTTTTCTAACCATACCAGCCAGAGCATTGGAGGCCCATACATGCGTCAACAATTAAGACACAACGGACGTATTCTCATCACACTGAATAAGTCAAATCGCGCGGGCCGTTGAATTGGCACGATTGATAAGTGATTCCATACCTGAACTTTATGTAATCGGCATGTCTAGCAGCCCTGCGTCACGACGTGAGCTGTTTACAGCCTGTGAACTCTCATGCATGCAGACGGTAAGCGTCCGATGGCGGCGCTGTACACCCTGTGTTGGTGTCATATGTAGATGGATTAAATAAGTCTGCTGCATATTCCTCATAATTAAACGTTCTAGTTACAGACAGTCTGGATTTGGTCCGGAACACAGCGAGAGACGGTGGTATTCGCAATAATGTAAATTGGTGCGACGTCAGGAAATTATATTGAAAGCAGAGAATGCATTATTTTTTAAAGGCTTTCTAGAGACTTCGTGGATGCTCTTTTGCCCTCCACGGTACAGCTTCAGGCTTGGCCCTTGGTGTAAGTGTTAGTAAAACAAAATTGACAGTTCAGGCACAGTCTCTATTAATTCGACCTTCGATCAATGTGAGACGGAGTTACCCCAGGAGTAAGTCAATGCTTGAAAAACTTTGACGGGGGCAAGAGTTGAGTAGTGTTCAGCTGCAAGAAACAAGCATCACGCCACATAGAGCAATTTCTCACAAGTGATATTCACTAGAGAGACAAATTCGCCCTGCGGAGGCATATGATAATGATAACCTTGCAATGGATCTTCATGCAAGTCATCATTTAGTTTAGAACAACCATCGAATGTTCTGTGCTACTACTCCACAAGATCTCCTCGGTGAGTCGGTGAGTGAAGCATCCGTGCAAGCCAACGTCACATCAAGTGCCTCGGAATTGTTTGAGATATTTAATAGCTTAAATTGGTGTTGTGATCCGCAAATCATATCTGCAAGAAATGGCACGAGGCGATGTCATGTTAAGAAGTTGAGAAACTCGGTGAGTTCTTGCGTCCGGCTGCCCGTCATCCCGCCTGCATTAATAATGAAAGTTCGGTAATCGTACCACTTCAATTGGCTGTGATCAAATGTCCAAGACTCGAAAGATGATGGATGACCTACAAGGGTTGATGCCAGTTGTAATTTCATTAAAGTCCCGCATCACTTGGGGTAGCTATTTCTGGGGATTCCAACAGCGAGATTTCCCCAGTGGGGATGGAGTATGTCGCTATACTGCTGAACTAACTCACTTATGCGAAAGCTAAGTGGTGAGCTGTTAGTGCTGATGTCTTACTTTAGCGCAATGCTGACCATCGCGAAACATCGGAACCGAATCATCTGATGACTCCGGGATATTCTCGCGGCACTCAGGAACCTCAATTTCTTCAGAGATCCTCATTCTCCAACAGGTTACAGAATTCACATCCAGAGACCAATACCAAGTCAAGCCAAGCAGCTTTTGTAGCACAACAACGGGCATCAACGAAGCGCCTTGAGACGAGATCTCAGGCGCTTTGACGCATTGAAACATCCTGAGATGCGGCAGATACAAACAAAGCCTCAGCATGGCACGAGCAAGCAGAAATCTGAGACCATCTCAATTGAATCTCTGTACCTTTGCAATTATTGGCAGCGCTGTAGAAGCCAAATTGAATCAGCAGATGCTCGACACAGAAGGCATGAAGAAATCAACCCATTTACTCCACAATCCACGCCACTTGCGCCCCAACGTGATACGAATCTGACCAGCCCTGAGACTGGGGTCGGTGGGCTGACCTGATGAATCTGCTATACGGAACTCACCGGCGATATAGCAAGATATTGAGACGGTTGAGAATAGGGATGGAAGGAATTGATATAAGACAATGTCCTTTTCAGCTTGTTCAGACCATCATCATCACTTAACACTCATCAACAAAGATAAGCATCTCATCTCAACTCATATCACGGTCCTGTAACGTTCTTATACACTTTCACTTCAGTTTGATAACGAACCTGCACCATGACAACCAACTCATTCGGCGGAGCTCTTCCTCGCTTTGACTTCCCATCCCAGCCAGCCCCAGCTGTATCCCGCATGGCGCGAATCCACAAAGCTCTCCCAGTTGTATTAGTCGCAGTAACAGTGGCAGGTAGGTCTTCTTCATAGGGCGCCATTAAAATATCTTAACAATTGGTAGCTGTTGCACTCAAGACTACCGAGGAGGCTAGAGAGTCTCACACCTCCGTTCATGCCATGTTATTCGGCCACGCTCCAGCTCAAGGCCTAGTACCTCGAGGACAAAACATCATTGACACGAAAAACGCTGACACGGGGGCAAGGCTGGACAAGTGACAAACCGGAGCTTCAAATGGAATCGATTTGTATAGGCTATGAATTTCTTAAGATATAAGTCGAGGATATTTTGGTACCCAGAGCTGGGCTAGACCCTATGTATTTATTAATTAATATAAGAATTAATATAATACTTACTTCTTAATTTATAAGTTTATTAAAGTTAATATTATCTTCTAAGTTAAGTTTATAAAAGGTTAAGAAACTAAACTACTTAAAGTAAATAAAGTAAGTTATAAGATACTTTAATAAATTACTATCTTATACTTTCAATAGATTCTTAATATTTATTTAAAAAAAAGGTAATAAAGACTTTATCTTTATTTAATACCTAATAGATAACTATATAACTTTAATAGTTAAGAATTACTAATTATTCTTATTACTATATATCCCTTTATAAACTGCTTCCTATCCTTGAGCGCCAGTCAGGATAATATCAGTATCCTATTTTAGTATGTAAGCTTTTAGCTAATAGACATATTATATTCTAAAGACTTACACAACCGCCTCCCTCGGGGACGCATTGATTTCCTCCAACAGTAGGGGCCTGACAGTTGCTGATTGCGTAGCGGTCGTAGGTCTTGTCCGTCTTGTGGTAGAGATCGATAACAGGGTTACCATCGGGATCCTTCAAGAAGGTGACTTGGACGTCACTGCAACCGCCAACGTCCTGGGTTCCCGAAGGGTTGTTGTAGTTCTGCTGGCAAGTACCAGAGAAAGCCACGTTCCCGTTGCAGCCCCAGAAGTCAGAGACATTAACCAGGCAGCTTGGAATACAACATCCGGATGAGCCTGTACAGCCTGCTGCGGTGCCTGAGTCTTCAAGACCGAGGTTGCTGGCGCTTGTCTAATAGAACAGGTCAGCTCTCGAAGGACGAAAAATATGGATGGTGGCTACTTGCAGTTGCCAAGAGCAAGGCAGAGCTCAGAGCTAACTTCCCGATCTTGGAAGGAAACATTGTTCAGGTTTAGTGATAATTTAGATAAGAAGTTGAGTGTTGCGAGTGATGATAGAAAGGCTCTTACCTCGTGGAGACGGCTGGCTGTATTTATACCTACAGCTCGGTTTTCTATGTTGATGAGATCAATAGCACTACCGGATGATACCTAGCAACTTGTACAGCACCAAAGTGTACTCGTCATCTTCTGTTACGTACTTGATCCGGTGACAAGCATTGAAGCGAATAATATGCAAGGGTCAATAAGCCTTGCTTGCGCCTTAGATGGCTATGATAACTACCATTATCATTGTAGTCTCTGCTACCTTAATGCTGACTATATTCTCTGACCAAGTTTTCAGCAAAGTCCTGCAGGATTGTGCAGTAGTGGCTTGTTCGTATAGATGTCGGCGCGACAAGGTCGGAATTATTACCGGTATAACCTACTCCAGATAGCTATAGGTCCTTATATTTGTCAATAGAGACGAAATTTATCAAGCAAGTTTAGCTGCTATCTTACAACACCTTATACCTTCATTATAAGTTCCTGATGTAATAATTTACTTAGATTTCTCATGTAACGATGTTATTATTCTTAATTTGTTAATAGCGCGATTACTTAGTTAGTAGTCAGGTAGTCTGTCGTGACGAGAAAGGTATCTTCTCCAGATTATTTGCTTAGATATATGCACGGACACTTTCTGGACACTGCTTGCCGATCCGATCGATCGAACGCTCGTTTTCTTTGCTGAAAGTTTGATATCCTCTACATGCTAGTCTGATTGGTCTTTTTCGTTCCTCACCGTGTTGTGGCTTACTATTAAGTTATTTCCTGTTTTCTTGCTTTGAATCCTTTGCAAAGCAACCTGGGTCCATTTATATGCGCTCAACTGGATACGTTTGACTACCAATAGAGGTGTTGTGAAGTGAGCTTGTAGCCGGAACTATTTGACGTAGGCATAATTCGAGTGGGCTGTCGGGGAGAATATTTCTTAGGACAAGCTACAGGGTCCAAAAAACCCATATTAGGTTAAAGATTTAGAACCGTTCGAACGCTTAATCTGCGCAGTGCATATATATACAGTATAGTTTTCCTTAGCTCCCTCGGGCCCTCCCGTAGTGGTTATGTTTCCTAGGAACTTGACAAATATCCGAACCCAAGCTTGACATGGAAATGACCTGATTCATACGTGTTACATATTTTCGACAGGGGCTTGAGGGGTTACTTGCTTGCCGCCCGCTTGTTTACACGACTCCACAAATACGGGATGTTGTCAGCCGCCACCTACGTCAACCATTTTATCACTAAACAGTTTCATCCGCTTGGCCATGCTCTGCCTTGGTTCTGTTAGCTAGCCTTAAACCTTTGACTAATTCCTTCCGTCATTACAGTGGTAGAGGTAGGGCTAATGTTCTAAATCGATTCAATACCTCCTTGTTGCTATGAAGGCTTGTGATTCCTGCGCTAGATAAATAGCAGGCCGCAAATCGGCAACTCTATACGCACAGCCAGCAGTGCGTATAGAGTTATGTATAAGTTATATAGCTAGCTGTATAAATAAGTCAGAACGGGATCGAGCTTAAGAGCTTTAGCCGCTTCTATAATGTCGCCAGTATTGGCTGTTATCTTCAGTGTGCTAGAAAGCGCGGCAGGTCTTCCGTACATGCATGTGATTAACAGAGGTAACAGCTCCCAAATTTAACACCACTGAGTCATGCTCTTCCGCAACGGGCCACATTTCATCCCCTCCTACACAGATGCGCTCCAGTCATGTAGTAATGCAAGGTCCTTTAATGACAATAAGCGAACTTGAAAACCTTGCAGTGTTTCATTACAAGCATTTTGTCCATGCGGTGGCTTGGTTCTAGAACTTTGTCAGCCAATAATGTGTTATTTTGTCCGAGGGGCTTGCATCTATTATACGGGGGATGATTATACTTGCCGACCAAATGAAAATGAACTACAGCTTACTAGCTCAATCTTCACTAGTGAAAGCTGGGGTAGAACATGGGGTAACGCGCTATATACATAGTGTAAACCTTACGTGGCCTGACACTGGATCAGCCCCCTTATTTCATTCGCAGCTAAGACAATAGCCCTTATCTTCCACACCATCATTAGAGCTTCCCCTGAGTTATCGTCAGCACTATTGAACGCCCATCAGCATGTGTGTGTGGTTCTAGATCCCCTGCTCTGGTTTGATAATGTGTTAAAATGAAAACTGCTCCCGAGTTCACTTCCCCTCCTTCAGAGTGGATATGATCGACAACTGAACATGGCCTTATCCTCGAATATCGAGAAGGACATTGCTATTGCATGCATATGCTCCACTCTTATTCTGTCACGATGCATCTATCGTATCTACCACTGGTACAAGGGCCATGCGGGTTCCCATAGAATCTGGCATGCCGACGACATTTACATGGCCATCGCTCTGCTGCCTCTCACCTCGCGCACCGTCTGCGTCACCCTATCGTTCCTCTTGAACCCCTCTAGCTCACGCGAGCCTGCAACCAAGGATGAGGCGGCAGCGCAGCACATAAGTGTCGAGAAGCTTGAACATGATCGGACTGTTGGGCTTCAACTACTAGTCGGCACTCGATTGAGCTACCCTCTAGTGTAAGACTCCTATGTGGACGTCTGGTTGCATAACTGAGACCTATAGCCTTTGGATCATGAAAGCTGCCCTGCTTTCTTTTTACTCTCGCTTCGTTCGGGTAACAAGCTGGGGCAAGATGGCAGTCAAACTGCTATGGTGTCTCTTACTTGTTTCTTGTCTTGTGGTTATTGTATCGGTATTAGTCGAATGTCGCCCGATATCTCTGTATGTGTCCTCTGTCTCTCTGGCTGTTCATTATTGACTATCACAGGATGTGGAAGCTTGCTCCTAAGGAAATGCGTACGTCTCCATTCTCTTATCTCTTCACGATATCAACCTTGAGACGCATTAATGGGACTAACGTATGACAGAACCTGTGTGCCAGAAAAGCATGGTTTACTTTTTCTCTCTGGCGGCAGGCAATATCAGCACAGATGTAGCGCTACTAATACTACCCTTCCCGACCCTCGGAATGGCGAGATTGAACACGAGAACGTAAAGCAACCTCGCAGTCTTTGATGTATACGAAGCTGACAATTACCAGTAAGATCCAACTTGGATTCTTGTTCAGCATTGGTATCTTACTCATTACAATTACAATTGTACGAATACCGCTCATTCTCAACGATGCCATGTCACAAAAGGCTCGATCTACTGTAGGTTTTCCCTGTCAGAGCCCGCTCATACAAACATGGAGTCTGACTTTAGTCAGTGGGCAACTATAGAGATTCTATGCAGCTGCATTGTCGCAAACACGCCTTTCTTTTATGGGCTCTTGAGAGAGATTGGGCAACACAAGGGTACGCAGCCTTCAGCCACTGATCCGAGTAGGTCAGAAGGTCCATTCTATTTGCAGAGCAAAGGAGCAGATCACCGCTCTTATGAGCTAGAGGCTGCAAACAGTGACGGGAACAATAATTCACAGGAGCTGATTATAACGCCATAATAATGTATCTTTTATTTACCATTACCAACAAGATTGAGAACATCTACCATTGTCACGTCGCTGGAAGGTAACATAGTCTCCAACATGGGATACAACAGACAAATCAGCTGCATCTCGACTGTCATTCCAATTGCGTGGCAGACGCGCCAGGCATCTATAGCTCTGGAGGAAGCCACCGCTTTTGAAGCCCCAGAACCACAAATACTTCAAGTCACCAAAGGGCTTCCCCTTCCACCTGTTCAAGCCAGGAGCCTCTTCGTGGACGCGTCGCAGTTCTCCATTATAATCCGGTGCTACGATACAAATGACACAAGCTGTTGTCTTTCCTGGAACGTGGTGTGTATCTCCTACCACATCACATTCTCATTATATATCAGTTTAGATTGCATATCGGATAATTTTGGCTTTGTCATTCGTTCAGCACTACGTGTTCTGATGAAGCTTGATTGATCACATTGAAATGCCCCATGTTCATCCTCATCCCTTCCACTTATCGTGACATCAATAGTATACTCAACAAAGCTCCAGTGATAATGAGTTTCTCTCTATTAATCCTTCTGCTATCCTTTCCTACAAAATAGTGAGCCACTGTGAAAGCGTTAATGCCTTGGGCCGATCGAAGGCCGCTCTCGTCAAGGCCGCATTTGTTTTTGTGCCCAGGTCCTTATCATTCGATGACACTGACACCTATTACTGAACGACGAAGGGCCTGTGGGATCGAGAGTAAGCCTGGAATAAATGATCTGTTCGCTAATTTGCCAGTCCCCCACAAGGAATGAAACCTGTCACTGCGAAACAAAGCCCGCCACTGTAACTGGGCTCTTGAGCCGAACAGGGCCATGCGACAGTGTACTACGGCAGCACTTTTTGGCAAGCCGTTTCTCAACCTTAGATACCTATTCAAATCTTGACCGCAAAAGAACCTCGATCTTTGCCATCCAAAAAGTGCTGACCCAAGCCAGCATCACGATAGCAAACCCTCAACACGACCATCATGGATAACACGCAGTCTCGCGTTAAGTCACTGGAGGAAGATGTGGCCGAACTGCGACGTATTGTTTCATCTCTCTCACTCCAGATCTCCAACCAAAACAACGCCCAAGATGCCTCCAAAGCACTCGCGGATGATACACATACTAACAGCAATGCCTTGAACACCTCAGCGCCTTCAAAACTCTCTCTATTCTACGGAAGAGGAGACATGCGATCCTACCTTTCAAACCCCGACCCCAGATTTGAAGAGGACGAATGGCTTTACAATAAACCTCCAGGCTGGTATTGGCTCACAGGCTTCCTTCTCTGGGCCAGACAAGGTACTCACTGGGACTTTCCCCGATACGTATTCGCTTACCTACAGCATGAGAATGCCGGGGAATGCTCTGCTGGAGACGGTTGCAATCATTGGAAAGAGGGAAACGACCCTGCCACGGGAACTGTGATCTTGGAAGTCCTTTGTGCTGAGGTCAACACGTTCAAGGAGTGCCTCCATCTCGGATCGACCCAGTGCCCTGACTTTGAGCCAACTCACAGAAAGCCGACCGTCTTTTTCAATAAGATGCGGCCTAACTTCAAGGTGCTGGAAACCCTGAACGGTATAAACTTCGATCAATTCTCAGTCCTGATGTTCCGTGTCATTAATGACCCAGTCGGCCAAAACTATTGTATGGACAAGTTTGGGAGACTTATCGATCTCGACACCTTGGACTGAAAAGCCATAGATGATCTTAGGTTTGGAGAAAGGAGATAATGAGGCAGGTTGGGGTGTGTACTGTGTATACACTCTGCGAACTAGTGGGACTCAACGACTGCGGAAACAAGTCACTCAATCGTGGAATTGGTTCTGATGGAACTGTTCTCCTTTCGAGTTCACTGGGTACGTTCTTGGCTCGATTAGATTGGCCTTTGAGATGTCTAGATTGTTATGCTTGAGATGTTTGTGGGCAGGCACTTTTTACGGGACATTGCAGTAGTTCTTCGTTGGTAGTTCCATAACACATCAATAAAACATACTTCATACAGCCTCTTGCCTAATCATGAACTCGGAGAAAAAGCCATCGAGCTCATCATAGTCATCGAGCTCCCCCACGTACGACACGTACTGATCAGGCCGCAAGATAGCCACACAACCCTCCTCAGGATTGATGCCAAACGTCTTGTATAGTTTACCATGCCCCTCATGGTACGACTCATCATCAACAAAGATCTTGTTGTAATCCCAACCGTCAACCTCGTGATACGGGCGGAGAACCTCTGGGAAGTCAAAGATATCGTGGTCCTGGCGTTTCGAGGCGTGCACTGTGATCACTTCGATCACGGAATCATATCGAGCCGAAGGTGGTGTGAAGCGCTTGAGGAACGAGGACTCAGCTGACAGCTTGTCGCACAATGACCTCATTCGTTTGTTCTGGCTGTCGAGATCGATGTCTCCGGGGAAGACAAGGAGTCTCCATGATCCATTGCTTCTTCGACGAAGAACACCTTTCTCATCAGGGTTCCAAAGGGAGATTTCGAGCATGTGGTTGGATTCAATCCAGGCTCGGTGCGCAAAGCCGAATGAGTCGAAGATCTCAAGTGTTCGGCATTGAAGGCCGTCGGCTTGACCATTGAAGATCTGAGAATCTGTTAGTAGAGCGCACAAGAAGAGACGGGTAAGCTCACCTTGGTTCCTCTTTTGTCAACAATGCGTGTTTTGATGCCGCATTTGGCGAGCCATGTTGCCATCATGAGACCGGCCGGTCCGGCTCCAACAATGAGAACGTCGACATGATCTGTATTTGCACCAACAGTCATCTTCGTGCGGGTTTCGTATTTACTCGTATAGGATGAATTGTCTGACAGTGAGGTAGTGATGTTGTCAATGTGCCAAGATACACTCGCAAGATCTTATACTCATTGATGATTTGAAGAAGGTCAAGTGATGCAAGGGCGAACCGACAAGTTGGTAAGATCCGAATCGGAAGACGGGTGCTTATGTGCCTTGACACATGAGATCGGAACAGTTACGAATGGCTCTCGAGTGACTGGTCAGGCCATCTTGTACAGCAGCCACATTATGTAACGTTTTGTCGGTCTCGATAGGTCGAGGCTCGTGCCGGAATTATCATCTTGAATTGACGGCAGATTTCCGTGATGACCTTAGCCCAACTTGACTCTAGCTTGCGGGGTAAAGATGGGGACCAGCTGTTAACAGCGAATAGCATCATCTTTCATTGTTAGCCACCTCTGATAAGCTTAGCCCTTCTCAACAGTGGAGCAGTCATCAAGTGAAGTTGTCAGTCCCGATCTACGTCCGGGGGAAAGGAGCATGGATATCGGAAGGAGAACAATCTAGGGGATGGTCAATCGAAGCCTTGTATGCAAGTGCGGGTCTCCAATTTCGGATGCTGGTTGATCATGAAGTTTGACATTTCCGAAAATTTCTTCGGATCCAGGGTAGTCATCCATTCGAGCTGAAGGTTCGAACAACATTTCGGATACATCAAAAACAGGCATGAATATAAAAGTTAAATGTATCCTTTTGCATCGTGTTCCAAGAGCTTGAGCGTCGGCGTCTTACACATCTTTCAGAAGGAATGTATAATTTAGCAAAAGCCAGAAGGTCTTCACCCATTGAGTGTTCAATGTCCGATATTTCCACAGAATGAACAGTCTCTTCCAGAGTTTGAAATGAGAAACTAGATTATTTCCTCTTCCGAAGATTCCCATCGTTCCAATCTCGTCAGCCACTCATTGGCCTCGCCAACCAGGTCCTCATCATCTTCATTTGTACTCCCCTCCAACTCCTTTACCAGCGCTTGAACATGTTCTCGCATTGGTATCCATGCCTCACCGACTGGCACACGGTCATAGACAAAGTCAATCAAGAAGTGCTGATATTCCGTATCCTTCTCTTCATTTGCCTTGGCCATAACCTCCGCCGCAACAACAGCAGCAGTCTCAGGAAAGCGAGCAAGCTGGTCTCGACAAGGCGTAAATGGCGGATTATTCGCGTCAACGAGCCAATTAAACAACTCAAGCATATATGGCCTCATCTCTTCAGCAGTGTGAACACGCTCTGTAAGTGCGCGATCGCTGACCATGTCGAATTTGTCCTTGGTGACCCAAACCGCCTTAGGATCTGCAGCGAAGCGCTCAAGAAGACCTGCGTTTTGAATGAGAATAGAAGTCTGGGCGTAATGCGATGAGCGATGCGCAAAGTCTGAGATGTCGAATGTAGCGAGTTCAGCCAAAGCTGGTCGATAAGGCTGGAGTGTTTCGAAGGAGAGTTTGAAAAGGACAGAGTACATTGCTTTTTGATGCACCCTCAATGTATCATAGTCTTCATCATTGATAGCAGAAGTGAGAACTGACGAAACGGCTCTAACGGTTGCAGGCTCTGATGCGCGCGACCTGATAACGTCGATGTCTTCACTTCCGTCCTCGAAAAGCGTCTTTCGATCTGACCAGAGCATTGTCGGCACCTTGTCTGCAAAAGCCTCTTCATCCAAAGTGGTCAATTGTGTGCAGTTCATGGTGGTGAACTGTCGACGTGCCAATGAACACACGGTCTTTTGAGAGGGATGAGAATCGCGAATCGAGGTCTCGCGTGGTTGGCAATTATGAATCGCCTCGCAGATTGATGTATTGATCGTGCAAGCATCACCTGAGGGAACAATAAATGATTGAACACTTATCGCCTGCGACAGAAGAAGGGGAATGACTCAGAATAAATAACCCAGGTCCTCAATTTGGGTCAAGGACTGATGTCACTAGCGAAGAGTGATGCATGAATAATGTTACCAGATCTAGTGTTCGTGTTACGGAGCTGAATCTTAGTGGAGGCGCTAATGGCCTTCACCAGCGAGTGACACTGGAGCTTCACTGTCATCGTCCGCTGGCATCCTTGAAAATGCGCCCGAGCTAGTTGCTTCGCCACCGCCAAACGGGCTCAGCCTTATCAGTCATGAAAGCTAGGGGTCCATCCAAGTGTAAAAACTGTGGTCAGCAATCGCGAATTGCTGACAGACGATGCTATTCCCGTTCTTTATGGTCATCCAGGTAGTACTTGAACAGAAATATGTACTTTGCATTGGCGTCTAAATTATCCGAAAGGCACGGTCTAAAACAGCTTGTATCCTGGCATGATATGGGCATCCCAGTTATCCTCAAACTCATACCCCATATGCTCACCCGCTCTCCTCACGAGTCGCTTCGCAGGACAGTCGCTAACAGTAGTCGATGTTGAAGTAGTAGTCGTAGGAAGAGTAGTCGTGAACGCAGTGATCCCAGCCTCAGAGCAAGCCGCGTAGTATTCCTCGGGCGAGTCGCAGTAGGTAGCATAGACAGGAACCTCAGTTGGCTGGATGGTAGTGGCCGTTGGTTCTCCTTCCGCGCGGGCTGCAAGCGTATTCATTGCTGGTCGCCAGGTCGGGAAGGCTGTTGGAATGCGAAACGCAACTTCGCGCTTGAACACGGTTGAAGTTCTGGAAATATCAGTCCATGATCGAGAAAAGCATTAACGCAAGTCTTACTCAGGGTATGGGCTAACTGTGACTGTGTTCAGTCTCGAACAGTCAGCTAGACGGCTCTCCCGTGGAGGCTCGCCGTTCAAGCCATCAATACCGACAAAACAGGCGTCGGAAGAAGTGGTGGGCTGGACAGCATCGGACGAGGCAGTCGTCTCTGCTACAGTGGTTGTTTCGGCACTGGACGTCTCGACTCCGATGATCTGTCCGTTCTGGCATTGCTCCTCTGCATCATCGTGTTAGCCAGATATAACGCAGATGCTACGGGTCCTGCATACCGTTGTAAGCCATAAGAGTAACAGTTTCACAGCCAGTAGGCTCTGAACCAAAGGTGATGTACACTTGTCCATCAGACTCAGTCTGACAGAACCCAGCCTCGCCAAACGACGAATCCGTCCATGAAAGGCGACCCCCACTAATTGAGAATGTCGTCGTGACAGCATCAGCTGGTGGTTCGCCCTGAGCAGCAAGTTCCTGAAAGCCATTGCCAGAATAGTAAATAGGAACTCCGTTCTCCAAAAGCTTTCCCTCGTCAAGGTGAAAGACTGAGGCAAAGGTGCATTCGGTCGGGTTGTTGCTGCCCACGAACGACGTGTCTCGCTTCGATAGCCGACGTTGAGGGTTGACCTGGAGGATAATAGCCTCTCCAGCGGGTACGGATGCGCTTGTTGTAGTGGCAGCTGCCTCTGTTGTAGTCGTGGCTTGTTCGGAAGTGGTTGTGATCACTGAATCCAAGATGTTTGTTTCGGAAGTACTGGCGGACAACGTGTTGGACGAAACCCCACCAGGCTTACAAGGTCCAGCAGCAGCATGAGCCGCTAGCACAGCGAAAACAAGATTCTTGGCGATCATGGCTGTAATAGTCTTGTATGTAAAATGTCAAAGCAGAAACCACTAGAATCGAGCACTTGGGAGTCGGGGGATAAATAAGCCTATAAGGCAATCTTCATATTATCGTACTTCATTTTACGAGCTCTCTTAGCGCTGACCAGCCAGCCGTTGTGCCGTATTTAGTCAGGGGTTTTGAAGAAACTATTGATGTTAGGTGCTTTGGCGCTGAAAACTATTGAATGGTCTAGGCCTGTATCGAGCAACGAGGTCGGAATTTACTGGCTTTAGGCCAATCGGGCGCTGAAAAGGAGATTTGATGGGGCTAATCGGCGCAAACTGTCCCATTGGTCAAGTTCTAAGCGAGTATACTTGCTTCCTAGCAAGAGATATTGCAAATTCGCCCCAGTTTGTTATGGGATGAGTACCCCGCGTTGCAACTGACTACAAGCGACGTCCTTCATCCCTCTTCTCATCAACAACAGTGACGGAATGCCAGTAAAGAAATACCCGAAACCGTCAATCTTCTGGGTAGAAATTGCCCAAGTGGCAGATCAGACTTCATAAGCTTTACCATCAATCAATCAATCAATCAATCAGGAAGCGATTGTGACTTGAATGGAGAGTTGTAAGGTGAAGCGTAGATGCTGATTAAAAAAAGCCACCATTCACGGGATACTGTTCCTTCTCAACGGCCTGTCGTCGTCACACACATTTGGATAAGCGGCTGATGTGATTCACGAAAACTCTGTATTTGACGATTCTTTCTAAGTCCCTGCAAAAAGATCTCTGCCAATTCTCGGCCTTCTCCCTAACGCGACATGAGAGAGCTCATCCACGGCAAGGCCGTACGGAAATCAGTTCCATAACAACCAGTCCTAGACGCGTCACTCACCCAATGCATACTATCAAGTTATCTGCCCAAGTCCAGTTCGTCGCCCTCAATGAGTCGCTCTCGCAAAGCGATCAAGTATCCCCGTTTCCGCGATATTGATGCCTGGGAAGCTTTGAAAGGGCGTGACCTCGAATACGCTATCAATCTTCTTGTCTCTGGTGAGTGGGCCACCGATGGTGTTGTCAAAGATGATTGAAGCTCCTTGTATGAGAGAGTCGGTAGTGAACGCTGCCACGAGACTGCATTCCTCGTATTGGTCTTTTGCCGTCTTGTGATCGACTATGTGACAGAATTCAATCTGTGTGAAGACTTCATGACACTCATTGCTGAATATCGCACCACTCATGCTAAAGACAAGCATTGAACCCAAGTATTCAAGCTTGAGGATGTTCATACCGAGAACTCAGCTCGTTACAGCAGCGTCTTGGAATCGATCATCGACTTCATGGGTCCTCGCTGGACAACTTTTATTTCGTCCGCGCGTACTGTTGCATCTTTCAGCGTACTCGGCACAACGTAGTGTGGTCTGGACATTTACTGCCGGCGTTTGGGAGACGCTCTTGTTGCAACGAGCAAGGAACTACAAGCCGCTAGAATGGGTGGATATCATGACGCCGAGTTCCCGCTGCGTGCCGTTTTATTGATGCGTCATTCAAGCTCATCGAGAAAATACCCGAGCAAATACTGCCGAGTTGCGTTCAACTAAAATCCTTCGATACGCAACCTCGTGTCTGCGAGACTCCCATGGAACAAATACGGGAGGTCTCAAAAGCTAAAAGGGCCAATCGACGCCACAAATAACATCTTACTATCATCGGCTCTTTTTCTAGTTCTGTGCAAAGCTTGTTGAGACTCTGCTGGCTGTACAATATACCAGTCGCTTTGTCCACATTATCGTCAAACAAGTACTGATTCAACAAATCTCACTTCGGCATCTGTTCGGACATATGTCGCATACGACAAAGCGGACGAAAGCTTGAGAATGATAAATCCCGAACACGATGACATCCAAGGCGTGCCATGTTGGATGTATGGTGCATCCCAACCAGGCCAACTGCTCGGCGCCAACAATGCTGCTGAGTACATCAAGAAACTGGAGGAGTCAAGCTTTGGTTATCTAATGCTCGTGTTCGGCCTTTCTCATCAAGAGTATCCGCCACAAATAGAGATGGGGGCGTTGAACTTTTGGCGTTGGAAAAGTCAATATGCTGAGGCATAACCAAGCCGCTGGCGATGACACCGGAAAGCGCCGGATTAAGGTGTGGCTTGAACCCAAACGACGAAGTAAATAACAACAACAACAATAACAACAACAACCTCCTGTCGTTTCCTGTGAGTTGCAATGGAATCAAGAGAGAGTTCGACCTTGATAGAGCATTCATCGCATGTCAATGCCACTCAACAGAAACAAGACTCAACAGAAAGAAACAGATCATCGCATGCAATGCAAGTCGATACCATTCACATTTAGTCATATTGACATCTCAACTCCCAAGATTGAGAAGGTAAAATGGTCTGCAATTCTTGATCAACATCAGTCCACATTTGAGCCCATGTTTGCCAATCTCTCTGTCGTCGGGACTGCTTTCTATAGTATGAATGACCAGACAGAGGCAGACAGCCTCATGCTCGTTGATAACGACAACGAGAAGGTAAAGTCCTTGCTACAACATCACCCTGAACACTTGGTTTTCTTGATAACTAAGCACAAGGCAAAGATTGACCAACACCAAAATGTACGCGAACAGAAAACAGAGAAGCACCTCGACTGAGAGTTACATGGGAGTTTGACTGGATTGGCCTTTCCGGGAATTGATAACAAGAGCAGTGATCTGACAGACCGTGACTGACTTCGGCCTTTCTTTTGGTGTTGCCAACAGCGACGTGTGTTATAACCCCGAAATGAATTGAGGGGTACATACAAGACGCCCCCAAAGTTTCTCCTACGAATGCTGACAAGGAACATGTATAAAATGACTGGCCCTTCCCTTGGCGAGTCTCAAATTTGTTTGTACGTTTACAATCCTTTTTCAGTCCTTAAAACAACACGTTTGTACACTTCAAGAAACATCAGCAGGGTCTGTTCCAATCGGTAAATACTGTCAAGCATTTGGATAGTGAAGCCTTGTTCGCAAACTAACCTCTATCACAGGAGCAGATTCCCACCTTCCTCAGAGATGAAGATGCGGTTCCTTTCTACATTTTCTCTACTTCTATCTGTTGCTTCTGCGGGGAAAGTCAGCCTTTCTTTCATTCTAGACGCAAAAGAAGACATGTCTTCTCTGGTTTTATATCGCAGAAATGGGGGCGTCCTTATGGGGAGATGTGGTACAACTATCAATTCTACTGTGCCCATTGACTTTTCTCAAGTTACAGTCAATGGTGAAGGCGCAATACCACCATATGGGAACTATGACGAGGAGAGCACTTCAATCAAACCCATTACAAGCGGGAATTTCACAATTGGGAAGGCTACCTACGCGATTCATCCCAATCCTGTGTTTTCAGGAGGCCCTTCATGCAAGACAGATGTTGACAGAGTCAACAACCGGATCTCTATTTACTGCAAAAGGTTGTATTGGGATTATACAGACATCATGCCGGAAAGTAGGACGGTCGACACTGATTGCTTTGGCCCTTACCCCCCGATAAAGGGGGAGCGAGAGCCGGACTATTACCCAGAGAAGGGGAAACGGCCCTTTTACAAGAGAAACTCGATGCTCGAGCCGGACTATTCCCCAGGGAATGAGACACAGCCCTTTTACAAGAGAGACTCGATGCTCAAAATAGGTCGCCGTTGTGGCAAGAAGAAGAAAGAAAAGCCCGTGATTACAAGTATTGACGGTGCTGGTAAGTATAATGATTCAATTAACTGGACTTGACGTAGCTGACATTTGCATTAAGGATGGCCTCACCAGAGGTACCTCTTCGAGCAGATCTCGGTAGGCTTGTCTCTTCAAGAGTGAGGACAGAGAAAAAGGCTTTAAGCTAACTGACTACAGGACGTTGTGCACTGTGGCCATAACCAGACCTGTTGTGCTAGTAGTGATACGTCAAAGGCCATAGCCTACGGAGTCTCAATGTTGACGTCGGTTGGTATCAATTTGGGTATCAAAGCTCCACAGGATACGGTTGGAGTGGCTCTCGATTTCAGCGTAACCTGGGGTCTTTCGGTTACGAAAACCTGGACAATAGGGAATTCGTATACTTGCCAAGGTAAGGAAGGTGATACAGTCTGCGTCTGGTACAAGGTTGCCCACACTGCAAGTAGGTCACAGACTTGTATGTACTCTATAAGAGAAATTCTGATGGATAATATAGTTACCGTTCGAAATCAAAGGCCTGCTAAAAGGTACCATAAGTTACTTGGTATAAAAACTCAACCTTATGGTAAGCAAATGGTTGTGGCCGCCCCTAATCGAAGGAACGAGGGTGGTGGGGTTGTCTGCAAATACAACGATGAATGCAAATCATTGGGTGATACGCACTGGGACTGCTACGGCACGGAAGATCCCCATTTCAGGTACTGTCCACCTCTTGGATACCCACCAAAATTGGATCCAGCAGACGGTCCTCTACCGCAGGATTCGGAGTCAATGGCTATAAAGAGGGACAGGGAAGAGAAAAAGAAAAAGATGATAGCAGCTAAAGGCAATAGGGCATGGCGGCGTCATGAAAAACACACAAAGGATCAATATGAAAGGATGAGTAGAGATTATGCGGCAAGGTGGAAAGATGCAATACAACAAGAGAACATGGAAGTGCTGGAGATGATAAAGGAAGAAAAAGGGAAAGGGACAAGTGCAAAGGATTTAAAGAAAGAGTTAAAAGAATTCAAGAAAGGTTCAAAGAATGTAAACGGTCAGCTAGGTTTTTGAAACTAAATATAGTATTTATTATTAAAGTTTACATAAACAACTTTCCCAGCATAACAACCTCATGACACTAACACTTACTGTAACACCACTCTCAATAGCTCCGTCAACGAAACCTCTCCATCCATTAGCCCAGTCAGCACTGGCAAAGAAGACTCTTCCATGGGGCGCCTGAAGGTCTTTAAGCCAGCGGCTCATGGCCGGGCCAGGCCCCCAGCAGCTCCATGTCCCTTTTGCAAGATCATCATTCATCCAGTCGTGGGTGAGATACGCTTCAACCTCGGCATCAGGTTTGATGTATTCCTTGAAGCTTGTGGTGATGTCTTCGGTAGCATTTGGGTCTGCGAGATGCCCACCATAGCCAAAGCCAATGCAATATGTGCCATTGTTCTTGTCAGTGTTGCCATTGTGGTCAGAGAATGCAAAGCACCACGGAGACCTTCCGTAGCCGCTTGCCATAGCGAACCAGCCAGGCTCGGTTTTCTTCAACTTGAAGTGGATCTTGGCACCTTGGTTGATATGGCCTGCCTTGACAGCTTCTTGGCGGAGTGGCGAGAGAGGAGGATTGAACGAGATATCCGACAGGCAGTTCCTAAATAATTGTCAGCTTCCAGGTGTAGGTACAATGAATATGGACGGTACTCACAGAGGGATAGTCGAGATCACGTATTTGGCTTCGATACGTCGACCGTTCTTTGTGGTCAGCGTAACCCCCTTCCCTTTCTGGTCGATATTCTCAACGACAGTATTGAACAGTAAATGCCCTCTGTACTCAGACAGTATTGACAATGCTAGTGATGTCATACCGCCCTTTCCAAGCTTACAGAGCCCAGCACGCTCGAAAATGCCAGCCATTGAATGGCCACCAAGTGCATACCATCGCAACACTTCGACAAAGCCACATTGTGAGCCTGGCACAGAGCCAAAAGAGCTGATCATGGCATCAAACATGTCTTTCTCGACCTGGGGAATGTCCAACTGGTCGAGGCGATCTTTTGCGGAGAGGTGCTCATATTTCTTCCATAAGGCAGGCTCGCGCAATGGATCGTGGGGATATGGCATCAGATCGTAACTGGTCAAGCCGTCAATGTCGAAGAAGGCATCGGCTACTCTCTGAACTGCTTTGTTTGTCTCTTTGGTATCAAGCTTGCTTGGACCAGAAAAGCTTGCAGTATAAGCTGTATACTTGGCGTCTGCTGTTCCTGCTGAGGTCTTGAGGTTTCCTTGAAGATTATAGCGGTGAATCTCTGAGTAAACGTGTGGCTGGCCCCTGTCATCACTGCATCAGAACTATGTATCAGCCATGAGACAACAGTCTTACCAATGAACCCATGTACCTCCCATCTCAAACTCCTCGCCCAAGGCTTTTGCTGTCCATGTTCTTCCGCCGATGCGATCGCGGCCTTCGACAAGAAGAACCTTACCGGTGGTCAAACTGATATCTCGGGCAGCGATAAGTCCAGCAAAGCCTGTTCCGATTACAACAACATCATATTTTTCAAGAAGTGAAGATTCGGGTGTACCCTTGATAACAGAGTCCGTTTCGAGGCCAGTTGTGAGGCCGTTGCTGGTCCAAAGATAACCTTCTTTTGAAGTTGGCATAATGACTAGATGCAATGCTGATGACAAGAGGAATATGTGAGGATATGCTCAAGATCATTAATAGACAACATGGCCGCCTTATATGCAGTGGAGGTCTGGTGAAACCTATTTCCTCATTGGGACAAAATGTACGAGGTTGATGATAAGATGGCTAAAGTGGTCGTTCCGACGTTCCGAGGCCAAGCAACTCGCACTTTGCATCCATTTTAGTACTAGACTGGAACTTGTGAGCGACGGGAATAACGCAGGTATCCCGGACTTTAGCATTCGACACAAACAGCGTAGCATTTACCTGTGCATAAGATGTAATTACTAAGAGATCAATCCGCCAAGTATATCTGCAAGTAGTCATAAGCAAAGAGAACACATTTCATGAGATGCCGAACTGCCGCTCTTCTAACAAATGGTAGTCTTTAAAAGGTCATCCAAACATTGTCTCAAGCCTTTTTTCCGACATGATACTAATCCAGTGACAGCTCGATGTCGCTGAGTACGTGTTCTGAACTGCGGGCAGCATGTCCATACGCGCCCAAACCTCCTCCAGTATAAGCATGGCGTTTCCAATTGGCCCCAAACGAACAGCCGCATACATCTTATGAATCCGCTGTCGAACAAATGTCCGCAGACGAAGTATTCCCAATCTCTTTGGTCCATCATCTTCTCCCCTTGGTGAGATGGGCCCCAGGACACTTCCAGCGATCAGTAGCGACAGAAGCTGTATCGATATTGTCCCTGAGTCATCTGGAATCTTTTCCAAGATTTCTAATATGCTAAATGCCAGTCTCAGGGCTAGGTGTGTCTTGTCATCACCATGATCCAAATCAATAGCACCGTCTGGTCTCCCCTCTCTCCTTGTTGTCTCCGGAAATGCAGAATAGAGTTCTAGTAGGGCAGCCATGCGATAGCAGCGGGAAATACCCAGCAGGTGATCAGGTGTTGTACATGGGTCTCCAATGTCATCAATCAGACCAACAAAAGGCAGCCGATACCCCACGATCTCACGTTCTAGACTAGTTGCTTTAACGAGTAACTCAGCGTACAGGGCCCTCCGATGAATCTCTCCAGATTCAAAGAGCCGCAAGCTCTTCAAAGCCTGACTATTTCTTACCAGCGTGAGTGTCTTTGCAAGGAACACAAAAATGGGCGTTGCGACGCCAGTCCATGGACAAGGCTGGATGAGTGCTGGGGGATGTGGATCACAAAACATGGTGAGATGTGACAAGGCTTCGTATTGCTGGTCGAAGAGCGCTGAGCTCATAGCTTCCCAATATACCATAGATGAGACCACAAATGTTTGTGTTCTTGTCATTTTTCTTCTTCTGTCGATGTCTGTCAATTTGTTTGATGTTATCCATGACCTGAATAGTTGTCGTGACCCATGGAGATGTGGCAGACCGGTTGCAGAGACATCATGCCAAGCCTAATGAGTTAACATGTCAGTAATTATAAGATTAAAGGAGCATAGATACTTACCGCAGTCATTCCCAAAAATATAATGCTCAAGAGCAACTCATCTGAAACATTCAAGATTTTCTCATAAGATACCAAGGCCGTAGGCTGGTTGTCATCAACATCGCATTCCGTCCTCATAGGAAGCTCGGACAATGTCTGTGAAAGATGTGACATTGCCTCAGTCTGAAACTCCAGTGGAATATAGCTGCTTCTTTTGTCGCCCTGGTACAAATGAGCTGCTGACATGCTCAACACGCAACCAAAGAGTAGGGATGAGTTGGCCATCATTCTAGCAACTTCTGATCGGAACGGATTATTCGCTGAGTCGAAGGATGAGTTGAAATGGCAAACTGTTGTAAAGTAGTGGTCCAGGATGAGTGATGTTTGTAGAGTTGGTGTGTAGGTGGTCAGGCAAAGAGAGTCATCATAAAAGGCATCGAGCGCAAGAGGAAATTCCTCATCGGCTTGGAAATCGTCGTACAATGTCGATTGTTGTTCTGCATTCAACGTCGAGTGTGGCTGTATTTCCAAAAAGGCATCCAAGTGCTTCCTGGCATCAGATAAACTCGAACTGGGATGTTGCGTGAAAGGACCAGGTGCCTGTACTTCAGGGTCATTGTCATTCTGAGTCTCGACGCTTTTAGAGTCTGATTTCGGCTGCATCAAGTTTGACACATCTCTGGAGCTAGCGTCAAAACAAGAAAAGGAGTTGCCCGCAGTTGGTGACGAATTAACCATATGTCTCTCATACTTGACCGACCATCTCACAGGTTTATGATAGCCGGGACATTCAACACCGATTTTCGCGCACCTCTTACATCCTGGCAGCTGTTCATCACATTTCACCTTCTTTTCTTAAAAATTAGTATTAAAGCAGACTTCTTGTTTGGACAAGACCGCGACTTACGCGTCTCTTGCAGTTAGAACAGCCAGCTGGACACGCCTGTTAGCTAAGTCTCTTATATCTCTAAGAGATGTACTAACTCCGTGTTTTCACCTTCTTAGCACGGCGTCCATTTGGCTCGTCGGCCATGGTCACAACTGGAGCCCTGCTGCTTTTACAGGGTGATGATGATTTCCATCTCGGAAGTTCTATCTCAGGGGAGAAGAACCTCCTTCAGCGTTGAGGCGCGCTCCCTACCCCGCAATTCCGGGGTTCCGGGGAGGTTCCAGTACGTGCCTGATCTGGTAAAGTTAACCGTAGGATAGGGACAGTGATTGGATGCCTGCCGTGTTATCGGAGATCCGCCCGAGCTGGCCCATTTTCTTATCACTTGCCCAGATAAGCACCTCATAACTGCAATCATTAAGGTCAACTTACCCTAAAGACCGCCAATCTTGGAATATAGCTTGTACAAGTGTTTTTATTCTGCTTAGTAGTAAGTCTTTATTGTTTCCTTCACGACTTCAATCCTAGATACTAACTAATGTAAGACTTTTTGTAATGAAGTAAGTTCATTTTGTTACGTTCAGTGCTTCAAGACTTAGAATTTTTTGATAGACACTTGACCATGGAGTATCAGTAGATGCGTGAGAGATACCAGTCCGATAACAGATGATAGGTATGCTATTTTTAGATAAGGATAGAATAAGCGGGCTCTTTCCGCTAGTCAGCGGAATCGAAGGTCAGTCTGAGTGTCTGACGTGACAATAAGGCTGAAGACGCGGAATGCTCTCCGCCCTACTCCGTAGCTTGGATCGTATCCACTTGGGGGAAGTGTAAAGAATACTTAAGACAGCAATCTCATTCAACAGATAACTGCCTCGCTTTCACAGCTCTATATTATTTAATCATCTATTTACGCAATTCGAATGCTGTAAAAGTAATTAGGTAAGTGAAATAAACAGCGCAGCAGTCAGTATGCTTCATCCCATGACGGATATGAGAGCTGAGAGAAATTATCTCAGCCCGGCATCTCGGCACGCTCGATGCGGGCCTTTAATATAAATAGGGCGACATGATAGGCTCGTATTCCGAATCTGGTCAAGTCTAGGCTAAATGAAAGCTTTATTCTACGTCTATTCCAGCAACTGCCCTCACTCATAAGGCGGAATACGGATAACTCGGGATATGCCAACAGTCTCCCGCATAGAGCTGAAAGACACCCGCACAAGTACATAACAGACACTAGCAGCTCCATCAAACAAGCACCATCTTGGCCCCTTTTGCACCGTAACTTTGTTCTAGCAAGTAATTACAGAGTACCATGAAAGCATATGGTCTTTTTCTTGTCGGCTTGGCTGCTTTAGCTGCTGCAGCTGATGTCACACTCACGAGCTCAGGCTGTGCCGACGCATCAGGCTTCGAAAAGTGCCAGGCCTCTGCGAATAAGAAGACAAGCAGCTGCATAGCTCAAGCTCGTCACGACAACAGTCAGGTAGAACTCCTCGCATGCGGCTGCCAGGACTACGTCGACAACTTCAACTGCTACGCGGCTTTCTGCTGGAACAGGGTCTGGGAATGCGAGTATCAGGAGTACATGGTTTCGTATTTCATGAACTGCGATACCGCCAAGCAACCTGTTCCCTACTTTCCCGCCCCCAAGAATGCGCAGGGCGCTTGCTCTTGTAACGTTGGGCAAGTCTTTCTTAACATCCAGGATGCCATTCAGCAGACAGGGACGTGCTCGAACAGTGCCAATTCGGGCGATGCGGGAAGCAATCTGCAGAAGATTGAGGGCTGTAACTGCTGTGAGATCAGCGGAGCTCTGTCTAGGTATGTTGCACTTCTTAAGCCATCCAGTAACCGAAACTAATATGCAATAGTATCGTCGAGATCTGCCCCAAGACGGACCCCAACCTGATCGGCCTGAAGCAAATATCCACCCTCGAGTCCGAGCTGAATGTCGACTACAAATCCTGCGGGTCATACATGGAGACGTACGATTGTTCGTCTCAGCTCTCGTACTCCCTGGAGGGCGTCAGCACATACTACAAGCCTGATGATCCGCTCAAGACTGGTACCGCCACCTTGAGCAACAACCCAGGCTCCGTCACGGCACCGGCCAGCGGAAAGGTCTTTTCGTACACCAACGGAGGCGATGGAACTGTCTATACTATTACCGCTGCCGGTGTAGACAAGGGCAGTTCTGGTAGCAAGGGGAGCTCCGAAAGCGATGGCAGTTCTGATGCTGGCGGCGATTCAACAGGCTCAACTGGCACCTCGACTGGGGATAGCAGTAAGGCTACGGAGAGCTCCAAGAAGAACGGGGCAGATAAGTTGGCTACCGGAAGCGTCTTGATAATGGGTTTCACACTGTTATTGACTCTTGCAGCAATTTATTAGCAGTGTAGTTGATGGAAAAGACTCACCACTCTAGTAGGCGACGATTCGACGAGCATGATAGGGAGGGCTACACAGGATGACTACCTCGATGATGGGAGGCTGTCGAAAGAGAGTAATGATAGATAGACTTCAGTCATTTGTAATCAAGAATAAACGGTAGAATAAATTACGGTACATAAGAAATAACGTTGCTGGCCTTCGGCATTACTGGTCTAGATCTCCGCCCAGTACCTTTTACTTCCCCTTCCACCGTCTCGGACACGTGTACTGAGACACGTTATAAAGAAAGGTTCAGGGCCTGAAATGTGTTGCAAACCTCGTCCAAGAAATACTGCACAGTTTCCTCCTCAAACAAATGCGCCCTCGCAATGATGGTTATCTTCAAACTCATCCCATCGGGCTCAACCTCTCCAGCTATCGCCAGATCATACAGCGGCTCATCCTTCCTGAGTTCAACATGCTTCGACAAAACTCCCATCTCAATTCGCTGCTGTTCCACTTCACTCTCGGGATGATACTCAAAGTTATGGTATGTCACGCAGCATGCAAAATTCGCGGTCGCTTCTGGCCAGTCTGTGCAGTTGCGCTTGATCTCCTCGAAGCCGAGGGTCTCGAATGGCAAGCTTCGCAGATACTGGTCTTGCATGTCGCGGAGCATCTGGTGATGGTTCTCGTCTGTGCCTACGTGTGCGCGAACGGGGACGGCATTTGTGCATGGGCCGATGATGTCCTGGCAATTGACAGGCAAGCCCTGACGACCTGAGACAATGCGACCAAAGATAACGTCGCTGGACCCAGATTCCTTTGAGAGCACCAAAGCACAAGCAGAGTTGAACACCGTCGCCTGCGTGGCGATGCTGCTGCGAATAGCTTGGCTGGGAACGTTGACGACCCTTGACAAGTGCAGGGCCTTGGAAGTTGACATCTCCCGAGGACAAGCCGCGTCAGTCGCGTCGCTCAAGACAGTCATAGGAGAGTCCCCAATCACGTCACGCCAAAACTCGAAGCCCTTCTCTTGACTGTTGGCTGTATAGTCCATATATCGCCTGAACTGCGTCGGTGGAAGCAGCGACATGCCGTTGAAGAGGATGTGCAGATTACGCACGATAGGCTCTAGACTCAAGCCATCATACAAAGCGTGCGACAGTCGCAGTAGTACTCGTACTGAAGATGACTGCTTGAGGATGGCGATGCGTATCAACGACTCTCCAAGAAGAATGGGGTCTTGTGCGTGCTCATCCAGGAAATCGTTGGTTGCTGTGTTGACGTTTTGGTTGGTGACAATTGTCTCAATTGGCACGTCGAGATGCTTCAGAACCACTTGATAGAGCTGACCTGACGCTAGCACAAAGACTGTTCTGAACATGTCAATGTGCTTAACTAGGAGATGACAGGCGTTGACAAGGGTAGCTGGGTCTGAGTCGACCGGGAAGTCAATGTAGAATGGCGTGAGAGGTCTTGGGGAACCAGTTCCGGGACTGAAGAGGAATGACTTTTGCATCTGGGTGGACGTGTAGGTGTCTTGAATCGATTCCAATGGGACGTTGAGCTGTGAGCAAATCTCTCGCTGGACGAAACCTTGCGGATCCTCGAGTGAGAGAAGCTCGAATGGGTTGTACTCATCGACGTGTGCCTCGTCATTACCAGTCCCCGACCTAGCAGACTCGAGCTTCTTGGACAGCTGGAACAAAGCCGGGTAGTCAAAGACATCCTTGACCACTATCGTAGCATCCAGTCGCCGACCAAGTCTCATGGCGAGCTTTGTCGCCATCATCGAGTGTCCACCGAGATCAAAGAAGTTGTCAGTGATACCAACTTCGATACCAAGAAGCTTGGAGGCCTCGTCACACAAGATGATCTCAGTCTCGGTACGAGGGGCGACACGGGCAGACCAGCCTTGCTTGTCATGAGCATTAGTCAAGGTGGCGCGTGAAGCAAGTCCTTCGCTAATCACGACTGCGAGATGGGTAAAGACGGGATTGTCAAACACGTCTTTGACGGTGACGCGGACATTGAAGCGCTGTTCGACTCGCGAGATGAGCTTCGTAGCTAAGAGGGAATGTCCGCCGAGTTTGAAGAAGTCATTAGAGATGTCAACCTTCATCCCAAACGTCGCGGTCGCTTCGTCGCAGAGTATGGCCTCAATGTCGCTGATAGGCACCGCTTGCGCAGGCAGTGCAGTCTGCTGCTTGGGCACAATCTGAGCCTGTCGCACAAGTTCCTTCCTGTCGACCTTGCCGTTGGGATTGAGAGGCATTTGATCCAAGACTACGATGCTGGAGGGGATCATGTATGACGGAAGTAGAGACTGTAATCGCTCGCGGACTTGTAATGCGGCGCGACGACGCTGTAATCCCTGCAGCGGACGATTGGCAAGGGTCGCTGAGCTTCGGAGGGGATTATCGGTCGGAAACTTGATCAGCGTGCGACGAGTGTCCGAAGGGGACTGTAAGTGGTGGAAGACGGCATCAAGGGCACCGCTCTGAGACCACTGACGCGCCGCGCTGACCTCCAAGCGGAACCCAGCCTCTTGAGCGAGTTCGTGAAGGTCAGGAACAGAGAGAGACGCACGGCTGTCAGCTTCAGAGCGGATAGTTGAGATCCAAGCGGCGCCATCGAGTTTGGACTTATCCTCTGCCTCAAGGGACTCAACGATCTGTCGCTCAAAGACGGTCTTGGCGAAGGGAATGTTGCTTATGGCTACGGTCAATGAGCTCTTCGAGCGTCGTAGAAACTGTAAGAGAGACGTGCGATCCATTCGTGATGCGCCAAAGTCGACCCAAGCACCCTTCTTAATCGTATGCACAGGTACCGAGTCGAGATGGCGTATATGCACCACAGCCGCATACCGATACGCACTAAGCTCATTTGTAGCATGCATGTTCTTTGGCAGAATCTCGACATGGTGAACCAAGTCAGGAAAGCGATCTTGTAGTGTCGTGAAGAAGGCTGGCTCAACAAGTAACTCCTCCTCGCGCTCCTCCAGTTCCGCCATTTTCTGCCTAACAGAATCCTTCGTCGCGTTGTCACCCAGTGTCCGAACAGCCCTGGCAGCGAGGAAATGCTTGTTGGTAGCATTCGTTCGCATGTCACCAAAGAACAGACGCCTGACGCCAGGGAGATGGACCAGAGTGTCTGCCACTTCAGCCAAGTACTCCGGTGAAGGGAAGTACTGCGCGACTGAGTTGACCACCACGAGGTCTGGGCGAAGATTGCTCAATTGGCTGATGTCCTGAGCAGTACCGACGTGGACTTCGGCCTTGCCTGCGAGAGACGGGACGGAGTTGATGACGCTGTCGGTGAATGTAGCGGCAGACTTGGATGGTTCAATACCCCTGTAACTCTGAAGTCCGTCGCCGAGGTTGAACAATATCATGCCACTACCAGTCCCGACCTCGAGTACATGACCTGGAGCCTGACCATCACGGAGCGTCTTGATAGTATCGTCAAGCCACTCTTGCATCTCCACCTTATCAATCTCACTCCCGTCATACATAGACGTCCAGCCCTTGAAGTCCTTCCCAATTGTAGACGGATCAATGCCCCCAATGTCGGCATACATCTCAGTCTCAAAATGGTCCTGCCAGCCCTCAACCTGGTTATCATTCGCATCGCCCTCCAACGAATGATCGTGATCAATGACGACGAAACCAACCAAGTCAGTCTTGTCACCATCATCCTTCTGCACGACAACAGCAGCATCGCGGACAGAGGCGTGGCTAAGCATAGCAGCTTCTACCTCCGCTGACTCAATACGGTTGCCGCGGATCTTGAACTGTGTGTCCATGCGACCGAAGAACTCAATGAGGCCATCGCCTACTCTGTAGCGTACGCGATCGCCAGTGCGATAGGCTCTCACTCGTTTGCCATCGACTTCAATATGAATGAAGCGGTTCTTGTTGAGGGCTGGGTCGAAATATCCTCGCGCAAGACCATCACCAGTGACGACGAGCTCTCCCACGACACCGACACCAACGAGCTGCTGGTTCAAATCGGTAACGTAAGCTCCAGAGTTATTGACAGCTCTCCCGATGGGAACACCATTGATGAACGAGTCATCGACGGAGATAGGATACCTCGTGCTCATGATGCCATTCTCCGTTGGTCCATACCCATTATAGCACTGCCCCCGAACCAGATTCTGGGCCTCAATAGCATCCTGACCATCGAAGCGATCGCCAGCAGCCATGAGAAAGTCAAGGCCCCTCAAGGCATCACGCGCATCAGTGAGATACAGCTTCAACAGCGCCGGGGCCATGCACGCAGCGTTGATCTGTTCCTTGATGAACACATCTTGAAGCGCCTTGACGTCAAGGGTAGTCATGTAGTCAATACAGACTAAAGTTCCACCGTTGAGGAGAGTGAAGAAGATCTCATACGTGGCGCCGTCAAAGGCGATGTTGAACATGTGGGCTGAGCGCGGTTGAGTTGGGAAGTCGGGGATGATGTTGCTTGTCATGAGACGGACGATGACGCGGTGCTCTACCATGACGCCCTTGGGTCGACCGGTTGAACCAGAGGTAAAGAGGACGTATGCAAGACTTGTGGCGGTAGGATTTGATGTGTCGATATTGAAATGGTCGTTGAGGCCGTTTGTGTGGCCTTGCTCTACGGCATCAGCGACAAGAACAAACTCCAAGTCAGGCACCTCCAGCTCAGGAACAGGGACGTCGGAACCCAAAAGGACGACTGTGGGCCCCGGGAGGCCAGATAAAATGTCGTTCAGACGGGCAGAGGGAGACTTGACGTCGAAGGGCAGATACGCCAGGTTCGCCTTGAGAATACCGATGATCGCAACGATCGCTTCGCATGAGCGCGGTACAAGCACTCCGACCAAAGTTTCAGCCGGCATACCCCGTTGACGAAGCCATGTCCCAAGTAGATCTGACTGACGGTCAAGTTCTGCATAAGTAAGTTGCGTTGAAGAGTCCACGACTGCAAAAGAGTCCGGGTAGGTAGCGACTTGCGTGCGGAAGATGTCAACCAAGCTTGCATCCCTCGGATAGTCAACCTTCTTGATGCTGAGTAAGTCCAAGCGCCGAAGCTCCTCAATACCATCCGTAAGTGGTAGAACCGAGATAGGGACATTAGGCTTCTCAAGACCATTGCGCAGGATCTGGAAGAACACGCTGACCACATTCTTAATAGTCTCCGGCTTGAACAGGTCCGTCGCAAAGTTGCAACTACCCTTAAGCCCATCAGCCTCTTGGAAAAGATGGAACTCAATGTCGAACCGCGTATACGCCTTGCTAGTCACAGCCTCCGATTCAAGACCCTGGAGCTCAAATCTCCCAAGATCCTTTTGCGAGTGAACCGCAAAGATGAGTTGCGCAAGCGGTGTTCGCGAAAGGTCTCTTGAACCGGGTAGCATTGTTGACACGACGCGCTCGAACGGTACGTCTTCGTTCTCAAAAGCCGCGGTGGTAGTAGCGCGGACTTGACGGACTAGGGAGCTGAAGGTATGTTCGTCATCGACAGTGATGCGCATGCACTGTGTGTTGACGAAGAAGCCGATGATGTTTTCTAGTTCCCAGCGATTGCGGTTCGCGATGGGTGTACCGATGACAGCGTCGTCAACGCCTGTGAGACGATAGTGTGCTGCGCGGAAAGCAGCTAGTAGCACGGCGAACGAAGTAGTGTTGTTCTCGTTGCAGAACCCCCTTAGGTTCTGGTACAGTTCCCCGTCAAGGGACACCGGCACAACGCCTGCTTCGCCTGAGAGTAGAGCAGGACGAGGGAAGTCGGTGGGTAACTTGGCAGGTGAACAGTCGGCGAGTTGTTTCTTCCAGTACTCAAGCTGCTTCTCGTGTTCGAGGGCTTGAGAATCCTGCTTCTGCCATATGGCAAAGTCGCTGTACTGTATGGGGAGAGGATTCATGGCTGAGAGAGGGTCACGGCTTTGAAGAGCTGCGGCGTAGAGTTGGCTGAGGTCGTGGCGGAGAACGTCAATTGACCAGCCGTCGGAAATGATGTGGTGCATGACGATGGAGAGGACGTAGTCGGTGTCGCTTATACGTATGAGTAGTGCTCTCCATCCTGCTTCGGAGGTGAGATCAAATGGAGTGGTCTGCTCTTGTTCCAGCTGTTGGATGTAGTCTCCGCCTGTTGCATCGATGACTCTCAATTCCTTTGAGAGGGTTTTGTGAATAATCTGCACACCCATGCCGTCGTGGTCCTCGAATGTAGTTCGTAGGGTCTCATGGCGCTGCTCCAAAGCCACCAGAGCACGACCCAGCGCATCGATATCTACCAAGCCTCGCATACGAACAGCGTAGGGAATCAGGTACCATAGAGCACCGACTTCCAGCTGGTCCAGGAACCAGAGTCTGCCTTGAGAGTAAGACTGCTCAACAGGTCCATCGCGAGTCATCGTTGGGATGATGGCGTATGGCACAGCGCTACCGTTGACAATTGCCTCAAGTCCAGCGAGTGTGGGGTTCTGGTAAATGTCAGAGACCTTGAGCTCAATACCTGCTGACCTTGCCATGTTGACCATCTTGATAGCAGTGATGGAGTGGCCTCCTAGCTCAAAGAAGGTTGATCCAACATTGGCAGCGCCGAGTTCAAGACCCAGACACTGACACCAAACCTCTTCCAGCTTGGATTGGCTACTGGCTGTGAGGGAGCTCAATTGAGATAACTGAGAGCCCATTCCTTGAATCTGCTGGGCCAACATGTTGCGACCGATAGAGCGAAGCTTTCGTCTGTCGACTTTGCCGGTGGCGGTGCGAGGAAGATTTTGCATTCTGATGTAGCACGATGGGATCGAATGACGAGGGAGGACCTGCTCTAGCTTCGCACTCATATCCTTGGTCGCTGCCAGATCTAAGATGGTAGCATCGCTCGCAGACTCAGGTGCTTCAGTGGCGATCAAGAAAGCAACAAGAACAGTGCTCGTGGGCGAGTCTGATGGCTTGACAGCCTCGACAACAATTGTCATGTCGTCAGGCAACTGTTGTCGGAGATGCGTCTCCACAGCCCCAAGCTCAACACGCTGTCCCCTGATCTTGACCTGCGAGTCCATGCGACCAAGGCAAACAACAGTACCATCAGAGGCATAACGCGCAAGATCACCAGTCCTATAGAACTTCAATCCATCAGGTAGATGTCCAGAAGGATACCAAGCTGGAACTGTTGAGAAGAATGGTGACTTCTCGGTTGGAGGAGGAACGATGTAGTCGCGCGCAATGCCTGGACTCTCAATCACAAGTTCACCAATTGCGCCGATCGGGACCAGACGATTGGGGTCGTTGGGATCAATGATCCAAGAATGGGCGCCAACAGAGTGACCGATGTTATTTGGATCAGCTCCACACGAGCTAATGTTTCCAACGAAGCAGATGGAAGAGCTCTCGCTTTGCCCGTAGCCATCCAAGAGCTGAACGCGAGGAGCCCAAATGGCGTTGACAGACGGCGACATCTGCTCACCAACAAGTACCAGAGTCTGCAGTCCAGGGACATCATCAGGCTGAAACGTGCCCATGTAGGACGGTGTCGCCATCATCCAATTGACGTTGACCCGATTGATGAAAGCAGGAACATTGTTCATGCGATCGTCATCAGAGAGAATGCACACGCAACCACCGTGGATCAACGTCGTCATGATCTCGAGAAGACACGCGCCAAATGCGTGAGATCCAAATTGAAGAGCGCGTGTGTCGCTGTTGATACCGAGTGCAGAGCCAAATTTGAGGGCACAAGACGAAAAGGCTCGATGCTCGATCATGATGCCCTTGGGGTCGCCTGTGCTACCGGACGTGAAGATAACATAGGCCAAGTCCTCTGGAGTGACCATCGCAAGAACAAGATCTGGATTGAAGGCGCAAGTGCAAATGAGGGATTGAACAAGATCATCGTCAACAACAATGCATCGCCCAACAATAGCCTCTACCTTGCCCTTGTAAAGCTTGGAAGTAAGAGCTACTGTGGCGCCCGTCTGCCCAACGACCTGCGACACTCTAGCAGGCGGATCATTCGGATCAATGAGTGCAAAGGCATGGCCGGCTTTCATGACAGCGAGCATTGAAGCTACGACCCATTTGGACTTCTCGAAGTAAATAGGAAGTATCGCGTGCTCTTGGTCTGGGGTACTGATCTTGATGAGTGCGGCTAAGCGGGAGGTGATGTTGTCGAGTTCAGAGTAAGTCCATTCCCCGTCCCATGCGCAGATCGCGGGCTTCGAAGGGGAGATTGATGATTTTTTGAGCATCTCTTTGTGGATGAGGGTTGGTTGGGAAGGGATGGGGATTGAGTTCCAGTTTTGGATCTCAGCTTGATCTTCTTGTGTGATCATGTCGAGTTCTCCTACAGACGTCAAAGTGTCTGATGAGTCTCGTAGGACCTGGATCAAATGACCCAGCTGTCGCAGGAGGCGAGTTATTTGCTGGGAGTCGATGAAGCTCTTGTCGTACCTGGCAATGATGGATACCCCATCACTGTCCATCTGACAGTGGAGAAGCAGAGCACGATTAGTGCAGGGCATGAATAGCTCAGACTCTCCAACCTTCTGGTGAATCTCACAGTTTGCAGCCTTCTCAGTATCGCCATCAGTGACTAACAGAACAGTCTGGAATCCGCAAGCAGCAGAGCCATCCTCCCCAGACGAGGCGATGCTGCGAAGACCAACGTCTGCAAATTGGCGGATGGCATCATCGTTGCCATTGACTGCACTGATGATGTCTGACAGAGACTGGTCAGACGCGCAGTGTACGCGGAAGGGGACAACAGTCCGTGTTGGACCATTTGCAAGCGGCTGTCGCTCTGTCACCACGCCAAACAGCGCCTCTTGCGAATGCGTGTAGCGTGACAAGAGTATAGCAAGTGCAGTCCGGCAGACAGACAGACAGGGACAAGCTGACTGAGCCGAAGTTGCAAAGTTCATGCGGTGCTCTGACTTTGCATCGGGGTAGGGAACGGCCAAAGGAGAACTCAGGTGCGGAAACGCCGAAGCATTCAGATCACTCAAGTACTCCGTCCCGAACTGAGTCACAGGATGAATGCCCACAGTCTCTGGAGTCTTCGACCCATCAGTGGGAGTCAACGACAACCCATCATCCCCAGGATCAGACGACTCAGGCGTGTAGGGTCTGTTGGAGAGTTCATCTTGCCCATGCTTGTAAGCCTTCAGAACTCTACCAAGGATTCGTTCTTGGAAGACGCTGTCAACAAGAGCATGACTAAATGTCCAGATGAGGAGCTTCTTTTTCGCAATTGGATCATCCAGAAGAACAAATCTGTTGCAACGAGGTCCAGAGGCCGCAGCTACTGCTTCATCCTGCACAACAGCATCTTTCTGATCAACAGAGGTGCAAAACATCCATGAGAAGACAAAGCTGTCTTTCAATATGACCTGGTACGAGTATCCATTCTTAGAAGTGAATGCACAGGTCCTCAAAGCAGGAGTTCTGTTGATGGCATCTTTCCAAGCAGCAGCCAACTTTGAGATATCGATGTCATTGCTGATCTCATAAGCAACATGACCGATGGAACGTTGCTTGTCATTCCCGGCACAGTCAATGACATCTTGTTGAAAAGCCGTGCTGGGGAGGATATTCTCGATTCTATCTCGGCCTAGACCGAACGAACGAGTGACTTCCTCGACAAGAGAGTCAGTGTGACTAGCATCATCACTGGGCAGCAACAAAGGCATGACTGGAGTACCACTCTGGGTGTTGAGTGATGTCATGTTGAATGTAAGAGAAGTGTTTGAAGTTGAAGGATTGTCCGACTGTGTAACAGGGGGGTTTGAGCGAGGTAATGAGATTGAATAGGCAATAAGAGTGTCCTACCGAATTCACAGTTCGTCCAGGCTGATAGGACAAAATGCTGCAGTATCTCTGGGTGAAACAATTTCAGCTCTTCTGTATATACCTCACCTGCAGGAATGCAGCGCAACATGCAGCAATTCTCGTGTTAGCATCATATCTCAACCAACATTACGTGCTACTTACCAAAGAGGCACATCACATCCAAGAATAGTCATCCCATGTCTAAGACCCTCGATGCTTCCATCATGAGGTCTCATCAAAAGATCCTACGAGGCATATTGTGTTTCATCCAGCCTCACACGATGTTACCCGCTGTCATTTCTCGGCGGCATCACAGCCTGCAGGTTTGACTGCGATGCTACTTTCAGCTGACCTGCTG
Organism: Fusarium fracticaudum; assembly: GCA_003353625.1. Taxonomy (NCBI): domain Eukaryota; kingdom Fungi; phylum Ascomycota; class Sordariomycetes; order Hypocreales; family Nectriaceae; genus Fusarium; species Fusarium fracticaudum. The sequence goes on from PDNT01000008.1 coordinate 71,299, forward strand.
ATCCTTCATATGATTCAGATTCTGGCAGATCCTGATCCTGCAATTGGCCGATTGCAATTATTGGCTGCGACGGGTTATCCTGCAGAAGGATTGATAATCGGTGTTTGTGGCGCTGACCTGCATAAGTAGCTCTTATTCTCGGGTGAATCCTACAGCGCGCCGTGAGGGGGTGGGAGAGACGGGCCAATCAGTCGGAGATTGTAATCTGCATGCTGAACCATCCCGTGTCTCGGTAGTACGCGGGTTACGAATCTATGCGAGCCGGACAGTTGCCGGTAGTGGTCAATTCCGGATCGAGTAGTGTTGTCAGCGGTCGAGAGGGTGATGCCCTAATGGAAGGTGAGCTACTGAAGGCCAAGATGCTGTTCAGTCTTAGAGTGTCTGATTATGACTGATTAATTACAAACTGACTTACAAAAATAGTAATAGTAGTCTAAGATAATCCTAGGTATCGTTGCAGTATCCTTTATGACACTGTATAGCAAATGCCCTCCTGTCTCTTTGCTTCACCACCTCTATCACACGGTGAACCCGTAAGCAAAACAACCACCCAGACACCAAGTCCCTTACCAGTACTCGATCTCTCCAACTTGTTCTGAGAAGGCATGGCCATTTCCAAGCACCATGTCTTCCCAAGAACACCCAACCTGGCTGACGGCCTTCCTAGCCGACACAAGGCCGCCCCCAAAGCTATTCGCTTGGTCTCCCGCCAACATCCAGCCAAAGCTTGATGAAGGCATTGACATGGGAAGTTCCAACAGCGATGAGGAGTTCGACCACGATGCCTGTGTCGGTCCACCAACAAACTCCGACCAGCACATTTACATCATTGGTCCTGGCAACATCGGCCGACTGTACGCAACGCACATGGCTCGTCATCCCAATGCCCTTCCCATCACGCTCGTGGTTCATAGAAAAGAATTGCTATCGCAGTGGGTCGCATGTGAAGGCGTCGGCCTCACAGACCTGACTAGCGGCAAACTCTTCCTCAACAAACGCTTCACCGTTGAATGGTGGACCGAAACGAGACCTCACTACGGTCCAGTCAAAGAAGTTGCAGACGGAAAGAAACTTCAAAACGTCTTTATCTCCACAAAGGCAGAAGCTGGATTATCCGAAGCAGACCGTATTCGCCGCTACCTTGGGAGATACAGCTCTGTCGTCTTTGCCCAGAATGGCGTCTGCAAACTCTGGCCTCCCCATGGTCCTTTATACATCTCCCATCGCTACCCAAGCGGCGACACTCCAACATTCTCCGCGTGCGTCGTGAGTCATGGGGTTGCATCAACAGGTCCTTTCTTGAGCATCCATGCGGCGCCGGCTGACGCATACATCGGGCCTGTGTTTTGGGCATCTGATCCCGAATCACCGGGGAAGCAGCCATTGGATGACTTTTTTATCCGGCATATTGCTTCGACACCGCTTGTTAACACGAAACAGGTGTCATCGGGTGAGATTTGGCTCCTTCAGTTGGAGAAGTTGGTCATGAATGCGTCGATCAATCCACTTACAGCTTTACTGCGCTGCAAAACCGGGGAACTGTTTACATCCTTTGACTCTGATGATCCTTTGACACAGGTGGTTGATAAGCTTCTCTGGCAAGCAAGTCATGTTATCCAAGGCCTTATTAACCACGACACGAGCCGTAGCGTTATCACTTCCTACGCTAAACAGACGGGGCTGGGCTGCAGTCTGCCGCAAAGCGTCCTCAAGGTCCGGAAAAGGTTGATGGAAAGGTTCTCACAGCCAATCTTGAAAGCAAAGCTATACACCTTTGGTCTCAAGATCTATGAACATCGAAGCTCTATGTTGCAGGACATAGAAGCTGGAAGGAAGACTGAGATACAAGACTTTAATGGTTGGATTGTAGACATGGCTTGTTTTCTGGATACAGAACTGGATGTTAGCGTGCATAGGGGCTTGATTCAGTTAGTTGAGCGCTATGAGAGCTTGGATAAGGTGGAGCTAGGTAGGGCATTGCTTTAATACAGGGTAGTTTAGGCCTAGCCCGCTGTAAAGACCTTGATATTATTACTTAACTTAACTTCAACATGCTAGATTAATTATAATATTCCATCTATTATTTTATTTAGATATTTTGTTATTTTATTGTTTGATCTCCTCGCTAAGCTCTCAGTGCTCGCGTATCTCAAAGCTGCAAACCTCGATCTTACAGTTCCCAGCAACATTGCGTCGAATGCCAGTGCATGTCCCCAATAACATCTCATATCCCGGCTTGCCCAAAGCAGACAAGTAGTAAAACACAGTCTCTCTACGAAAATCCTTGTCTCACATCAGCCCGAGACAACCTCGTATTCCCAATCGGGCATTATACGAGCGGCAATCGACATGTCATCGGCAACTCATCTTCGCATATCACATCATACATACAGTATTCATGTGCTAATCTGCGACATGTCTTAAACAAAAGATGGGCCGTTAAATCTGCCGCCAGGGATAGCCACGGAGTAAAACGGAATATTCCGATTGGACCGTCAATGCAGATTCTTGACGAGACAGTGGACCACTGCCGACGGAAGCGCTCCGAGCCGTAGCTCAACTTAGAGTAATTCTCTGCTGAACAGCATTAGCTGGCCTCAACTGTCAACGCCACTTCATACCTATCAACCCCAACGAAAAAGAGCCAAGGAAATTTCTAGACATATGATCTCATGTAGGATGACGCTACTGTACTCCCTGCTGAGACAAACAACCGGCAAGTCTCTTTTCCGGCAATCCTTCCTTTGTTCGCTGCAGTCGTCACGCGGCGCCCAGACGAATCTCACTCCCTTTTCTGCGCCGTGCTGACGCATGAGCAATCCCAAAGTTAAATCCCTCCAACATGTCTGAGTTACAGCGGGTCCTCGGACTCTGCGTACAATCCGACGGGAAAATACGCGTGTCCGCGCGCCCGCTAGACGAACGGTATTTGTTGTTTCCCCCATTTGCTTTGGGGGTAACCTTGAGTGAGAAGATAGGCTTGACGCTTGCAAGTTGTTTCTCTATCGATAATTTACTATGGGAAAACGAACAGCGGAGAATTCAGCGGAAAGTTCAGCGGCGATTGGGGAGGGTGAGGAGAAGCATCCTGAGATGGGAGTTGATGGACATCCTGAGAGAGAGCCTACCTTTCAGGATTATATGGTATGACAAACACCATCTGATCATTGAAGCAATTCCACGAATCTAGCGCTAATATCTTTTCTGTTATGTAGAGAGTCTTCAAATATGCCTCCAAATGGGATCTCCTGGCTTATACCGTTGGTGTAATCGCCTCCATTGGTGTCGGCATAACCTTGCCTTTGTTAAACATTGTTTTTGGTAAGTAAAGAAAACGAGACACAGTATCAACGCTTTACGCTAATGAGTCGATTCTAGGTCAATTCGCTAGCAAGTTCTCTGACTATGCTGGCACCGAAACACTTCCAGGCGATGAGTTCCGCTCAAAGCTCAGTGAACTTTGGTGAGTTTGACATGCCATACGAAAACTAATTTTCTCTTGACATGATCTCTAATCCCCGTCGCGATAGTCTTTATCTACTTGGTCTCTTCCTTGGTCGCCTTGTGCTAGGCTACATCAATAACGTGCGCTATCAATCTCAGTATTACTGTTCGTCTGCTTACCGATTCTCAGTTCGCATTTCGTATGACCGGCGTGAGAATCACCTCCGCCATTCGTCAAGATTACTTCACGGCCTTATTCTCACAAAGCGTCCATGTGCTGGACTCTATGCCTCCTGGATATGCGACCACTATCATCACAACTACCGGAAACACTCTGCAACTCGGAATCTCCGAGAAGCTGGGTGTTTTTGTGGAGTACAATGCCACCATGATTGCTTCAATCATCGTCGCATTTATCTACAGCTGGCAGCTTTCCCTAGTGACATTTACTGCCGTCGTCTTTATCACCTTCAGTGTCAGCCTGGTCCTTCCTTACATCACCAAGGGCCAGACAAACCAGACCAAAGTATGTACAGATTCCATTGTCTCATGAGATATTGCTGATGCAAGACTTAGTCCGAAGCTCTGGCGATGTCTATAGCTAGCGAAGCCATGAGCGGCATCCGGATGATTGTAGCCTATGGCGCCGAGTCACGAATTGGCAACAAGTATGGAAGATTCGTTGACGAGGCCAAGAAGCATGCTCAATTCGCCGGCCCATTCATTGCGCTTCAATACGGCCTAGTATTTTTCAGCAGTTATGCGGCGTTTGGCCTCGCATTCTGGTACGGAACTAGACTTTTGCTCGACGATAAGATCAATCAGCTTGGGGCCATCATCGTCGTCTTGTTCTCTATTATGATGATTGTGACGGCGATGGAACGAATCTCTACGCCTCTTCTAGCAGTGAGCAAAGCGACAGTTGCTGCGTGCGAGTTCTTCACCGTCATTGATGCACCCCGACCTGAGCCTGGCCATCTCACCGACCCAGATGTATCTGCAACAGAAGACATTATCTTGGAGGACGTCACTTTCGCTTATCCCAGTCGACCGCACGTCAAGATCCTCGATAACCTGAATCTACGCATCGAAACGGGCAAGGTTACTGCCATCGTCGGCCCCTCTGGCTCAGGCAAGAGTACAATAGTCGGTCTTGTTGAGCGATGGTATAGCCTTAAAGACCAGTACGTCATCTCAAAACCAGTCGAGAAGCCGACCGAAAAGAAAAAGGGTGGCGACAAAGAGGAAGACGAGCAAGAGCTACAAGAACTCTCGTTCGCAGGGGATGAAAGTGGTCCGCCTGTTGAGCTCCGTGGCCGAATCTCTACGTGTGGCCACTCTCTTGATGACATCAATGTCAAGTGGTGGCGGTCGCAGATTGGCTTGGTTCAGCAGGAGCCTTTCCTCTTCAACGACACCATCTACAGCAACGTTGTCAACGGCCTCATCGGTACAAAGTGGGAGAATGAGCCTGAAGACAAGAAGAGGGAGATGGTGCATGAGGCCTGCAAGGAGGCATTCGCAGATGAGTTTATTGAGAAGCTGCCAGAGGTACACCAGACCACCCATTGCCAATCAGCTAGCACCTTGACACTTGAACAAAGTACTGACCTCTTATTGTGAATGTAGGGCTATAACACTGCCGTCGGCGAAGTTGGCATCAAACTCTCAGGCGGCCAACGCCAACGCATCGCCATCGCCCGCGCCATCATCCGCCGTCCTGCAATCCTCATCCTCGACGAAGCCACTAGCGCAATCGACGTCCGCGGCGAACGAATCGTACAAGCAGCACTCGACCGAGCCTCAAAGAACAGAACAACAATCGTAATCGCACATCGCCTTTCTACTATTAAGAAGGCTAATAGGATTGTTGTTCTGCGACAGGGACAGGTTATCCAGTCTGGTACTCATGAGGGTCTTTTGACAGATGAGACTGGTCTCTACTATAACCTTGTTAATGCTCAGGCACTGTCGTTGGGGGAACAGAAGGATGATCGTGAACTCCCTATCAAAGAGGAGCGGCCGCTATCTGTTCATGAAAAGGCACACACGGAGTCCACCATCGAAGACAAACCCCAAGGGAACAAACCCAAAAACAAAGGTCTCCTCTCCAGTTTCGGCCGCTTCTTCTACGAGACAAAGTCCAACTGGTGGATGATGGCCCTTACCCTCTTCTTCTCTGCCTGCGCCGGCGCCGCCGTTCCCTTCCAAGCCTGGCTCTTTGCCAAAGTCATCATAGTATTTGGCTACCTCCCCGATGAGTCCAAGGTCAGAAGAGAAAGTTCCTTCTGGTCGCTCATGTGGACTATCCTCGCTATTGCAGCCGGTCTAGCCTACTGCGCTACCTTCTTTCTGTCAACACACACGGCTAGTACTATTCGTGCCAAGTACCAGAAGCAATATTTCTTGTCTATCTTGCATCAGAAGGTTGCGTTCTTTGATCATGATGATCATTCGCAGGGGACTATGGCTGCGAGGAGTGCTGAGGATCCAAGGCAGCTTGAGGAGCTGTTGGGGTCTAATATGGCAAGTGTGTTTATTGCCTTGTGGACTCTGATGGGTACTATCGCCATCGCACTGGCATTTGCATGGAAGCTTGCACTCGTGTCGCTTTGTGTAGTTGTCCCCATTCTCCTCGCTGCCGGGTATTGGCGAATGCGGTATGAGATCAAGTTCGAAGAGATGAATAACGCTGTATTCGTCGACAGTTCCAAGTTTGCTTCTGAAGCAATCGGTGCATTTCGTACCGTGGCATCTTTTACTCTTGAAGGTGCTATCTGCAAACAGTTTCGTACTCTCAACAGCAATCATGTCAAGGATGCCTTCAAGAAGGCTCGCTGGGTGAGCCTGCTGTATGCCTTTTCCGACAGTGCAACCATTGGGTGCCAGGCTATAGTACTCTACTACGGTGGCCGTCTCCTTCTCAGTGGCGAATACGATCTGGAGAGCTTCTTTGTGTGCTTCATGTCTGTCCTGAACGCAGGCGAGACCACTGGCCGTGCACTTAGCTTTGGACCCAACGTTGCTCAAGTACGCGCAGCTGCCAATCGTATTCTTGGACTGAGGGACAGTCAGGTCAAGGACGGACCTGAAGCTACTGGCGCACAGTTCATTTCTCATGGTGATGGCATGAAGATTGAATTGGACAACATTCACTTCAAGTATCCTACTCGCGATGTCCCTGTCTTCCAGGGCCTCAGTCTCACGATTGAAAAGGGCCAGTTTGCGGCTCTTGTTGGTGCGTCAGGTAGTGGAAAGAGTAGCATAGTCTCTCTTCTCGAAAGGTACGCAGACATACCTCAAGACTGTTATGATGACTGCTAACATGATGTTGCTACAGGTTCTATGATCCTGATCACGGTCGTATCCTCTGCAATGGTCAAGACATCGCGGCCAACAACGTCTATACATACCGTCGTCATCTTTCTCTTGTTGCCCAAGAGTCAAGCTTGTTCCAAGGTATGCCATACAGATCACACTATTGCAAAATGTAATAGCTGATTAACTCACAGGCACATTACGAGAGAACATCCTCCTTGGGGTTGAAGACACCGTGGATGACGCAACCATCCATCGCGTATGCCAAGAAGCATCCATCCACGAGTTCATCATGTCCCTCCCAGAAGGATACCAAACACAGGTAGGCTCCCGCGGGGCGACCCTCTCAGGCGGCCAAAGACAGCGCGTCGCCATCGCCCGAGCCTTGATGCGAAACCCAGACATCTTGCTCCTCGATGAGGCGACAAGTTCTCTCGACTCAGAGAGTGAGAAGCAGGTACAAGAGGCGTTTGAAAGGGCTGGCAAAGGCCGCACTATGGTCGTCGTTGCTCATCGTCTCGCAACGGTGCAAAATGCTGATGTGATCTTTGTTCTTGGTGAGGGCAAGTTGATTGAGAAGGGGAGTCATGGCGAGTTACTCGCTGCACGTGGGGTGTACTGGCAGATGGTAAGTCCTTTCGTTCCCGTGAGTTACAGGGCCTTGAGTGAGCTGATTGCTGACTTTAACAGTGTCAGAGCCAGGCTTTGGACAAGTAGATCCCTACTAAACCATGACGATATCGCTGCCGCAGAAATTTATCTTGCCTGTCTTAACTATAATGTACTATAAACTATTGAGATATGCCGATATAAACATTGTTACGACGTCTCTTGTGATCAGGCCTTAATGCCAATCACTGTTTCAGCTTCAACATCCAATAGCCTGCTTCACGTTATAGCACCACGCTTGTGCTGTGTAGTATTCATAAAAGGGATAGAACACAGGCGAGTGACGCTTTTAAAGCCCTCAGGTATACTGCATCTACATAAAGACCAACAGTTCTCTGTTCGTTACTGCTGTACTGGGTGTAAGAGCCCAGATCCTCTCTAAGCACCCCAAATATATGAATATACGGTTACCGCATCTGGTATCAAAGTGTTTGTAGTGATATCAGTTGCCGGAACTGTATCATAGTCGCCCTAAAAGACGTTCTGGACTCTTAATTAGACCACCTTTAGTTGTTTACTGAAGTAGCGCTTTACTGCAGATGTCTTATTTACGGTGGGAGTTATGGTTAAGAGCATAAATCAGCACAGGACAACTTAGCCTTCACTCCCTCGCTAATTAGGCTCTTTACTGTAAACCTAGTTAAGCCACTATTACCAATTCAAAAGCATCTATACTAATAGAAACAGATAAGCTAGCAATCGACATCTATATATCTTTATCGTATATCTCTCAAGCTATCGCCTTCTTCTCCTGCATGCTATTTCTCTTAGGGTAAACGCCACACAACCCGTCTAATCTTCAATCTCTAACTTCTTCTGTGCCAGCCTCAAGAGCCAGTTCTTCTCACCGACCTTACTCTCGTACATAGAAAGCGTCTCGGTAACCGAGTCCTGCAATCCAAGCGCTGTCTTCTTAGCGTACTCCATTGCCCCAGCAGCGACCATGTCCTGCAGGGCGAGCTTGCGAACTTCGGGACACAGTCCATTTCCGCACTTGCGCTGCTAGAGTATGCTCGGAAGGCGGGCCTGTTCAGGTGACTTGGTGGCGAGAGCGTGGATGAGTGGAAGCGATATCTTGCCTTCGCCGATGTCTTCGGCAAAGCCCTTCTTTTCTGTGTACTGTACGTATAGTTAGCAAATGACACTATGTATATCGGGTTACGTTTGAACATGCCTCGTTACAACAAAGGTTTTGGTAATCATCTCGTGCTTGAAAAAAGCGGCCGACAAGCTTCATCGGGAGACTGACATCGGGATCACGGTGTGTGGTTGCTTCGGGGCGCATCAGCTCGGCCAGAAGAGTAAAAAGGCTGTCCGTCTCTGAGTCTCATGTGTCAGTAAATAAAAACTTGACCATCAACAGATATTCTGTACTTACTGCCATCCACCATTGTAAAGTACTCTTACTCAGTGGGCACAGAATTATGGTAGGTCCAGTATAGATTCATGCCTTGGCCAATGTGCCCTTCGATGAGCAGATCCAAAAGCATGCGAGATGCCCGGGACGAGAGAGATTCCACGGCCTTCGAGGCCTTGAGCATGAGTAGGCTGGCTGAGTTGATGGTCTGATTGACCCTGAAGACAACGTGAGTAGCCGGATATCCTCGCCTTAAGGGGGAATCGTCTTCGATGTCGTCGAACCTTATGGGTATGTTAGAGACTTTTCTTGGTCCGACCGATATAGCGTTATGATACTCACTTGAGGGAGGCGCTGTGCAAATGATTGACAATGTCGCGGATGATTGTAAGAGGTCTCTCGGGAACTTGATACCAGACTTCTAATCCGTCTATGACTGCGTTCCGGAAACCTTTGGAGGGCATCTTTCCAAGTACTTCTGTGGTTGAAGAACCATCTGCTTATTCTTAGACATGTTATCGTTGCGTATCCTCAGCCGATTCCACTTACATCCTCGTATTGGCGAATTGACCATGTATGCCCAAGCTGAGATTTCTGGGGGTCGTTATTGTTGGGGACACGCGGTCGGTCGTCGCTCGTCTTCTATTCACGACTCTCCGGCGTGACTTCCTGAGTGGAAAGGTCGAGATACTTACGATCGTGAAGGACAACATCAATGTTATCCGCCATGTCTTTGGCGTTGACCGAGATGGGTCTACCAAAACTCTCGGCGTCATTTTCCTTGTCAGCACAATGTTTCCACAAAGCCGGATACACATCCGGGGAACCAGCTCTATATCGTGCTGTCGTCATACTGCAAGCAAAGTTGCCCGCCGTCACGAGGTCGAGTAATTCCAGCCACTGCCGTGTCTATCGGTAGCAGCACCTTTGGCAAGGAACTCGTCCTTCAAGCTGCGATGCTTATCCTCGCGTGCTATAATCTCCTTGCGGAGCATTTTGTTGCCCTCTTGCTTCTCGATTGAGTGCCGCTTCATGAACAGGGATAGATTTCGCTATCAGGCCGGTGACTCCGTTGGATTGGGTTACTCCACTCCTTCTCCCAGGAGAAATAGCCGTTAACAAGGAACCAGCTGTCATAGGCAGCAGAGGTAATGTCCGCTATATTCTTCTCTTCTTCAGGTGTGAGCTTAAAGTCCATAGAAAAGCAGAGGAGACTCGTGGTCCAGTTGGGATAGACCTACGTGCCAGTAATGGGATTAAGGCAATATGGGTTTCTATACATACGGGCATTTCATAAATAAATAAAGTTATTTTAATTTTTAGTTTTTACTTAATTATAAAATATAGCAATAACGTGGTTAATAAGCATGCAGGTTATCTAAGTATATAGGTTAAAAATCCCTTACCTTATAACATTTCTATTTAATTAGATAATTATTAATAACCTAATATATTATAACCTTTAAATAAGGCTAGAATCCTTCTTGCCCTTTAAGCTCTTTAAAATAACCTAAAACTAAGCCTATAACAGTCTATAACTAATTATAAGGTGCCCTTTAAGACCTTACGTTATTACTACTATAGTATTTAATTATAAAGTAATTAGGTCCTAAAGTTATAAAGACTAACTAATCTAGAGAAATAGATAATAGTTTAATTCCTCCTTAACCTAGATTTATAAGGATTTCCCTTATAACTGCATTTTATAAAAGAAATAGCTAATTTTCTATTAGCTAACTATAATATATTACCTATTAGTAAGCGCTAGGCTTATAACTTTATAAAGCAATAACTAGAGCTAAAGATATATTTATTTTAAAAATATAACTATTAAAGAGCTAAATATAAAGATCTAACTATTATTTATAGCTAGTTTAGGCTTATATAAAATATAATTATAAAGTATAGTATCTAGTTAGATAATATCTAGAACTTTAATAAGACTGGCTTTATAATAGGCCTTATAATAGCTAGAATAGTAATTATAGGCTTAGAAAGGTAAGAAAGGCTAAAATTAGTATAGCCTAAAAATTAAAAATAGATTATAGTAATTATAGTAATTAATATAAAAGGTTAATTAATCTTACTGTTTATTATTAGTTTAGGCTAGTATTACCTTACTAATTAGTACTAAGAAAGTAACCTTTTACTTAACTAGGTTATTATAATAAGCTAAAATAGATAGATAAATAATAAGCTAGGTCTTAAGTAACTAAAGTACTTTAATTAATTTATAAGTATCTAATTAATTAGTGCCTATTACCTTTTAATTCTTAATAGTTATAAAAGCTACTATTTTATTAAGTTTAAGAGATATTACTAAGATTATAAGATTATTATGCTCTATATGCCTGCTTATATATCCTACTTACTCTAGCCTCTTAATATTAGGTACTTTATAGTACTAAAAAAGGCTTATAGTTAAGAAATAAAGTATCTAATTAAATACTTTATAACTTATATTTCTAAGACTAAGTTTTTCCTAGCTTTTTATATTACTTTTTAAGCTACCTTTATAGAAAGTAATATCTAAGGAGGTTTTAGAGAAACTAGGCTTACTCCTTTTAATTTAAAAACTATAATCTTAAAGCTTAATATATAGCTATAGACCCTAATGCCTTTTAAGGAGGCTACTTAACTATTAATACTATAAACTTTAAAGACCCTAAAGATAGTTATTAAGACCTAATTTTAGTTTAATTACCTTAGTAATTAGATTAAGTGCTATTATAGTAGCTCCCTAGAGTTAATTTTAAGAGCCTTAAAGTCTTTTATAAAAGGAATAATAGCTATAATATATAAGAATATATTATTAAGAGCTAAGAACTAAAATCTTTAAGATATAAATAAGATACTAAGCTAATACTAAAGGGCAAAAAGGACTAAACTATAGAAAGGAAAAGTAATAACTATATAGGATATATTATAAGTAATTAATTAGATAGATATTAATATATAGATAGTAGCTAAATTATTAAGAAGTAGTAGTTAAGAAAGGTTAGTTAGACTAGGTATTTAATACTATAGTGTATATAGTAAGGGCAGGTATAATATAAGAACTTATTAGGTAGTTCTTAAGTTATTTAGGGAGGAATTTAGTAAGTAAAAGCTAGCGTTTTTAAACTGCAGCTTAAGCTTTTAAGCTATAGGTTTAAAAGGCTATGGAAAGTAACCTATATACTTAGATAACCCGCATGCTTATCAACCACGTTATATTAAGATAATTTGTAGATTAGTAGGGCAGGGTAATTCCAGACTTTTGGCCCATTCTTTTATTTCGTGGAATTACCACCACGACTGCGTACAGTAGGTTGATAGAGTGCCTGAGTAACTGGGCTGTATCCTTCGAACTCCGATACAAGATTTAACCACATCAGTTGTTTCGCCTCACCGACCATCGCTTCCAAGTTTGGAAAGCCCATATCCGGTACCAGATCATGGAGGTTGGCAGCAATGGCATCCTTAGTTTCGGCTTGTGCTAATGATGCCCCAATTACAAATGCCCATGCCCTTAATTGTTGGAGCTCCCATGAAATTTGCAGGCAGGGCAAGTCCAATAAAGCCAGGAACCGTTGCTGCAGTCGCGGCATATCGCTGTGATTGTGGGATGCTAGTCGTTTCAGTTTGGATAGAATCATCAAGCCAGCAAGCCGAACCATCTCCTGGACAATAACAGGACCGTCGTCACTCCTCCTATTACTTACTTCTGACAGGCTGGGCATAGATAGTAGATGGTGTGACACAGTGCCGAGCATAGTCACGATCTCTACCTCATGCCTCCAGAAGTCGATGCTGTCTCCCCTGCGATTCACTGTGGCAACTAATGAGCCCAGCAACCGCAATCCATCGAACAGACTCAAGAGGTCAGTATAAGTTTCCTCTACTCTGAGGAGTAGGAATTGTAAACTGCAACTAAGATCGCTATCATTGGCTCGAAACTGGAGCATGCTGTCAGGAACCGGGAATCGCGGCCGAGAGTTCAAAACGGCCGCGCCCACCAAATCCAGCCTAAGAACAACGTCAGTCATACATATCAACTACACCTTCACCGAGTTTGAACTCACCAGAAGGTCATCAACGATATATTGCTTCCTAACCCGCCAAAGCCATGGCGCAGCGTCGATATTCTTTCTAAGCCATCCATGTGCATAGCATAGCGACTCCAGTTCCCAATATAGGTCTGCGGACATTGTTAACAAGGTTGATCGTAATGCGGAAGGTCCATGGCAAGTGTACTGACATCGTAGCAAATGAGGCCAATGGTACTAGCTATTACGCCTCCGCTCAGATAGTCAGTTTTATTATCGAGTCTCCGCGAGAGCTCTTTCACACTCTTGAAGTAGTACTTCATCGACTCCGAGTCACTCTCAAAGGCGCGCGACAGTCTGTCGGCATTGTTCCAATACAATGCAGCAGTAGCTAGTGAGAGAGAAAATGCAGTCGTGTCTGACAAAGCAAAATGAAACCAAGTGGCTCGAAATGGACGGTAGTCGCGATCTCCCTCTGCCATCACTACGCAAGAAATCGTATTAGTGCCTTTTCATATAAACCAGAAAGTGTAAAGTAGTCATACTGAAGCCGATAAGCTCTCGATCCCGTTGATTCGACCCAACAGCTGGTAATTGGAAGGAGTTTGGCAGCAAACTTGGGGCAAAGACAGACGAGGCTTGCAATACTCTCGTCGTTTCGACAACTCTACGAAGGCCCCGAGTAGCCGCTTCTTCCTCGTCCACCACCTCCAGTGGAATCACCACACGACGCGGCTTTTTGCGCCGCCTATCGCCAGCCTTTGTCATGACATGGCTGCGGATGCGTTGTTGGACAGCTCGTTTCCGATTGTCATCTGGGTGGGAGAGATTGATGAACGTTAAATCCTCCTCAATGCTGAAACGCCATTTTGGGTTCCCGTTACTACCGTCAGGGGCCATGAAAGGTATGACACTGTTTTTCTCGGGTTCAACTTGTCTACTGCACATACCGCTGGCCGTTAAAAAGTTACGATGGGGGCCGGTCGCAATGCGTGAGTTTAGTGGCGAAGTCAAGCAACCGAAGTGGCCGGGGAGTGACTTTGCTTACGTGTGATCAACAGATCTGGTTACTGCAGGCCGCAAGGATATTGTGTGCCAACGGTGAGTCATACGCGGTGGAGCCGCTAATAAACTCCACTCTCCCTCGGGAGTCTGACTGCATCTCGTTATAAACATAACGACCAATAAGACTCGTGGTCGCGACGTAGCTGGGGCGAAGCCCTTCCCCGCTTCACATCAGTTTCCTGGTAAATTCTCTCTTGCGGAGCTGTGGGAAGTCGATAAGCTTCTCGCTGTCTATATTTTCAATACTTGCATATTGTTCCAAGTTGTTTATGTCCGTTATTCGGTATTCCCCAACTACAAAGAGGCCAAGCATTAATAACATTCCAATGTCAATCGGTCTCAGCTGTGCTATAGAGTGTTTATTAGCACTGCCCTTCAATTAAATAAACTAAATCCAGAGGCTTTAATTTATTCAACTTAAAATAAGATTTGGTATATTTAATTGATTTATTGGGCAGTCTGTTTGATTGCATATAATGTGTGGGTATCGCTGAATATTCATGCTATTGATTACATTTGCATTGCTTGAACAACCCATGATCGCTAAGGAAACCTTGCAATAATCCACTGCTGTGTATCCGACCATAGCAGGCTAGCCGTAGCTTCTACAATGGCCAGTCTACCCTCCGGTGATGCCACCGCTAACGGAAATGACCTGTCCAGTAATCCAGCGACTCTTCTCGCTCGCCAGTAGCAGGGCCGCGTCTGCAATGTCCTCGGGTGTGCCGAAACGACCCTCTACCCTTGTCTGGGCCAACAATGACGCTTTCAGAGCTTCTACCTCAGGGACTGATGGAGGTAGCGAATCCGTGAGCACGGGTCCTGGCATGATGGTGTTGATGGTAATGTTTTTGCCGTCTCGTCCCAGCTGTCAAGTTGTTAGGTGTTCATGCCTTGTAGCTCAGAAGAAGGAGAAGCAGACTCACCGAGGTGGCAAGACTGAACGTCAGAGCGTCCATGGCAGCTTTCGCAGCTCCATATACAGGTTCGATACCGAGCTTCGATGCGATACTTCCGGTATTGATAATACGACCGCCATTGCGCATGTGCGGAACGACGGCCTGGATTAGAGCAAGAGGACCAAATACGCAAATGTCGAATGTCTTGGCAATGTTCTTAGCTAGCATGCTCAGGACAGGCTCATGCGATGCCCACGCAGCGTTGTTCACTGTGCAACACATCCTGATTAGCCGCAGCACTTGATGCATAGACACAAACTTTGAAGCTTACCGAGAATATCGATTTGCTCAACCCCAAACCCCTTTAGCGTTCCCTCTATAAGACTCTTCACATCGACATCCTTGCTGATATCAGCACGAATTGTCAAGACGCTACCTTTTCCAGCAACCTCTTCGATCTTGGTGGCCACGGTTGCAGCACGAACGGCGGTGGCCTCGCTGACGTAGTTGATCACAACACGAGCGCCGTGTGTAGCAAGCGTGAAGGCAATGGCAGCTCCGATGCCATTTTCTTTGCCTGAACCCGTGACAATGGCGACCTTGCCAGCGAGGGAGAGAGAAGTATCTGTGGCCATTGCGAAGATATCAGGATGCGTCTAGATTATAACAGAGGACAGAGAATGGAATGGACTGTTGTATGTGTTTCTGTGGAAGGAGCTTGGGGAATCGCAGGACCAGTATTTAAATACTCGGCAATGAACGCCACTGGTGATTATGTCAATATTGAATCATCCTGAGTAGGTTAGTTTTCCTGGATCCGGAAGTGTTACATATTAGATGCAGGTAGAATGAAATTCCGCAAAGGTTTACTCATATGGACAGAAAAGGAAAATAATGCAGGCATCGTGCATATCTATCGAGCTAGTGAAGCCCCCGGACGATCCAGACTCTATGTACGCTTTATACCCCTACAATAGATGATTTATAACTCGTCCAACTGTTTACGTTTTATACAGTTATGTGGAGTTCAGATGTTTAGCATTTAACAAATGGGGAAATATAACAAGCTTTCCTGCAGTTTAGCGGCCCTATGCTAACTAAGATAGACTATTCCAAATTCAGAAAATACTGCCCCTTGCCTGCAGCACTAGTGCCAATATATTTAGTATTAGGTGGAGAGGATCCATCTTTGACTCGCCGTGAGTTTCCGACAGCCAATAGTACCAGGTATTGTTAAACGTTCCTTTTCATTAAAGCCTGGCAATTTGTCTATTAAAGCATTTGTCCGTAGAGAATGTTTTAGAGCCAGACCAAAGAATTGGTTCATGTGGTCGGGTATGTACGCTCCTAGTCGAGACCACCGCATTTAACCGCTTGCGGGGTTGGTAGAATCGAGATTGGTCATAGTATGTATGTATATTGGGCTATCGTCTCTGAAAGTCCCCTACTGGGGCGTGGTTTATAGAGGGGTAGGGGACTTTCTCAGCCCCATAAAGCAGCAGACATCTTTCCTAGCATAGACATTGCCCCTTCATCGCCAAGTTCCGAGTCAACGATCTTATCGAAGAACATGACTGTCACAAGTCGAGTGCGTCGCAGTTACTGCTAGCCGAGCCTACATGTTCATCGCTCTCTAATTGCACAAGAGTCAAGTCCATTTCAAGCTACGCCAGGCATGTCACACTGTTGAAGGCATTTACCAGGTCGAGCTGGCAGTACCTGGCGCCGAGATGACGCATTGAATTGTCTTGGTGTTCCTCTCTCGTGTGGTCTTTGGTGTCTCTAGACCACAACACCACGTCGGTAAACAATTCTCTATCCACCATCGATAGTAATTATTATGTTAAGTGGTAGCTACAGATCCAGACAACACAGATTTCCGTTCTAATTGGGCTTGATCGGGGCATTACCTGCAACACTACTGTAAATAATATCACAGAAGTCTGTGGAAGATGACTATGCGCTGACAAATTGTTAGGGCTGATAAATGGCCCAATAGAGCCAAGCTGCCAATAAAAGCCACTAAGACGCGCCTTATTCCATGACGTACCATCGACTCCTGATTGGCTTTGATCTGATGCGGTCAATGATTGATAAGATCGATTTGGTGTTGGTTCCGCGGAACCTGATGATACACTATCCTAACGTCTTCGATAGTATCGCGGGTCAACTTTTGCGTGGTGATTGATAAGATGCTTGATAATGAGCAACTCTGAATTCCCTAGGTGACACGAATATACTCCGTCTAAATAGCCATATAAGACTGTCCATCGTCTGCATATCAATATTCAATTTACATTCTCATCTCACCTTCTTTCACTCCATCTGACCTCACCAAGCTCACAACGTGACTTTCTGAAACCAGCCGCACTCACCTTAACCAACCTCATACACGTATCAGCACCACCGAACATGCCCGCAAAGTCCCCCGTCGTCCTTATCCTCGGCTCCGGCCCAAACATCGGCCAATCTGTCGCTCGCAAGTTTGCTTCCGAGGGCTTCAGAGTCGCCATTGCTTCTCGCTCTCAGAAAGAGGCAGAAAGCACCGATAAACAGCTCAACATCAAGACCGATCTGACCAAACCACTCGAGGTTGTCGATGCCTTCAGTAAAGTGAAGACAACATTCGGAACCCCAAGTGTTGTTGTCTACAATGGTAAGGTCCCCCATTCAATCGATAGTCAAACCAGTAGTCTCATGCATCGCAGCCAGCGCCGCAGCTTTCCCTCCGGCAGATGACCCGCTGTCTGTGTCTTACACTGACTTCAGCAACAACACTGCGATCAACGTTCACAGCGCCTTCATCGCAGCCCAACAGGCAGCCGCTGGTTTCGCACAGCTTCCTGAATCAGCTCCTCGCACTTTCATCTACACCGGCAACATCCTGAATGTCACCATTCTTCCCAAGTTCCTCGATGCAGGCGTTGGTAAGTCTGGCGCCGCTCATATGATGTGGGCTGCTGCAGATGCATACAAGAACAAAGGCTACAAGTAAGTCATCACGTCATGATTTCAGTATCAGGGACTAACATGCTGTAGATTCTACTACGCTGATGAGCGCAAGCCTGATGGAGCGCCTAAGTATCGTGTTGATGGGGATGCTCATGCTGATCTGTACTGGGCGCTATCCCAGGGTAAGGAGCAGGGACCTTGGATGCAGACCTTTGTCAAGGGAGAGGGATACAAGAAGTTCGAGACGCTCTACACTCCCATTGCCTAGGCTAGTCCCGATTTTTGGATAGGACGCAGTAAATAGCACACATAGCTCACAATTTAGAGCGCTTAATCCCCACCAAGTGTTTGGCTCCCGCCTTGTCCCGTGGGTACACTCAACTGACCAGGGTAAATCCAATACCCATTATTGCATCTTGCCCCAGGCGTAGTATCAAACGACTCTCTGACCCATGGCCTCTGCGGCAGAACATACTCACCGCCAAAGAAGCGCCATATCTGCCAGTGAAAAGTGCGTCCTTCATGGCCTTGTGCACGAGCTATCTCGCGTCGCAATTCGACATACACAGCGAATGGGATAGAAACGGCGAAAGGCTCCCTCATGCAATCGGAAGCGCGGCGGATGAAGAAATTATCCAGGGTGTCAAAGAGCCAATGGACATGCGTTTCCACATTTTTAGACAGCCCGAGCTTCAAGGCCAGGTTCAGCCTTTTGAGGTAAGGGAAGTGTCCGTCGAGAATTTGGAGGATTGTATCCAGGTCCTTTTCGCGTGGGAGGTTTTTGCCTATACAGACATCTGTTTCAACGTACCAAATGATTTCCAGGGCCCTTATGGATGATAATCTTTCCGGGATGATATATGCTGTTAGGTCGACAAGAAGGGTTGCGCTCGAGATGTGTATAGTGTTTGTGGTGTACAGGACATTAATGCCCTCAGTATAGCTGACGAATAAAGGGTGAGCATCAACCTATGACACTTAAACAAGGAGACTTACGCCTGTCTGCACGTTTGAAGCCATCCCATAGCGCCGATCCAACACCCATAGAGATCTTTACCGTTCTTACTCCACATGTCACAGCACTGCCCAAGACCTATGCAGCACCTGTCCTTGTCAACGGCTCTCGCACTATAAGACTCTGTCGCGATAGCCGGGTGCCAAGGCGGAGGCTTATGATGGCATGTGCAGCCTCTCCAGTACCAAGATTTAGGTCTGCTCTTATCCAGGCCTAACCTCCATTCCTGAATCATGGCGTGAGCCCTTTTGTTACCCTGCATTGGTGGGTGATTGTATGTAAGGTCCATGTGGATTGTTCGATCGCCAAATGCCTCAATCAGGACTTGCCTTCGGACCTCATATGGGAGAATCTGGAAAAAGGGCGCGGTCTGTTGTGACTGAGGCAAGGCTTCACTTGAAGGCGACGGCGTCAAAATGTGCGGTCGCGGAGTTGGGAGGGTTGGAGGTTCGGGAACGCCATTGTGTTTCTCCCGTTTCGCGATGTACCACGTTATAAATCGCCGCTTCATGGTCTCGGGTACGCAAGATATGATATTTGTGCTTATGTTGGATACAGATGAGAGACAGGCTGAGAAAGCACTGATGCCAAGCTTTAGCATTCGTGGTTGGCGGGGCAAGATAGTGCCAAGACGCCCATGCACTGTGCGTGTACTCCGTGGCCAGAATTGAAGCGTAATGGCTTGTTATATGCTTTATGTCTATTTTACATCTTTGCTACAATCTTGAACTGTTTCCATCTTCTCAAGAGTTATAAATGCTGTACGAAACCCCAGAACGGATCTCAGAGTGATACAGGCACCCATATTCTTGCTCATCGCTGTGAAAGCTTGAAAACAACTGAAGGTCAAATGACAGCAGGGTCTCTGTAATGTAATCGAATTCCCATCAAAAACCCAGTGGTCTTTTATCCAATTCATACCTATCTTCATAGTCTCCCCAAATCCAGTAGCCATTACTTGCTATTGCATTGGCTATCTCACCTCTGTCGTCCAACACTAATGATTTAGGTGACAAGGGTCGCCAGACTTGAACACCACTTTTTCTAACATAATATCGATTGTTATGACGGACCTCGTTCTGGAAGTCTTCGTATGCAGATTGCGGGATGGACAACAGAAGAGGGTCCCGAAGCTGACCAAACTGGGGCTGTTCACACCGACGTTTGACGAACGTGTCTATAGATTGAAGCATATCAAAGACATGTGCAGGTCTCCTCTTGATACTCGTCCTGTTGTCTTCTATAATAGGAAGGTCGAGTCGTAAACCGATATGGAGGCGCAAGAGACTGGGAAAGTGTGTATCTAGGATGAGCAGATCCCGCTCTAATTGTTGCAGGTTTGGAAATGCATTTCCTTGTTGTTTATCAGTGTCCAGCCGAAACACAACCTCAAGTGAGGATATCAGCGATAAACTTCGCTCAGGGACTAGTCTGCTCAAGTTGGTAAGAAGAGGCTTGCTTGCTATATGAATGGTGTTTGTGCCATAAAGGATCTCAGTTCCTTCGGTGTACCTGGAACACAAGGCAATTAGCATTAATCCAACATGATTCATGGAAAAACTAGAGCGCTTACGCTTGACGGCATGCCAAGAGCCATCCCATCGCCCCAATCCAGCAAGAATCAGGTTTGTCCGTTCTTTTAGTCCACATAGCGCAATAAGCGGCCCAGCCCTCGCAGCATCTATCATCAGCAGGTTTAACGATAGTATGAAAATCCACAGTGATCTTGAACCGAGGGGGCGGCAGGCGATGACATACACACCCTCTCCATTGCCAGTACCTAGCTTGATTTCTGTCCAGGCCTAGATTCTCTTCGGTGTAAGGATAGAGGTGCATGTTCTCGGTATGGTACCTGTGGGCAGGCTTTGTGGATCTATAAGTTGATCGTTCATCGTTGAGCGGTTCACGTAGCGGATGAGTTAAAACGAGGTCCATATGAACTGTGCGGTTGCCGAATACGTGGATCAGAATCTTTCGTCTGAGTTCGAGAGGCAGTCTGAAGAATGGAACCATTTCTGCTAATGTTGTAATTCGCTCTTGCGACGGTGGTGGTGTCAAAGTGTACGGTCGTGGATCGGGAAGCCGTGGCATTTCAAGGTCTTTATGGGTGCGTCGGCGACTGTGCCGTTTTGAGTCCATCCATGCTTTAAGACGCCGATGCATGATGAAAGAAAAAAGTGCTCGGTAAGCTGTTGGGTGTAAGATGCAGTGAAATAACAGTGGAGGGGACGAGCTTTTTATATTCGGTTGGTGGTGTCGCACTGTAATATCCAAGTCTAGCACTGTGCGTTAATTCGCTGGTTAGCAAGAAGCTGCAGGGTTAGTTAGTATCTGCGAGCATGAAGGATAAATAAAGTATGAGCGTTCAGCAGAGTGGCATTTACGGAAATGGATCATAAGCAGTGTCGACAATAACGATTCTGCCTTCATTACCAGCACTATACTGAGCCCCTGAGCTATTTCCCTATAAGCGGTAAGCGAATACACTATCTAACTGACGCATTGGTGCGAGCCTGTTGCTCTTCCACGCATTTCCGGTGAGCACATTCGTTAACCCAAGACCATAGAAGTTAAAAAGATCTTAAGGTGTATGGGAGAATAGCTCCCCTCGCCCCTTTCAGCTCATAGACGTAGTCTACGAACCGCATCCTGGTCTCTCCCGATCCAATATTCTTTGTCAGTAGTAACAACCTGGGTGTCACCTTCGACCCTTGGACAAGGGTCTAAGTAGCTCCATATCCTGTTGCCCAGTAGGTCCATCTTAGTGTATTCGCCCCAATGGATATGTTTCCCCAAGTCTCTCCATGCTGAAGTGATGATCGTCCTAAGAAACCCATAAAAGATTCCCCGAAATTGAGCTCCGCTAATTACCGGCGCTTACACAAACATAAGAATCAGGCTTCAGCCCGCTACATTTACTACCCAGAGCTGGGTTCAAAGCAAGGAGCTTCTCCAGTGAGATGCTGTTGGCTTGTCGGATAGACTTGCAGGTATCTTCTTTAGAAACGAGCCAGTATTCCTTGCAATCCGACGCTACATTTGACTGGGTTGGCATAGCTGTTTCCAGTCGCGTAGGCGTTGTCAAGCTTGCGGTTCTGGTGATCGGCGTGTCTGGGCCAGCAACACAGTAACAGGTATTATCCTCAATGTCGCTACAGTCGTCAAAGACAGCTGGGTTCATCGAGATAAACTCATCAACACTAAACGTCCCGAACATATTGGCCAACTGATCGCATGTTTCTCCACCGGTAGTGCAGTACCATGCCTTGCAGTCCTTGTGGCTACCGCTGGGAATATCACTCGGGGTTGTAGTAACTGTTGGGGGCATGAGAAGTTCACTCTTGACACCGACACAGTACCAGTTATCTTTCCAAAGACCGACGCAATTATTCTTCAGCACTGTATTGTACTTGAAGAATTGATCTTCGGATAAATAGCTGTATGTTTTGAGAATATCACGACAGCTCTCGTCTGCTTCAGCTTGGTGATAGTGGATGCAATCTGTTGGCATAGGACCATGAGATGGAGTTGGCGTGAAATCAGAATTGGCGGGCGTGAGCTTAGTGGGCGTGTAAGAGGTTGGTTCAGAAGGAGGAGTAAATGGAGGTGTAGATGTCTCCCATTCGAGGTTGTCTGTAGTGTTGAGCTTGACGCCAACACAATACCAGTAACCAACAAAGAGGCCCGAGCAGTCCTCATGGACTTCAGGGTTCCATTTAAAACTGTAAGTATAAGGTAAGTAAGTATATCCAAGCGATTGGGCACCAACTCACAAGTCGTCCTTTTTCAGCGAGGAACTGTGAATATTGAGAACATCCTGGCAGCTTTGTCGGCCTCTGACAAGATGCCACTTATTGCAGTCTTTGGGCTGCCCTGACTGAGTGGCCTGGGGAGGCCAAGTGACATCGGTAGTGGGAGTGGTGATGTTCCAAGTTGAAACGAAATTGCGAATAGAGTACGTCGTGTTCACTGAAGTGGTGACGGTAGACTCCGAAGTGGTTCCCGACGTCGGCTTCGTTGATGTGCTTATGGTTGATGAGACATCCTTTGTCGATGTAATCTTGGAACTGGGAGAGGTTGGATCGTTAGACTTCGTTATGGCAGTAGTCTTACTCGTCTCTGTCGATCGAGCAGATGTGTAGACGACCGAAGTACCATCAATTCTGACACAGTAGGCGTATTTCAGCCAGAAGTTGGTCAAACAATCTTTTGAGACTGCTGGGTTCCAGGATAGGAACTCTTCTTTGGTGATGTAGTACTTCTTGGGAACAGTCTCGCAGTCGTCGCCTTGCTTGACGGTATGCCAGGCAATGCAGTTGGACGGCTGGCCAGGATGAACTGGAGCACCTGGCTTTTCGTCCTGGCCTTGAACAACGGGGAATAAGCTCCAGCAGAAGAGCGATAATAAGGCAATAGACCGCATATTGTTTAGGTTCATGATGCAACAATAGTACTCAGCTGGACATCAGACATGTATTTGTGAAAAAGACTTCTGAGGTTCACAGAGATAGAGGGCATATCAGAGCGTCAGAGTCTGTAAATCTTTCTCGGATCTATCGAGCGACATTGCCATGTCTGTCAAACGCCAGGTAACTTAGTGACCCCATGATTCCGAGGTGGGATTCTGGATAACGGAGACATCGCCAACGACTTGTTGGTTGCTCACATTCATGAAACAAAGATGGTTTTGCAGCTGCGCCCCGAAATTGCAAGTGGTTGGTAAAAACACGCATTGCGTGTTCATCCCAATTTACTGCTTGCATGTGCTCCGCAGACTTAGGTGTTGGTTGATGGCTGGAATGGATCACAAGGTAAGTACTTCATCCTCATATGCTGGCAGCCAACGTCTTTGACCTAACAGAAAACTTAAAATAGGACCTGAAACGAGCCAGAATGATTAAACCCTTGTATCTGTTAACACGGCCTCATGAGTCGGTCAGTGCAGTAGCATTTGTTGACTCCAAGTGTTTACATCCTTGTTACCAAGCTATCACATTGAACCGAAGAACTGGCCGCCTTGATCCCTGCTTATTTTGAGTCCTGGATAAGCATAAGCACGGTAAAATTGGCGAGGATTGGTAAATCGCTCACCGCGGGTTTCGAATACAGGTGGAACCTCGGGCTGATCATCTGATGATGGCCCGTGAACTTTTCGGGATGCAACGTAGCCACCAGCCTCCTCCACTAATTTCTCTTCCCTGTGTGTACCATGGGGCGCAAAACTCCACAAGACATGCTTCTAATCTCCCGTAGAGCAAACATCACCAGACATATCACAAGTCGGCGGTTAGTCTTGCTGTTGGTTGTGTTTATTGAGATTTTCAGCAGTCTTTCTTGGCACCGTGGGGCGCAGCTTTGTATGAAACAGGGCGTTGGTAGTTTGGCTCTTAGCCACTGAACCATGTTCTGCTGTAACACTGTGCAGAGGCCCAACAGCAACTGGCTTTGCCCGACATGTAAGTCGTCGAGGAAGGGGTCTGCCGTTTGAACTTCTGGGTGTATCTCAGTAATACCGGTAGAATTCCAGTACTCGAAGGTTCCCACGTCCATAACACCACAACCGGTTTACATCTTCTTAGACATATTGCCTTCAGATACCTTACTCACTCCTCTTACTACTGATTTGCAATCGCCATACAGTTGTTATCTATCAACTTTTCTACGACTTCATTTACGAGATGCGTCTTGTCTCCTTCCTTCTTGACATTGCATCGCTGGCCAGCTATGTCCAGGCAGGCAATCCATTATGGGAGATATCTCCTGCAACCTCTATGGCTAGTCATGGTTCTGCTTCCAAGAGAGCGGTTTCTATCGTGCCCAGCGACGACCCCCATGATAACGCTGGGGTACGCCGCTGGCCTAAAAAGACCTTGACCTACGCATTCAGCACCACAGACGCAGAGAAGAAGCTTGGAAGAATCCTCGAAGAAGCTAAGAAACTCTGGAACCAACTCAACGTTGAGGGCTTCCAGTATGAGAAGCTTGAGTTGAAAAAATGCCAAGGTCGTAGGAGCGAGTGCATGATCATATACTACAACAACGATGGCAAACTTCTCACAAGCGTTGGTCTTCAGCCTCTGGATGACACCTTTGATGGCCCTTACATGCATCTATCTGATAAGAATGATGTCGGAAATCTGAACCCTGTTGTCAATGTTGCACACGAGCTCGGCCATGCCTGGGGTCTCTGGCATGAGCATCAAGCAAGAAAATGGTGGGGTCAGAGCGGAATTGATGAATTTTGGGGCGGAACGCTTAACGGTGAAACGTTCATGACTGCTGATTATCACCCTGAGCGTCTGAAAGACTATGGGTCGGCACTGGAGAAGTTGGCTGAAGCCAAGGGCCTCAAATCACCGGAGGAGCTTACTCAAGAACAAATCGACTTCCTCATCAGAGACCAGGAGACAGCGAAAAATTATGGCTTCACTGCAGTCGAATGGATGCCGTTGAAACCGGCCGGCATGGAGGCTGATGAAATATTCGACCGAAACTCACTAATGCTTTACCCAAGCGGTGCTGGCGGCAAGGGAGAAGTCATCTTCGACGACGACGGTAATGTCGTTGAAGACAAGCGCCTTTCAATTCTAACATACCCTGATGGAGAGCGTATGCCTGTTAAGAAGACGCCTACCGGAGAGGATGTCGCTAGATTGCTAAAGATCTATGGGGGGAACTATAGAGGAGTCAGCAGGTTGCACAATGATAAGGGCAGCAGGTTCAAAGGACTGATAAAGAAGATGCGAAGCAGTCTGTCTCTCAAAGCTGGTGATACAGAAAAAGACAGGTGTGAACCGTAGGATGAGTATTATTATAGGGATAGATCTATAGATAGAACGAGCTTCTAGTTGATATAACTTACCAGCGCCTCATCTGGTATGTGCTACTTCTGGGCTATTTAAGTATGAGCTTTCTTTGTTGAGAAATTACCACGCATTCCGTTCATCTCGTTGAAGGGAGCTAAAAGTACAAATGCCTCAGAAGTCCACCAAGCAACATAGAGCAGCAATCTGTATTTGACCACTGACGAACTCTGGGTCAGCCTAAGGCGAAATGAAACATAATAACTAACAGTAGGTATAGAAGTTTACAAAATAACATAATATTTTAAGGCTATATAAAATACTTTAATAGGTCTCGTACTAATCAGTGGCAACGGTGCTATTTATAACTAATAAGAATAGATAATACAGAAGAGGCCTTATTAACATATCATCAGGTCCCCAAGTCCTCCTAAAGCTCATCCTTTTGGATGTTTCCAGTTCCAAAACAGCTTACAACCTTCGGCAGCGGGCTAACACTAGACTTCTTACGCTTCATTCCCTTGCCGAGAGCCTCAATTAACGTTCCATCATCCAAGTCTATGGCCCAGACTATGATACTATTGTTAAAAGTAAGTCTAAGATACCGAGCAAAGGATACTAGAGAAACTCACCCTCCAAGGCAGTGCTCGTTGGCGTAGTCAAGCTTCATCTTGAGAGTCTTTGCGTCGTCCCATGAGACCCACTGGTTTGAGTCCCAAGTAACTATCTGCACGGCTGCTTCCTCATCAAGCTTCATCTTGCCTCCGTTCTTGATGATCTTGTTGATCTCGCTGGCTGAGAGAACTCCCTTGGTCCCGGTACACTCTCCGCCCTTAGCGCCTTCGCTGAACTCGCAACCAGCGTCGAGACAATTGGCGCTCTTCATGGTGAAGCCTTGTCGGTATTAGTAACGGTTGGCTAAACTCAGAAATATTACTCACTTCGACCATAAAAACCAAGTCCCATGACAACCCGTTCGGGATTGATGTTGTTTCTCCAAAGAAGTTCGAGGCCCTGCTGGATCTCGGTGAGGTTGGTATGCGCATGGGCGTAGGGACCGAGAGACTCGATATTCTCATCCCAAACCCCATCTGTATACCAGTTAGTTGGAACTTCAAGGTGTCGAGGTGGGAAAGCTTACGGATATCATATGTCATGATATTGAACCAGTCGAGGTACTTTTCCATGTTGACAATGTCAAATCCTTTGAGATACCAATATGACGCTGGCTGTAGTGACATGTGAGAGTGATTTCGGAGGCATTACAAGGACAGAACGTACCAGTGTCAAGGTCAAGCCATACTTGCGGCCGGAAGAATTGAGACGCTTCCTCAGGCGCTCCAAAAGATTGACATAGTTCTCGAAATCTTCTTCGACGCCACCCCTATCCTCTGCAACCAGGCTTCGGAGCATGTTAGTATAAGTTATCGAGACAAATGAGAGAGCGATAGCAACTTACTATTCCCAGTCGAGATCGACGCCATCAAAGTCATACCGTTGTAGGAAAGTGATGAGCGAATCAAAGAAAGCATCCTGCTTTTTCTCAGACTTGGCCAGATCTGAGAAGACAGTTCGATACTTTCCTGGATCGTTCATAGCCCATCCTCCAATAGCAATCCATACCTCCAGGCCATCCTGCTGCTGTTTCAGTGCCGATACCCTTCCGTAACGGGAAGCTGTTCCTTTGTCCATGGGATCAAGACGATATGTGTCAGGATTGACCAGAGCAAAGGCAAAGTTAATGTGCGTGTAGTACCCAAGAGGGATATCTTCAGGCTCCATGTTACCGCAGGGCCGTTGGTAGTTCCAGCCCTCATAGTAGCCAATGGTTCTCTTATCAGAAGAGTGCTTGGCTTTGTCGCACTTGGGTGAAGCCACTGTCTTGCCTTTGCAGTAGCTGTATAAGGTACCGCAAAAACCGTAGTCGCTACAGCAGACGTTGAGTGGACAGGTTGTGAAGTTGGAGTATTTGAGGCCCCAACCGCCTGGGTCGCATTCTGACTTGTAGTCACACTCTGAGGTGCAGTCTGCACCACAGAACTTGGGACCAGTGCCACAGATCCCGAACCCGTCCTTATCACTGAGTTGATGTGAGTAATCTCGACAGTATTGAGATTTGGTGCCACTTACAGAGGGCCACAGCAGCCGAGCTTGCAGCGTTTTTTCTTGGTGCATTTCCCATCTGAATCGTCTGCCTCTGGCTCAGCCATCATTCGCATGGGCTTTACCTCATTGTCTCCTTGTTGCTGGTTCAGGATCATATCTCGTTGACGGCCAAGAACTTGAGCTTGACCAGTAAAGGTGTCAAGATCCAGGCCTTTGGCCACTGAAGCACAGAGAAGGCCAGCGGCAACAAGCCGACGAGAAAAAGACATGTTTGGTTGTAGTAGATGGCGTACAGCATAAAATGAGAGACTATGTAATAGATGAAGTTATCGAATCGTAAGATGGCCTGTAAAAAGTTTAACAAAAACAAACTGAGAGCTGAAGGTATAAAATGTGCCTGAATGAAGTGAGATTCTCATCGTATTCGACTGATTTACGTGGGAATGTTGAAGACCCCAATATTCCATTCTGTATCCTTTCCGCTCTCTTGCCCATGACTGTTGGTTGTTGGCTCTTACTCAAAACTTCTTGGCATGTAACTACGGAGTAATCTAAATGAATTACTTTCTCATCAGGCACCATACCGGATGACTGACTTTCCAGTCATTTGGCGCAATCATGGACTTCACCATCTTACTCTTTCTTTTGACGCTCTTCTTAGCCGTGCACGGCCATATCCCCCATATGAGACACTCTCGCTTGCACTCCATCTCGCCTCCAAAACTCACTAAAAGAGCTGATGATGACCCGTCAGACTTCTCCTGGGTGAAGAGGTGGGCAGCTATAGGTGATAGCTACACCGCTGGAATCGGCTCTGGACGTCCCTTGGGCAGCATCTTGGACGGTGAGAAGCTCGATGTCAAGGTGAAAACGATGAACATCACCCTCCCAAATCTTGAGTTCAGTGGCCATGGAAACTGGTATTGTGCCCGATATGACATGTCATATCCCATGATTATCAGTAGACTCCTTGGCTCACAGGTTGAGAGCTTTCAGTATGCCGCTTGCAGTGGAGATCGTGCTGGCCAGATTTATCAGCAAGCTGAGCAGATTGAAGGTGATCTTGACATGGTCATGTTGACAGCTGGTGGCAATGATCTGTGCTTGGTAAGATAGCCATTCTGTATGACCAAAGCGACATGGAATTAACATCGAACCTCTAGGCTGGTATCATCGCGGACTGCATTCTTCTCTCCGCCAAGAATGAGGAGGCTTGCGAAGCCGTCCTTAAGGTAGCTGAAGACAATGTTGAGAATATCATCACGAATAACATGAAAGAGATTCTTTACGCCTTGAACAAAAAGGTAAACAAAGACGGCATCGTTGTTGTTCTTGGATATGCCGAGTTCTTCAGTACTGAGGACGACAGCTGTGAGTACGAAGAGTGGGACAAAAAGGCATTTCTTGAACCCATCCAGACCCCTCAGAAGTTGACGATTGCTCGTCGTCACCGCTTTAACGCACTTGTCAAGAAGATCAACAGGGCAACCGCTGATGCAGTCAACGACATCTCTAAAGACGATGATGTCAAGTATAAGATCGGCTTTGCAGACTGGAATCCTTGGGTCACTGACGCCAGTATTGATGGGCAGATGTGCTCTCCTTCTGCGAGTGGAGACTATCCTAGTAAGGACCAGCCTCAGATGCAGTTCATCAAGCCGCCCACGAACCCTACGCCTGGAGAGCATGAAGATCTCAAAAAGCGAGGAGTCGATGCATCAGATTACTACGGTTATAGCCAGGGCGAGCTGAGGAGGAAGCGCGCAGCGGAGAGCATTTGTGGTTCCAAATTCTTCAACAGCGCCAATCCACCAGAACTCGTACGTAGAGTCCTTGGTCGTCGAGCCCCAAAGCCTCCAGGCTGTCCCTCCGACGAATCCAGAGACTGGACAATAGGCCTTGGTCTTCCAAACGACATCGCGGAGAACTTCCATCCGAATGAGAATGGACATCTCACTATGGCCAGCTTCGCGATGGCTGAGGCGATGGACCTTCGGTCGTTGGTGCTCGGTATTGATCCCCCTTCATGCGAGGTCAAGGATCAGTTTAAATGCTGGTCGGATGACAACTGGAAGATCTACGCCAGCGCTGATCGGCTCGACAAACACTATGAAGATTTCTGTAAGAACGTCGAGCAGCCTGATTATGAGAAGGGCTGGGACTACTACAAGGTCTATGATGAAGACACGCCCGACGAGCATGAGTTCAGAATCTCACTTAGCAATGATGTCGCCGACTATGACGTTAATCAGTGCATCGACTCCTTCAAGAAGCTGATCCACAACTGCGACACCAATCGCAGGCTGAACTGGAAGACCGGAGGCAAATACGTCCGCGACGACGGAGCCTATACATACGAAGTCAGCCCAACGCGATACAACAGACCCTGGCCACCACCAGAGTATACCCAGGGAACTTGCAAAGGATGGTACCACTTTTCTCATAGTTCGTATACTATAGAGGGCGGCGGGTTCTCCACGTGGGACTTTGGTCAGAAGACGATGAGGCCAAGCATGAATGGATGTTATGGACTTGGAACGACGACTTGGAACTTTGAGTACTATGATGAGCCGACTGAGGAGGGGTATGAGTGGAAGCTTACGTTTAACACGCCTGTTTTTGTGAGGTCTAGGTGTTTCAAGAATAATAAGGTTGTCAAGGGTGCTGGCGGGTGGACTGATGGTTGCGGAGGAAATGACTAAGTAAGATATGATTAAGTACCTAGATAGTGAGTGTGGAACTGTTATCTCAAGCAGTACCAGCACTTATCCCTTCTTAAAAGACTTAAGCAATGCGCCCTATCTTGGATTTTTCTCAGTAAGGAAGCTCCACTAGAATGCACCCTATCTTGTATTCTAACTGCACCAGGTCAAGCTAGTTGCAGTGTTACCGTGGGTCAGATTATTAATCATTCCAACTTGACATAATTTCGCCGCGTCTGCATTGTTTGTATAGATATATCTAGACTGATGTTTGTCCATCTTTCTTTTCTATAGTTCTGCCACTCCTCATCACTTACCTACAATACCACATTCCTAAACGGTTGTCGCCATGTCATCCTCGTATGATTACTCCTTCGCCCACGTCTCCAAGACGGATTCAGTTCATCAATCCGCAATTAAATACCGCGACCTACGTCTTAAAGCACTAAAGGCTTCTCCTGAATCTTTTTCTTCTACATACGAAATTGAATCTCAATTCACAGAGAAAGAATGGATAGATCGCCTCCTCCAAGATGACAGAGAGAACTTCGTCTGCGTTGCCACCCCTGCCGACGCTGGCTCTTCTCCAACGGCACAATGGGTCGGACAAGTGACCTTAAGGGGTCCAGTCAGCAGAAAGGACTTCGCGCTTCCCGAGGCTTCAGGTCAGCCAATGCCCGGTGGGGACGATGAAGAAGACCGGTGGCAGATGCTCAGCTTGTTCATTCTGCCAGAACATCAAGGACGAAAATTGGGACAAGGTATATGTCGGGAGGTCATTAGTCATTTGAAAGAAGCTCAAAAGAAGGCCAGAACCGTCGTGAGATTGATGGTCAAGCCCCAAAACGCCGCCACTGTTCACTTGTACGAAAAGCTTGGTTTCGAAACCGTCGGGGAATGCACATTGGCTGAGGCGCTTGTGGCGAATGGAGATAGCCATCTGCTCCCCGAAAATATCGCAGACGCCAGGTACTCTACTCGAGCAGGCCTGATTATGATCTATACTATCTCAAAGACTGTCTAGAATTAAGACAAGTTTTGACGGAGTTGATCTGACCTTAAGACTTGGTACCTGATTTACCTATCGCAGTATTACGCTCCATAAATATAACAATAGAAGAACATTCTCATGACATAACACTGCTATATAGGGAAAGGCATTATCTACAGTTTTGTTTTAGTCTTGGGTGGATGCTCCTCTTCCCACTTCTGCAGAAGTGCCGTTGCGGCTTCAACCTTGCGGGTAAACCCATCATACAACTTGGCCCATCCATCGCTTACAGTCCTGATATCAATTGGTCGACCAGTCTTCGCATTGATATACGTGATCGATCCCGTAACCTGAGCCACTACTGCCTGCTGCTGTAAAGAAAACAGCACTGTCGTACCGATATTGTGGTTCGGTGTGAACTTTTCTTCACGATTGGCCACAATGAGCTACCCACAATCAATAAGATCCTATTACTAAATGTCGCGCCTGGTTTGACTTACCGAGTCTGGATATCGAACTTGTCTCTTCAACAATATCTCATACTTGTGCACAACGGGTATGACACTCTTGCCCTTGATCATATCCTCATATTCCTGCTTGGACAAAAATTCATCGTAGCTTTCCATGACGCGCTGCCAGCAAATGCCGAAGAAATGCAGGTATTGCGAATGCGCGACATGTCCGAACGGGTCCTGATCTTCTGCCCAGGTCACACCACGCTCTACCATGGTCTTGGCTTCAAATCCTTGTGCTTCAAGAACAGTCAACGCGTTTGCGCGAAGTTTCGCGTAAGGGTCATCTTGATCGGGTAGTTGGGAAGATTTTGGGGCGCCTGAGCGGTGGTAAGGCGAGAAGTAATCTGTTGCCTTGAGAGGCGCGAAAGTCTTGTCTGATCCCGGCATGGTCGGAAGTCTGTGTTGTGCGTTTTTTTACTACGAATAATAAATAGTGAGGGGCAGTCAGCACTTTTATATAGAGGTGCACTCTCTAAATGAAACCTTAGCCTAATGTCAAAAGCAGTAATCTCCGGACACTTTGTTGCTGATTATCATTGCTCCCCTATTGAACCTAATATTTCTGTCAAGACCACTCGGAATGCCGACCCTTCTATCCGCACACTTTCGAGCCAAGATGGCTTTAACCAATGATGGATCGCCATTTATATCTTGGTTACATTGGATGCCCGTCCAAGGAGCGGGGAAGCGACAGGTTTCACCCCATCTGGTAGGTAATATGACGGCCAAGCAGAAAATCACGGTTCCATTCATTAATCTGTCAAAAATGGCCCCCAATGATAGGTATAATAGCGGCACGTACCAAGTTGGGGGCCATCCTAAAGCAACAACAGTCGGTATCTAAGCTTGTCAATGACATGTGATATACCTTTTGTCTGTTATATACCAGGCTAATATAATAACGAAGCCCGTTCAAGTCTGTCTCTCAAAAGCTTCGGAATCAATATGTCGTTCTCGTTCCTTATAAGAACTAAACTCTTTCCGGTATTCACACCTGTCTTCAACCGCTTCGGTCCACACAGAGGCGTAGCATCCCCGAGGAGTTCAATGAGGTAAACGATGAGCAGCTCAGTTGGGAAGCATTAATTAGGCTCGCAGTAGTTCATAAATAGTCAAGCCGGCGGTGATAAATGTTATAAGAATTTACGATACTATTCACTAAACAGACGCGCTTATTGCGCGTCTGTTTGGTGGCTCAATGCCTACCGACGTCATAGATCCTGTCATTCCAGCTCCAACCCAAATTCCCAGTGACCAACAATCACATGAGCTCAGATTATTTTTGCAAACGTCGTCATCAGTTCACAAGTCGCGACTGTTCACAGTAGCTCTTTCTAAGATCGAAAATGGCCACAACGCGATCAAAAGCCAAGCCCTTAATGGACACGATAACTGAAGCCCACCGCATGTCCTACCGCATCGGCCGCGGCGAACAAGGCGTCCTCACCTTTGAACCCTACAAATCCGCCATCCTTCCCCTCTGGCGCTTCCGCACAGTTCCCATCGCACAAAAAAGCGCTGAAGACTTATGGACCAAATTCAATGAGTTTAAAGACCAGCGCGACTTTGTGGGGATGGACATGACTCGCAAATTCATTCAGATGGGTATGACGCGTGCAAAGCGATATGCAAATCATGCTGGGGGGCGGAAGTATAAGAAAGGTACAAGGGAGGAATTGCCAAAGAGTGATGAGCATCCTGATAAGGATGAAAAGCTGAGGGCGAGTTTGATCTTTAGGGGGTACTGGGAGAAGTGTAAGGAGGATGAGCAGTATCAGAATCTCAAGGAAGAGTTTTTAACGGAGCAGAAGGATTGGAAGGATTCTTGATGAATCTCCGCATGAGTGGTTATCTGTGGATCTTTTGTGCGCGTTCTGTCAATATTCAGCGGACTCTCTCTTCTTCAATATCTCTGCCTAGGCCCTTAACAATTGCTGCCCTGTGTCTGACCCAGCCATTCAATCGCAACACCATCACGCAGAGGCGCATTCAGAACCCGTGTGATAGCATCACTCAGTGCATCGTCCTCATTCATATCCCATTTTGATGGCCACTCCTCTCCTCTATCAGCATATATCTCCCAGTTTAGCTGCTGAAGCTTTACCTTTTCGACCGCAGCCTCGAGTCTTTCGGGGAGCTTATTGCCAGGGAAGCTGTTGGCGAACCATATGATTTGCCGTTCTAGAAGCTTGGTAGGGTCAACTTTGGTTGGGAATCTTGTAGTCCTGTGTCTGAAAACTGCGCTTTTGGGCTTGTCTTTAGCTGTCATGATAGCCTGTGTTGGTGTGTTTGATGGCATCTTCTTGTGATATTTTCTGATGATATGGGCTCAGTTCTACTCGTCTTTGTATTGGTAGCCATCTGGAACAGAGGTCACTTTAAGGCTTTATATGCTGGGATATATCTTTACTTTGTTCAGTTGGCTGTTCATTTTTTGAGTATTCATTCTTTGTTGTTCTTCGCAAGGCTTATTCATAGCCTATGATCATTTAACTAATTGCCGCTAAGAACTTGTCTGAAGCGCATCATTCACAATTTCCGTCCTTCGGCAGCATTCTCGATGTTGGCTCTTCGTAGATATATATATCGATGAGCTCTCGGTATTTCCCTCGAGTAACATGATTCTATCCCAAATTATTTTAGTTGGAAGAAGCAAGAGCACTGCTATACAGATACTTGTAATAATGGTAAGATAGTACTGAGCAAGTGGGTGTGAGAATAAGGACATCCAGAAAATACTACTCCAGGCAGCAGTATTATGTAATGCCTGCTGGGCGCGCGACATCAACCAACATCATGCGCTTCATCTTTCATCATCCTCCTTCCCCCAAAACCCTCCGATTATTTAGACATGGCAGAAGATCAAAGTAGTCTCGAGCAGGCCCTCACTGCCATCCGGCTCTTTGGCTTCCAGCACCCCAACGATCAGCTCCTGGAATGCTTCTTGTGCGACTCAGTTGATCCCGAAACAACTGCTCGCTATATTCTCCGAAAATATTGCGGCCAACAGGAAGATCTTAGCTTGACGTCGCTGCTACATGATTGGAAAGAGCTGGTCGAAAATAGTAATCACCCTTGGCCTCATCCTCTAAAAAGCTAATGCTAACGATGGCAGTGATTGAGCAGTTCACCCTTAAAGCCAAGACTGAAGGAGATATTGTCACAAGTGTGACAGAGAGAGATGGCCGCACGTGCTGCATTACAGGACTCGAAGCGTCTTTCGTGGATCCCCTAGTTGTGACACCAATCTTTCTCACAATTCCACCACAGAAAGAGGTACTTTAATGTATCGTCTTCTCACAAATGATATTCAGCTAATCAAAGCTTGAAGCGATTTCAAGAAATTTTCGGCATTTTCGTTGGCTCTGATCTGCAAAAGCAGATATATACTCATGATGCCCGCCTTGATGGTGTACAAAATCACTGGCTTGTACGTCAATCTGCTGCGAAGGCTCTAGCACAAGGTTACTTTCGCTTCACACCCACAAGGGGCTCTAACGTAAGTCTCCTTTCACTTTGTTTCCCCGCTTGTACTTTACTCACAATAACGCAGTATCGTGTATCACAAGTCACAATTGGAGGTCCCAACCGGCCTTCCATTGTCGACAGTATCCCCACTGTTCGGAGAGGCCGCTTTGTGGATCATTCTAACTCTGGAATTGAGACTCCAGAAATCAGCCTGCTCCTAGCTACATCGAGATTCTCCAAGTCCATACGCTGGAGTCTGGTTGGTCAAGAAATTGCTAGTCGACCGAGACAATCGACAAAAAGTACGCTACTCTCCTCACCTTGGCCCTACATGTCGGAGTACGTTGCTCTTGCGTTTGAGTCAATTTGCCGTTTGATGCCGGCTCGTCTTCGCATAAGGATCTACCAATCTCTAAAGCTTTTGGGGGTCCGGACTTATGGACCATCCTCTAGCCTCAAGGTCCAACAGCTTCCTTTTGGCATGTACCTGAAAACGACGCATCGAGATGACTACCAAGCACTGGCAAACGAGTTTGGAGCTCTGAGGCTTGTGAGGAACCAGACCCAGGTCCCTGTCCCTCGTCCGTTGGACCTTGTGTCTGATGCTGATGCATCCTATTTGCTGACAACTACAATGCCGGGACACCGGTTAGGCTCTTATATGGATGTACTCAGCGATGATGGTCTTGATATCTTCAAACGTGATATGCAGAAATACATGGCACAGCTACGCTCGGTCTCAAGACATGGAGACCAGAGGCATGCCATTAGCAATGCTGTTGGTGGGCCCTGTTATGACTATCGAATCGTGGCCTGTCGTGATTATGACAAAGAGCGGGGTGACTTCTTTGGGCCTTTCACTGTCGAAGAAGAGTTCAATAATACACTGCGAACACCAGCGCTGCCAGATGTATTTCATTCCACGGGCCATGACATAGTGTTCACGCATTCTGACATTAACATGAGGAACATCTTGATGCACAACGGTCGGATTTCGGGCATCGTGGACTGGGAGAACTCAGGATGGTTTCCCGATTATTGGGTATACCAAAGCGCATTACGTTACCAAGCTCAACAAAAGGTGGTTGGCAGTGGTTGATCGGATCTGTGAGAACTTTGGTGATTTCAAGCTTGACTTGGCAATTGAGCGTCGCTTATGGGAGTATTGCTTTTAAACTGACTTTAAGATCAATCCAAAAGAGCATTGTTACTTAGCATACAAAGCTTTTACAGAGAGGATATAGATATAAGCAACGCAGTTCATTCGGATGCAGTTATTAATAACTAATATGCCAATAAAGTACAAGAAGAATATGTCAAAAGTCCATCCATCCAAACACATGTCTGCCATTCCTCCAGGATCTCTCATAAGTCAAGTCCAGCGCCATCCTCTCGCTATGCGTTTCCACACACAGGTCGTATACCATGATCGTTGAATCAGTACGAGTCACCCACTCAATAACCACAGCACAAACAGCTTCTGTCCTTCATCCTCTCAGAGAGAATCTAGTAGTGAGGAGCCTGGTAGGTGGGAGCCTTGTACTCAGGCTTAGGAGCAGGCTTGGGCTTCTCAGTCTTGGGCTTGGTGTACTCAGGCTTGTGAGGCTTAGGAGCGGGCTTGGGGGCCTTGTAGGTGGGCTTGGGAGCAGGCTTGGGCTTCTCGTGGTGAGGCTTGGGAGCAGTGTACTCAGGCTTGTGAGGCTTAGGAGCGGGCTTGGGAGCCTCATACTTGGGCTTGGTGTACTCAGGCTTGTGGGGCTTGGGAGCCTTGGGCTTGGTGTACTCGGGCTTGTGAGGCTTGGGAGCAGGCTTAGGGGCCTCGTACTTGGGCTTGGTGTACTCAGGCTTGTGAGGCTTGGGGGCCTTGGGCTTGGTGTACTTGGGCTTCACAGGCTTGGGAGCCTCATAGGTAGGCTTGGGGTGAGGCTTAGGCTTAGGCTTCTCGTGGTGAGGCTTGGGAGCCTGGTACTTGGGAGTCTTGGGCTTCTCGTAGTGAGGCTTGGGGTGAGGCTTGGGCTTGGGCTTCTCGTGGTGAGGAACCGGGTACTCAGGCTTCTTGGGGTGAGGCTTGGGCTTGGGCTTCTCATGGTGAGGCTTAGGAGCAGGGTACTCGTGCTTGGGCTTCTCGTGGTGAGGCTTAGGCTTAGGCTTCTCATAGTGAGGCTTGGGGGCCTTGGGAGCCTGGTAGCTGGAGTACGAAACATCGTAGTTGGCCTCAGCGACGGGAGCGGCGAGGATGCCAGTGGCAAGGGTGAGAAGGGTGACAGCAGAGAACTTCATGTTGGCGATTTAGTTTTTGAAGAAAAGGTAAATTAAGGAAGGACTGTTGTCTTTGTTAAAAGAGCGTAGAGAAGTTGCGAGTAAAGAGTGGATGTGAGTGAGTGACTGAAGAGCAGAAAGGAAAAGCAGTTTGAGGAGAGGATATCCAGCTCTTTTATGTGTTTGTCTATTCCCACGATGAGTCTACTTTTAGATGCAGTCAGTAGTGACATGCTCGTCTAGCAGCCCTGTGAATACTGCACTAATCTCGGTTCACGGCTCATAGCGGAAGGTACCAGTAGCAAAACTCATCGGCCAGGCAAATTCACATCATCCACTACGCCAGCTGAGAAGCAATTGACGTGCTCAGGGGCTCGACGAAAGTTGCGGTGATTGGAGAAGTCCGAGGTGCAGTGCATCTCGGCAGCGCGCGGTTACAGGCACTATTGGGAACTAATACAGGGCATAAGTTCGTATGTTATGACAGTGGCTTACTCGGTACAGGAGGGAAATTTGGCGCCGGCCGCGATTGGCTGCAGTGGTTTAGCCGTCCGGGCTAGCGGTGTCTAGAACGCCTTACCCCTGAGGTTAGGGCAGGTCGGCTGATACCCACTGATTTACCGTCGTGGAGATTGCTGCTGATCGATTGGCTTGGCGATGTGAGCTCAACTGAGCTAAGCTTTTCTCCGTGGATCTCATCTGGGGAATACGAGGTCAGGGGTGATTCATTGGACAGGTTGTCACGGAGCTTTGTAGCAGGTGCCGTTGAGGCGTCTGTGTTTGTTGAGGTTAATATCGAGAGTCAGCGCTAAACTCAGGTACGAGACAGTTCCCGTGAATGCCGAGTAGGGCTTTCAGGGGTTGAGTGTACACTGCTTCTGGGGGATCTAGAACCGGAGCCATGAATTACCTTCCTTTTTTGTTGATCCCATCACGTAAGAATATTTGGAGTGACATGAGATCAACCTCGCAGTGGTCGATGAACGTCGCTTAACCGCTGGGCTTACATCTGTTGTTTAAGCATATCGAAAAGGCAAATCAATTATTGCAAATAGTCCCAAGCCTCGAGCGTCTAAACAACTCATGTGGCTTTTTTGGCGGAGTAGTTCTGTTATTACCCTTCGCCATGATTCCTTCATTTCATAATCCGCGCTCGTTAAATAACCGCCGTTGTTTGCCGCTCCGCTGAGATCCGGAGAGTTGGTAAGCCACAAACAAAAGTCTGTGCCGGTTGAAGCTCATCTATCAATCTCATCTCGGACAACGTGCACATCCAAGCTCGGAAAATGACAGAAGTTTGTCAAGGTCCAGGTGCGCAACTGAAAATGACAGCCAAACTCTCCGTCAACGCACCATCTCAATTAAACGATTTGTAATCTGCCAAACTCCAATTCCCTCCCCAGAATCTCCTCCAAATCCGAGTCATGCAAATAAGCTTCACCAGTGAGTAAATAGCTCTCATTACCTCCACTGTCACCCCGCAGACTTGCCGCATCCCATTTCTGCGCCTCCTTATGTCCCGCCCGCACCTTCAACGCCTCCATCGATATCCCACCGTTGTATTTCTCTTT
This sequence comes from Fusarium fracticaudum, assembly GCA_003353625.1. NCBI lineage: Eukaryota > Fungi > Ascomycota > Sordariomycetes > Hypocreales > Nectriaceae > Fusarium > Fusarium fracticaudum. The sequence goes on from PDNT01000008.1 coordinate 110,461, forward strand.
AAACGCAATCTTGCGCTTAATGTCCTCATCTCGTGGTGTAAAGACGTAAGGAACCTTGCCGCCTTTCACCGCCATCACAACATCGCCTTTTTCAGCCCATGCCGGTGCAAGGATGAGTCTGCCGCTTTGGGTCCTGAACAGAGCTCGGACCGTCTGCGCTATTTGCAGGGTTCTTGCGAAGTGAGAGGCTTGGGTCTTGCGTTCTTCCGAGATGGCCTTGCGGTCTTCGGGTGACCACGGTTCATTGGGATATGCGGCGCGTAGTTTGGTGTAGTCGTCCTGTATCTTTGCCATGATCGGCTCCCTTTTGGCGATGAATTCTTTCAGGATGAGAGTCTCGTCGGTGATTTTTGCTTTTTCTTTTTCATGTTCTTTGACGTAGTTGTTTACCCAGTCGTCAAGCCATTGGCAGAACCCGATCATCTTGCTGCCGGGCGGGCCTCGCCACGTTCCAGCAGTGAGAAGGTCACAGAAGATCTCAAGAGGCGACTTTTCCGTCGACTTTGTGTTTACAGTCATGTCGAGTATCACTTCTATTAGATGAAATGGCGGAGCGTAGTTGAAAGTACCCTTCAATGCCGCAGCTTCCTGTGCTTGCTCGTTCTCCGTGGAGCTCAGCGTAATCATGGACTCCATGTCGTGCGCCAGATCGCCGAAGAAATTATACAACACACAGGACTCGATGACATCTAATTGTGCGGCTTCAAGAAACAGCGATTTACCATCAGCCGATACAGATGGGCTATTAATCATCTTGGAGATGCTTTCCAGTGGCGCGCTGTTTTGCCAGATGAGAGGTTTCATCCCCCGCGAGTTCTCCAGCCATGGAACGGCATACCAAGATGGCACATCGAGTTCAAGCTCTGATAACTTATCATACTTCATAGCGGAATAGTGAATGCATGTGTCTCTCGTCATGTCGTAGAAAAATGGACTGCGATATCGCATTGCGAGCGAGAGGAGGTTCATCGGCTCAGGACCCGACAAAAGACACAGCGCCACCTTCTCAAGAACCGAGGGGAATTCTATGGCGTAGTCTGCGTGCAGTGGTAGCCATTGCCGTCTACCATCTGGTGCAATTTGATCGTGCTCCAGCGATGAGCTGTCGAAGCCTTGTTTTAAGCTCGGATCCATCAATAGCGTCTCTGGCTTGATCAAAGCGAGTCCACCGTACACCATATCCCTCGGATCTCTTGCCTCGCGGTTCTTGACCAGCCTGAACCATTCCTGCAGCCCAACTTTGTCACCCTCAGAAATCGTGCGGCGCGAATTGAGTAGCGACACAGCTTGATCAGGCATGTCGCCAACCCACGTCAATATCTGTGCAAACATATGCAGCCCACTAGTATTCCAAGCACCTAGAATACTTCTCATCCAACCGAAAGCAACAGAAATGTCATCAGCCTCGAATTTGTAATCTCCCAAGAGGAAGATGGCTTCTTTGGCGAGGCATAATTCTTGCAGAACCCAAAGCCTTTTGAACCATTTGCGCGTGACGACGAAGAAGACGCAAAGTACTAAATGCCAGAGCGATGTTGTTCCGACTCTGGTGTAGTAAAAGTCTTTGGACTCAGCAGCCTCGGTAATCTCGGGAAGTCCGGATTTGGTCATCTCAATGAGGTTGGCGACGCCTGGCGCGAAAACGTGGGGACAAGTACCCAGCCAAATCGTGACTTGGGAAGCTGAACTGTAGATACGATTCATCATTTGGACTTGTTGGCCCAGCTCAGTAAGGTTAGACTGATTGATACAAATCGCGTCTATCCAGTACAGGCCTGGACGCGCTTTTCTGAGCTGGAGAAGAGCTTGGTATAGGTTAGATTTGACGTAGACGCCTTCGCCGTCGCAGAGAATCTTGTCGCGGTCGGTCGGGTTCTCGACTGTTTTTGCATCTGGATCCGATGGTTCAGAGCGTGACCGAACCATGAGGCGATTGAGAGTGTGATTAACCGTATCGACACCACTGGAGACAACTTTTGAGAAGTTTGGGACTTTTTGAGAGAGGTATCTCAGTTCGTAAGGGAAGCTTGGTGGGTCCAGCTCCCATGTGTATGAGAGCGCGTGGTATTTGGGGTTGTCTGCTAAGTCAACTGTATGGAGAGAGCATTGCAGCATCTCGCTAGGGTTCCCAGGCTTAACTTCAAGAAGCCGTATGCTTGAGGCCGTTGGCAGTTGGGAATATGAGAGTCCATTGGGTCCTGCTCCCTGTATATCATGAGCTTGACTCCGAGTGCGAGAACACTGAACCTACAGTGAAGAGCTCTTTGGAGTGACGAATGATGTCACCTCTATCCTGCCACGTCTTTTTCGCCGAGAAGCCAACTTGTCGATATAACCTCGACGACCACGACGGGACATTATTCTCGGGCTGTCCCGATTGTTCCGCACTCTTGGTACTTGTGTTATCAGACATTGTTTTAACGAAAAATCTTGGATTGAAACGAAACAACGCCAAGAATGTTTCTCTCAGCAATGCCAGCGACTACCCTGTATTTAATCGGAAATAAACAGTCTTTCAGGCGGGGGCAGTGCTTCTAACGCGTCCAATCATGTTAGTGATCGACAGGCTGTGCGTGACCATGGCTGGCTGAAAGTCGTGATAAGATAAGGATACGATACGGTACGATAAGAAAGGATAAGGTCTCTGTCTCAGCTCACCACGGTCCACACTACACTGGCGATAAAATGTACTCAGAGGTCTTGATATATCGTGCCTAGATGCAAGTGAAGGCTCAAGTGTGTCTCCACGAACAGCGCTAGGAATACAGTAGATAAGTCAAGCAAAAGAAGGGAAGATCAGTGCCACAATAGAGCCTATATTTTCTTTACAAAGAGGGTACTGCAAACTGTTACAGCATGTACAGCATGTATTACATTACTGTGTTACTGTGTCCTCGAAAGCTATGATAACCTAATATAAGACGCTCTTATCTATTATCCTGCTCTCATTCACTGCAAGGCGGCGCTTCCTATTCTTGTTCCTTGCCCTCCTTCTTACAGGGGACGCATTCCCCAATGCAATAGCAATCAGACAAGACATCATCAGCATGGATTGATCCAATGGGGCATCGTGTATGGTTGAACGTCAGATCTCCCCGGCTATCACACCGGGCCTGGCAATGGGAGGCTATTCCCCAAGTTGCTGCCTGGCATTCCACAGAGAAAAAGACTTGCTGAACCTCATCGACATCACCCTCTTTGCCATTCTCAGCTGGGCTAACAGGCAGGCCGAGGACCGTGTTGCCTAACATGGCTCCCATGAGGGCGAAGGTGAGGAGTGTTTTCCCAGCGATTTGCTTTCCGAACATGTTTCGAGAAATTGATCCTAGCGGTACAACGATAAGTCAGAAGATGCTGTCTAGATTTTAATTGTACTGACCTACAGTGATTTTTAAGACTTGTAAGGTATTAGAATGTGCCGACTTGAGATGCTTGTATTATTTGCACGGGAACTGTTGCCTCCTTATATACCCAAGGTCGGCCAGTCAGTGTTGGGCATATTCTATGTCGTTGAAAGCTCCGAGTTGTCTCTTCGGTGGCTAATTGAAAGACTTGGCAATGAAATGCCACTGCAAATACGAACCTTTGCGGTGTTGGCTGTCGTATGCAAGCATGCCCTTACTCCATGTCAGAATGAAGCACCGTGACTCTTATCTCTAAGCTGTTGGTTGTTAGATGTTGGTTCTACCTATGGCAACATGCAGGAGGGAACCTTGAGGTTGAAACTAAAAGAGATAAAGCTCTGCCGCTTGAGCCGGAATCAGGATAAAGACGAAACTTCATATGGATATGTCAACAGTCTGCATATCTGGGAAATTAAATTAGCCAAATCTTAGTAGCTTTAAATTGAAGACGCTGCTCGTTATCGAATAAACACTATATAATTACTATATATTGACGATAAGCGACGTATTGCCAACCTGGTTTCGTTACCATGATATTCAGTTGATTTACCGTTGCATCAACTGATTTTTCGTCCTCGTCTGTAGCTAATCTTTTCCAAGAACGGTGGAACTTTTGATCTTCTAGGGCCAGGTGATAGGACCTGATGCAGGACACGGATAACGGCATGAGCGCTTGAAGGCTAGTGGTACTTTTGTTTTAACGGAAGAGCAACCAACAACTGAAAGTGAAATCACAACAAAGAAGGAAAATAGCACATCGCTACAGTAAAAGTATCAGAGTACGTAGTGACAGGGCATCAAATACAAGCCACCAAGCACATCTATTCAAGTAGTTACCTTTCAGGCGTTGTTTAATAATGAGATCCCTTCTCGACCTAGCATATACCACTTTAAACCCATATTATCAACCGTGCCATAATTCTCTGGCTGGTTATCGACAGTTTGTACAGGTAGTAGGTTCTTATTTGCGACTACTACATCTGCGAGCAATGACATCACGCGCCTTATCTAAAATACAACTCACTTGATACTAGAGAGATAGGCTTAAAAGTAAGGCTCATTCATCGTGTTGCGGCATTAATGCCATTGGCTACCTGCATACTCGGAACGGCTTTGCTGGAACGCGCTGTTGTGTCAAGTGACTGCAAAACTAAAATCTGTTGGCTTGTGCCGAACAACTTGGCCAGATGACAAATGATTGGGTTGAAAATTACATCAAGGCAGGTGACGTATAAATGCATACGAATCTGCCTATTGCACTGTCTCACAATTCATTGCTTTCTGCCAAAAGAGCCTAATCACATCAAATATTCGCGCATAATGGCTCATCAACCAATAGTCCATTATTCGGTCGATCCTTCCACCAACCCCAGTTCATGGCCACCGCCAGCTCCAGGCTTTGGCACAATCATCAACAGAGTCAATGTCATCTTTATCAACATCAACGGTGACTCCAACTTCACCATCCTTCGAACAGGCACCAACGAACATGTTCACCATGCGGTAACACAGGTGACCAAGCATATAGCTCGTGGCCTTTATCGAATTATCAGCATGAATGTCAGCGAATACTCGTGCGTTGTGGTGATGTCTACTGAGAAGTCGAAAGATGAGTTGTTGTTCAGGAATGGCTTCCCTTGGGACAGGCCAAACGATCCTCAGCCAGATGTTGTTTTGAGTTAGGTGGATGTACAGGATCAAGGCGAAGGGCTGAAAATGGGTCGCGATACACTGTGACAACTGAAATAAAAGATCATTTATTCATTCTTATGCTACCTTAGTCATGTTGAGGTTCCTTTCCAACACAATGCGTAGGTCATCCCTTCGAATCCCTGAACCTGTTCACACCAATCCATTGTTGTATCATTCATGCTACAATTGATTAGTACCTGCTCTGACCAAGATCTTGCCGTAAGCTTACTTTATCTTTGATTGGCTTGCTATCTATTTGTAGCAACGGCCATTGCTGCAATACCTCGCCGAGTTCTGGCAGCATTCCTTCTTGCAGCACTTTAGGGTTCGGCAGCAGAAGTTGCCAAGGGAGCACTTCCTGGGAAACTTGGCTGGGCAGACCTTGGCGGCGAGCTGAAGTCCCTCGCCGTGAGATGAAAGATCGTGACCCTTCTCACCGGCCGAAGCAAGGTCGGGAAGGCCAGCAGCAGCTTCTTTTGAAGTAGCTGCGGAGACGAGAGGGGCGAGAACGAGAAGGATGGCGCTGAACTTCATGATTTAAGCTTAATATGACTCTGCAGGATGATGGACAGTCTCCAAGCTGGGGAATTATCTGCTTCTTATAACCCAACACACCGCCATCCATCAACGGTCCAAAATTTCACCGTCTTAGTCTCTAATGCAAGCCACTTACAGCCTTATCTAACTCACAAAGGCAGTTAATCGCTGATTCACTGTCTCACCATGCTTACTTTAATCCCAATAAAGTCAAGCCAGGTTCCATCGGAGGGCATAAGGCTGATTGTGGGCAGCGATCATCCCCGCAATTCTGGCAGAGCTGAAAACTTAGTATAAAATGTGCCGTGATCTTACAGGGAGTCGATCACGGATTATCGGTGATGAATACCCTGTCGGGACTCGCGCTGGTTGATCGGGCGTCCTGGGACTTGTTAGGCGCGTTGTGAGTTATTTATGCGTTGGCTGGAATGAGCATAAAGTTGTCGTGGTCAAGATTTACGCCTTGATTGGTTGTGATGAAGTTGCATAACCTTGTACCAGCTATTTTTAGAGCTCCCCCGCAATGCATGCCAAATTGAGGTAGCTCATCGGCAGTTCGCTCATCAATTCATGGCTACTTTATCATTCTGTTATAGCTGTTCAATAGTCCTGAAGCACATGGTGTGTGATAATACTAGTCACGAGAACTGTTCTCTTTTCTCTGTCAAATAATAAAGCTAAGCCGTAGTTTCAGAGTGCGCTTGTTTACCATAAAATGTCTTCAGGGTAAGTCGTTTATTTTTTGTTACATGCATTCTCATCTGTGGCTTACATTACCCCAGACAATGTGATGTATGAATGGTAGACATAGCTTAAGGGTACAAAGAAAGCTGTATGATTTGTTATCCATCAAGACGGGTGTGCTGTGGTGCGCGATGTGTCTTTTGCAAAAACGCCTGGGGATCGAGGCATTTCATGACACATGGATGAGACCGAGCTGTAATGCCGTGAGTGTCACTAGTAGCTGGAAGCACGTAGCACTCCTGAACTGACCGGTTGGCAGGATCTGGACGTATATTGTTTTGAAATATTACGATTTGCCAATGCAAACGGCACCCCGATTGACGACACGGCGCCAGATCGACGACCAGCCTGTTGGTGCCCGAGACGCCTGCATTGATAGAGCACTTGGTCTACAATGACCTCACTACCGTTAGCTAGAAAGCGGCATACATCTCAGAGCATGGCAATCAAGTTTAGATATAGATAGGTCACGAAGAGAACCATTGGTGAAACGAGACTGCTGTAAATGGATATCGCAATGCAAAAGTCTAAAATGCAAACTATTCATACATCTTCATTATTATGCCGCTGAACTCCCCAACCTTTTTTTTATTGATCCCTTGTCTCTTGGACATTAGGATTCCTCTCATAACGCCAACGCTTTCCATTCTCCTGCACATGCCACCTCGTCATGAAAGCACCCTCCTCTACCCACTGCGCCCACTCAACACCCCATTTCTTCTCCACAGAGTCCAAGAAGGAGAGATAGTCAAAGGCCTGGACAGGATCCTTTTCCAACGGGTCAGCAGCGAGATCGCTGAGGCGCCACTCGGTGTTGTCGATGAGAGGAACGCTGAGGTGACGGTCGGGATAGCGGACATCGCGCACGTTGAGCATGGCTCGGCCGGGGTTGACGACGGTGAAGTGCCACTGGGCTTGGCCTGTTTGGTTGTTGACCATTTGCAGGGGGCGCAGGAGGGACTGGCCTTCATAGTTACCCACGAGTGACTCGGCGGCCTTGCGACTGACGCCTTCGAATGAGTCACTCTCGAGCATGAGATCGAGGATCGTAGGAAGGACTTGGGTGGAGTGAACGGCGTGCTCAACGTTGAAAGCAGGAAGAGATGGGTGAGAGAAAACAAGCGGGACATGGTCAGATCCAACGCTAGGGTTATAGTAAGGAGAGGCCTTGCCATTCTCAACCAGCGAGACACCGTGATCACCAAGGAACACGATGAGAGTCTCATTTGCAACGCCTTGGTCATCCAACATCTTGAGAACCTTGCCAATCCATTTATCATCATAGCTCTCAGCGTTGGCGTAATGTGACATCTCGTCAATATCCTTGCCAGAGCCGATAGCAGTGTAGGTCTCATTCTTAGGAATACCGTAAGCGTGATGACTCGTGCTAGTGATATGTGTGAGGAAAACACGACCGTTGTTCTCCTTGGCATCGTTGAAAGCATCGCGCATGTAATCCTCGAGAGGATCCTCCTGGAAGCCAAAGTAGTTGATGTCCTCCAGATCAACGCGGTGCTTGGCATTCTCACTGCGAAGGGAGTCTCGGTCCTGAGTGTTCTCTTCGGGATAACCGCAGGCAGTCATGAGCTTGTGATGGTTGTCATAGTGAATCATGGCAGTCTGGAAGAAGTATGACTTCCACTTGGCAGCTTTCTCGTCTTCGGCCTTGTTCATGGCGTCGAAGATTTGAGGGAGACAGGGCTGGTAGATATGACGCTTGTAGTCGAGGTTGAAATCGGCGATGAGGGGGTTGAGACCGCAGATGGTGCCGACAAGACTCTTGAGAGTATAAGTACCGGAAGTATAAGCGTTGCTGAAATGAGCACCGCCACGCTTGGGTGTCTTGTCATGCTTGAAGCCATCATCGTAGTCGCCAGTGACATATCGGGCATTAGGCATCAAGTTCTTGAGGCGTTCCTCAACATCCTCGGGAATCTTCTTATCAGGGTAAGAATTCTTGAACTTGTCCCACATGTGACCGCCCTTCTTGAAGGGGAAGATATCGTTCCTGGTACTTTCGAGCAGGAAGAGCATGACGTGCTTGACAGAGACATCCTTGAGCTTATCCTTCAGCTCTTCCAGAACAGGCTGGTCGAGGTTGGAGATCTTCATGGGATCCTTGGCGGCGTTGTAGTGAAGCTCGTTGGGAGTGTACCAATCCTCAAAGCCAGCCAGAGGTTTACCCTTGGGCAGCCAATCCATCTTTGGGGGCTCGCCAAGGGCTGACTTCTCATCCCATTGGTGTTGAATGCCGACCTGTTCAAACTTGGAGGGAAGCTGATCGAGGAGAGGTGCAGTTGATGAGACGTCGACGAAGGGGAGGAGACCAGTGGTCCATGAGAGGAAGAGTAGAGATCGATCATCGGGACGCTCAAGAAGCAAGACCAGCATCACAATAGTGAAGAGAGACCAGAAGAAGTATGGCATGCCGTAATGAATGCGCCTCACAGTTGAAGGCTGCACCCTGACACCAAAAGTGCTGGCTCGTTGCGAGATTCGAGAGTACAGAGTTTGCGATTTGCCATGCTCGACAAAGTTTTCCTCCCAGGTCTCATCATCAACATCATCGTACTGATTCTCCTCAGCAATGGCGGGTTCAGGATCGGGAAGAGGGCTGTAGATGTTGCGCTTCCTCAAGAATCTGTTTGTCGCAGTTCGCGCCATAGCCCAAGGGAAATGGACCATGTCCGCACCCCAGCCAAACACTCTATAGCACACATTCTGAAGCAGCCAAGCAAGGACGATCAAGCAAGAAGCGACCAAGATAAAGGTCACGAGACCAGAAAGGAAGATGGCTCTGGACGTAGGGTCGGACACAAGGTTGAGGTTACGCCAGTGAATCTCGGCACCGGAGACGAGATAAAAAGTAATGGATATTAACGATAGAGCGACGTTGTATAATATTAATAAACCAGCGACGGCTGTAGTGGCGTAGTGTAGTATTTGGGTCCTGGGAGACCATTGATCGAGGAGGAGTCGAATTAAAAGAAGGACGAGAATATCTTGCACGAAGAATGTGCTGAAGAAGGTGAATAATCGAGCGGTAGCGACGGCGTTTCGGTGGCTGTGGATATGGGCGAGCTTGGATGCGAAGAGGGCTGAGACAGCAAAAGTAAAGATGAATGGGCGATTGGCAAGACGAGCGCCCAACCTCGTCAGCCAAGAGGGTATGCAGACCATGATTGATAGATAAAGGCCGGAAATAAGATAAGATAAATGAATGAGCGTATGTAGCACTGATCACGTATAATGCTTGTAAGAAAAATAATGTCACCTCAAAGCTGAAAGCCAAGCACCATGATCGCCGTTTCGTTCTAGAAGAAAAAAAGACAAGAAAACTCGAGACAGGAAATCCGAAATGTGGAGAAAGCAACCGGGACTATTATATCAGATTTTCAGCCATCATCGTCTATTCCCTTTTTTTTTTAATTAGCTGCGGCGTCTACCCAAAAAGCCCTGACCGAGAGCGCCCCCCTTTACGTTATGCAAATTGAACAAAACGAAGAAGCTCGCGTGCGCTGTTTCCTCTTTGCTTTGGCTAGCACTAAGCAATCTCGTGTTACGGATTTTCGGCACCGTCTGCTTATGCTTTGAACGTGTGTGATTGGCGGAGGCGCGGGATTCACCTGTTTTTAGGGCGAGCCGAGGAGCCGAGTTTCAACTAAGGGTGAAAAGGGGGCAGTGTTGACTTACATACTTTAGTGCTATTGGTGGAGGGGTACACGGAGGCTAAACATGTTATGGTATGATTGACCGTAGGAGCTCGTTTAATCTCGTTGTACCCGAGGTCATGCATCACGAGACCAATTTCTCTCTGCTGCATAGCGGCCGAGAAACTTGGGTTGGGCGCTAGAATGGGAAGAAATACCCTTGCTCGGTTATTCCCGAATTTGGACCTGAAAATGAGAAGACGGAGCTGCAGCCCTAAGTCATGTCGTGCCATGTCATTGCACCCATTTGGCTGACTCTTTCGTCATGGCCCAAATGGAGAGTAGCAATGGATGGATGCCAGATGGCAACAAGGTTTCCCTCCCATGGTTTAGGTAGGGCGTTGTCCAAGCCGTTATCCGAAGTCAAAGTCAATGTTTTGACCATCTTCGGTATGTAAACACGACGGGAAACAGAACAAAGCGCATTTGTTCTTTATCCCTCGTTTCAGAGGACATTGCATAAACGAGCGAAATTGGTGGGGTCATCATGGCCTGAGTCATATTAGGTACTGTGCCTTCTGCCTACCAACAGCTCCTCTTCAGCCTAGACTAACCAGCTCAGCCTCTGCGCTGGCAATCCTCCCAATCCAACGTCAGCCACTTCCTTCTCGTGTAGATCATCAAGGAAGGGAGGGAAAAAAAGGTCCTCTCACGAAGGAAGGTGCCAAGGTGGCTAAAACCAAGGGACCGGCTACATCGGAAATGCTGTTCTTGTCGCGGAATAGCGGCAGCACAAATTTGCAGGGGGAAGCAGATCCTGGGAGGTCTGGGCCCCTGGGGCGAGTGGGGAAGTGTGACAATGCAGGGTTGCAGTAGATCATCCAGCCAAGAAGAGTTAGGGCGTCGCGGCTAAACGCCAGAATCTTTGTGATCTTTTCCATCCCTTGATTTGGTTTTGATATCATTGGATAATTCTGTGTGATTGGGAAATATAACAAGAACTCTGTGCTGCTCATCAATGGTTGTTTCCGCTGTAACGAATCACGAGAAAGTTTCTCCGGGCAGAATTTGGCCTTTACCGGCTGGTTATACGGAAATGAAACGCCTCACGTGTGATTGGCCGCCCTGAGATTCTTAGTCTAGGGTAGCTCGACCCGTTCCTTGCGTTAACACCAGAATAGAAAATGGTCACGAGCTCCAGCTGGGAATACACTCTGAATGGCCCTCTCGTATTTGACACTTCATGATGCCATGGGCCATCTATCATTCCGCTACTGAGCTTAGCGCATCGCGGTCCGCGTTTTGTGGATTCGGGACCCCGGAACGTCTGCACTCACCGAGCTTCGATGGTTTGACATGCGGGCTGTTGGATCCAAGGGTTAGGACTGACTTAACAGCTTATACGAGATGAATGACATCTCATACAGAATCTATACATAGGTCTAGCATAAGTGGCCTTATGCAACTCTGTAAAGAAAAACACGTCTACTCCGTAGTTCAGGCCATATTGGACCCCGCATGACCTGTTGGTCATTATCAAAAAGACAATTACCTTTATTACAGATCTTTCTCTATGCCTCGGCATGATTAGACAGCATATTATTTTGCACATATTTTGCACATTCAACCATAGTATCCGTGCTGTCGCTTCGTATCGACCCTTTCCTTCTTAGTAGTACAAACTACCCGAATCCAACACTTGGACCAACCCCGTATTCCAGCCGTATGTAAGATCATGGTTACGAGATCCTGCCCACAGCATGATAGCCTGGTTTCAAGTGCTTGTTTTTAACCTTATTGTTCTTGCAAAAGTTCCTTCCCTTCGTGCTCGCTCAGGCAAGAATTCCCAAGCTATGCACTCTTCTGGTGATGATGTTCTACCCCTTTAATCGGTTTACTACACCTCCCCCTCCCGCCATGACCAACAATTCCTTTTCTGCCCCTCGAGATACAAATAGTAATTCCCCTGAGTAGCACGCGACCACACCTGAGTATGTCATGGTTGCTAAAGCCGGTTATAGCGGGCCGTTCGGCCACTTAGCGCCCTATCAGAGTCCAACCGCGGTGTTATTGATATTAGATAGGGGGTTTGGGGATCATTCCCGAGGAAAGACAAACAATCATTTGCCAGTTATCCGATCTGAAAGCACGCTTTCGAGGCTGTCTGTTAGGTGGCCACTAGGGACTCGATACAAAGGCCCTAACAGCTGCTGTACACTTGCCTGTTCACTGTGAGTAATTACCTATTGTCGTGTGATACAGTTCACGCAATTTGCTCTCCCTTCGTGGTATCAGTGCTATTACTCCTTATTGGCGCTTAACATCTGCTAAGTGATGCACATCAGTTCACCCCCTATTCCAGCTGCATGTAAAATCAAACATCCTTTCGCCACGCCAGATCAGGCAAATGCTCGCTTCCTCCCCTATCAAACCGTACATTGCCCCTTGCTGCCCAATCCATAATGGATTGACGCCAGTACGTTCCTGCTGAGAACCAGGCGTGCTTGATCAAGAGACAAGTTTCTATTACGTCAGGCCAGGTTTTACTCACGAATTCGCAAACTTATTTCCTCATGATGATAGCAGGACAAAGTCGTTTCGTAAAGAAGGACCACTTTTTCTCTTGACTATCTACGGCCTGAAAAGGCATACCAAGGCTAGGTCCATCGAACAGTCGATTAGGCCTTGAGGCATCAATACTCCACAATCACATCCGCTCATGACGGTTGAAGTGAGCAATGACAATCTTCAACTGAAGGCATTGATATATAGTCAGGTATGTTGTCTCGCTTACCAGCTGAAAGCATCTATCTCCAGCTCAAACACAGCCTCGCTTGCCTTTCCAACACTCACGACAGCAGACCGAGTGCTATCGCAGAGTCCGGGAGGACCGCAAACGACAACACCAATCCTCTTCCAACCCGCTTCGATTTCATGCTCCAAAAGCGCCTTTACATCCAACCGCTCGCCGACGGATATGACCTTGTCTGCTATCTCGCTCAATGCTGGTTCGAGGTCCTTCAAAAGCGGCCGAGAAGACTCTTTCAGACTCCACGCCAATTTGACATTCACGTGAGCTCGGGTCCACGACAGAATACCAGTGATGCCAATTCCGCCAGCGATAAGCAGTACACGATCGCATTTAAGCACATCACGAGTGACGTTGCCGCGATAAGGCCCCTCAAGGAGAACAGGAAGGTTTGAGTGCTTTCGTAATAGACTTGTGGTCCCCTTGTGTTTTTTGATATAGAGGGAGATGCTGTCAGTACCTGCGACGCTCTGTGATATGGCAACTTGAGGGATCTTCTGGCTCATCTCGACGTCACCCGAGTGGGATGATGCTTGCTCCGATGTAGACACCTTGTGCAGTAGAGCTGTGTTGGTGATGGAGAATGGATGATTTTGCCATGGAAGAAGCGGTTGCAGTGTAGGGAAGTATATGTAGGCATGGTAACCCGGGGTAGATAGCCATCTAACACCAGAGATATCCAGACGGACTATTTCATCAGATAGCTCGATGACATTGGCTCGTCGGACACCGTTCTGCGCAACGCGTAGCACACGGAAGAGACGATCAAAGAACCATACGGCGCAGACCATGTAGATCCATAGTTCGTAAACTCCAGAGAATGGCTTCCAGAAGTAGACATGGTACCAACAGCCAATGATGACGAAAGCGGCGAGGAAAATATGTAGGATAAGAAATACTTCGTATGAAGTACGCCGGAACCAGAGAACGCTCTGAGCCAGAAGAAGTACTAAACATAGTGTTCCAACAATGCCCCATATCCAATAAGGCTTATGAACATCGGTGTAGTATGTTCCGAGACTAACGTAGGCAGCGAGGAGTGTGATAGAATGAACGACTGCATGAAGCGCACAGAGACGAGCAACCCAGCGATGAAGCACCAGAAAAGTCGAGAAAGGCCAGTCGGTGATCCACAAGAGGATATTGTTGCGCGAAGAGAAAAGGACCGTGAGTGGTAGCAGGGCAAACGAGATATGACCTGTTCGGTAGCCGACGTATGCGAGTAGCTCGGCTGATTTGGTGAAGCCCCAAGGATGAGGGTAAGGAAAGTTCTTGTAAGAAACGGCGCCGAGGATGATGTTCAGGATAATAAACATGGCGATCCACAAGCCCTGGCCCATTGTTGGGGCGTTACCGAGGAGATAAGGCAGAGGGCGGATGTTGTAGCCGCGAAAGAAAGATGGGTAAATGAGATATGGCTTGATTTTATCTGTGGCACGGCTGATGAAAGCGACGTAGCCCAGGACTGAGAAAAATACTGGTGTTGCGACTCCTATAGAGATCAACACGATACTAAAGACCAGACTATTAGTCAAACAGTAAGCGAAGGTGTCTCGGACTTACACATAAGTAGACTGAACAGCCTCTTCCCAGTCAAAGAAGACATTGAAGTCATACTGATACTGGTAATCAGCATCTGCTATAAGCGCCGTGTAGTTCAACGTGTCGCCCGCCGTATACGTCCTCTTCGGAGGCACCGTCACATTTGCAAGCGCAGCACCATACGTCCATTCCACAGATACAGTCTTATCCCCTGTTGCTTGCTGCGCCCAGTACGCTTCAAGCTTTGAGGCTGATATATCTGCGCAGCGAGTGCTGAGGCAATATGCGAGAGTGCGGAGAAAGTCGCCGTTCTGTGCGATGCAGGGCGCCATTGGTGAACCACCGTGCGAGTGTTCGCTTGCGCCCGTGCTATGGTGGTCCATTGACGGGCAGTCAAGAGGTGCGCTGCCGATCACGGCGCGACAGGCGTAGGCACAGGGCGGATCGTACCATGATTGGCCGTAGCCCATGAGGCCTGTCTTGTAGGCATTTGTACTGCTAGCTAGCAATGACAGTAGAGCTACAAGAAGAATTCTCATCCTGGTAACTGTTGCTAGGTCGAGTCGAGGATGACAGTATCACCCGAACTTTAGAAAAGCATGGGAAGTGAGGATTTATGTAGCAGGGCTGAACTGTTACCTACGCGAGGTGGCATGTCGCCAATAGATCGCTTACAATTAGAAAAAGCAATAGAGCCTTCAATTTTACCAGAGAATTGAAAGGTTCATGCGCAAATCGACTCATATAGTCAAGCCACATTCAATGCCAAGGCCCAAGAGTAGCCCGGTGTCCATCATATGAGGGCCGAAATATGCGCAAACTTGCTCAGGGCGATAGACGAAGCAACCTCACTGTACCCACTGGACGAATAGTATCGCTGTGATTACATGCACTGCAACCTCGGAATCCATATTGGCTCTTTAATAAGGAGTAAAGACAAAAGACAGTCCAGCACTAGGTATAGGTTCAATCCATGACCACCGACGCCACCAGGAATAGCCAGTTAAGCGAGGTGTATGTAGGTTAAAGGGCCCCATAGAAGTGCATTAGATACCATTATCGCGTGCATGAACTTCACAGCAGTTTTCTGTTAATAGTAAAATGTGCTTATAGTCAATTGAGCTTCATGGTGAAGTCTGACTATTCTACACGTAGAGAATAAAACTCTGCCAATAATAACCGATACCACCTGTCCTATCAATCGCTCTTGTAGTTCTCAAACTGGCGAGCAGGAATCTTCTTCTCAAACATGATGTCGAGCTCATGGAACGTCCTGCCCTTGGTACCTGGTACATCGAAGAAGACAGCCACCATCACCAACAGCGTCATGCCAAAGAAGACCCAACCAATATGACCACCCATGTTGCCCTCGTCCTTGTTGAACATGTACGGCAGCACAGTCACCCAAACAGTGCTGGTAATAGCCTGGAATCCGAAAGCGATACCCTGAGACTTGGCTCGCAATCTGGAAGCAGACACTTCACCAGCCACAGCGAGACTTGAACCAACGGCTGGACCGTAAGCAAGAGCAAGGAATTGCATAGAGATACCGATAGCCAAGTTGGTCTTCTCGGACTGGGGAGAAGCAGCTGCGATGCCCATGATCATATAGATGAGAGCGCAGATGGTCATGCCGAAGAACAGCAATGGTCGATGGCGGAAGAGGGTCATCATGTAGATGTTGATCAATGAGGACAGGATAGAAACACCAAGACCGATCTGCATAATCTTGGTGATCAACACGCTATTCAAGCCAGTCTGACTGAGAAAGTACGGAGCATTGGACGACAAGCTTGAACCGACAATCTGGGGCATGTACATGCAGATCAGAATGATCCTTGTACGGCGCCAGTTGCTGCCCTTGAAGCACTCCAAGAACGAAGCCTTCTCGCACGAGATGAGTTTCTCGGCCTCGATGGTCTCTTCCATGTGTCGGATACGAGCCTCGAGATCTTCGTCTTTGGCGGCGAATTTGGCGAGGTGCTTGAGGGCAAGATCGCGCTTGTTCTTCGCAACGAGATAGTATGGAGACTCGGGGAGGAATGGGAGACCGAGGGCGAGGATTCCGGGGAAGACCCATGCAATGGCGAAGACGACTCGGAATGCGGATTCGTTCATAATCGTGACGCGAGCGTAGGTTGTAGAGATGGCGATGAGCATACCGATATTCTGAAAAAAAAAGGGTCAGATGGTTCAAGGAATATGGGCAGAGATGACATACCATCATGAGAATGTTAAGAGACAAGGCAATACCACGCAGAGGCAGCGGTGTGATCTCAGAAACATAAGTCTGTGTCGTCGACTGGAACGCGCCCACAGCAAAACCAGAGATGATCTTGGCCCCCATGAACTGAGCAGGTGTTTCAGCGAGATAAGCTAGAGCGACGCCACAAGAAACGATTATGATTCCTCCGAGAAAGACAGCGCGTCGGCCGACTTTGTCTTGCACGAAGCCGGCGGTGAGAGAACCGAAGAGCTGCATGATGTTGTAGGTTGCGTTCCAGAGGGATTGCCAGTATGCGGGGATGATGAGGTTACCGTCGACGAGGCTGGCGAATTTCATCCTATACTGGTGTTAGTATGATAGGTGGATGGTGATGGGGACTAGACTTACTGGAAGGCTGGGAGGGCAAGACAGACGGCTAGAGCGAGGTTCTCGTAACCAACGAGAGCAGCTCCCACTATTTCACCAAGTCAGTGCCCATCCATCGACATCCTCAACGATTGCTATAAACTCACAGTTTGCATAAACGGCCCAAAGGATCGCCTTTGGGTTCTTCTTCGCACACTCCCAAGTCGTCATCTCATGATCCCTCACAGCAACAGCATCCTCAGTATGCATAACGTCGGCCTTCTCAAGCCTCGCATCATTGTCAAAATCCCGAGTAGTCATCTCGACAGTATAGAAAAGAAAGAAGTGGTGATGTTGAATAGTCCACTGTAGAGTTTGTGGATGTTGAGATGAGAATACGAAAAAACCCTGGACTGAAGGGCCCCTTTAATATGAGGAACTGGGGATGTAAAACTGGTTGGAGATGAGATTTCTCTTGGTGGTACCCCAGAGGTCTGGACTCTTGTCTTGTGGGGTAATCTGGGGATGGGGTCGGGTTTTCCGGGGGGCACTAGGATTCCCCGAACTTCCTCGGTCGTCGGGGTAAATGAGAACGCTCGCTGTATCAGAAACCGAATGAATCACGCTGAATTTTCGTGCTTAAGCTTCTATTAAGCTTAAGGTGATCTCTAGCAAGGTGTTTTGTGCCCTGGGTAAATCTGTAGCGACATCAGCATCCTTATCCGCCGAGCCAACATGGAGAATTCACGGGAGACCCGCAATACACCCAAGTTCGTTACCCCGAAACGAATCTTGCGAACTTTGGGAGATGTGAAAAGCGGGAATGAAATATCGTCTTTGACCTTGAGAAATGGCGACTCTGAGGACAAAGCTGAAGTCATCTTGGACTATGGCCGATGCGAAGGCGGCTTCCCCGTCTTCACTATTGAGTCTGCAGCAGCGCCCAAAGGGCAGCAACAAGTCGCGTTCCAAGTCACTTACAGTGAGACTATAGAGGGGATCGATAATGAGAATGGTGCAGTTGCTTCCGCTACGTATTCACTAGTGTGCCAATGCTAACACTTACAGGCGATGGTCCATTCTTCCTATTCTCTAATGCCATGGACAGCTACCGAGTCTGCAAACACCACGCCGCTGTCACCAAAGGTACTCAAACCGTAAAACCTCGCTTCACTCAGGCATCCCAGAGGTATCAAAAGATCACCTTGCTTGACTCAAACACGAGCATCGCGTTCTCCAAGGTCGGTTTCCAAGCCGTGCGCCCTGATGCTACAGTGAAATCCAACTTCCACTGTTCCGACGAAACCATCAATCGCATCTGGAGGGACGGTGTTCGAACAGTTGACTTGTGTACTGTTGAGCGTGGAGAGACAGTTCCAGCGTGGGATGTTACTGATGAGGGCACTCGTGTTCACGGAAGCCACTGGGCTCCTTGTCGACAGGGCACGAGATGGAAGGACTACAAGGTCACGTTCCAGACGAAGGTTGAGGAACATGGTGCGAGCTGGGCAGTTCGCATGATCACCAACGGTCTGATATTCTGCTTGGATACCAGGAGCAGAACGTTGACGGCTGTTGAGGGATTGTCGAACAAGTCATGCATCCTGCCCTCGATTGAGAGAGGGTCATGGCAGCTTCCTGAGAGCATCGACCTTTCTGGATGGTTGAACATCGAGACGCTCGCGGTGGAAGATCGCGTTACAGTCAAGATTGAAGGCAATGAAATCGCCTCAGTCAGGGATATCTATGTGAAGGGGATGCTTGGAAACGGGCTTGTCAACACAGGTTCTGTGGCATTCGGTGGCCCGCCTGGTTGGATTGCACTCTACCGCGAGCTATTAGTTACCGATCTCAGTGGCCTAGCTCTCTACGAGAACTCGCTGTTACACCCCGATGCTAGTCGCACGTTCGATGACTTCCAGGTCGGAACCAACAAGCTCGCCTGTATCATTGATGGTGCAAAGCGAGACAGAGCTTCCTTTGGTGGTGATGCCTTCGTCACCGGCCGGTCGATCGCATACTCCACTGCTGACTTTGAGGCATGGAAAGGAACCATCCAGCTTCTGCTCAGTCATCAAACTAAGGAAGGGTATCTTGGCAACCTATGCCCTATCCAGGCCCCACAGCATGATGGTGCAGATGATCCGCCAGTCTATGGCCACTACTCGCTGGCATATGCACTGCTACTGGTCGTCACAATAAAGGATTACTGGCTGCACTCAGGCGATTGGTCTGTCGTGGAGAAGTCATACCGCCAGCTTGAAAGACAGATGGAGTTCACGAGGGGGTTCTTGAACTCTGATGGGTTAGTTCAAGCACCTCCGTATCTCTCGAGTATGTTATTTCCACCCTATTGCCTTCGATGTACTAACAGTGAATAGTGACGTGGTTCCCTATGGGCGGCCCTGTTTTTGGTGTTTCAACCGGTCTGAACCTAGCATACTTGGATGCCCTCAACGCCATGACATCAATGTCTCTCGACGACAAGACCACATCTCAATATTCCTCCCAAGCGGCCAATCTAAAAGAGACATTGATCCGTGCGCTGTGGAATAACGAGCAAGGCACCATGCGACCTGCTCTGTCTCTAGACCCCAATGGCGTCTTCCAAGATGTCAACGCGTATGCTGCGACTCTAGGTGTTTCTCCAGACCATCCAAAATTGGCAGAGGGTATACTTCCACCCGGTAAATCGTTGCCCTCCGCATTCCGAGGTCTTGATAAATGGGATAAGTTTGAAGTTACCAGTCCCTACGCATCTGGCTTTGCGCTAGAAGCTCTTTTCGTCAAGAACGAGGGTATAAAGGCAAGAGAGCTGTTATCTCAGTTATGGGGCGTCATGGCAGATCAGGATAATCCGAATTACTCTGGCGCTCACTGGGAAGCTATGAAAACTGACGGTTCACCTTTCAATCATGACGTGTCGCTGGCTCATGGATGGTCTTCATGGCCAGTCTTTCTGCTCCCAAGATATCTTGCTGGAGTATACCCTCTTGAGGCGGGCTGGAAGAGGATTGGCGTTGAGCCTGTTCTTGCCGGCTTGGAAGAGGTGGCATACTCACTCGAGACTCCACAAGGGCCTTTTTCAGTGGTAGTGCAAGTAAGCGAGAGGGAGGAACAAGGTAGTATTAAGCTATCAGTACCTCGTCTTAGTACCGCCGTGGTTAAGACTCCGAAGGGTTGGAGCTTGGAAAATGATGGTGTTATTCAAGGATCTGGGACTGAAGTATCTGTAAAGCTATCAAAATACAGTTTATAGTAGTGAGAATACAGAGATAATACAATTTCTCGGTTTTGCAGATTGATCCTACTTAATTCGCCACCATCGTTATAGCATCTTGACCAAACGATTGTTCGCTGTCTCCAAACCTCGGTGCACTATCAACTATCAACTGCCAAGTCTGTCGATTGAACCACCATGTTCACAATCATTCTCTTTCAAACCGATGAGTATCGGCTGATCCAACTGCCAGCAAGCGCACGTATCACGTTCCAAAAGAACGAAAGCTCGCAACATCCGACCCCGCAGGATTGAAGATAGTGCAGTGGATCATGATGGCCGGAAAACCCGAGTATGGGGCGGACGCACACCGGCCTCCCACAACCCTTCTGTAGAACAGTGGAACATGCCTAGACCTGGCTTGCCGGAGCGGCAAAAGCGCCACTAGGGATGAGCGAAGTCATATAGGTATACAACTCCCAGCACCACTTCATGGCACGGTATACACAGTAAAGGCAATTACGCTTAGCAATTATGGATGTCCAAGCTACTCTCAAGACTTTATCCCTGCAAGAAAAGGTCAGGCTATTGTCTGGTACGCCAGATGATTTTGTCTCAGTTGCAGGAATCCCTGAGAAGGGCATTGCACCACTCAAGGTATGCCACAAACATGACTCTGCCATTGCGAATACTAACATAGTCGCCAGACAGCTGACTCAATCAGCGGCATACGCCCCAGTGAATTCAACAGTGCACTCACAACAGCTTGCTTCCCCAACACAGCCTGCATAGCCTCATCATGGAACACCGAGCTCTTGGAGAAGATGGGCGCTGAGCTCACTCGCCAAGCAAAGATCAAGCATGCGCAGATGATCCTTGGGCCGACTATCAATATCCAGAGAGATCCTCGCGCCGGACGTAACTTTGAGTGCTTCAGTGAAGATCCGTTGCTCTCGGGATACATGGCTGCGGCTATTGTGGATGGTATCCAGAGTAAAGGCTATGGAGCTTGTGCAAAGCATTTCGTCTGCAATGACTCAGAGACGCAAAGAAGGTATTACAATGTTGATGAGTCTCCGGATGGTCGGGCGTTGAGGGAGATTTATTTGGCTGCTTGGTCATTTCTCTTGAAGAAGTCGAACCCTGATGGCGTTATGACAGCGTGAGTGCCACCCATACTATTCATGAGGCTAGTACTAACATATATCTTGTGCAGATACAATAAAGTCAATGGGGCTTTTTGTTGTGACAGCGAAACTCTTATCCAGGACATCCTCCGAAAGGAATGGGGTTACCAAGGCATCGTCATGTCAGATTGGTTCGGCACTCGCTCTACCGTAGCTGCCATGAAAGCCGGCGTCGACGTTGAGATGCCCGTACCTGTCTTTAGAGGCGAAAGACTCATCAAAGCCGTAACCTCTGGCGAGATCAGCGAAGACGTGATTGATGCCAGCGTGGTCAGACTCCTCGAGTTACGTAACCGTACGGAAGCGGCACAGAGCGAGGGACCAGAGAAATCGGAGATCGTCCAGGAGACAAACGACATCGCCCGTCAACTTGCCCAAGAGGGTATCGTTCTTTTGAAGAATGAGAACCAAACTCTTCCACTGCCAGCGTCTACTGGTTTTAGAGTTGGAGTCGTTGGTGAGTACGCTAGGAAAGCTGTATTCACTGGTGGTGGCAGCGCATCATGCAACCCTCAGTATCGCCAGGTTCCGCTCGATCTGTTGCGGGAAGCGCTGCCAGATGAGCAGAATATCGCATATGCAAGTGGTGTTCGAATGCGCCGTATTATTCCTACGGTACCTGTGGAGATTGTCACGACCAAAGAGGGCAAGAAGGGCGTTGAGGTGGCTTACTACAACGCCGGTCAAGATGAGCCAATTCTCGTTGAGACTTTGGAGGACGCTGCTATCAATCTCATGGCCCAGGGCAAGCCAGGGCTGAAGACACCGGGCTCTCATGTGAAGATGGCTACCAACCTTGTTCCGACGAGTACTGGAACTCACACACTAGCGCTTCGCCACTCGGGGTCTTTCACCATTGAAGTTGATGGAGTCTGTGTGCTCAAAGGCGATGCACCAGATATCACAACCGAGCAGTTCCTCTTCAACCTGATCAAACTTGAGTCTAGAGTACAGTTGCCGATGGAGGCAGGAAAGTCGTACCACATCTCTGTCACCATGCAATCGAGAGAACCTGTCATTGGGGAGCCTACTCCATACGGCCTAACCCTGGCCTTTGAGGAAGAATACTCCGAAGAGGAAGCTATATCAGAGGCAGTCGAAGTTGCAAAGTCATCTAATATCACCATCATTTACGCCGGCCGCAGCGAACAGTACGAGTCTGAAGGATTTGACCTAGAGGAGATCACTCTCCCTGCCAATCAAGTGGCCATGATCAAGGCAGTCGCTGCGGCTTCCAAGAAGACAGCCGTTCTCCTACACTGTGGTAACCCGATCGACATCAGTAGTTTCGCTGATGATGTCGATGCCATTGTGAATATGCACTTCGCCGGTCAAGAAGGACCCCAGGCCATGGCTGACATCTTGACTGGAAAAGTGAACCCCAGTGGTAGGTTGACGGCGACTTGGTTCAAGACACTACAGGACTGGCCTAGTTTTGGAAACTTCCCTGCTCAGAAGGATGAGAGTGGAGGCTTTACCATCAAATATTCCGAGGGCTTGGAGATCGGCTATCGAGCTCCGGTGCCGGAGAGCCGAGTCCAGTTCCCCTTTGGCCATGGCCTGTCTTACACCTCATTCTCGTACGACCGTCTCAACGCTGAGTTGGATGCCTCTTTAAGTCCTTCTACTCTTACAGTTAGCGTTAGTGTGACGAATACTGGCAGCATTGCTGGCAAAGAAGTGGTGCAGGTCTACATCTGCGCTCCTAAGGGTGGAGCTGATTGGAGACCATCCCGGGAGCTCAAGGGGTTTACCAAGGTTCAACTTTCGCCCGGCGAGACAAGAGAAGTGTCCGTAAAGATCGAGGTAGACAGTTTCAACAGCCATTGGAGTGAGGGTTCGCATGCTTGGACGGTAGACGCGGGAGAGTATGGCGTGGAGGTTGCAGACCAACACGCCACTGTTGTTATTTAGACTAGATGCAAGTTAATAGACGCCCGTTTATGGAACCAATCCTTCGCTATTTCATCACAAATTCTTCATGGTACAAGTAAGATTCCGCCCTGAGATTACCGTAAGCAATAGTGATACCAATATGAACACCTAATATTGATACCATACTTCCCCGCAGCCAACTTAAGCAGAGAGCGACGCTAATCAATTAACATACTAAATCACGAAATTCTCAGATGAATAGGGTGGAATCTAACATGCAATTCATTGTTCTGCTAATTATCTACAGTTCTGCAACCTCCACCCCAAGCTCTTTACATACATCTAGCAGCTTGGACTCTTCCCAGTCTCCAACCTCGTCAGGCAGTACGAAGCCCGTAGCCGGAGATCCAGCATTCTGAACCACCTCCTCGATTCCTCTTCCATTGGCAAAGGTCCAGACACGGACATATTTACTGCCAAAGTCCAATGTGAAAGTCTCACCTGCAGCAATAACGACCGTCTGACCCTCCCTGACTTCATTCCAGGAACTATTATTCCCAGTCTTGATCTTCACTCTGAGCAGACCTTCTTGGACGATAAAACAATGGTCAATAGAGGTAAAGGTCAGCCATTTACTCAGAGGTGACTTTCCATAGACATTCGACGACTCAATACTCGACATGGAGAATTTGCCGCCGGACTGGGATGCGAGAATAAAAGGTCTTGACATGACTCCTCCGAGAAGCCATCGTGGTCCAGTATTGGCGCGCAAGAAATAAGCCTCGCCAGGGCCAGCGAGCTGGTTCTCAGAGTCAAGCCATTCACCAACCTCAGGTGGCTGGTAGTCACGCTTGAAGTGAACGTCGAATCTGTCCTTGGCCGCCATCATCTTCTGCATGATCATTGATTTGAGGTCGCGATCGTCAGCCTCTGGCACAAGAATGCCATTGTATGTCTCGCCGACATATCTGAAGAAATCAACCCAGTCACCTGGAGCTACCAGACCCACGGTCTCAGTGTGAGGTCCGAGCAGGAGAGGATTATGGATAACATGCTAGCACCCCATTAGTCGATAGGATCAGCAGTTGGGCCAAGTTTGAGAACTTACAGGAGGGATATAGGCAAAGTCGCCAGGCCCCATGATACGACACTTATCACCACTCCAGAGTTTCAAGAAACCTTTGGTGACGAGAAAGACATCATGGGCCTCCTCATGCCAGTGAAAACCAGGAGCATCCGCTAAGACGGCACCACTGGTAAACACAGCCATGCCGCCATTGGTTTGCTTCGACGAAGCAAGGATTCTGAAAACACCCTTGCTACCAGGGATGCTAATGCGCTCTCCTTCAAGCTGGTCGATCATGTAGCTTGTCCTCTCATTGGGAGGAGATGTATGTAGGGGAACGCTCATGGTGAATTAGGAATAGCGTAAAAGACAATATTGTGTGGCTCAGTATAGAGAGGGGAGGGAAAATTGGTAAATTGGTGTTCTGTCGCAGGCTTGGCTGGCAACATTAGCAGGACCCTCTACTCTTCTACTCCTTCGACCTCCCACTTCCCGATCTCCACATCACGAGTCGGAAGCGCTGGAGGACCCCGCATCGTCCCCGGATTTTCCATGTCTACCCCTCAAACTAACTTCGGCCGCTGACGAAGCTCGACTTGGGACTACGGAAAAGCCGCAATTCCGACACGGGGGCTACGGCATGACCGGAACGCTGATTTACAGAAGTGTATCGGACCTAGGGTCTTTGACAGATTCCCCTTGATGGATACCAGATCTTCATTCAAGCTGATCGCGTTTTTGGCCACAGAGTGCTAGGAAATGAGTCCCCCAACTTCGTTTCGAGCTGTTTACAAGCAGCTTGGTGAACAAGAGATTGACGTTGATGTTTACCTGCCTTCTGTCGGGACTGACTCAACAAGATGTCCAGTCTGTAAGTTAAAGCATTTTACTGCCTCTGGATACATACTGATAACCATGAAGTACTTAACATCCATGGAGGGGCTTTTATGCTCGGGTCCTCCAAGATGGTCAACAAAGACCAGGTGTCAGATTGTCTAAGTAGAGGATGGATCGTGTTAGTACCGAATCATCGTCTTTGTCCACAAGTCAATCTTTTGGAGGGCCCAATGCAGGACTGTCGAGATTTACTGGCTTGGGTGTATGATGGAGGCCTTGAGGCAGCTCTAGGCAAAGCGGACTCAACCCTTGTACCAGATCTCGACCATGTCTTTGCATTCGGCACATCATCTGGCGGGCATCTATCACTCTGCTTGGTAAGCCAAGCGTATATCATGGTGTTGTATGAGACTTACGCTGAGATAGGGCTTTGGTGTTCCTCGTCCAGTCGCAGGGATCTACGACATGTATGGACCTAGCAACTTTGCCGACGACTTCTGGACGACCAAGCTTGAGGGCATGAAGCTACCACCTGGACTTACAGACACATTCCTCAACAAAGTGTTTGACGAGGAGCCAGTCCCCATCACTGGAGGCGTATCCCTTGAAGGCCAGGCAACGGGACCTCCAGATTTCAGTGACCCCCGGCAAGCATATGCCCTGACACAACTAGCCAACGGCACTGTCCTCGATGCCATCTTCCCTTCAAAAGACTGGAGCAAAGTCGACCCTGCACTGAATGTTAATTCTTCGTTTCCTCCGACCTTTATAGTCCATGGCGATGCAGATACAAAGGTCCCGATTCATCTGAGCCGAAAGCTTTTCGATGTGCTAAAGCAAAATGGTGTTGAGTGCGGGATGGTGGAGGTTCCTGGGGAGGAGCATACTTTTGCGGCCAAGATGGAAGTCGGATCTGTGACTTGGAATCTTCAGCGACAAGGCTTTGACTTTCTTGAGACTTTGATCAAGTAGTAATAACGATCTTACTCTTTGTAAAAGTGCCCGGTACTCTTGTTTTATAGCTGAAACTTATGCCATGTCCATGTCCATGTCCATGACAATACGAGGCCAACATATTGATAGGTCTGAACTAACTAACACTTTTGAATGGACTTTGGGGTAACCTAATTAAGGGCACATTTCTTTATAGGAGAGTTTACTTAATATCGATTGAGACTGCATGAGGTTATGTTTAGCGCAGAGAAATATGCTGTTGATAGAAAGAAATATGCTAAATTATCCACATAGAACTGGCAAGCTATGCTGTGAAAGGATCACGTCTCACTGCATCTTCCACAACCTCAAACGCATCATATCCGTACAGCCAAGGCTGAACCTGGGGACAAGTCCACCTGCTTGGGAATGGGCCCTTGAGCTCTTCAGCGCCAAGTTGAGACAGAAAAGTCTCATCACGCGCCTCTTGAGCTGGCCCATCAGGCATATGGAATGACTCCCGCTACAAAAGAACAAAGCATTAGTTATGTCTTTCACTGTTCCTGGGTTGTAGGTACTAACCTGCTTAAAAGTTTCTCGAACTATAGCTTCTCCTCGTGACTTGCGTAACCGTTCATACATAGACAAAGCCTTTGGTAACTGATGCTTTGATTTGACATGGCCGAGAAGTAGGCCTAGGACGGCACCGTCCTCCACGGCGGAGTTGGCGCCTTGGGCTAGGTAGGGGAGCATTGGATGGCAGGCATCACCGCTGAAGGCAACATGTTAGCAGGATACCTCGTGTGATGACAACATAAAAGAATTACTTACACGAAGACAAAATTCGAGTCGTCGTTGATCCATGAATCAAGCTCTTCTCCTACAGACTCTGTCAGCTCCAAAGATACAGACATCAAGAAGTAACTTACTATGCATCAACTTCCACTTATCGACCTTGTCAACCTGTCCGAGAAACCTTGCCAGAATTGGATCCCAGTCATTAAACAGCTCTCGCATCTCCTCCACCGACCCAGCCTGTCGACTGACGTCTGATGGAAGATCATCGGGAACAAGAAGAACAACGTTATACATCTGTCCGCCACGCATAGAATAGCCAACAGCATGTGCGCCTGGACCGATCCAGAAATGCACAGTCGGACGTTCGACCCATTCCCGCAGCTCAGGGTCGTCGATATCCTTTGCGTCCAGAACAACGCGGTATGCTAGATCCCCAGTGGGCATGGGCTTGTCCTCACTACCGAGAAACTTGGACCGGCATTTAGACCAGAGTCCGTCCGCTGCAACAATGAGGTCACCCGTGTACCTAGCACCAGCCTCGGTGCTGACCTCGGGAATGCCAAAGTCAATGTCCTTCACCCTATCACCCAGCTTAAACTGGACACCCAGTTCCTTCGCCTTGTCGTAGAGCGCAAGCTGGAGGTCCACGCGGTGGAGATCGATGAACGGGGCGCCGTACTTCTTGCGGATATGCTTGTGGAAATCGGGTTCTATGGCTAGCGTTCGGCCGGAGTATCTATGGACGACAAGGGACGTGGGTTCGGCGGCTGATTTCCAGAGTCTGTCGGGGAGATCCCATTTTTGGAGGATGCGTGTGCAGTTGGGGGTGACTTGTAGACCGGCACCGACCTGGACAGTATTAGTTTCTGTCGCAGTAGTAATGTGCGGCTGTGGAGTGGTATACCTCGAGTAACTCCTTTGCCGACTCTAAGACAGTGACATTGTGGCCCGAAAGAGAAATTGAGATGGCCGCGGCAAGACCCGCAAGGCCAGCGCCAACAATAATGACATCCAAATGGGCGTCATCGTTGCCATGGCTGGGTTGCTGTTAAGATGGAATATTAGTCAAGTTAACAGGAGGTGTTTACTGACTTACAGTGGAGCTTGGCATTTTGAAGAGATATAATCGTCAACTATAGGTCTCGTGATAGAATAGAGATTAGAAGACGAAGTAGCAGTAGCTGGCTTTGTCGCGTTACTACATATATGGAAATGACCCTCGGAACGACGTGGGGGATGTAGGGTAGACTAGTTGATAGCTTACTCGGAATAACCGAGGTCACATTGGCCATGTCCGGCTTTTCCGCAGCGCGAGAATCTTGACACTAGCCGCGTTCAGTTTAGACAGAAACCTTGCCAGCCAATAAGCCCTCTGAGACAAGATCCAGATCACTTTCGCGAAGCTCGTCGTTCGCGTTACCCCAGATTTGCCCCCGAGCTCGAAATTTCCGTCTATCTGGGGTCTCCGCACTCAGGACTCAACGCTTCGACATTCTGGGGTCTTATGCATGTTCGCTAATTTACTGATACTGATACTGTCGAGATGGATGAATCAACAGAGTCCCAGGTTCCTCAGGTGAACAGACCTGCAGCGCAGCGTCCAAGGCGACCACGAGCTGCGCGCGCGTGCGACCTCTGTCGGTCCAAGAAATACAAGTGCGACGAATCATATCCCTGCTCATATTGCCAAAGTCAGTATCTAAAGTTTGAATATTGCGATAAGATGTCGTGCCTGACTGTTTGAAGGCCGCAATGTCGAATGCGTGTACAAAGGCCAGGACATGTCGCGCATGCGCATGACATCAAGGTACATCTACCTGTAGTATTTTCACTCCTGCTCTTGGCTAACTAGTGGGACGATAGCTATGTAAGACAATTGGAAGAGCAGGTGAAAAGCCTCTCTAGCATTGTGGAGAACTATGAGAAAGTAGCGACCGATGGTCCAAGCAACAGCCCCGAAGGGATAGCGATGAATGCTTCCTCGTTGCCAATAGCTCAGCATCCAACGGTGATGGAGGCCTTTCCTACACCGAATAGCATCTCGTCGTGGCATACGAGAGAACAGGAAGTCTCTGGTATGAATACTCATACAAGAGATGTTGAATTCTACGGTAGCTCTTCATCTGTTGCACTATTGTCGCATGTTCGGCGAACTGGAGAGGAGGACAACGATGATGATGATGCAGGTGCACTTCTCTCCTCGTTGCATAATCCTCACTTCGATCCAAGTGGATCGCAAGATACCCAGAGAGGGAGGAAGAGCACGGAAGAGTCTGATAACTCACCGTGGTATCTACAATGCCGCAACTTTATAGACGGTTTCTTCTCCGCGATCCACTACATTCACCCTATCTTGGACAAGACTTCGTTCGTGCAACGCTGCGAGTCCTTGTGGGCGGGTGAAGGACCGGAGAATAAGAGGATCACGAGTTTTGTCGCTTTGTACTATAGCATCCTCTCGATCGGCGCGTTGGTTGGGACGAGAGAGGATGAGCTTATCGATGGAATGACCAATCTGGCCTGGAGTCGGAAGTTCTTTGATCGAGCTAAGGATTGCTGTAACAGGCTGGGCATGGTCACTGACCTAGATATGGTCCAATGCTATTTTATCTTGGTAGGTTGCGCCGTGATGCTGAACTGAACGACACTGATGATCACAGGCCAAAGTCTGCCAGAATGAACTACATCCCCATTGTCAGTCAGCCAGGTCACGCCTCAGATGGAGATGTACTAACCTCTGTTAGTGTCATACATGTATGTTGGCCTTGCCATAAGAACAGCCCTGGCAATGGGCATAAATCGTGAGCCGGGACCCAATAGCAAGAAGCCGCCATCGTTGCTCAGAGCAGAGACACGAACTTGGTGGTATGTCAAACACCCTGAGCCAGAACTAGTATGGATCAATTGCTAACTGTATCATAGGGGCCTTTACTCTCTAGAGACGTGAGTATCTCCCGACCTGCAATTGTTTTGTTGTCACCAATCTAACACTGTTGAAGTGAAATGTCCTTCGCAATGGGCAGACCAGATACTCTAGGAGCAGACCTCTATCATAACCGACGGTTCCCACGTATCAGCAACGGCCAAAGCGAAACCGGCATGGATTCTGAGATGTCCGAGCACCCTTGTTGCGCCATCATCGAGCACATGGTACATTTCTCCAAAATCACAAGAAACATCTGTCTTAGCATCTACCTGCCGGAAACGACGATACCGATGATGGTGGCGATGGCTGGCCAGATCGAAAGAGACCTGGAGGCGTGGACACAGAAGCTCCCCGAGGCGATACGGCCAATGGGATCATCTACTCAAGTACCGTCTTTAAGGGGTGTCAGGGATGTTCAGTGGGTGAAGCGACAGCGGCTCGTGCTGAACCTGAGTAAGTCAATCAATCAACTTCCAGCCGTCAGCAGGGTGCGCTAACAGAGCGCTGTAGGATATCATAACCTGAGAATACTTCTCTTCGGGTCCTTTTTGTTGAGGTCAACGGCACAGGAGAGGGCGACTATGAGTGACACCAAGACCGGCATTCAAAAGTGTCTTGAGTCAGCAAAGCAAACGATTGAAACCATATATCAGACTTACCAACACAGCGACTTCTTCCGAACATGGTACGTATTATTACCCTCAAAGAAGTCTACCTCTAACGAGTCCAAGGTTCTACAACACGACATACACTGTTTTCGCCGCGAGCATAATACTGGTATACATGACCCAAGACGCAGTCGAGAGCGAAATGCAGCCTTTACTCCGTCTAGTAGATATGGCGATCGAGATACTCATGATAATGGATGAGTGTGTCGTTGCGCTACAAGCGGCGAAACTGTTACAGGGAGCGAGAGAAAAGGCGACGCAGAAGTCGTCTCAAGTTGCTGTGGCTGCGAATCCAGGGACGTCTTGGCCTGATGGGATGGTGTACTTGAATCACTATTGGGGACCGCTGAATTTGCTGGACGGGGACTTGGATCAGAATCTCGATATGTCGTCGATAGACTTTGATGCTGCGAGCTTATTTATGTCGATGCCTCATTAGTCGAGGAAGAATACATCGTCTAATTGACAATGATCAAGATGATAATAAGCAAGTCGAAGTGACAGTATATAATGGCTATGTGGTAGAGCAGAAGTAAAGCAGGTGTTTAGACCTTGACGGTCTATTGCGAGGTCAAGCGATGAATACAGATCAGAGGCCACCTGAACACTAAAAACCGTGAACATTGCTGTCCTTAGTCCACCGTCTGAACGTCTTGCCATAGAAGTAGAACACCGCACCCAAGCCGCACCACAGAACTGTAAGGCCCATGTTGGTCATGAAAACAGGGATGAATCTGCTCAAGCTGTTAGAAACGGACGTTGAGAAGAGGGTGTAGAAGACAACTTACCCTGACTTGATAGTCCATGGAGTGACGAACTTGCCCATGCCATATCCCCAAAGACTCTTATTGACAGTAATAGCAACGAAAAGTGATCCAGTGACTGGTTTATAGCAATCCACTGCGTAAGTACTTGCGATACTAGGCAGAGCAGCGACCTGGATGCCTGCAGACGAGTAGCCAAGGACGGCAATGACTGGCCATGGCCAATGTCTTTCGTATCCGATCGAGGTGATCACATTGCCGAAGATCATGATGATGATGTAGGGAATCATTGCGGGGAGACGCATTTCCGGCTCTCGAATACCGCCGTTTCGTGTCGTTGCCTTTGCGGAGACCCAATCGCTGAATGGGCCAGCTGTGACGAGTCCGATCAAGGCACCGACAAGGATAGAGAAATTGAGGAACCCTGATGTCATTAGCATCCTCCTTACACACGCGAAATGACAAAGGCCTACCAATAGACTGCGAGCTCATGTTATATGGAGGAGCTGCAAACACTTGAGACTGGGTGAGGTTCAGAATCAGGAAGTTACTGCAACTCCAGCTGACAACAAATGACGCAAAGAGGACAATGGGATAGACGAAGAGTCTCCATGGGGTCCAAATATCGAGAAGGATGTTTTGAAGAGGTGCTGAGTTGGGCTGGAAGAATCGCCACTGCAGCTTTGAAGGAGTTCCTTTACCCAAATACGCGTCTGCAGCGGGCTCGCCCTGGGCTTGAGGTGTACCAACAGTCTTCTCCGCATCAGCGTGAGAATGAGACGGCTTATCCTGAGTTGTATCAATGATCTCATTAACTCCACGCTCAGCTTCAATCGAATCGATGCGAGTCCACTTCGTCTCAGGAAAGCCAAAGATGCCCAGCACGATTGACAGTGCAGTCACAGCAACGTTGAGCCACCAGAAGTTCTGCCATCCTGTGCGATCAGCCATGGGACCGGCGATGATGGGTGCGATCATCAGCGAGCCCATGTAGACAACCCAGTATAGTGCGTTCCATGTTCCGCGGTCGTGGAGGAAGAAGATATCGGCGATGACGGCGGGTTGGAGGATTTCTGAGGGCCCGGCACCAATCCCGTTGAGACTAGATATGTGAGTCGAGGTCTTGGGGAGATTTGTAGAGGTAAACTTACACACAGGCTCCCATGAAGATGCCGTAGGTTGATGCTTTGGCACGGATGATGTGGCATGCGAGGCAGATTACCTGCGAAGCGATATAGACAGGTCGACGACCGAAGGAAGTAGAGATCGGTGCCCTTAGAGAGTCAGTCATGGCACCTCCACAGTACTGGATACTCACCAGAAGAAGTTACTAAATCCCAGAATCAGGATAGTAACACCCGTAAACTGAATCACATCCTCAAGGGTACTATCATAAGCGCGAATCAAGTCCGGAAACATAGGCGCAAGAGCAAGCGGTGCAAAACCCTGCGTAAACGTCATGGTCGAAACGCAAAAGATGGCAGAGAACTTCCAAAAGGGTGACCAGTTTAGGGGATCGTGAGGATCTTGGGATGGCTGGGGAACGAGGACTTGATCGGACTCTTTGGCTCGGACGTAGTGTTCTTTGCCTACATCTGTCATAATCTCTGTTCCAGGGAGGACTTCGATGTGAAGTTCATCCTGGATGGTTTCGCGTGCCTGTTGAAGTTAGGGGAGGTGTTTTGGGGTGGAGAGGGTGCTGACCTCTTGGGTAGGCATTCTTGCGGTGTTGCAAGGGCTAACTTTTTGCGGTTGTGTGATTCTCAATATTCTGATGTGCCAGTATATTTGATACACGATCGCCCTCTATTTATCTAAACTCATTTCACAGTCCTTATTCATCATCACAGATTCAATGATTCCATCTCTAACGTCCTCAAAACCCTCGGATGACTTATTTCAGCTAGCTCACTCCTTTATCTGCAATAAGCTATAAGGTCTTGCCCCCATAAGATCTCGGTAGAGCCATCGGCAAGTAAAAAGCAAGGATTAGTGAGGGGGATCTTCTGGTAATCTAATTACCATCGGCGGGATGGCTCCGAATGAGATGGTTTACGCGGGAGCTGGCGGGGTATTAGAGTTTGCGGAGTAGTTAGCGTCGGCAGTTAGTTAGTTATTTAGGTGAGGGCATACCAAGCTTTTTGGGGCATCTTGATTCTAAGCGAGCTTCACTATTTGGATCCCATCACAAGTTCTTTAATTTTCAATGTGATATATCACTGCCTAGTTCTTATATAATTTTTCTGTTGCTGTCTAACCAGTTCTCAAGTCCAGCTTGCCGGGAATCTTCCAGTTAGTTGCTCGTCTACGGACGATGCTACAAGAACGCTCTAGTCTCACATGCTAACCATGCCATGGAAACTTGGAAAGTGTGTCCATTTCCAGACTAGGCTTTAAGGTTGCATCTCCAGATCGGCCATCCCACATTCAAGATCTAAGTCTATCTTGGATAGTCTCCATAAGCAATGCGTAAGCAGCATCGTCAAGCTCGACAGTCCCCTCTTCAGGTGCCGAAACACGACCGTCGTACCCTAACCCATACATAGACCAACCATATGCGTCTTGACTGTGATATCTAGCGTATTTCATCCGTGCTCTTCGAGTCTGTTTCATTCCCGCGCCCAACAAGTAGTTTCCCATTGGCAGCGCCATCGATGCTTTACGGCGTGCCTGATAGGCGTCGGGAAGGTCTACGACACGGCCCTTTGGCTCAGGATCTGCAAAGAACCTGTGGCGATTGTGCCCGAAATACCACTCACCCTCATAGGAGAAAGGCACTGTGGTGCGAGAGAGGCAGCCAAAGTCTCCAACTCCCATGGCAAATTTCCTGAGACCTTTCAGACTTTCCGTCCAATCTGACAGCACGTGATGCCATCGTCTGCCGTACTGGGTAAGTTCAAAGTCGGCTTCCCAGTCTATGGTAGCCCATTGGAGTGGATAGCCATCAGCTGTCTGCCTAGCCTCATACAAGATACAACACTCATCAAGATAAAGCTCTTCCAGGCCGCCGCTCTTGTTGTTTGTCCCCAGAGAGGCGATCCAGTCTATTTGTTTCTTATCACTAAAGACATAGCGCCCGAGAGCCAGAACCTTGAGGGATGGCAAGTCGCCAAGCTGGTCTAGGTCCATTCTCGGCAACCATCCCCAGAAATCGGTATTGAACAATGATAATACCTGTAGTTTCTGGACTACATCAGGTGTAAGCCACTGTGACGGTAAAGCGGTGAAGAATTCGGACCGCCAGGCAGAGAGGCGGGTTTTATTATTGCAATGATCTTCTCCCACGAGAAGTTTCAGATCGACGAGGCTTGGCAACCGGAGCAGCTTGTTCCAGGCCTTGGACTGGGTAAGTTTGGGGTCGTTGTAGTCGGCGAGATGCGAAATGGTAAGTTCCTTGATGTGTAAAGAGTCTCCTTGTACGATTGATGCATCGTGTGTATCTGTGAACATTTGCCCCCCGTTCTGTGGCACTGTGCCATAGATTCTTTTTCGATCCTCCGGTGTCCACACTCCAGTTACGGAGTGCGAAATAATATCCAAGACCATGTACCGGTAGTACCACCCCTCCTCTACGTTGTTGAAACGTGAATTGGACGATCGGCTGAAGCGAAGATGTAGATGCTTGAGATTGTTGAACAACCCTAGATAAGGGAGAAACTGAAGAAAGTTCTGGCAAATAGCAAAGTTTTGTGCGCCGGAAAGGTGCGGAATGCCTGGATCTAGCTCCGTGTCAATCGTCACCTCCTTGACAAAAGTCCGCAGTTTATCTGACAGTGCAATTGCTCTGAACTGTGAAGGCGTATCGCCGTCAGGCTTGAGCCTGAGGGATCTAAAGGCTTCAATTGTTGCCGCGTAATGAAGCTTGCCAGGCACCAATCTTGTGTTAAGTTGGTCTTCCTTCCATAGAAAAGAACAAACCATCACCACTACCTCAGCTGGGAGATGTATGTCATTGGGGGGAAGACTCTGCATGGTGATGGTCGTGTCCGGGGCCTGGTGATCAAGAACCTATCTGTATGGTTCAAAGATGTTGCTGTTCAAGGTGTAAGCTTTGGAAAGGAAATCAAGAAAGGGCTTATCTTCTGTCCCTATGGCTGATGAGAGTCAGTGTTTTTTGAGGTTAAGTCGACGATGGTTAGTGAAAGCGCTGTCCACTCTTTCTCGGTGATGGATGGAGAGGATTCTTTTGAGAGACTTGAGCTTCTTAAGTATCTCCAGAATATGGTGAGCCCATCCCACCAGTGGTTTGTTTTTGCCAGTGCCAGACAAGAGATTTCTGTGTTCCTGGTGTCTGAATTTACAGAAACACTGGGGAAAAGTTCGAACATGCTGAAAGTCGGTGAGTCGGGAAGGGAATATCAGAACAATCTCCAGCGCTTAGTCGCACAGGAGAGAATAGACACAGATACCAGTGATGTTCAGTGCAATAGTCCATTGGCAGAAGTAACAGTGGTTATACTCGTAAAATGACAGTGGTTGTACTCATGTTCTGCGCATTACTCCAAGGGCTGTTTTGATTGGTCCGGAGTTGGCCGTCACTGTCAGATAAGCTGTCCCAGCGATAACCGAGTCGTTTAGTTCTCCGTTAGCAGACTAGCACGCATATAACACATTCCCCGCGTCCCCCGAACTTTAATCAACTGCAGTTCAATTCGATCAGCTGATATTACAATGGAAGACTCGCGACCAACTAAGCGCGCACGACAAGCTTGCGAACCATGTCGGTTGGTATCTCATGTCTTCTAGGTAAGCCCAATGCTGATAATGGCCACAGGCGCAAGAAGTCTAAGTGCCCTGGAGAGAAGCCCATGTGCTCATACTGCGAACGCCTTGGTCAGATGTGCGTGTATGAATCAAGCTCCGATGGCCAAGGCCAAAGAGCGCGTTCGGATAGATCATTGGTGCGTAAGTATTTGATGGTAACTTTTGCCAGTGGCTAACCTGTGTTGTTTGTAGGAGCTTCGGATGGAAACCCTAGAAGAGAAATTGGATCTGTTTATCGATCGCCTTGAGTAAGTGATAAGCCCGATATCATGGCAGTCATTGGATTGACAGATGTATCGTAGCCCTGTGATCAATGATTCACGCCGACGCTCAACGTCACAGCAGGAAGGAGGACATACACCGAGGTCCCTGGTCGGTCATGATGAGATGCCATATACCGATGAAACCGTAGACATAAGAGAAGCGTCGGGGTGAGCAAGTCGTCCCTTGTGTTGAGAGTATAGCTGACAGGGCAATACAGTCCATCATCACTTGTCGAGCCTAGAAGCGATGAACTAGCCACTCTTTATCTAACCTGGCTCCATCGGCAACCTTTGGTCCTCTTCAACGCCGGAACATTCGCAGAGTCGCTACCAAGCAGAGAGACAGAGCTTACATTGGCATTGCAAGCATTATGTCTTCGATTTCCTCCTCGGCTATTGAGCCAGCAACATCGCCAACGTCTCAATGCCATGGCTCAAGCCTCGCGGCAAATTGTGATGAATAAAGTCTTTGGTGGCCGGGTTGACTGTTCCGTGTTACAAACGCTATGTCTTCTAAGCCTTTTCGAGCATGCAGGTATGTTGAAACAGTGCTTTAATGTTCTTACCATGCCTGACTTCAGTCTAGAAGGAAATACCGTCCAAGCAGGGCTTTATCTCAGTACGGCGATTCAGCTACTGAGCGGCATTCCCAAAGGCAACTTTCTCGGTGACGCTGCCGAGTTCAATAACTGCATACGAAGTATCTTCGTGCTTCATCACTTGCAGGGCAGTGTTTCTTCTAGTGTATGGCCCACCGCCATGTCACACGGTGAGGACTCATCCCTCGGAACATCACAGTGCTCAGCATGGCTGCTACCGCCAGAAAAGTCACCATCATGTGATATGGACCGAGGCATTATGAAATACACGATTCCTCTTGCTCAAATATGGCGAGCAGTCAGAGTCTACGCCTCCCGCCGTGTCTTCTCGGATACCCTGCCCCCATGGAATCCACGCTCCGATTACTCCCAAGTCACATATCGACACCTCGAGGTTGACTGTAGCGTGCCACTTAAGTACCGCTTCTCTGCCAACCAAATCGACAAGCAGACACCCGAGACCTTGCAACAAAACAGAGGGTACTGGGGCCCTTACCTGTTCACTCAATTTGTGTATGCTTCCATTCCTGTTATTCTCAATCACCCGTTCTTGTTGTCAATGCGACTACGGCACTTTCGGCACACTATGCCGCAGTCATTCGTCAACAGCTCTTTCGACGCGATTACGCGACATATTGGATGGATCATGTATCATCTTGATGTATTGGAGAAGATGGACTATCGAGTGTCTGACCCGACCTTGGCCCATGTTGTCGCAGTGGTTGCCACCATTCATCTGCAGCACAGTTTCGTTGAAGACCTGACCTTGCGAGAGAAGGCTCAGGTTGGCTTTGAAAAATGTCTTGAGTTCTTGAGGTGCATGGGTCTGACGTGGCATAGTGTCGCAGTCATGGTGAGTAGGATGAAGCGTTACGGAGAAAGGACGAAGCACTGACTATTAGTGAAGCATGAAAATTTACGAAAGCTGCAGCAGAGCATACAAGTCGCGCCTCTCGCAAGCGAAGACTCTGGGCCGGATGGACTGATCTCGAAGAAGTTCACCATCGATACGAGGCTTCTCTGGGATATACTGTCTTATGAGCATGCTGGTAGACCAGACGCACGCACTGATGAATCCATTTACAATGGCCTATCATCTACCCACCAGGACACGGCGAGAGGCACTAGTGACGATGGTGATGGATACGATTTAGTCGGATCAGCTGGTATCATTGGGCATAAGACTGTGCCAAAGGACACACCTCTCTATGCTCCAGGTGAGGATGAGGTGAGCCACCCAATAAGAGGCCGTGTTCCCTCTGATGCTTCTGGGTTGCTGGGCTCTCTACAGCAAAACATACAGGAAGGCTTTGGATCGGCCATGGAACCAGACAATATCTTTCCTGAAGTACACGACTTCGGGAGGGCGATTGATGAGTGGCTGAGCCTCGATTGGGGGAACACAATACTGTAAAGTAGTGGAATTGGCTATCAAGTTTTACTTTCAGGTATACAAACTATCACCACTTGAGACTTTCAGAACCAGCACACGCTTCCAACCTATTGCAGAAGTCGATGTCGCCCTGCCCATTCCCCGACTGCCCGTTCTTTGGTGCAGCTGGCCATATCTCATGTCCCTCAGACTCCTCCTGCTTATGATGATCCATAACTAGATTTCGCGTAGTTTCCTGAAAGAAGAGGGGACCCTAGTGCAAGGCCTCGTCAGTATAGAACACCATCAACTTGAAGCTGACTCGTACCTTTTCCACTCGAGGATGAAGCTCGCCATTGACAAAGATACCAGCGTTCAGGTTCTTTTGTGCAGCGTTGCAAAGATCCTTGTCTTCTTTGAGAATCTGCTTGAAGCAGTCGCTGATCTCATTAAAATCGTCGTCGGAAGCACTATTGGCTCGGTAGACTTCGTACTCCATCTTTGTCTGCGATGCGGAGATGGGGACGCAGCGCATGATGTAGAAGAAGGTGGGTCTGAACGTCAGCGCCAGATTGTAACTTGGGGGACAGATATGCTTACGAGATTGTGATGGAGGCATTGGGATAGTAGAAAGTACTGTAAATGCCCATGCCATCTTTATCAGGCTTATCGACGTTGAAGTGCTGTATATGGCCACCTGCAGTCTCAACCCAGTATTTCGACAAATCAGTGAGGGCATTGAGTGCGGGATGTCCAGTTGGACAGTGGTAGCACTGATGTTATTGTTTCAGCGCCAGTTAAATGTGAAGGGTTAAAGAGACTCACTTCGTTGTAATTATCAGCTAACGTCTTCCAGTTATAATCCCCAATCATCTCCCATTGATGATCAAAGTGATAAGCCTCCATGTCGAATGGCTGAAGCCGTGGTTGAGTATCAACACCGGCAAAGTCGTCTTCCCAAGGGACCGTAAGAGTAGGACTGGCGTCCATATTGATCCAGATGAAATCTAGTTTGTCTACATGGACATGGATTGGGTAGAGGCTGTTGGTTGACTTGTCAAACGTCGGCACCTCTTGGTACTTGGGAGCCTTGGCCAATTTGCCATCGAGTCCATAGGACCAGCCTGTCAATAATCAGCATTATCGTAAACACGAGTTGGGTTATTGACTTACCATGATACTTGCAAGATAAAATGTTAACTCTTCCCGCATCCTGCTCTACCAGCGGAAACGCCCGATGCCGACAGACATTATGATGGGCCCTAATCTCGCCTTGACGGTCTTTGATCAAAAAAAAGGTAAAGCCAGCCTGGGTAATACGCAGATAATCACCCACTTCGGGAAATCTCGCCTTGTGTGAAACCACTATCCATTTCTTCGAAAAGATGGCTCGTCGTTCTAGTTCATACATGGCTGAGGAGCGGTACCATGATGCAGGCAATGCTCGCGTAGTCTGAGGCTCAGCCTCTTTCGTTGTACCGAAACTGAACCAGCGGCTCATTGTGAGTTGATAGAGTAAATCGATCTGATTGAAAAGGGCTTAGCTTGGACGAGAGCTATTTGGTCGAGGAAGATGAGGGTCTATCCGATTAAGCATCTAGCCAGGCCTTATAGGCTATCTGATGATAGCGCAGCTCACAGGCCTACTTAGTTTTGCTCTCGTGGTATCTGCTTTACCTCCACTCTGCACTTTTGATCCGTTCCCAACCCCCATCATGGCACAAATTCCATCCAGCCAATAAGATAAGCGCCAATCATGATTCCTCACATCATGTCAAGATCACGGCCCGCTTCCGTACCCACAGCACTGCCCTTGTGATACGGCCTTATCTCGACACTAAACCATTTCTGTTTAGCAATGCTGCTATCATTCTCCGTGCCCACCAGGACCCGGACCGCTCCCGGCGTTGTTTGTGTCTTTGCCCTTGTGAGGATGCCGTGATAAGCAGTGGCCTATGAAGATGACTTGGTACAGTCAATTTAATTGAAACCTATGATATTGCGGGTGTAGTTTATTTTGAGGACTCATAATACTAGTCCTGTACGACAATTTTCAGTTACCCACGATTTTTGACCTCACAAGCTCGAAATACAGTAATCATGTTCGCCCAACAACAGCAAAAGCAAAGGCAGATTCGATGCACCATTATCGGAGCAGGGTAAGTACATTTCATACTCTCAGAGGAATTACTTTTGGCTGATACTTACAACCAGGGTATCTGGTATTCTGATGGGTAAGTCCTTAGCCATTCTATTCACAGAAGGACGAAGCTAACAAAATCTAGCATACAAGCTGAAACGCCATCTCAATGACTACGTCACTTTTCAGATCTTCGAAAAGTCGCCCGATCTTGGAGGAACTTGGTTTGAAAACAAGTATCCTGGATGCGCCTGTGACGTCCCCAGTCACTGTTATCAATATTCATTTGCTCCGAACCCTTCATGGTCAAAATTGTTAGTTGTCAATAGTCAGATTGCTGCCAGTACTAACTAGACTAGCTACGCATCCTCTGATGAGATTCAGGGTTACCTGAAAGGTGTTGCGAAGCACTTTGATCTCGAGCGATACATCTCCTTCAACACCAAAGTGGTCTCAGCACGATGGTCCAAAGAGGACAGTAGCTGGACCGTAGAGTTGGAAGATGGCTCTCTCGTGACATCAGAGATCCTGGTAAATGCTGGTGGCATTCTCAATCACCCGCAAATTCCCAACATCGAGGGCCTGTCGGACTTTAATGGTCCATTACTGCATACAGCATCCTGGGACCATTCGGTTGACCTCCGGGGTAAACGTGTCGGCGTCATTGGGGCGGGAGCCAGTTCGATCCAGTTAGTCCCCTCGATACAGCCTCGAGTCCAAGACATGAAGGTGTTTATCCGCACACCGTCCTGGATTGCACCGCCAGTAGCTCTCCCCGACCCCAACGCGACAAATTATACCTACAGCACAGAAGAGAAGGCTACTTTCGAGGGGAACAAGGAGATATATCTAGACACCAGAAAGGGACTGGAGGATCAGTTCAATGGAATGTTCCGCCTATTTCTCAAGTCAAGCCCGGAACAGAAGAGGACACGCGCCATGTTCGAGTCGCGGATGAAACAGCTGATCCCTGACCAAGACCTCCAGAAGAAGCTGATACCTCCATTCGAGGCTGGATGCAGAAGAATTAATCCCGGAGAGGGGTTTCTTACTGCTCTTCAGAAGCCCAATGTTGAGCCGGTATTCGACTCGATCGAGAGAGTGACTCGTGCTGGTATCGTGGCTGGCGGAAAGGAATACCCAGCAGACGTCTTGGTGGCAGCAACAGGATTCAACACGACCTTCCGACCTCGTTTTCCTATAATCGGTCGCAATGGCGTCAACCTCCAAGATGCATGGCAAGAACACCCCGAATCTTATCTGGGTCTCGGTGTCGCGGGTTTTCCCAATTACCTCATTTTCTTGGGACCGAATACTCCAATCTCGAATGGAAGCTTGATGGGTAAGCGATTGTGTTCGCCATAAGTAATAGTTATGCTGACCTTCAAAGGCTTTGTGGAAGCGACCGCCGATTACTTCATTCGTCTTCTTCACAAAATGATTCGACAGCGTGTTAAGTCTTTCGAAGTCCGAGCCGACGCCCAAAATGACTTCAACGAACATACGCAAAAGGTTATGCAAGACATGGTATGGACAGGAACGTGTCGTAGTTGGTGTAAGTCATCTACGGTCATCACGTTGGTATCAACTAATTGACCATTTTCCAGACAAGCAGGGCACAAACGGAAAGGTAACTGGACTCTGGCCAGGCAGCTCTCTCCACTACATTCAGGTACTCGCCGAAGATCGCTGGGAAGATTATGAGTGGACACATGAATCGGAGAGGTACAGCTACTGGGGTCATGGCCTGTCATGGATTGAGGAGCCTGGTCTTGATCCCTTGGGCGCAACTAAGCAGAACATGATTGAGGCGATGACGACTTTGCCGAAGAAGGACTCTGACTTGAGCTTTTATCTGTGGGGGAGCGAGACTCTGCCTGAGACCTGCTTTTCAAGTGGGTGCTCCGAGGGGATAGCCCAGGATGGCGGCGACTTGGCATGGAAGAACGTCTTGCAAAAGGCTACGTCTGTTGATGTCGATAAACATGCCGCCGTAGCTTGCATTACTGTACCAGTTTAGAAGAATGACAAATCTTTATAGCGAGAAGCCATGGTACAAGTAGCTTAGAGTTCAGTGCGAATACAGGGACGTGAATGTTTTCTGAAGTTCAGATAAGACCATATCGAGCTTGGTGGTATCTCAAGTGGTCATCTCTCCACTCATGAAGATAGTCGGAGCTAACGCCCACGGTACGTGCTTTTCCATCAAATGTGAAAGAATTCATCAAGGCTTGGTAATAAGAGATGTAAAAGGTAACACTAACCAACATATCATGGCCAGTAATGGTAGATTACGTGTTACTTGTGTTACTATCGATAGATACTGTATTATCTTCTATCTATAACTTGGCGCGAGGAGTGTGCCTCCATAGCATAGGCAATGGTCCACCAGGCCCATACACAGGATCATCTTCCGGTATATCTACTTCATCGATAGCATCCAGAAACACGCTCGAGGACTTCTTTCCCATCTCATTTCGCCACCTGGGACACCCCTACAGATCATTAATACCATGTGATAGATGTGAAGAAAGGCATAAAAAACATACCTTCTGATATACACCGATGTACCTGTAATCCGAAGAGCTTTCGAGGGATGAATGGGCTGTTCCAGCGGGTAGGACGACAACATCGCCTGCCTTGACAGGGACCTGTATACCTTTCCCCTTCTGAATCTTGCCTAACAATAGTGTCGAAGAGCCCTGAAATATACCTACAAGTGGTGATGAGAATACTAGTTATAGAAAAATGATTGAAGAGTCTGACCGTAGCACTCATGGCTGTTGGGATGGAAATGGCGGATGGCAATATGTCCCCACGTTCCCTAACCATAACTTAACACGCGACACCAAAAAGCAGAAGCAATTGCATACCCTCTTTTCCCAACGGTGCGTAGTCAGGAATCGTGTTGCTGTCTCTTCGGTTCTCGGATGAGGCAACACGTCGCGATAAACAAGGATCGGAAGTCGGCTGTTGGGCGCATCCTCCGTCCGCGGCACAAGATAGCACTCAACACTGGAACTCATCTTGGTATAGTTAGCCGATCTGCGCCCAATTTCAGCACTTGTCTGGCAATATAAGCTCGCATACTTTACCCCGCGTTCGCTGTTGATAGGGGGGTTCCAGGAACACGGGCCGCTTCCGGGTTTGCGGGGTTGATGCGTATCAGCTGCACACTTCTAGGCTTGATAGCTTATCTTAGATAGAGGATGAGGGCGGTCCGTGATCCGGAGGCTTGTAACTTGCGATGGAATCGGAAAGGTTGGCTTGGTGTTTCGTTAGTGTGTTGATAGGGAGACAAGAGGCGGCCGCGAATGGAAGAGCTGTGATTAGAAAGGAGTTTGTAGATAAATTACGTCTCTGCATCGTGACAGCATCCACCGGCCTCTGAGATCTCAATCCGCACTTTTGACTTGAGACTATTATTCATTCCTCCTTTCAAGCAATCATAATGTCAGCTCATCAGGACAACAATGATGCAGCATCCATTGGCGAGAAGCAAGATGGCAAAATGTTGGAGACATCTCTTGACCACATCCAAAGCCATGCCAACGGAACAGTCGCCACTATCGACGGTATCGATCCTGCAACTCTTCACAACGACGAAGTGATCACTCAGGCCATTCAAGCCATTGGCTTCGGCAAGTTCCAATGGCAGCTAACATTCTCCTGTGGTTTTGGCTTCCTAGTCGATCAGGTCAAACACCACTACCTCCACCACCAACCACTTGAACTAACTGTATCACCAGATGGTTCTTGTCTCTATTAGTCTTGTCACACCTCAAGCAGCCATGGAATTCGGTCCTCGATATGCAACTCTCCTGTCTGCATCTTCGTACGCTGGTTTACTCATTGGCGCTTTGTTCCTCGGTACACTCGCCGATAATATCGGTCGCAGATTAGTCTGGCAGGCATCTATCTTTGGATGCTCTATCATGACTGCCATTGCTGCCTGTTCGCCTAACTGGGCTGCCCTGAATGTCTTTGTCGCTTTGATCGGCTTGTTTGCTGGCGGCAACCGTAAGTCTACGATCCTCTCAAGTATGGCCCAAGGTGATTGCTAATCTCGATCCTCCATGTAGTGGCTATCGATTTGACACTCCTGGCCGAAGCCATTCCTCAAGAATGGTCGTTCATCCTATCAAGTCTCGCTGGAATCTGGGGCTTTGGAAATGCTGTCACAGGCCTGATCGGTAATACCCCACGAGTACTACTATCACATTCACTGACACTCCGTAGCGTGGCCTCTTCTTGTCAACTTCGGATGTCCCAGCGGCTCGACCCCCGAGACCTGCAGCCGCAGCGATAACATGGGCTGGCGA
Organism: Fusarium fracticaudum; assembly: GCA_003353625.1. Classification (NCBI taxonomy): domain Eukaryota; kingdom Fungi; phylum Ascomycota; class Sordariomycetes; order Hypocreales; family Nectriaceae; genus Fusarium; species Fusarium fracticaudum. The sequence goes on from PDNT01000008.1 coordinate 155,145, forward strand.
TACCTTTACATCACCCTCGGTGGACTATGCCTCGTCATGTCACTTATCCGGGCTTTTGTCCTCCGATCCCTTGAGTCTCCACGTTGGCTAGTCTCATGTGGGAAGATGCAAGAGGCTGCAGAGGTTATCAACCATATAAGCAGGATGAACAAGTCTGATTATCATGTCACTGGTGATAATTTCCTCCAGCCCGAGCAGGAGAAGGCTGATGGAGAGGTCCGATCTTGGCGTGCGAATATTGCTCGGGCTTCGAGGCTCTTCTCTGGTGTTAAGCAGATACGACTTATGGTTGGTCTCATCATGATCTGGGCACTAATCGGCATCGCGTAAGTCCATCTCTATACAATCTCTAGCAAGTTACTGATCAGGAACAGATACCCACTCTACACCATCTTCCTCCCCTACTACCTCGCAGCTCACGGCGCCAACTTCGGCGAGACCAGTAACTACATCACATACCGCGACTGGACCGTTTCCTCAATCGTCGGCATCTTTGGCCCCGTCCTCAGCACCATCCTCGTATCATCCCGCTTCTTCAAGTCCAAGCGCTCAATGCTCCTCACCGGCATAATCTGCGCCGCATTCTCCGGAGCATTCACATCAGCTCGAACAGCCGCAGAGAACCTCGCCTTCTCGTGCATGATCAACTTCGCTCTCAATGCTCTGTATGCTATTGTTTACTCGTACACGCCCCAGGTACTTCAGGTGCAGAATCGCGGGATGGGCATGGGGTTGCTTATGGCGGTGGGCAGAATGGCGTCGCTTAGTGCGCCGTTCATTGCGACTTTTGCGGATGTTACGACCTCGGCGCCAATTTGGGTTGCGTGCGCTTGTTTCTTGGCGATTGGACTTATCGCGATGCTTCTACCGGCTGATACACGACCTTATGTGTCCAAGAAGAGCCAAGAGTCCAGTGTCTGAGTGGGTATTGACAGCAGGTCATAGTACTTATACTAGTTATTACGGTCTTGTTTTTGTAGTCAGAGAGAGAACACAAGTCATGCTTCTTGATCATCCCCAATATTTCTTAATATCCTTCAAGTCTTCAGCCAACGCAACGGGGTTATCAAGACCCGGGAAATGCCCACCAAACTCGTGATCTAAGCAGTATCATTAGCCAAACAATGCGAATCACTGAACAAAAAGAAAACTGACTTTTATAGGAAACAAGATTTGCCACTCGGCCAACTAGTTCTCGTGGCCAAAAGCCGACATTATACTTAAATCCGCTGAAGAGCAATGGCGCGTCAGTCTTGGCCTTTGTATAGTTTGTCATAAACCCCTTGGGGTTGGAATAGTAGATGTAGACTGAGGACGCAAAGCTCTTGGTCAGATAGTAGAATGCAACTGTTTTTAGCATTTCATTATGATCCAAGACGGACGGGAAGGTTCCAGCTCTTGGATCAGACCCTTCTGAGCATCAGCGCGGTTACCAGATGTCGTAATGTCTAGACTTACAAACAATGAGCTTCTCTGCAATCCAGGATAACTGCCCAACTGGGTTATCGTAGAGAGCGAGGCCGATGGTGTTTGGCTAAGAATCAGTCTTTAGAATAATACACCAAGACTAGCGGTTAGACTTACCTTTGTTGTTTGCTCCAAGTAGTAACCATTTCCAGTCTTAGCCCACTCCTCGGCGCGTTGAGCTTCAAATTCTTCAAGGGGTGAGAATTTGATACCCTCGGCCGCGAGCTGGGTTCTGTTCAAGGCGACGAACGGGAGGAATGAGAGATGAGCCAATCGCACAGAAGTATTGAAATTGGCATAGAGACTGTATGCAACGCCCGATCCCCAATCTGTACCGTAGGCCGCGTACTTGGGATATCCCAAGACTTTAGTCATGAGCGTGTTGAAGACCCTAGCTGTGTCGTCGACTGTCCAGGTCGGTGGCGGTGCTGATGAGAATGCAAAGCCTGGTAGGGAGGGTATGATGATATGGAAGTCATCCCTAAGCTTATCGATCAACGGGATGAATTCTAGAAATGACCCGGGCCATCCGTGGTTAAGAACCAAGGGAATGGCGTGAGGGTTATGGGACTTTTGGTGGATGAAGTGGATGGTATGGTTTTCGATTTCAGCGGTGAAATGGTGGAACCTAGTAATACCTATGTCAGCGTCAAAACGTCAATGCTGTTCCGATAATGAAGAGCATACTTGTTGAGCTTTTGCTGCTCAGCGTCCCAGTCGAAATCATCGATCAATTGCTTTCTCAGAGATTGCAATGTTTCTAAGCTAATGCCAGCATTTAGATCAAAATAGTGGCCATTTGTAGGCAACTTAGTTTTCTCAGCCATGTCAATCATATGAGGGACTCCATCGGACAGGTCAACGGTAAAGGGCTTAAGATTAAAGCTGCTGTATCTTCCATCACGAGACAGAGGGGATGCAGTGACTAGGAATAGTGAAGAAGTGAAAAGAGGAATGCTTAGGAAGAGCCTCATTGTGAATGGATAGTGATGATGGTTTTGTATTCTTTATTCAGAATGGCTTGTTTCGGTTTGCGTTCCACGGCGTTGCTTAAATGCTCTGTGCTGGCTTGTCGTTACTACATAATTCCGCGTCTGTAGAAGAATTGACTGGAACACAATGCTTTGAAATCACTTGCTCGGGGATCTTACCTGATGAGAGCCCCACTGAGAGATTCAGTATTATAAATCTATCACTCTAACAGAAGCACAGCTTACGCCATAGACCTTGTGGTTGTTGACCCGCTGGGAATGTAACATTGGTGGGCACTCTGATAGATGTCTACACGGCGACTCCGTAACGTCAGATCGGATACAGGGCAGCATTAGTCATTTCCGGATTCCCCTCTCATCCGGCAACAGATGCTTTCAGAACTGTATTCTGACTGCTCACTATAGGTAGCCAGGAAATTCTTAAAAGCAGAAGGCCTGGCGCTTCATCTGTCAGCATGTGAATTCATCTGACTGCTGTACAGAAATGAATCTAAGTCTTCATGGCTCCTTGCTTTTGGACCAGCGTTGGGCCAAAAGCGGTAACTAGCCGGGATGCTGCGTCTGTCAGACGGTCGAGGCAAGTAGACTGGAGTGGAGTGATCGGATTCCTTAATACCAATATGCTGCTGTGGTTGTCATTCACGTATCGCCAGTGGCTTTCACATCTGAATTCAAAGGGCGATATGATTGCTGTGTCCGTAGCTACCATATGTTGGAATTTCCCAGTGTGTTACATTGTGGCCTCGGGTCGAGATGTGCTATGTCCGCCCTCTCTCATCGATACACCATTCTGGGGTGGCTATAACTAGATATAAAAGGCAGAATCACCATCCAGCATATATCACGCCCTCGTACCACTATTTAGCAGGCAATGCAACCTTCTGGGTGTTTTGGGGGATATGCTCCGGCAAGGTCGACGTGCGATGGGGATGACTGCTGCCTGTGTAGTTAAGCTTTAGGCTGTAAATGTAAATAATAAATAAGAATATAATTTTTCCCCCTAATATAAGCTTTTACGTATAAGCTTCTATAATAACTAATAAATCTTATTACAGGCCTTAGGGCATTGTAAAGAGAAGAGACCAAGAGGTATATAAAGGGAGCAAGGTCGACGTGCAGTAATTAAAGAGGACAAGGGCAAATTAGTCAAACACAGAAAGGCTAACATACTTGCGGAACCGATTTCGATTCTCAAAGGCTGCCAAAAGAATTTATTGCGCATCTCAGCCTATCCAGGATTAGATAGCCTGTGTCGGTGAATTTCTAACTTCTACTTCCCTACCAAGATCCTTTAACGTCTGTAAATGGCTTATTTCTTTCGAGATTAGGAGTGGGGTGTTAATGGCCTGTTTGCACAGCTTTGACTAAAGATATCTATTGACCCGATGCATGATTCGTGTAACGATTGACTCTACGGAAAACCACAGTCCTAATGGATGAGCAGCTGATGTCGCTATTACAGAGCACTTGCTTATACGGAGTAACGGCTCGGAGGTTTTTAAAATTAACCTTGCGACGGGCCTAACCTTAAAGTATTTCCCGCTCCTCGAGTTATGATAAGGTATTAGAAAGATCAGTCCAGTACGAGAAATAAACCTATCAAACAAATTGTAGCAAATACGGAGGGTTTATTTACAAGGTGCTCAGACCCCGTTGCACTGAGCACTTTCCTGAATAGGTAACAAGAGCGTCATCTAGAACGGTACTTTGTTTGCTGTTGACACTGCCGGAACTAATGACTGCATTATCCATGCATGATCGGCCGGAGCTTGACCGTCAACTGAAGAAGGCGCTCCAATCAGATGCCATAACTAAAGCTTCGAAAAGTCCCTTCTTTGGTCTTATCTATTTACAATGAAGCTAGAGCTCCGGTCAGTGGTGACGGGCTGGTCTCCTGCCAATAGTAGAAAGGCCCGAGGAACTAGCGGTACAAAGGTGGCCATGATCGACACATACCATTCGATTTAATGTGACGTGACCTCGTAGCCGATTAGAGCTTCATTGCTCCAAAAGACTGACCTCTCCGAAAAGGCAGGAGGCACATCACTCATGTCGTCTGATCTCGCAATCACACAATCCCATACCCTACCGAATGCCCTCTACAGGGAGCACTGCCAAGTCTTTTAGTCGCTCGATTCTATGCATACACGAGGAATCATCAAGAACTTTTGAGATTCTCACACGAGAGAGACGTAGAGTCCGTGGACTAGACAGATGGAACCTCCAATTGCCATGGCGGAATTTAACAACTATGATAATTGATGAACAAGTCCCCCAACAGGGTGATTGATAACAAGAGGTATATAAAGCTGTAGTTCATCCCATCTTGCTTGTAAAATATAGTCTGCAGATCACCACAATCACCAGTGTTTATCATCTCATCTCCCCCAAGTCTTTGATACATCTCTTCATCATGCGTCCTATCGCTACTTTGACTGCCCTTCTCATGGCTGGGGCCGCGACTGCTGGCCCCGTCAAGCGTGCTCCTCTGATCACTCGCCAGGAAGGAGAGACACTCGATGGAAAATACATTGTCATGATGAAGAAGGTAGCATCAATCAACGCCGCCAAGGTCCTCAAGACAGCTGTTGACTCCGTCGCTGCCGACCCCGATATCATTTACAAGAAGGTGGGCGGTTTCGCAGCTTCTCTGACCAAGAAGGAGATTGAGGAGCTCCGAAATAATCCCAACGTGAGTTGTTTCTACTTTTTCTGCAATCAAGACTCTAACATCGTTATAGGTTGCGTATATTGAGCAGGACTCCCGAGCCAAGATCTTTGCTACTCAGAGTAACGCCCCTTGGGGTCTGGCCCGTCTCTCCAACAAGTCGCCCGGCTCCAAGACCTATACCTTCGACGACTCTGCTGGTGAGGGAGTTTGCGCCTATGTAGTTGACACTGGCATTGAAGCTTCGCACCCCGTAAGTTCCAGTCTCAACTAATATTCTGTTTTTATAACTTACACCTTTCAGGAATTCGAGGGCCGTGCCAAGTTCGTTGCCACCTACGTCGATGGCATCAACACCGACGACCACGGCCACGGAACTCACTGCGCCGGTACCATCGGCTCCAAGACTTACGGAGTTGCCAAGAAGTCTAACTTGTATGGTATTAAGGTCTTTGACAAATATGGTTTTGGTACCGAGTACGTCTTCTCGATCTTCAGTCTGCAATACCTATATCTAACTTTAGATTACAGCTCTCTCATGATTGCCGGTATGGACAGAGTCCTTCAAGACGCCCCCAGCCGGGACTGCCCCAATGGTGTGGTCATCAACATGTCTTTCGGCAACACCAAGTCCACAGCCGTCAACTCAGCTGCCAAAGCCCTCGTCGACGCTGGCTATTTCGCCGTTGTCGCCGCAGGCAACGGTGACTGGCTCGGTAACCCCGAGGATGCCGCTGGTTCTTCACCTGCCTCTGAGCCTTCAGTCTGCACTATTGGTGCCAGCGACATCAACGATAAGGTTGCCGAATTTTCCAACTACGGTTCTCTGATCGATCTTTACGCCCCTGGTGTTGATGTCCTGAGCACCTGGATTGGCGGAAGTAACAATACCATCTCTGGTACCTCTATGGCTACTCCTCACGTCGTTGGCCTTGGTGCCTACTTTCTAGGTCTCGGAAAAGCCGCTACTGGTCTTTGCGAGTATCTCCAGGGAATTGCTCTCAAGGATGTCATTGATGGTGTCCCTAGCGGCACCAAGAACCTCCTTGTCCAGAATGACAAGTCTGCTTAAATTCAGCTCTGGATGCTGTGAACTTCGCAGTTGGACGGATTTTGAGTCACGAGATGATGGACGAGTATAGGCATGTCAGATAAGCTTTGGATGGCAATGTTTCTCCAGATATAGGTGATTTTGACTACAAATATATTTTCCCTGGGATGGAAGCTTGTATCCTTTATTGCATCCTTTTGTTTGTGACGGTTATAGCAAGCATTCCGGGGTGAGAGCTCCAGCCTCTTGTGGTCTGATTTATGTATACAATCGGCTTATCCTTCCCTGATATTTAACAGGCCAGTCCTCGTGAACGCCTCACTAAAGAGTAGATAGAAAGCTGGAACAGTATTTACATGTGGCTGTAGAAAATTGGAGCCTTGTTCGTTCCTCATAGGCTATTGTTCAGAACATGAACTGATGGAATCAGAAGCGAGCTTTCTGGAGCAATTGGCAACCTTGCCTTTATAGACTTCGGGATGAAGCTACTGTCTTAATCCATATCTAGAGACTTGAGAATTCAACGATAGCTGGATAGATATGTTGGCGACTTTTACCGCTGAATTGTAGAACTTATCTATAATAGCGATATATATAAGCAAAAGGTATACAAGACTGTGTCATCATCACCAACCAGCATATACCACGCCCTCATAACCCTTCAACACAACCCCACCCTCAAAAGTATCAACATTGTTTCCCAGCAACCTCCTCCCCCAATCCCCCTTAACCTCAATCTTCTGCTCCTCCTCCGAGAAACTCAACAAAACAAGTGCTTTCCTCCCATCATAACTCGTCATCGTATACGCAAACATATCCTCACTATCCTTATACTCATCCAGAATGTCAAACCTCCCATACACAAAAACATCCTTCTCCTTCTGTCGTAGCTCAAGTACTTCTCTGTAGAAAGCTAACACGCTTTCGTTGTCTTTTTCTTGTTGAGCAACGTTCCATTCATCGTAATCGTCGTTGACGCGCATCCACGGCTTGTCGCTCGTGGTGAATCCTCCGTTGGGGTCGGCGGTCCATTGCATTGGCAAGCGACCGTTATCTCTGGCCTTGAGTCGCATTTCTCTCATTATGTCGGACATATCAGCTCCAGCCTCTCTCTTCTTGAGCACACTGTTATAGTAGTTCAGCCCCTCGACATCAATGTAGTCCTCGATCTTCCATGACTCAGGCACATTCGCCATGCCGATTTCTTGACCTTGGAGAAGAAACAGCGTTCCACTGAGGGTACCGAGGTAGATCGCCAGCATCTTGGCAGCCTCCTTTCGGAACTGAGGCTTATCAGATCCGTAGCGTGATAGAGAGCGTCCAGAATCGTGGTTGTCCATGTAAACAGAGTTCCAGCCGTCAAACTTTGGCATAGCTCCTTGCCACCGACTCGTAATTGTCTTGAGCTTCGACAACCTGAAGTCATCACGCTCATATTTATGATTTAGACCAAAGTCCATATCAACAATATCTCCCGTGAACAACATATTCAGCTCATGCCTATCCTTAGCAACGTAACTCGCAACACTATCTTCATCCTTTGTGAAGCCTAGTTCTCCGACTGTCATACAGTCATACTTGTCAATGACCTTCTCCCTCATCTCTCTTATGTACTCGTGCATGCGCGGACCGCTAGCGAAGTATTTAGCACCCGACTGAAACTCAGCGCCTGGTCGAGTTATAGGTGCATCAGGAAGATCGGGGTGCTTTGACATGAGATTCATTGAATCGATGCGGAAGCCATCAGCGCCTTTGTCCAGCCAGAACTTCATATCGTCATATGTTGCCTCGCGCATCTCATCGTTGGCCCAGTTGAGATCAGGCTGCTCGGGAAGAAAGAGCGAGAGGTAATATTGCTCTGTCGTCTCATCGTACGTCCATGCGCTACCACCAAAGATGGAAGCCCAATTATTAGGCGGTTTTCGATTACCATCAGTGTCAAATTTCGGATCGCGCCAGAAATACCAGTCTCGCTTCGACGATGTTTTCGCAGAGCGTGACTCTTTAAACCATTCATGCTCATGGCTAGTATGATTCACCACAAGATCTAGTAGCACCTTGATACCCCGCTCATGACACCCAGAGATCAACGCATCAACATCTTCAATCGTACCGTAAGGACGATGGATGTCGCGATAGTCTGAGACGTCATAGCCCATATCATGCTGAGGACTCTTGAAGATAGGCGACAGCCAAATAGCTGTAGCGCCTACTGAACGGATGTAGTCAAGCTTTGAGATGATGCCAGGCAAGTCACCGAGCCCGTCACCGTTTGAGTCGAGAAAGCTGGCTGGGTAGATTTGGTAGACAACAGCTTCTTTCCACCATTGGCGATCGAGAGGGGTTGAGCCTGACATTGTGTTTTTAGTGGCAGGGTCTGGGATGTTTGGTTGGAAGTGATGTTGTAATGGTGAGATTATTCCATTCGTGTCAGGTTTCTTATACCCGAGTCTTACTTCCCGGTCCGACAATTATTATCGTGAATAATTCTCATGTAACATCAAAGAATGAGAGAATCGGGTGATTTCATGACTTGCCTTCTCCACGTCGATCTCGTGCCTTTTCTCTCTGGGGGAAAACTCTCCTGGCTGAATTGTGATTTGTTGATGACTTACCCGAGACTGGAGATGAGCACCAAGTACATCGGACCGACAATTTACCCAATAATCATCTTCTCCAGACGCACGGTCCTTCCTCTCTCCACAGACTCAAAGACCAGTAGAAATTCACCCATTTCACCCATGGACCCCACTATCTCGATCCGGGTTGTGAGCATCATGACCTGCAAAGTTCTTCTCGGCCGATGAGATGGGGCCATTTTTCGCTCTTGCTGTTCCCCATGGGGGCTCCATCCATCGGGGAATGTCCAACGCCTCTGGGGATAATCTTTTAAGTCTGATAATCATGAATTGATATATAACCCTGAGGGCATTCCCTCTCAATGTCCATCTCATCATCACTACCTCAATCACTTCAATACTCTTCACTTCTTCACAATGACTACCAAAGTCGAAGCCATCACCACGGTGTCCGACCATGTCGAAAAGGCATCAGACTCAGTCGCCATCCAAAAGGCCATTGACGCGCAAGACCTCACTCCCAAGCAACAATACCAGCGCCTCTGGACAAACCTCAAGAAAGACAAGCGCTTCGTCCTATGGTCCATCTACATCATGTCCCTAGTCTTCGGCTGGGGCTACGATGCTGGTCTCTCAGGTGTAGCCGTTGCCTTCCCTGAGTTCCGCAAGGTTTACGGAGAGTACTACAGTGTTGGCGATCAATATGTCATCCCGGCGCTGTGGCAGTCTCTTTGGAACGCTGCTAGTACAATTGGACAGGTCTTTGGTGCTTTTTTGGCTGGTCAGTTTGCGGATTGGGTTGGACGCAAGGCTGTTCTTTGGACTGCTGTAGCTCTATCCATCTCCTCTTCTTTCGCGCTGGTCTTTGCTCCTAGTCTGCCTATTCTCTTCGTCTCCAAGCTCCTTCTCGGTCTTTCCGTTGGTCTGTCAACTGTCACACCTCCTCTATACGTCACAGAGAATGCACCCGGCGCTCTTCGAAGCTCTCTCAGCTCCCTTACCAACGTCATCATTGTTCTCGGTTTCTTCCTCTCCTCCATCACTGGCTGGGGTTCTTCCAAGATCAAGGGCGAATGGAGCTACCGACTTGCTTTTGTCATGACCTTCCTCGTCCCTACTCTCTTCGCAATTGTTCTTCCTTTCCTGCCCGAGTCACCTGTCTGGTACGTCAAGAAGGGCCGCGATGAAGATGCTCGAAAGGCTATCTTCAAGCTTTACGGTACTTCTATCGATGTTGAAGAGAGACTTGAGTTCATCAAGTCTGAACTCGAGGTTACTGCTGGTGAAGCCAGCATGGCTAAGCAGACTAGCTGGAAGGCCATCTTCTCCAAGGAGCACCGAAGCAGAACCCTTATTGCTGTTATGGGACTTCAGTCTCAGAACTTCTCTGGTGGATACTTTGCCAGTAAGTAATCAGCTACTGCTCCTATCGACTCAAGTACTGATCTTTGTAGACACTTACCAGACCTACTACTTCGAACTCATCGGCCAATCCGACCCCTTCGGCCTCACAGCTATTTCTTCGACCCTCCAGTTCCTCTCCAACTGCGTCGCCGTCTGCGTATCCGACGTCCTCCCCCGTCGCAAGTCCCTCATCGGAGGCGGCACACTTCTCTGCTGCTGGTCCATCATCATCGCCGGAACCTCTCTCGTAAGCACCGCCAACAAAGCCGCCAACACCGCTCTACTCGTCTTCATGATTACATGGTCGATGCTATACACCGGTACAGTTGGATGCTTTGGATGGGCTATCGCACAAGAGACTGCTGCTCAAGCTACACGTCCCAAGACCATTGCTTTCAGTCTTGTTTGCCAGCAGTTGACTGCGCTTATGCTGTCTTCGGTCTTTCCCTACTTCATCAACCCTGATCAATTGAACTGGGGTGGAAAGGTCATGTTCCTGTTTGTTGGGGCTGAGGTCTTTATTCTGGCTACGTTGTTCTGGTTCCAGCCTGAGACGAAGAACAGGACTTATCATGACATTGATTGCCTGTATGCTGAGGGCGTTCCTCTCAGAAAGTTCTCCAAGTATGTTGTCAATGATGGAGCTGTTGTTCGAAAGCCCACCGTGGCGAAGAAGTGATTGGACTCGCAGGGTATTGAGAATGCGAAGGGGATGAGGATCTCGAGTATCGTGGGGAATTGGAGTTTGCATTTGGCCGCTAATATGGGATGAAGGAAACAAAAAGTCTTACAGTGTATTAGAATGATAGCATATTAAATGAATGTTCTTTACTCTATCAACTCATCCTCTCTCGAATGTCTCTTGCTGCCATTGTAAGATTATCCCCATAGTTTTGGCTTCGCGAGCTCACTCTAGAGCAGTTAGCGCTCAGCTCAGTGGACCTAGTGGCGCACAGCCATGACCAAGTGCCCTGTTCTCCGCATTCATATAAAACCCAATCCCCGCAAACTTCAAACCTTGTCGCAACTGCTTCCAATTAATCGAGCCATGTCAGGTCCAGCGCCGCCAAAGCCCATCAAGGTCCGACAGGCCTGTGATGTCTGCCATAATCGAAAGATCCGCTGTGATGGCTGTCGGCCATGTCACAATTGTCGAAGCTTGGATATAAGCTGTACTTACTTGGCAGTGCCTAAAAAGACCGGACCTAAGGGACCGCGATATGCACGGAGGTCCAGACAGCGACCGGCGGCGACAGTGTTTTCATCCACAAGCCCAGAAGTCGACATCCCTAGCATCGATTCCAACAATACGGCATCCCCGCCATGTCCGAAACAATTCTTGGAGTCTCCTCAAATGACCGATGCAGTTATTCGATGGTGTCTCGACGCATACTTCAAGCATAAATACCCACTTACTCCAATTCTACATCGCCCTTATCTCGAACAAACTCCAAGATCAACGGAGCAATACGGATTAATAACAGCATGTTGTGCTGTAATCGCACTATCGCCAGAAATACTACCGCCCTGCCCGGTCGAGGACAATTTCACGATTCCATCAGCAGACTTTTTGATAGCAGAAACTCTTCGCGCGCGAGAGGCTTGTAATCTGGTTGAACACCCGTCTTTGATGCATATCCAGACATCATTCTTTCTCCATGCTGCATTCTTCTCAATGAACAAAGATAATTCGGCCTGGTATTACTTACAGGAAGCTATAACAATGCTTCAGGCGTTGCGCTTGCATGAGGAGACTATATACGATGATGATGCAAGCGACCCAGTCTTTGTGAAATATGCTCAGAGGATATTTTGGGTCCTCTTTATCACCGAGAGAGCATATGCACTGCAAAGAAACCGACCGATCAGATTGCAAGACACATTAAAGCTTCCAGACGTCGACCCACTGTCCTCTGACGCCGAGATCCTGCGCGGCTTTCTTGATCTCATCTCACTTTTTCGCCCATTCGGCCAAGACTTCATCTCACAGTGGAACTCCCCAACATCATCCACTTCTACAGATTTCGCAAACTTGTTGCGACTGCAGTATCTTCTCAAACATTCGCTTCCGAACCTTTCAAATCACTCCCAAGTGCAACAAGCAGATCTTCTTATATCGCGCCAATGGCTGAAGATTGTTGTCTGGAAAGTATGCGCTTCAAAAAGAGTTCTGTCGACTGCCAACAGTGAGGATGTAATGTCCTTACACTACCCTGCTAGTATCGCACGCGACATCGTGTCGGTGTCACAACTCATGCCGACTCAGGCTTTTGAGGCCAATGGCATCGGCATTGTTGAGAAGGTCTTTGATGTTGGCTGCTCCTTGGCAGATCTACTGTCGCTGGTACCGCTGGAATATCAAGGTTCAACTATGGATGTTGGCGTTATTGATACGCTTATGGAGACAGTTAAAATTGTCGGGACGAGATTTGGAGGTAGCTATCGGCATTTGGACATATTGGTTGACAAGGCGAGCGGGTGTCTTCTTACGAACGTGGATCGAAGTCTTCCCCCACCAAACCATGACGATTCGGATAACGTCAAGGAGATCTAATATATAAGATAATTATCTATTAACAGAAAAAGGTTCTAAAACGGGAACTAAGAAATGTTTGATGTCCTCATCGTTTTTGGGGGCGGCGGCCCAGTGCCATGCCATGTTCCACCAATAGTTGTTTGACTTCCTCGTGTTCATTATCAGAGGCCCAATCCAAAGCTGTATCCCCATAGTCATCGACAAGGCTCGTATCAGCGCCGTGGGCAATTAGAAGCCGTGATGTCGATAGATGCCCTCCGCAAGCTGCAAAGATCAAAGCTGATCCTCCTTCCATCACATCCTCGCATCCTGACTTCGCAGGAATTCCTCCAAACGCGGACGAAAGAAGACGCCTTATGCCTCCACGCCTGTAAGTATACTCGGCCCTCGCATTGCAGTCGACACCACGACCTAGTAGTTCTTTAACTGCCCAGTCGAGTCCTTGCCTAGCAGCGCACAAAAGTGGTGGGACCCTTAATTTATGGTAGAAGTCTCCCCCGATGTTTGGGTCGGCACCGTGATCCAGCAGGAACACGACTAATGCGCGTCTCTTTGCTATATTTATGGAGTCGTGGACGTTGATGAGGTTTCCAAACAGTGGCCAGCCTTTCTCGGTTGGAGTTTGCCCTCGGTACCCTAATATCACCTCGGTCAGTGCCGTGTTACCAAATGTGTCTACATAATTGATGTCCACGCCTTTCACTAAACACATCTGGACTATCTCATGATCAGCCCATTCTGCAGCCAGGTTTAACAGTCTCCTCCCATCTTCGCCGACCCAAAATATATCAGGGAGTCGCTGGACAAATGCCTGCACAATTTCGGTACTCCATTCGAACTCAACAATCGAAGTGGCCTGGTCTAGCCACAACCGGAAGTCTGCAATGCTCAAATGTGCACCGTGGTCGAGAAGAAGATTCGCCAAATCCTTATGACCAAATTTTGCGGCCAGAATCAGCAGGGTTTCATTCTCGTCATTCCTGATGTTGATGTCTGCGCCATGGTCGAGAAACAGCTGTACCACGGCTATAAAGCCCTCAATGGCTGCAGAAATGAGGATCCCCCTGTTGCAATAGCTGTCTATTATCTCGAGATCATGTTCGAGAATGGCTTGCAAAAACCTTTCGCTACCAAGCCACAGTACCTCCCAGAAGACAATGAGATCGCCCTTTACGTGAACACTATGGTCATAGAGAAATCGGATGACCTCTTCATGACCACCGTCGACTGCATATGTCCGAGGGGTCTTAGACTTGTATTCGGCACTGTTCCATTTCTTGTAACGTATGGTCCCATGGAAAGGCATGAAGAAACTTTCCTCTCGAAATGCACGAAGCCACGGCACCACGCCGAGATAAGTCGCCACACGAAATGGCCACGAGGGTTGAACTCTGTAAGCTACCCAGTTCTTGCGCACAGCTGAAAATCTTTTAAAAAACGGCCTGCTAGAGTTGAATAAATAACCGGCATCTTTCGGCGACAGTCTGGCATGGCTCAACCAATAAAGCTCCGCGTAGTTGAATAGCTCGCATGTAGTCAAAGATTTACCCTGCTGAGTGGTACTTCCAGGAAGGGTTGAATGCTTGTGGTCTCTTTTCATGCTTTCGAAGGTTTCATAGTCGATGCGTTTATGTCGAAAGAAACTGTGCTCGATGATTTGCAAGCACCTATGTGCAATCTCGCCGTGGCACTTTTTTGCTTCCATGCGGAAGTTCTCGGCGATGGGATCCTGGTCCGGTTCGCTTCTTAGGAGGTACTCCTTGACTGATTGATGCACAAATAACACTTGGTTATTACCGATCTTTAGGAGCGGTTGACATATGGATATTCTATCTTCCATTTGCTCGATATCACTTTCGATAGCGTAAGCTAACTCTTCAAGGGTAAGAGGTCGCATCGCAATGACAATCCACTTCAGGAGAGTCGCACTCACTTGCCGGTATTTCGGGTCGATCTGGTTCAGCATTCTTCCGAATATTGGATCCAGGCCAAATGGTATATCCTCAACTGTTTCAGTAATTTGAAGGCACGTCCTCTTTTTGGAAAGCCCATGAATGACGAAAGCAACCCACAGGAAGGTCCCTCCTGCTCTATCGAGTAAGTTCTGTTCGATTTGAGGGCGGATAGCCTCGAAACCTTGAGTACTCTGCAGAGGTTCCAGGCTCCATCTGGTAAACGTCGCGATATCATCATTGATATGTTCGTGGTGATCTGAATCGAGCTTGATACCTTGAAACACGCCAACTGTATCTGCTTCTACGAAATCTGTGTTTGGAGTGGATGTTGGAGGGAGTTCGGGCCTTTTGGAGTGAATGGGCATACCGAGTATATCAACATCTCGTCCTATCAATGCCAGCTTGAGAGGTCCATTGCGCCCCGTGGGTGACGCACAATAGTCGCGAAACTTGGCGACCAATCCATCAGAAAAATCGCATTCGTCAATTCCGTCGATAATACCATATACCGTCGATAGACCAGACTGCGATAGGAGGATGGTAAGGATTTTCCACAGGCATTCCAGACTGCACAAGGCATTCTTTGCTTTCTCCGGGGAATCCAAGTAGGTAAAGACCTCCTGTATCTTGGACAAATCAGTGCTAAAGTTAAGCACCTGATATGCCAAGCTTCGTAAAAGGTTATGAGGCTTATTATAGCATTCGTGCTGAAATCGGCAGAAATAAAATAAGAAGTGATCGTCTGTATCCTGACACCTTTTCTCCACTTGATCTGAGAGGAAGAGTGACATGACCGTTTTGCCTGTACCTGGACCCCCAGATATCCAGAAGAGGTAAGACTTCTTATCGAGCCATGCCTGAAACTCAACGTTCTCCAGAATCCATTCGCAAGTCCCGGGTGCTCTTTTTCCTTTCGTGTCGGCGATGTTGGCCCTGTCGACATCAGGATGGCTCACGAAAAGAGCATCCTGACACTTTTTGATAGCATCCTCCAAGGTGGCTGGATATGATTAGTGAATATGCATGGAACGATGGAATGGTGAGTTTCACGCGTGAAATGCCCAGAATGTGAAAAGCTCACTTGGCTGACGTCGCCCGCGAAGAGAAACGATCCGTTGTTTGCTGAGATATCATGGATGTGTTGCAGGCTCCCTTGTTCAACACTATCCTCTAGATCCAGGTGTTTGGTAGGCATGGTGACCAAAATATCATGGCCTAAGGAGAATTGGTAGAAGGGATCTGCGATAATCTCTCAGAGAAAAGATCTTGGTATCGCGGCCCGCCCGGGACTCGACTTTGCGTATATTTGTGGTTCAGAGTCGCACAAACCCGCCATAAGAACCAATATCTGTTCCATTATGGTGAGCCAAGAATACATTCTTACATCTGGTGACCGCGGCTGTGAAGGTTGGTGTGCCCTAAGCCTCTATTGGTGTCACGCTGGTGCCTCCTCATGTGGCACGAACCCCTCAGAACTGAAACCTCGCTCGCTTATCCTTAAATGGTATTGGTTCTGTATGATAGTGCTTATATGAAACTGTAGTACATAAAGGGGATAGAATCCTGCCTAATAGGTTATAACATCCGTCTTACGGTTCTCTCCTCACCATGCCGGACCCTGTCAGTATTACCGCCTCCATCTTGGGCATCGCTCAGGGTGTGGCCTTCCTGTCGAGCACTATAGAAAACATTCGAAGCGCCCCGGAGTCCATCAAGAACATTCAACGTCAGCTCCAGCATCTCAAACCCATTCTTAGCCAGCTCGAGTGCGCCGTGGACCAGAAGCACATCGACACCGACCATTTGGGCACTGAACTTAAATCTGTTCTTGACAGCTGCGACCACGCGTGCACTGAATTCAGCACTTCACTTGGCCACTGGACAAGACACTCTAGTGAAGACGAGACATCCGTTCTGGATTATACCAAGTACGAGGCAGAGACATCAGGGTCTAGGGAGACTGACGACAAAGAGTCATTCACCTCCGAAATAGAGCGACACAAAAAAATGGTTCAAGTATCGGAGAAGGTCTGCAAAAAAGCTCTCGATGCTGTCATTATTGAACGGACACAACAGAACATTTCAGATGTCTGTGCCGCAGAGGAGAGCACTGCCTTAGCGGGCAAGTTCAACGTGGATGGGTCAGACGTGACAGGGCAGGATATCACAAAGGTCCATGCTGAAAATCGGAGCTTTGCGGTGGCGGGTATGGCAAACAACTTTGACTTTACGTCGTTTGTTCCGAAAAGATGAAGGATAGGGTGATAGATGGTATATAGCAAAGTGAATTAATGAGTAGGATGTTTCGAGCATTGTGCCCACCGTTCTATACAGCGCAGTAATCTCAGAGCATAGCTGCAACCATAACAAATGCTGAAAAAAACGAAGTGTTTTATTCTAAAAGTTAGACCTGGCGACTATATAGGTATATGCCTTTCCCATTCGTCCTGTTTTCTCATGAGTAACAGTGTTGCGGATGTTTTAATACTTGGGATGTGAGGTCACACGATCCACATCTCCCAAAGGAGCGACGGAGTCAGCAGAGGAATCGACCCAGTCATTAAAGAGAAAAGAGCTATACTCATAAGAGGATCAGCCCAAGTCGATAGTACACTCCGTCCCTCCTTGGGGATATGTAAGAATGATTATCGCAGATAGTGGACTATATAAATCCCAAGCACCGTTCCGTCAAGTTTGAAGACCAACGCAGCTTTGACCACTCTCAGTAGGCGCCGAACAGCTCTGTCTTATTCATTTCACATATCAGCAAATACTTCGGAGGTTTGAACTTCAGGATGACGACATCTAAACCCAAGATTCTAGTAGTTCTCACCTCTGCAGACAAGGTCCCCAAGACCGGCAAGCAGATCGGATGGTATCTGGTGAGTACAATACATCCTCGACCATTGTCTTCATATCCAGATATTGTATTTTGGAGACCTCAATTGAGCGGTGCTAACATATGTCAGCCCGAGCTTGCTCACCCATTTCACGTTCTTAACCCTCTCGCCGAGTTAGTCTACGCGACTCCCAAGGGCGGCGAGTCTCCACTCGATCCTGTGTCAGTGGAGCTCTTTAAGGATGATCCCGTATGCAAAGACTTCGTTGAGAACCACGAGGCAGTTTGGAAGAAAACTCTTAAGCTTAGCGACGTTGTTGGCCGAGCCTCGGAGTTCGACGCGATCTTTTACCCAGGTGGACACGGCCCAATGGTAGATCTTGTCCACGATGAGCACTCCAAAAACCTCCTCCGCGATTTCCACTCCCAGGACAAAGTTATCGCAGCTGTATGTCACGGACCAGCCGCTTTCGTCAATGCGACGACCGCATCGGGTGAGTTGATCTTGAAGGGCAAGCAGGTCACAGGTTTTGATGACGTGGGCGAAGAAATGTTCAAGTTTACGGACGATATGGACTTTAGTCTAGAGAAGAGATTGGGCGAGGCCAGTGGTGGAAAGTATGTCAAGGCTGATAAAGGTCCTCTTGCGGAGAAAGTTGTTGTTGATGGGAAGATGATCACGGGCCAGAATCCAGCATCTTCCAAAGGTGTCGCTGAGGAGATCGCCAAGGCGCTTGGAGTATATTAAATTGTCGGTACTGAGAGCAATTTATGTTGCAGTGATATCTATTTACCCGGTTTCTCATAGAATGCAAAATCTGTCAGCTTTTCATCTGTTGTTGACTTGTTTCAGCGACTGAGAATTCCCGATGATGGGTAAGCCCAGACTCGAATTCAAGCTTATCTCCGACCGAACCAATCATAGCCATCAGAGCAAGCGATTTTACCAGGATCGGCTTTAGATAGCTTCTTTTAACTCCGATGGATCGGTTCAGGCGGATATTAGTGCTGACAATCATCACGAACATCTCCAGATCACTCTCAATAGCTTCATGTCCAACTGGACTGAAAGAGAAATATGTTTGGCACCTTTTCTGCTTCCAACTCTTCTAACCCCTCGAAAAAGCTCAAGCGCAATCAGGTATCAAAGGCCTGCGACTCATGTCGACTGCACCGCGTCAAGTGCGATACCAAACACCCATGTCAGAATTGCTCTAGTAAAGGTTGGCAGTGCAACAGCACGACCCGACAGAATCCGGGATGGAGTCTCTCCCGCGCTATGAGGTATAGGAACGAATGCCGTTGACCTGCTGTCAAGTTCAACCCCACGGCTGACACAACTTGTAGTGAGATCGATAGATTGAGAGCACGAGTGAAAGAGCTTGAGGGACAACTCAAAGATGCGAGTATCGCGTCACCACCGGACGAGGACACTCCGGAGATCGCATCGAACGCCCCGTCTCAAAGCTTCTCATATACTAACGAGGGCGTTCAACTCGACACTACGATGACGATCCAGTCATTAGCCCCCAGCACTCAGTTCTATGGGCCTTCATCCACGTACTATTTCATTCATTGTATCAGCCAGCGTCTGAAGGCCAACAATGGAGCCCTGAACATCGATCAAGAGCCTCACAGCTTGATACCAAACTCCGCAAGCAGATGTATAATCAACGTCATTAATACTCCCGACGCCGAGTTGGATGAATACCCGATCTCAGATATCGCGATACCTGTTAGAGCGACGTATGGATTGACGGACACAGCTCTGTCCGGGAAAGTTTTATCAGCAACTCAAGAGGCCTTTTTCCTTGACCTCTTCTGGGACTCGTGGCACTGCTGCTACCAGCTTTTGGACGAGGCAGAGTTCAAGGAGCACTATAAGTCACTATGGAATGAGCCAACGGGCGACGCAAGAAAGGACTCGCTTCTTGTCGATATAGTATTGGCACTGTGCATGCAGTTCGGCGTTACGTCATTGCCACGAGAAAGCGGTTACACGGCTGAGATCAGCTCTCGCGACGCAGCTGTTGCGGGCCGATGGCTATACCAGCGCTGCCAAAGGCTGATGTCGTGTCACTTGGAGAGACCAACACTAGAAACCTTCCAGTGTCAATTGTGGTCTGCGATTTATCTAGCAAATGCTTCTTATCAGAACATGGCGCAGAATATGCTCGGGGTTGCAGCGCGCACAGCATATACATTAGGGCTGCACGTTGAGCCAGGGAGCGATTTACCCGCCAAACAAAGAGAAGCACGTAGGCGTGCCTGGTGCATTATGTTCATGTTTGAAACGAGATCATGTATCCGATTAGGTAGGCCTTGGGTCACCCAAACCCAGCCAATTTCATCATTATTGCCTACCAGCGACCTAGGTCATGTTACCGCTGGCCTTGATCAGCTGAGATACACCACCGAGAGAGCTAGACTCGCAGAGATAGCTCGATCAGCTTTTTACCGCGCGTTCGAATTCCGATCGATCGACCAAGCTACGAGAACGACCTCTGATAGTCAATCAAGGGCATTTGCTTCGGGCATGGATAGAATGCGCGCTTGGGCTCAATCTTTGCCTCATTTCCTGAAGACGCAGAGACGGAGCGGTGGAATGCCTCTCTCAACAGACCTCTCAGAACTTGAGATCGAACATTTTGCGCCAGCGTCGTTGCGAAGACAACGTTTGATGCTTGAGCTGTTCTATCACGAACTGATTCTAACACTTGGGAGGCATTCCATAAGCCAATCTTTGACTCGTGTTGGAATCAGACAAACCTCCTCATCCCATGAAGTGGCAGATATCTCGGTTCTACACGCAGCGGCAACGATGGCGCTCCTACATCAAGTGTACCAAGAGTACGACATCTTGAACGGATGGTACGAGCCGTTCAACTGTCAATGGAACGCTGCGATATCGCTCGTGGGATATCTCCTGGCATATCCCCAAGACAGTCCAACTAATACAATCGCCCGTACGGCTCTGTCGCAGAGTATTACGGTGCTAGAAAAGATGGGCGAGTTCTTTGCAACACCTTCAAGCGCGGCTGGCGTGATACGAACACTCCATCAGCGGATGAACATGACGGCCGAAGTTAATGTGACGGCAGACAGCAACACCATCACGCCTGACACAGTCAAAGACATGGACCTCAATGAGATTGGGCCTTTGGACCTGTCGTTTGAGGGTATACTGGGGACCTTTGGAACGGACTCTGAGTTTGAAAGACTTGGATTTGGCATTGATATGCAGGACTTCCTAGCTAACGATGCTGGAAATATGGGTACAGCGTAATAGTCCTCAATAAAACTACTTAATCTAGGCCCCAAACTTTGCAATGTTCTCTAGCACCATGTCCTTCCACCCCTGTACAAGCTCCTGTCTCTGACCCCTCGGCGATACCTCCACAATAGCCCGCAAGAAGTCAACCGCTCGCTGCATGCTTTCTTGCAGTGATGAAGCGTACGCCGTCTCCTCAAACAACCTGCAGCCCTTGTCTTTGCACCGCTGCTTGAACAATTCCAACAGCTTGTACTTCTTATCCAACGATTCCGCGGTGTCGATCCCGTCCCAGAGAAAGGAGCTTCTTGGGTTCCACTGAGGGTATGGTACAACGCCAGCCAACTCCCAGTCGAGAATGCCAGTGATTTTGCCAGAAGCAGGATCGAAGATCATGTTTGCGAAGTGTAGATCTTTGTGGGCAAGGCGTAGCTTGACTTTGTTGAGCTCGTTGGCGTGCTTCGGCAGAGCGTCTACGAATGCCTCCAGGCGGGGGATGGTATCTCGCATGAACGCCAGCTTTTCGTGGGTTTGGATGAGTCGGATGTACTTGGTGACATGTGCTACCATGTAGTCGACGTATATCTTGTACGGCCCTCCGATGTTGAGAGTCGCCACTGTCTCTCCTTCAGGCCAAAACCTTTCGATGTCTGGGACCTGCCAAAAGGTCTCGTCAACCACTGGGCCGAGCTGAACCTGACCTTGATCATCGAGTTTCAATCCTCCGATGCCATCCAAAGAGTGCGACTGGAGTTGAGTGAGGATGTCAATCAGCTGGTCGAAAATATGGTTCATTTGCTCGTCGCTCAAGTTGTCGCAGATATCACTGAGGGTGACGCCCTGAACGCGAGAAAGCAAAGTGTACTCGTGAGCGATAGGGTTCTTGTTGGAAGCATCGTAGGCTATGACCTCTGGTAAAGGTATCGTGGTATTCTTGGAGAGCCAGGTCATGACGCCTATCTCATTCGCAGTTTTGATCTCGGGGAGATGGTTGCCCGCGACGCGAAGAACGAGCTCGGAGTAGCCGCGTGAGAGCTCGGTAGGCGGTAGAGCGAGGAAGTAGATTGAATGATATTGAGCAGTCGTTTGTGGGTGGCTGATCGACGTGGCCTGAGGCAGGCGCAAGCTTTGCAAGAGAGCGTTGATGGCATCCTCGGGCAGAGGGAGAGGGAGATGGGCGGCGGGCGAACTCATGGTGGCTGGTGGTGATGCGATGTTGAAGAGGAGAGCGGGAGTGGGTGCGCAGAAATCGAGTATGTTATTATGTGGACTGAGTATTGGGTAGAGAAGGAGCTACAAGGAAAGGAAAGTCTTTCGTACAGATAACATAAGCAGCAGCTATGAAGTTTGTTCCCCACAATTCAACCTTTTATTTTATATTCAGTTTTTGACTTTAGCGTTCTGGAATGGCGGCTCTTAAATAAGTAGTAGGATCACAAGGTGCGCAAAATTTTAGGTTTAGGTATCTCGATAAAGTTAATTTATCTATTCTTAGCTACTTGGAGCATCTCAATCTTATTGAGGAGATCTACGCTCTTCCTTTGAGACAATTAACGTTTAGATCAATCATATTGTGAATGTTAACCATGATTTGGGCACGGTGCATCAGAGCCAACACTGGCTGGGCCATAACATAACAGAAACCTAAATCAAATTGACTAAATCAATGCAGGGTCGTCCGTCATTGATGGGGCCAGTGATGTCCTGTAATACATTAGTACATCAACCGAAACTCAAGAGCTGTTTCTCTCTTACAGCAAATGGGAAGTCCCGGCAGCAAACCACATTGCCACTACACTTCTTTCCGAGAGTACCATCAAGAATTCCTATGACATTCAGGCTGAGATCGAAGCAGTTGTTGAAGATGTTCAAATTCGTGGAGGAAAGACCTAGGAAGCCGCCTTTGTTGTCGTTCGCATTGCCAGTCTTGCTGTTGCAACACCGGACACTTGTGTCCTGCCCACAGACTTCCTGAGCTTCAGAGACCCTGAGCTCATCGACCTTGGGTTTTCTCCAGCCTTTGAAGCTGAAAGCGGAGGTAGCAGAGGTAAAAACGATGATTGTGGTCATGAAATGCATGTTGACGGAGGATAGATGGGTAAAATGTTAGAATCAGGGAGATTGGGTTGCAGGCAAGTGAATCAAAGTAAAGTTTGGTGATTAATGATGAGAAGTGCTATGAAGACAAGAGCAAGTAGTGATGGCTTTATACCCAAGAATATTACCGCATTAGAACAGTTCCTCCGTGAGACTGGCATTATCTAAAGACTGGCGTTGTTTGAATGGCAAGCAGTGGCTGCACCGCAGCCATCTGCTGAATGCCGTGTAGAGGAGAGCACAAGGCTGAACGCGGTAACAAATAACAGTCTATCCTCCCTGCAAAATTTAAGCTTATCCCAAATCTGTACAGAACATAATTGCAATTGGCTAGTAATCAAGACATTTTCTTCAGCAAGATTTATCTTTCATCGCGATTCATCGCGATTCCGCGATCAGACATCTTGACCTTTGAGACACGGCACATGGTGGCTAGCGTCCTGGACATACAGTAGATTCAATCAACGGCCCGATTACAAAGACATTTCGAGGTCGAAAGCATGCCAGTCAGAGCCGTCGTGTAGCATTTCTATTAATAATCTTTATTTAGAAGAACCTCGATCTCGTTTCCTGTCGTGGCACTTGATCTGGTTGCTTCATTCGCCCTGGTGTTACGGGTTGTTATACTTTATAATCTGCGTGGACGTCAGACGTACTTCCCGAATCCAAGGCCATCTATTGTAATTTCAGATTGACTTAGGTGCTAAATAAAAAATGTTTACGACCTAAGTATGTTTAATCTTATTCGCGCCAATCTTGCTCACTCCATCGCCTCGCTAGGTGCCCCAACGCACTGCTCTTGTAGTCCTTCAAGCCACTACACCAGCCCTTTCCCTTTCCCGCAAAAGGTTAGTGTCTTGCACGACAGACTATCGTCGGAAATTGGACCTCCTGGAACCAACCAGTCTACCATTGTGGCGTGCCTTTGGCTCGGAGAGCTGCACCGTACCTCCACAACAAGAAAGGTGCCGGCTAGCCCAGGACGATGAATACTAAGGCAAGCAGGCTATTTCCCCAGCCGTAATTAAGTTTCTGATACATTGCCGGGGCAAATATAGGAAAGGCAAACCCTGCAATACTCCGAAGAAACTGGGAGGCAGCACTTGCGGAGGCGACATACTGGAAAGCGTCCATAACATAGGCTTGTAGAGCCTGTGTGTTTAGGATAATACCAGAACCAAAGATGGCAATACCGATGTCTGGGACTATCCAAGCAGTGTGCCTGTCTGCCGACCATCCATAGAGAAATAGACCGAGAGGGATCAGGATGGCTCCAGGTAGCATCAGAGGAACACGATACTCAGGTGCCGTGTCATCGCCAGCTTTCTTCTTCAGATATCCCCAAAGCTTGTCCATGAGAACGGCGCCGCCCTGTGCTGCTACTGTATAACCTATAACTAGGGCAAAGTAATGCAAGCCACTCTCCCATTCTGACTGGCCGTACCGCTCAATCCACAGGGTCGCAAACGTGGATAGAACGATATAGAGAATTCCAAAGTTATAGGCCAGGAATATCGCGATGACTTGCAATATGGGTTGCGTGAAGAGTAGACGAAACGGACGACTGAGTGCTCTAAGCAGAACTGGACGAAGACTTCGTTCTGAGGCAGTCATATGCTCTGTGAAGTAAGCCCTGCCGGTCTCCTTACGCAAACGGGCAGCTCTCCTCTCCAGCAGAACAACTTCATAGGTCTCATTGAACACGATTAGAGCGATAAAGACCAAGAACCCATCAAAGATAGAGAGGACCCAGAAGGTCCAACGCCAACCCACGGTCTGTGTGACCGCACCCCCGATGACGGGCCCGAGTGCCGGACCTAGGAGCGGAACAAAGGTCGAGATAGCGAATGAAGTGCCTCTTTCTTCCGCCCGCCACATATCCGATAGGACCGGGTTCGTCACAGCAAACTCAGCGCTGGCCCCAAGACCCGAGAGAAGACGGCTCACAATCAACAGACCGCTTGACTTGCTGAAACCCGCAACAGTGTTCCAGAGGATATAGAAGCAGCTAGAGGCTATCCATGTTGGCCGCCGTCCGAAGACTTCAGCAAGTGGAGAGAGAACCATGGGTCCAAAGGCGAATGCGAGGACGAAAATTGAAAGGAAGATCTGTGTTTCCTCCGCGTCGGTATCCAGATCATGGGATATTGTCTCGAGAGCTGGAGCGAGCATGGCGCCTGACATGAGAGTGACTAAGCCGCCACCAGATAGCAATAGAGTGATAGCCCATTTGCGCGGCCGTGACCAGTTGTATGGATGCTCTGGATCGCTATCTCCGTCCCAAGTTACCTGAACAGCCACGAAAGGTTGATTAGCTTACGTGAAGCGCATACGGACTGTATGGGAAACATACCAGTAGCGAGTCGGCCTCCGACTTATTCGGTTGGACACTCTCTGATTCGAGTTCATGCGTATCTTGAGCGACTGGGTTCACTGGAGCTTTCTTGATCTGCTGGGTAGCCATCACAGTAACTAGGTATGCTACCAACAGGATATGTAGATATGATGCGGTCTTAAGAGATGGTAAAAGGAGGAGATATTAAGACAAAATCCGAGATTGTGCTTCTGTTTTTCCTCGGTTCCATTTCTGTTCTTTTACCGTTTTGTCCCTGGAAGGGCTCTTCGATATAAATACTTGGATGTTGTCGATGGAACTTTTGTTTGGGACCTCGCAAGCTCGGTCCGAGCCTGCTTTACATTGGAGGGATGATTACTTGCAGGGTTACTATAGGAGATGATTGTAGGACACTCGGCTTGGAAACTCGGCTTGAAATGTGGCGGCTTCGGCTTGGGGAATGACTAGGGGGCTCGGACTTAAGAAAGCACTCGGACGTGGGATGGGGGTCCAGGGTAGTAGCGATAAGACTTTGATAACGGATAAGGGTCCTCAATTTAACGACACAGCTTGGTGCGGAGTAGCGTTCGTACACCGAGCCAGCACTAATCGGTGATGTGGTAAGTGATGATTGAAAACGGACACTTATACGAAAAGTACAATTCCCCAGGCGGGCCCGTGTACGGCTACATCCTAGATTTGATCGCGGGCTTGGCTTTCCCTGGTGTGAATAGTTAAGCCTTGACTCCATGGCGCTACTTGGTCTACCACACTCAGTCGCCATACCTGCTAGGAATTATTCGACTTTTCGGTAGTTTATGCAGTGCAGTGTGGGAATACAGATGGACGTGACAATGCTCGTTTGACAAGAGTTGCTGTTATTGTGGATCAAGATAATTCTCTCCATAATCGCTACAGTATATATGTGTACGTGAGAGCCATAGATCCTTAGGTGAGCTACCCTGAAGTGAGGAATGCGTAGTGGAATAATGTCCGGGGTGTGCCTCGGATGTATTATTTGCGGTTGAGGGGTGGAGATAAGCGTTTATAATTACTAGACCAGTCTGGAATCCTAGACGTCAGAGGTTGCGTCTTTTGGGCACGTATCGAGGCTTGCCGGCAAGCGTCATCCCTTGCTGTTAAGGTAAAGAATTAAAAAATTGCTTACTAGACAGAGACGTAAGTAAGCTTGAGCCTATACCCTATTACCCGTAGCCATCAATAGCTGTACCCGGCAATAGCACTGCCAGATGCTCGGCGCCTCGGCGCTTCCGACCTCCGAGATTAAAGTAGATCCCGAGCAATGCCAAAGTGTCAAAGCAAAGAGAAGAAGGTATAAGTATGTGGTGTTTGCCATCTCTCAGTTGCATCTGAACTACCCAGCAGAATATCCTGTCTTGTGGAAGTTCTCGGAAGAATCGCACGCAATGGCTGCCTCTACTCAGCGTTCCCCTAGCCAGTCGTCCGCCAACATAGCGGATGAGAAAGAAAAAGCCGACAGTCCTAGCGATCTGTAATCCAATCCCCACCAATGCCCAACACTCCATTTACATCTCGCTGACATTCACCACAGGGAGCCGGGGGAGATGCTCCCTCCTGGTTACGACACCTCGTCCGACACTGCCGCCGAGGCCACAGCCGTTGACAACACGGAATCGCAGCACGGCCACTACGAGACGAGAACCGTGACGACCAGACAAGGCGAATCCAAGACGTGCAGGATAGTTTGCTTCAGTGCCAATGACCCAACCAACCCCAAGAACTGGTCCAAAGCGCGAAAGTGGACGATTACTCTCACCCTGAGCTGGGTATGCTTCGCCGTCGCGTTTGCCTCGGCCGTCATAACTCCGGGAATCGCTGGTGTTGTTGAGCGCTTCGATACGTCGAGTGAAGTTGCTTTACTGACTGTGACTCTCTTCGTATATGGCTTTGGCATTGGACGTAGGTCAGCCGTTTTAACTGCTCTGGTAGACAACCTTATTGACAGAAAAACAGCTCTTGTCTTTAGTCCCTTGTCGGAGCTCTACGGGAGACGCATCATCTATGTACTGACCTTTGGCGTTGCGGTCATCTTCATCGTCCCGTGTGCCGTGGCTCAGAATATCGAGACGTTGCTGGTGTGCCGGGCTATTGATGGTATTGCTATGAGTGTGCCCGTTGCAAATGTGAGTCTTTGCTAGAAGCTGCATCTCTTTGAATATCTCTGATTCGTTGTCTCGTTAGATCGGCGGTAGTCTTGCAGACATGTGGCGGCCCGAAGAGCGCGGAATTCCCATGACAGCTTTCAGTGCTGCACCTTTTCTGGGACCCATCATGGGTAAGATGGGCACAACGCCTACTGTTACCGCCCAAAGCTAATACATTTCTAGGACCGATGATTGGAGGCTTCGTGTTCGAGAACAAAGGGTGGCGTTGGCTGTACTGGCTGCAACTCATTCTCTGCGGGTTTCTATTTGTGTGTCTCGTCGTTCTTGTCCCCGAAACATATGCCCCAGTCATCCTTGAAAAGAAAGCCAAGAAGCTACGCAAGCAGACCGGGGACGATAGCTACCTTGCGGAACATGAGCTTGCTCAGCACACGTTTGGAGAAATCGCCCAGATCTATCTCGCCCGCCCTCTCAGGCTGCTGGCGACAGAGCCAATCGTCACACTATTCGCCATCTATGCAGCTGTACTATACGGCCTTCTTTACATGTTCTTCGTCGCGTACGTTTTGTCACTTTCGTCTCCCCATCCTAGCATACTGATAGAGCTCTAGGTATCCGATCGTCTTTGAGGAGGGTAAAGGCTACTCGCCTGGAATTGCGGGACTCATGTTTCTACCCATCACAGGAGGCATCGTCGTCGGCCTCGCCGGTGCGCCCTTCGTAAACCGACACTACAACAAGCTTCGTGCCCAGCACACTGGTCTTCCACCGCCTGAGCTCCGCCTGATCCCGATGATCTGGGGCTGTTGGTTAGTTCCAATTGGTGTCTTTATCGTAAGTTTGCACCCTCTTGGCCAATTTACAGAGTGCCCAGCACCTATTCCCCATTGTTCACCCCGTTGTTCAGCTAGTGAGGCTGACGCGCCCTCACTTCTAGTTTGCCTGGACCTCTTACGACGACCTGACGTGGGTCGGGCCATGCCTCGCTGGTCTTCCAATCGGTATTGGATTCGTCTTTCTCTACAATTCCTTCAACAACTATATCGTAGATGCCTATCAGCACACAGCTGCTTCAGCACTCGCGGCCAAGACGCTTGTTCGCTCGATTTGGGGTGGATCGACAGTTCTATTCACCACGCAAATGTACGTCCATAGCCGCCCTACATAACCCTCAGGCAGACATTGACCAAGCAAATAGGTATCACAACCTCAATCCCCGATGGGCCTCATCTCTGCTCGGCTTCATTGCTTTGGCCTGCTGCTTCATTCCCATTGTCTTTTATAGATACGGGGCCGCCATTCGCAAGCACTCGAAATATGCATACTCGGGGGAATAGTCAGACAAGGATCAGTCCGAGGTTGAAGGCCAAACTGGGCCATTTTAGCGGCCTGCGAGACAAAAAATGGATAAGACCAGCAGGAACAGCGGCTAACTAGGAATAGACCAAGGCGATGTTCGCTTTTCGAAGTTGATCTAAGCCATAAACAGCCAGAAAGTGAGAAGGCTGTAGACACACATAACTTATCATGTAGAATAGAATAGAGAATGCCCAAATGAGTATACGTAATGGACCAGGCCGTTGAGAGCCCGTCTCATTCTGGAGTTTAGTTTGATGCGCGAGTTATTATCTTGGCTGCTGGATAACCTCCGACGCTCCGACGCTCCGACGCTACGAGACCTGGCGCATCAGGGCGTCGATGCTTGTCGTGGAATGTGGATCTACGGACCTACTATTTGCACTCGGAAGCTCCGGATCGTGATCAAGCCGAAGACTGTCCCTTTTGTTTTACTC
The DNA here is from genome assembly GCA_003353625.1 of Fusarium fracticaudum. NCBI lineage: Eukaryota > Fungi > Ascomycota > Sordariomycetes > Hypocreales > Nectriaceae > Fusarium > Fusarium fracticaudum. The sequence continues at coordinate 184,279 of PDNT01000008.1, forward strand.
GGAACCGAAGATTAACTCTTTTATCTCTGTGAGACAACACAATCGTGCCAAGAACAAAAGACTGCCGATACCATACACTTTCAGGATCGAAATGTCCGGGGAACCGCCGACTCCACACTCGACACGTGCATGCGCAAGCTGTAAGGCTAAGAAGCTTCGGTGCCTCATGAGTGACGGCCCGCCATGGACTTGTCAGAGGTAAGCATAGCAGCACTGCCACAGCGTGATCCTCGACATATCTAGTACTAACTGCCATATTATTTAAGGTGCATAGAGAAGAAATTGGACTGCGTAATCCCTGAATCACGTCCTCGGCGACGCAAGAAGAAAGGTAGGAGGCCTTGTTTACTCTCAAGACAACCTCTTTTTAACAATCCTTCCCCTTAGTCTATGAGTCAAGACTTGATCGGCTCGAGCGGGACATCGGGAGGGTCATGTCATTGCTCCCCGATAACGATCCCAGCTCACTTGCGCCTGCACTCACTGATTCGGAAGCACCTCCAACCTCAAGGGCTTTCTCCCCAAGTTTCGAACATTCTACTGTTGTTGATGCCGCGATTCACGATATCATCTCTGTACAGCAGGCGGACCTTTTAATTGCAGACTATCGTGATACCTTTGCTGCGAGGTTCCCCTATGTGATCATACCAGAGGACACAACGTCTCTTTCCCTTGGGCAAACAAACCCCATGATCTTCTTAGCGATCCTTATCACGGCGTCCTGGAAGCTACGAGGCCAGCAGGGTCATCTCAATCAAGTATTTCTCAAGACACTAGGGACTAAGCTAATCATGCAAAGTGACCGAGACATGGACCTCTTGAGGGGATTAATGGTATACCTTAATTGGTCAGCAAACACGGCCCCTGGAAAACCTCCAGTCTGCTTGCTAAAGAATACTTCTCTCTAGGATCCACTTACACACAGCACCAAAGACACAACAAGTCTACCGTCTTACATCCATTGCAGCATCAATGGCAGTCGAATTCGGTATTACCCAGCGGCCCGGAAAGAATAAACACCAGCAACTGAATGTTGAGACCTTTGATGAAAAGCCAAAGGGCTTGTCGGCAGTGGATGCGGAACTTTGGGATCCCGATGCTAGGCGAGCTTACTTAGGTTGCTATCAAATCACTACCTGGTTAGTAAACGACGACCCTTCCCAAGCTTAACCTACTTACCATCGTATGAAGGTGTTCTATAATGACTCGGAAGTCGAGTCCGCTGATTTACAACGAGTATTTACACACATGTGCCCAGTCCCTTGCTACCGCTAAGGAAGCACTGTCGGATCTAGACCTTGTATTCCATCTCGATGTCACTCGTGAGGCCGAGAAAGCATATAATTTCTTCAACTATACAGACATCCGTCAGACTCACTTCATGAGTGAGCAGCAAATACAGGTTTACCTCAATGCATTTTCCATCAAAGTGCAGGATTGGCGAATGCGCTCTCCATCTTTACTCACCCAAGATCGTGAGTACAATATTGAAACGTGCTCGACAGCGAAAGTCTAGTTAACCACCCATCAGCCTGTCAACAAATTTGGCCTTGGCTCTTAGAAGCTTTTGTGAGGGAATTGTGTCTATCTGGAATGGCTCGAAGTACCGGTTTCTCTATGGCTCGCATCCGCATTCTTATGGACATGCTCCTAAACACAAAAGGCTATCTGGATACATTCCTATCCATTCCTCCGGACGACATCCCCAACCTGCCGTCCTCACATTGGGCTCTTTTGGGGTATTCGATTCTCCTTACAGCGGCAGTATCTCTATCGACGCAGACCCCAGGATGGAGCATTGAATCGGCGCGATCAGTTATAAAGCTCGAGATGTATATTGATGCTATATCGCTTCGAGTGAGGGACCTCTCCGCAGAGATGGGTTCTTCGGAACACCTACGGAACTGGTATGGCGACGCACTCGGTGGCTGGGAAACGATCAAGATGCGTTATCTCGCCGCAGGTCAAGAGTCACTATCTGAGACAGAGTCATACCCGCAATCGGTTCCCTCACAAGTCTTGCACCAGGCGGTGGGGCAGGCTGGTGATCTTGGTCCTCAAAGTACTCCTTCGGCCCAGCTTCAGGGAGACCCTAGTCAAAGGTACATAGCTGAGAACTCTGTAAGACCTCAGAGCGAACTTGAGGCCTTTGACTTTTTCGCAGATACTGGGCTATGGATTGTCCCAGATTTTAATTATCTATAGCTAAGTTTTCTGTGATGGTCTTGACTGTAATCAACACTTTCAGCTTAGCTCGCTATTCAAATGTTGCATTTCTGACCAGGCAGCAACATGCATGTCGAAAGTACAACAGTGAACTGATTGGTCTTACATGCATTCGCTCTTCTGCATGCATGTACTTAAATGGCGATGAAAACCCCTCATTTTCAGCCCCATGTCAGCGTCCTCTTCCTCACCTCTCATCAGCATGTCAAGCCATAACTCAGCCATCGTCTATCCCAGCGTTCCTCCAACTGAAGAGGATCCGCGGGCTCGCATCAATGTCATGATTGACATCTTCAACGCGGGCCTTTCATCTCGCGCGGGCGGCAAGCTAGACAGAGGCTTGTACCACGAGATCTTCACCGCATACAAGCTCGTCCAGGACTATAAGATCATGCATGGTAACCAGATCTCCAGACCCCTTGCCGATGCTGAAAAGCGAGAGGGTCTCAATGGCAGCTCGCAAATGATCACTGTTCCTTTGCAGGGCAACAAGTACCGAGAGCTGGACATGGTCTACAACGAAGGCGGAACTACTTACATCGTCGAAGCCAAGAACACCAAGACCGTTGATCACAGCCAGCTTCAGCCCAATATTCAGTTGGCAATGCAAATTCAAGGAGCCTTGGTGTATGCGATCGGCGAAAAGGATGGTCAGGAACGAGCTCTCAAAGAAGCATATAAAAAGCTGCAAGATCAACACCAGTCTAGCAGTGCTGAAAGCTTTCCCTCCCTTCACGTCCTACGCATTCCTGACAAAGTCTCTAACATCATGTCGGATAACAAACCGATGAGTCTACTATCACTTTCTTCCACGTTTCAAGTTTCCCAGTTCAACATTGCAGAGGTCACGGGGGAGTTTGATCATGAGGAACGTGGGTTTTCGTTATTTAAATAGGCTGGTGTACTGGTTCGCAGGCTAAATGTTATGCAAACGTGGATAGGTGGAGGATATCATGAAATACAATGATACATCTTATGAGACTTTATACTATATCTCACTCCACTGTTGTCTGGAAGCATATGAAAGTCTAATTATGGGGAAGGAGATCTCTCGTTATGTTTCTTTGCCTTCTTTCGACGCAAGTTCCACCCGGATCTCATCAGCTGTCCTGCACTTTGGCCGAACTCTCTTGAAACGGTTAACAGTGCATTGACGCTGTTCCTTTGTCCCACAAACCACGCGACACCGATTACCAGGGCGTAGGTGAGGATGGGCATGATAATGAAGCTGTTACGAAAGGCTGTAGGCACTGGGACGACATCAGTACCCTCTGTTGGGTTGTTCAAAAACGGCAATGCCCAAAAGGTCTACTCTGTTAGCTGCGATAATGACTGGGAGCTCATAGCATGGGTGACTTACCGCTAAGAAGCTGACTGGTGTGAATAGAACCGTCACCACGGTGAAGACATAGATCGCCTGGTTCAACGCCATAGCTTTACTAGACTCTCTAAGGGATGTGGCATTGAACAACTGTGAAAATGGTATCAGCATCACTCCGTATTAGCAGTAGGTGGTGTGGACATACACCATCGCGAAGGCTGTTAATCTCCTCCTGTTTCTTTCGAACCCGACTCTTAATCGCCGTAGCTTGTTTGTTCACATAACGAACGGCAACTTCGAAAGATTCAGCTGATCCGTCGGGCCACATAGATGCAGGGACCAGAACCGAATCTTTGAACATATCTTCGACAGTTGACTCAACCTCATCTAACCACTCGTCCATAATTCTGAGTACCTGAAGGGCAACGAAGTAGTCCTTGGAACGTTTGAAAGAATTGTCAAACATGAGCTCCTCGACCCTTCCCAGATTATCTAAGTCTTCCAGCTATCAAGCATATCAGTAAAATTCCTCAGAAGGGAGAGGTTTCAATTCACCTGAACAAGAATAAGCCGATCTATAGTTCTCAGAGTCTCCTCCCAAGCACCCATACACATCTTGAATACTCTGCATATTTCGAGCAGATAGAGCGTGAGAGGGGTGATGTTTTCCGATTGGAGGAACCCATAGCCTTTCCAAAACCTGTTAACGTCAAATTGCTCATCAGGGGATTTGACGTCTGCACAACCCTCGTCCTTCACGACGAGTATACTGAAGAGCTCTGGGGCTTTCTTCAGAACTCGAAAGCTAACAACAGCTCTTTTTTCTTGCAGGTTGGTTTTCCCTGGCCCGTGTTGCAACGTCGCTTTCTGTCGCTTGGTAAACAGACACATCATTGCACCGTTTTCGCCTTCGCTTATTGGGCTGAAATAGCGGATTTGCCAGTGGATGGTGTTGTGTAAGTCATGGTGAGTTTCCACGCCGTATCCGCCTCGAAACCATGTCGCTAAAAATGCTACGGACTTTCCCACATTCAGGTTATATACTTCAACCCTCGATGTTAAGAAGGGCTGCTCGAAGCTGAAGGCGCAAGCAAGAGGCGGTATAGGGAAGACTTGCGCTCCTTCTTCGAACACATTGAACGCACAGTAACTAGCAAAAGGGCTCAGCTATGATTTCCTGCATCCAGGCCACCCAGTTCATGGCAAATTTCTCGTTTTGCCTTACTTACATGATCTTGCCTTTGAAACTATGCGTGGAACCTGGGTAAACGTTGTCAACCGCACCAGACGCTTCCTGTTACAGTCAGTCCACATACAGCACTTAGAACGTGGGAAACGGACTTGCTGTGGCTGGTCTCTGGCTGCGCGGCACCAGTCAAGCCATACGCTTTCAATTGTGTCGTACGGTGTGTCCACCTCATGCCTAGGTAAATACCAACGTGATGGCCAGTGAGCTTGTATTTTGGTCGTGTCGCCATTATTTTCGATTAGGCATTGCTCAACGCCTGCGACATCCCGACTTGTCGGCCACGCATCACTGATGTAATCGTCGTTCCACACGAATGGTTCCGGAATAACCCCGTTCTTAGCACCAAACGTATCCCGTATCCATATGGAATTGAGCCCTGGAATTAGCACGCATAGCACAAAATCTCTAATATCAGAGAGGAGAATCTGATCATTCAGGTCAACTGAATGCACATTGTCATCGATGACCTCTTGGCTCGTGTGACTATGGGACTCTTCATCCTGACCTGGGCGTCCTAGCACACAACTTTCACTATGAGACGATTGTACACTTTGGGCTGTAGATCCAGGATCCTGCGATGAAATGGGACCAATTTTGTCGTTGCCAGTGTTTGTGTCGGCTTTCAGAAGTCCCAACCCGGCCATATCATTGTTCGCTTCGGGTACGTATCCTGCCCGAACAGCTACTCTAGGCTCAATCTCAATCTCCACTGTTTCCTCCTTTATCGACTGGTGATCTGGTACTTCGTTTGGCATTGTCGGTTGCCAGATTCGTTGCCTCTGGGCTTGCTATGTCGTTGACTGCCGCCTATGAAGTCAAACTTGAGGCGGTGAGCACAGGTGATGGATTACAACATGGTTAGACTTGTATCTGCGGGCGCCTAATCTAGGGTATCCGCCGCAACAACCCTGGCCCCAGCTGATGCATCACAGCAAGGATTTCAGCCAATTGCGACGGACTCGATACGCGCTTCAACGTACAGAAGCCTTGGTATTGCTTGCGTTTGGTACAACGCATCAGCCAGCGGGACCATCACTTCAATTCTTACAGCTCGTCCCAGCATTCTTAGCACTCCTGGTCGCTGGGTTATCAGAAGACGCTCCAGGTCCAGGCATGAAAACTTGACGGTCAAAAGCTTCAATTATCGTTATATCTATCAACGACCTGGAAACATACAAAATAAGAAATTTTATATCTGTAGTTCTTGTAACGCCCCAACCAACACCTTAGTGATATTCCTTGACATCTCCGATTTCTTCCCCAGACACCAAAGCGCTCTAATACAATACTCCGCCCGCCTCAAACTATCCTGGAAATCCTCACTATCATGCCCCAGCAGATCCCCCTCATGCTGCTGAAAATCATCCGCCATGTCCAAATGAAACAAACACGCTTTCGTAAATCCCCTGATAAGAATAACGGTCCAAGGTTCTGTTAATAATGGTCCTTCACTAACTGCAAAGTGGTAGTCTGGGAGTTGCGCGGCGTTTATACCAGCTTCTTGGAATAGGCGCGGTGTAGTTACTTGCGCAAGGTCGGCGAGTTCAATGGCGCTTGCTTTGCGGATTCGTGCTGCGACGTTACCGCTGAGTCGCTTTTGGCGGGCTTGGTCGAGGCCGTAGTTATTCTTGTCGATGAACTCAAGGACGTCTGCGAGCATCAGGGCGCCGAGATGCCATGGTACTGCGATGCAGAAGAACCAGCTTCTAATCCGTGGTGGAACTGTATCATAATGTCTGATGAGATCTCGGAAGAAGGCCCCGTGTGTCATGTTCCAGTACCGGTAAAGCAAGGTCGTTTGTTGGATGATCTCCTCGATTGCTTGAGGACACTCTCGCTTTCGCAGGGCGTTTTGAAGATATGACAGATGACGATAAATGAGAATCTTGACAGGTGCGGACTTGGCAACCATTTGCATCGCGTCGTCATAGGAGCATGGCCATCGTGTTCCGACTGTTGGTTTGGCCGCATCGTCTTGGATGAAGAGTTCCATTTCCCATCGTTGACTCCCTCGCCGACTCTTCTGTGCTGCCCTCATGCTGTCCGCCAGTATTTGGTCTGCATCTTCATGTTGGCAGTCCTCATCAGCCAGAGCCACTGGCCTTTCATTCATCGATGAAGAGACTGTGTCAAACATGACAGCAAGCCAGTAAAGAAGCCCAATCGTACGTCTGTTTTCTTCTGTCAACCGCCGAGGAGCATGCTTTTTACTCGTCTCCATGAAGCCAGATTCACTAGCTTCAAACCTGAACTTGAGTGCATGAATCTTCCTCGTTGCCCGCTCTAAATAGATATGAGGTCCTTCCTGAGACATAATCTCGATAATCTCTGGCATCGCGTTTTCTTTGATGCCTTTGCCACTTTTTCCTTTCTTGGACCCAAAGGACTTCTGTTGGTACTCATCACTAGCCCAAGGCTTTTGAGTCAATCCAAAAATGAGCTCAGCGTATATGACACGGTAAGACTCGACATCAACGACGTCTTGAAGTGCCCTCTTTGCTTGTTCCCATACTGACTGCTGTAAACTCTCCTCGAATTCTTGATTCAGCGCGTCGGCCAGGTCATCTGCCTCTGTAGAAAAGTCGTTCGCTCCCATGGAGAACCGTTCTTGCCGACGGTTGCCTTGAGCCCATTGTGTTGTGAATGCCATTATGACTAGGTCTAGTACTCGAGATGCTGCCTGGCTTTCGGACCGCGTGAGATTGATCAATCTCGCTGACTGGGCTGCTCGGTCTAGTTCCACGACACGACGATACATTCTATTCGACCAAGCAGCGCCCCATTCCGGCGGAAGATTCGGGCTCTGACGGGAGGGTCCTGGAGTTGCACCCACGTTGGGTTCTGGTGCCGGACTAGTACGAGTGACAACTTGCAGCTTGTATGGACAGTTCTCTTCTGCTAGCCAACATGCAAGGTTATTCTCAAGTACGTCGTGATATATCTGAAGAAGGCTCTCGGTGATCATGTATCGATTGGAGGTCTGCATAATGAGAGAATCGCTGGTGAATGGTGATGGCGAGAAGTTGGGATATCCAGACCAGTCGTTGGAGGGTAGGCGGGCCCTGCGCTTCACCTGAACGGCGCTATGTCTGTTGGCTGGAGATTCTATGGATGACAGCGTGTCGAGAGGGGCTGAATTGATGTCTGAGAAATCCAAATCCCAGAGGTTATTGATGTCAAAGTCTTGTGAGCCTGAATAAGATGTCGAGTTGTCCAGAGCGTCAGTCGTAGCATGTGAAGTCTGCTTTGTGAGTTCAGGCAGACCTTCGTATTTAGCCTCCTGTGCTACTGTCTGTGAAGCACTCTCTGGACTAGAGAAGCTCATTGCGAGACTTCGAGCATCGAGAGTTGGGTCCATGGACAGAAAGGAAGGGACATCTGTATTGACGAAGGGGTTGTTCCAGGACAGATCTTGGCCTGGCGTAGAGTCCTGAATCATCTGCAGCATGTTTGCTGTGGTCATTTCGCAGTATTTTGCGTTGAGTGAAGGGGCAGTAGTGGTAGCAGGAGACTCATTGCGCTTCCTCTTACTCTGAGAACTGTCGTTGGAGGTGCTGGTGATGCTTGACCCTGTCTCACTAACTCGAGACCTTGAACGAGTCTTTCCCCACTGTGGGTTCAGGCTGCAAACCTTCTTGGTTCTGATACAGTACGAGCAGGGCTTGAGTCCAGGTTCAGATCCTCCATCTAACAAAGCGACATGGTCAGTGCCTCGTGTCCCGAGGAGGGTAGCATGCATGGCTAGAACTTACAGATTTGTGACCCAGAAGTGGGCGACGTTGCATCAGGCGAGACTGCCGGCTTCTCATTGCGAATGTACCCATCGCATGCCTTCTTGCTCTTCCTGCAGTGGTCGCAGGAGTGGTTTTGCCTCCGAACTTTCGGTTCCGACATGCTGCACCAGAGAACAGACGTCTACTACCAGGATAATAAAAGAGGGGCTGAGATACCAACAGCTTGGGTAGAGATAGTGCAAGGTGAGTGTCAGTGGAGAAATAATAGAGGAAAGAAACAAGATGAGAGAAACTGGTCCATAGATATTCAGGGCCGTTCCACCGACCTGCCCTCTTTCCCCGCACGGCGCTAGCCCTTTTGCGAGTCAACGACATCGTTAGTGGAAGCCTCTGCCATTGGTTTGAGTGCTATTGGTTAGTTGGTTGGTTTAGTGGACTGAGCGTACCCCAGTCCTTGCGGGGAATGGGATGGGGGTGGATCACGCAAACAAACTGTCGGAACTGATACCTTTTGTCCGTGGACGGCATTTGCGAATGAATGTGACGATACGGCGCAAGTGTCTTTTATTCTTCGAGAGGAGAGTCGTAGTATCAAACTCAATTATGATCCTTGAGGGTTGACTTGCATTACTACACTGGTTCGAATGGTGCGACTGTCATGTAACGTAAAGTAAACCTTCTCGATCAGTCACAGTGTCAAATAAATAACAAGCAAGCTTCATCCTTGGTCACAATCTACTACCGGGTGTATTCCAGCAGTTGTGTTAAAATTATATGTGTTAAACTATTGCTAATACCTACTACCAATTTGTCCTTTCCATCATCGCCCAGGATTCAGCATCCTGCAAACAAACTCGATCCAGTCACGAGCCACCATGCTATCTATATACCAATAAACACCTAGACCTTCTCCTCTTCAGAGTGAGTATCCTTCTTGACCTTGGTGGCACCAGGAATTCTGGATGAGAGATCACCAAGTGGAAGAACATAAGGGAAGTCGACCGACAGGAGAATATGGCTCAAGAAGATGTACCAGCCCAGAAGCGATACAACGAAGAGAATCGCAGCACCAGCGTGTTGATATGTAAGCGACTTAGCAGTCTCGCCATTTGCAACAGCGAAGAATGAGGCGGAGAGACAACCGACTGTAGTGAAAACTGTCAGCGATAAAACGCGTAGGAAGAGTGTTGGGGAGCTTACAGCAAGGAACCAGAATGACCAGAATAGTAAACAACACTACATTTGTGCGGATACTGGCAACAGCGAAGACAGCGCAGAGGATACCCATCGAGATAAGGAAGAACGAAAATGTCGAGTAGAACTCAGCCTCCTTCAGACCGTCCGCAACAACATCAGTTTTGGAGTACAGGCCGTAAGCATTATAGTCTGGAACAATGGTTGAACCAAAGGTGAACCAGAAGCCGCCGAAGAGACCGAACAGGACCGAGGGGAAGGTATTTCCTAGAATCTTGTGCTTGTTAGAAGACGAGTTTATAGGATTCGCTCGAGGGGTGAGGTGACTGTACCCATTCGCCGATGCTACCGAGAAGCATAAGAAGACCGCCGAACCAGAAGTAAGCGCCGCTATGAATTGGTTAGATCAACGATGTTGGAGGAACGTCAGTGACACTTACACGTTCGCACCAGCTCCAAAACCTCCTGAACCATGCCACCCAAGCAGTGCCATAGAAGCAGGAGTCGTGCAGAGCAAGAACCCTCCCAAAGCTAGTCATCGCGTCAGTAAAATACACGCGACAGCTATAGTAGCATCTTACCCAATGGCGTCGGATTGCCCAGCTTCTGCCGCAAATCGCCCTTGACTCGGCTATGAGGCGCCAAGTACAGCTGCTCAAACATCTCAGGAGACATCGAGATACTCCCCGTAGTATGGGCCCTCTCCAGATGATCAGCGCCCTGCTCGGTGAACGTCTTGATAGGTGAGGTAGACATGTTGATCGGTGGTTAATACTGGAGAAAATGTGTGGGTAAAACAGTGGAGTGAGAGAGGGAGAGAGAAGATGGCACGACCCAGAATATGTACTCCAGAGAATTGTCTCCACGATGGCAATCTGGGGAAGCTGGGGTTGGAGATTAGGGCGAAGCTCCCTTGCCCCGGAAACCATGTACCTGAGACGAAGACGTGTACCGCGCTGTGATTCACGTGTTCCGCGGGAGGGCGTGTACCCTACTGAGCAAGATTTACTTATCGGCAGTCGGTTCCCGAGTCAAGCTGTCGACAGGAGGCTCTTTCTACGGAAGGCACGGAAAAGCCACATTCTGAATCAAGTCTAGACGCGTCAAGGGAGAGAGGGGGGACTTGTGAAGCTCAACAGTTGCGGCACCGGGGTGTGTCAGGGTGCGCCATGCCTACTGTAGCGAATGCATGATCGGCTGCGGTGCTGGTCCCTGCTGCAATGGCAGCCTGAGTGGTGGTATTGGGTTGAGATCTAATTCTAGACGCGCCGGATTTGATCCCCGTGGGGGAGATGCAACCCCACGGGGAGAGTTTGTGGCATACGCAGAGCTTGGGCTTGAGTTAACGCTGGGAAACCACATGGCGGTATGGGAAGTAGACGAGTTAGTTTGGTCAGTGCAGTGCATATGCCGTGTGAATGCTACGTGATATGGGCAGGGGTCCTGTGATAAGAAATTTCCCTCCTGCTCGTCTGCTTCTCACAACTTACAGCCAGCGCAGTCTATAGCGTTGGCATCTCTGTGTCGATATGCTACATCTTAATTTTGTTATTGATCTGCAGATTAAGATTCCTAGCTCATACAATATCCCGTAGAGCAAGATATTCGAAGTAAAGTCGGAGCCGACTCCGTCAATACACAAACTAGCTCAATACAGCAAGGCTTGTGCCGATCAGCATGGTCGGCAGGGTTTATGAGTCGGCTCCGCACTACAGCTGCCGACTGAGAAAACGTGCGGGGTAGGATTTGGTTGACAAGACGAGACGAGTCTGGGGAAATACGGATACGGAATTCTCCACTCGCTGTCAACAATCCTTATTCACGGTCATGAGTGACTGTCGAAGCTTCTGGACATCGAGGACCGAATGTGTCACAGCGGCATGTTTGGCATCTCGATTTTGGGTGTTTAGATGACGAGATTGCGGCTCGGGATAATGGAGGTAGCGCGTCGGTGTCAATGCTACCAAGTCCTGCAAGATTGTCGGGATATCAAGGTTGTCTACCGATCGGATGGCATTATACGTTGCTGATCCGCAGTGAATCGATAGGAAGGCCTCAGCATTATGAGTCGGAACAAGATAGTGTTGTTGGGAGTATTCGTGGATGTATCGCGTCAAAAAGAGGGATCATGGAACAAGCGATTGGCTTTCCTGATGGATCAAGCTTTCAAGACATTACCATTACGAGCGATGTCTGTCCTCTCATTGGGACCTTTACATCGACCATTCATCACCACTCTTTCTTCCAGCGTGAGCTGGGCAAACTCGTAGACATTCCGACATCAGGGCGCTTACCCTAAGCCAACGAGCTGTTCCATATTCTCGCATATGCTTCCTCTTTCGTAGTAGGTAATTCGATGCAGGAGAAATTCTATTCCCCGTCCTTGCTGAGTATCAGAAAAAAGGGGTTGTTGTAATGCCTCAAGTCACCGTGCTATAGGTAGCTTTTTCCTCGATGACCGGGACTGGGCTTGAGAGTCGAAACGCATCAAGCAAACATTTATTACCAATACTCATGTCTCGCTAAGCTATGCTTTTGCTAAAGAGTCGTAGTGTAGATCGATCCGCGTCTTGGGCACATTCTTTTCCTTATTCTCAAAAATAGTCTTGACTGCCTTTACAAGAGTTTCCTCCAAACTCGTGAACCCCTCTCGCTTCCCCATTTTCCTCAACACCTCAGCGCTCCTCTCATTATCAACCTCTCCCGCATCTACAACCGACTCTTTGACATCTTTGAGCAGAACCTTCCCCGGAAACCGTCGATGAAGTATCTCCAGAATCACCGTCCAACAATATCTCCCTCCAAATGCAAGAAGTCGTTCGTTGTTCACATCGTCGAGCGTCAGCGCAGCCAAGTGCAGTAGTGCTGTATCCTCAACATCGACGTACCATTGCGATGGTAGAATAGATAGTGCATCAGGATAGCCTTTTACAACGGCATCGATGACGGCGGCTGAGCTGCGGTAGCTCATGTTTTCGGGCGATATGGCGATACCGAAGTTAACATTGGGTACAACTGTGTTGAATGAGAAGGACGGTTTATGCTCGCGCACCCACGCAAAAGCGGCCTGTTCGCTGCGTGCTTTAGCCGCTCCATATAGCACGATCCCATGCCATCGCGGGTTCCCTTGGCCATCCCATGGCTCTGATGTCTTGTCAATTGCACCAGTGTTCCAGGTCGTTGCATCGACCTTGTACGGTTCGCCTGTCGTTGAAAGAGCGCACGCAGCTAGTGACGAGGTGACAACAACGCTCTTGACGCTGCGGACTTTTGCCGCCGCTTCGAGAAGGTACAGGTTGGAGTTGATGGTGTCATCAATGACTCCTTGGTTCTGTGGGTTCATGTCCATGTTCATGGCAGTATGAACCACACCATCCACGCCTTGGAGCGCTTCATCGAAAGCATCAGGTGTCGAGATATCGGGGACTTGGACAAGCTCGAAATTGGGACCAAAGAATGCCTTCATCCAGGAGTTTACTGTGATGGAGCGAACGGTACCGCGGACACGATAGCCGCGCTGGAGAAAGACTTGCACGGCGACGCTAGCTATGTAACCATTGGCGCCTGTTATGAGGATCAGACCTTGTGGAGGAACTGAAGACATCGAGGGAGATGTTGCTGCTGAGCGAAGGCGGGCGTGGACGACTAAACACCGATAGTAACATGTTGGAAGCTAGCAGCGTAGACGGGATTTTATAGCGATGCAATCATTGTTTCAAGAAGCGTAGGAACAGCCTCATCAAATAGCCCGAGTCTTACGTGCACTAACATTCCATCACTATCTCGCATCCCCAAACAAGTCTAGCCTCCTCGCATTCTCAATTAGGAAAACGAGGCTCCACTCTGACTCCCTCGTCTAATGAGAAGCAGTAAAAATCAAGTCCCCTTCTCAGACTCTCCCTCTCTCTCGTTCTCCCAAAACAAATCATGTCATCCCCGCGCTTTTCCAATACGATCCTCGTTGCAGGAACGAGTGGCCAAACCCCTTCGATACAAACGTTTGGGCCGTTGGACCAGCCAAGGAAGAAGCGGCCCCATCGGAAGAGTCGGAAGGGTTGCAATGCCTGCAAGCGCCGGAAAGTAAAGGTATGACTACCCGTTTTGTACAGGGTTCGAGTTGACAGCGTGTAGTGCGATGAGAGAGTGCCGTGTACGAATTGTCTACAGCGTAATGAGCAGTGTTTTCAGCCATGTCATAATTCTGTTGCTATTCCTGTCGTGCCCAAGGCGATTGACCCGGTTCCGTGGATCAATCTCATGCATCTGGAGCTCTTTCATCACTGGGATAAGGAGACCCGACCGACCCTTGCATTTCCACAGATCTGGCCCATAGTCCTGCAGCAGGCTTTTCATGTACTACCCCAAGCTCCAATAGCCATGATTATTACTGACGTAAAATAGGAAGACTTTGTCATGTCGGCCATTCTCTGTACCTCAGCAATGCACTTATCTTCCCTCTGCCCCCACGAGACTAGATACAAAGATGCTTCAGAGCATCTGATGGCCAAAACCGTGCAATTGTTCCGCAAGAACTTATCCCGCCCACTCAATAAACAGAACTGCGAAGCACTCATGGGAACAGCCCTTCTCGTCAATTACATCTCATGGTTCGATCTTGACTTCCTCCACGGCCAGACCAAACTAGAACTTTCGAAAGACCAATTATTCTTCCTCACGCCTGGCATCATTGAGTTGTGGTTTAGGTCGATGCCTATCTTCATTGACCAGGGGAGCATCTTCGCCGACGTCGCGAGGCACTCTCCCAGGTTTCACATCGAGCAGGCTCTTGTGTCTTGGGATCATGACCCAGAGCGTTTCGTTGGCCTATTTATGACGATCTGGGATGATCCTCGCTATCAAGGGGAGAATTACTCTGCGAAAAGTGATGAGCCGACGTCGTGTGCTTGGCGTCTTCTTCTAGGGATGGAGAATCAGATACCGCATACTTCCCCTAAGTCTCCTCCATCAGAAGAATCGTGTGAGGATGATAGACACAACCAATCACTCACTCATCTCAAAGAAGTCATCACCGATGTCACAGACAAGTTCACATTACCCAATCACCCAGCAGCTTCCATAGTTCTATCCTCTCAGTCCGACCGCTCAGTCTTCGAAACCCTCATCCACCGCGTGTCGCCGCTTCTATGCTGCGCATCGCTCGCTCGCGACCCGATACCTTACGACATGGCTTCTATAAGTCACCACATCGAGGAGCTGTTTTTTGGAGTGCCGGTGCTTTGTTCTGGGCCGATTGCACGCTGGATTTGTCACGGCGACTCTAGGATTCTCATGTTGCTGTGTCATTTTTACCGCGCTGCGCAAATTCTTCTGTCGAAGACGAGAAACTGGTGGGGGCATACAAGAAGTTACGTCATGGAGCATCTCATTATGGATGAACTAAAGTTGAGAGGGCTTCATTTCGACTTTTATCTTTGACGGAAGATTCAAGAGAGGTTGGTTCAAGGTGTTTATCACATTGGAAAGAGGAAAAAAAGCGATAGACAATAGCTTAATATTTCACTATAGAACTTGCAACGGGAGTTAAAGACATGCGTTGCTATCAGTTGTACAAGTTCTCGAGCACTGAAAGGCTGAACGCGAAAAGTCCTGACGTGCAGATATTGTCGCCAAGACATTTCCCAATAGTCATTGATGGAAGTTAGATCAGCTTCAGAATCCAGAGCTGGTCAGTACGGAGATCGTTGAGGGATCCATGCGAACCAACAATTCGAGTACTTAGAAAGCATCATAGTCAGTAACGATCTCCAACTTTCACAAAGAAAGGACTACTCACCCGTACTGAGCGCTGCCGCCCTGAAGGGTAACCCAAGTTCCGTTCGGGATGTTCTCAATCCTACACTTCGGGTCAGTACGTCGATACTCGCCTCTTAGGCTGACTTACTTGACAATAGTTCCGTGAGCAGGGAAGTATCCAACAGGACGGATGCACCAAAGCTGATGCCCTCCAAAACCACCATACTGCCAGCCAACGATCTCAGTACCATCAGAAGTACCTCCATTGTACAGATCCATAGCTCCTACTCAAAGGTTCAGCATCACGTCCTCTATGTAAGTCCGTAGAGGCACTTACGTCCAGAAGCCCTGACGTTCTGAAGTCTGAACTGGGGCTGATCATCAGGACCATGCTGATACTTGACGCACTTCCACTGCTGGTTCTCGTTCAGATGGGCTTGCCATCCGATACAGGGAGTGCCGTCGGGAGGGTTAGTGAAGCCTAGTTTTGTGTCAGAGGGAGAAGCAGAGTGTGAAGAGGGGCGTACCATCTTTGAGATCGATGGCGGTGCCGGTTGCAAAGTTGACGAAGGCTACGGTCTTGCCTTCAAGGTCGTGGGCGCTGATCATGGACATCTTGATGGTTATTTTGTGGGTTGATGTAAATAGTGAATTGTTGGTGTGATGAGAAGTGTTTATCATTACACAGGAGAGGTGCAACCGACGGCCTTTATACCTTTTTTACACGTTTAGCTGATACAAATATATCCTCAGAGTCAAGCTGAACGACGTTGATCATTCCTTAACATGGAACTTCAGCTATCCATTTGCAATAACGGTGGAATCTTGGTGAAGCTCGAGTATTGAAGCCTGTCGAATAAAAGACTTGATCTACTAGTTTCAACAAAAGTGAGGCCTTCCAATATCTGCGACATGGGTACGATAGTTTGACAACACAGGTGCCGCTGATATGCGATTGGTCATTGAACTCCCCTCAGCTGGCGACAGTCCAGCCCTATTACTAAGTCGTACGCATCGTAGCATCTACGCTCGGACGCTGCCGAAATCTCACTGCATGACGGCACGTGTCAGCTAGCCACAATTGCATAGACCCCGCTCAACATCCCTTCAACTGTCTGAATAGCTACGGTACATTTTATTACACACAGATATGCCGGCAGCTGCAAATGGATCATCCTAGCATATGGGTCTCAAAATCAGCTCACATTCCCCAGTCTCAGCTCGCCCAAATCAACGCCACGTTCAGAACTACTACATTTATGCTATATCGACCATTCTATCATTGAGACATTCCCATCTTCGATGACTACCCCTCCCAAAGAAACTCCTGCTTAATCCCCGGTATCAACGGCCTCAGCACCATACCGTAATCCCCTCCATTAGGCGTCCTCATGAGCGTATGAATGTGGAACTTGGCAGGTTCCTCGTTATTCAAAAACACGCCCGAATGGTGATCAAACTCAAATATCACCACCGGACTCTGGATCCGATAGTAAAACGGATCATTATCACTGTACCCTCCGATCCAGCACCAGTACGTCTCATGGAACCACTTCTTCAGCAGTTCCAAGCGTAGCTTTCTCGCTTTGTCGGGTAAATAAAGGAAGAACTCATTCGCGATGCCAAGGATGTACTCCTGCTGTTGGGTTGACATATCCGACACGAGAATGCCTTCGTAGGGAACGATTCTGTTATCGCGATAAGCACCGCATAGATGGCGTTGATCATCATGATTCCATCGTCCATGAGGCATCGCAGGATCTTTCATAAGCTTATACACTTGCGAGGCCTTTTGCTGCTCTGGTGAGAGACTCTGCATCAGACGCAATCCGAGAGCTTCCTCTCTGTGCAGAATTCGTGTACCCTTATAAGGTCCCTCATCAATGAGATTAGGCTCCGCGCCCGTGAACCACGGCGACACCACAATCTGAGTCTTGTACAGAAAGATATTCAGACACAGATGATGGCCGTAGAATGAGTAACCCCAAGGTCGAGTTGTCGATGGTTCACCAAAAAGAACAAAATTGTAGGAGAATTCGTTCATGACGGCAGGTGTCTCAACCAGCTCGCCTAGGAAATGATTGACGCGCATGGCTCCAAGGGCTTTTTGGTAACCTTCTGGCGAGAGCGTGAGTTCCAAAACTTTAAGCACCTTTGACCTCAGATCGTTTGAGAGTTCATCGAGTCGAATTCCTTTGTCGCTGAGGAGGAACTCGGGGTTTGACCATGAGCGCCATTCAGGGCTGTCGATATGATAGCACGTCTTGAGCTTCTGGTCCTGGCTCAGATCGGCGCACAGGCTATCCGTGGCCTCGACGATAGTGTCGATGGGTATACCATCATCTTGTAGCTCAAATAGGCCGTCTCTGACGACACCTACGCCGCATTAGTCGGTTTTCATGATATGCTCAACTCAGCGGAGGGTATCGCATACCATCATTTGTGATACCCTTGTAAGGCTCCTTAAACAAATCGCGCCAGTGCAGGTACAATCCATGAAGCCAAGGGGGCTGGCCCTCTTTCTTGAAAATATCAGCATATTCATAAGAATCCTGCTTCTTCATATTCTGGAAGCGCGGCTGGTTTAGGTCCGGAAGATACTGGCGAAAGGCCCCATCAGAGCCGGATTGAGAAGCCATGATTGATGCTTGCGTTGGTGACAACGATAAAGTGCTGGTCTCAGTGCCTACAAAGCTGGAGTATGAATGTCTGTGTCAATTTGTAACGACGCGATCCCCTCAAAACAACGGATGTATCATACGTTTCTGGCTTCTGATATCCGTCTTTCTTACGACGACTGGTAGTAGTTGATTGGTCTCCGGGTTTTCCGTCATCACCAAATGCGGGGTTGGAGTGGGTGAGCGGGATATCCGGGGGCTCCGATACAGGAGGTCGGCAGATAATAGCGGAGTTGGCGGGCGGCTTCGTTCATCAGAGTAAATAATATCGCGAGTACAAAGTGATACCAGAAATTGCACATTGACTTGAGACTCGTAATAGCATATCACTCACGATGGCTTCTTCTGCATTCAAGCGTAAGTGTACCCCCACCAAATATACGTCAGAGCTAAAAATGAGACAGGCCTTGTGCGTTTCGTTCCTAAATCAGCGCCCTCAAGCATCTTGATCGGAGAGCCAGTTCAAGCTTCTGTTGATGTCGGTTTGGCATCCCGTGAAGGAAAAGACATTGCGGTCAATGTTTTTTCAGGGCGATCTGTCTTGTCGCCTGGTTCCCGAACCGACCGCACTGAATCGGTCGAGCGCCTCTTGTCACCTTTGGCGCAGGAGGAGGTTGGTACTATCCGATGTATTGGATTGAACGTAAGTACATTCATTGAATGCTATGATTGAGACTGGGAACTGATTGTCTGCAGTACGTTCAGCATGCGAAGGAGGTCAAGATGGATATCCCGACAATCCCCACGCTGTTCCTGTAAGTATGCTGCCAGCTCTCAACGGGCAAATGTCCTAACGTATGCTCCAGTAAGCCCAACACAGCACTTGGGGACCCTTGGCCAGCTTCAACTCTGCTCCCCAAAATCACTCAAAACGACGGCAGCGGTGACTACGAATCTGAGCTGGCAGTCGTGATTGGCAAAGCAGCAAAGAACGTTTCTGAAGAGAACGCCATGGACTACGTCCTGGGCTTCACAGCAGCAAACGACGTCTCGAGCCGAGTCTCTCAACTGAACCAGTCGCAGTGGTGTTTCTCCAAGGGCTTTGATGGAGCTTGCCCTATCGGTAAGGCCTGATGCCTGGACGTGGCGAAAAAAAGCTAATCAGCGATAGGTCCAACTTTGGTGTCGACCTCGGAGATTCCAGATCCTTCCAAACTTCACATCCGCGGTCTGAAGAATGGCGAGGTCATGCAGGACTGCTCACTGGAGTATGTATCGCCACATTCCCTTTTTTTCGTGGGTATATCAGCTAACATCACATCACATAGCGACCTTATCTTCAGCGTTCCCAAGCTGGTCAGCTTCCTATCACAGGGAACAACCCTTCCAGCAGGTACTGTCATCATCACAGGTACCCCAGCTGGTGTAGGTATGGGCAGAAAGCCCAAAGAGACTCTTTCTCATGGTGATGAGTTCAGAGTTGAGATCCTGCCACATATTGGGACGTTGGTTAATACCTTTGAGAACGAGTAGTCAGACACCTTATGATAGATATTCAGAGAAATAAAGATCTTATTTATTAAACAGAATTTGCAAAAAAAGATGAGTGATGTAGTAGGCTTTTTTTCTTTTCTTTTTTGTTTCTTTATTTGATACTGTTATCGCTGTTCTTCCTGATTACAGTTATCTCTGTTCTTACAGTAGTGGTATCTCGTTGTATTGCGGGAAAGATATTACAGTTATCCTGTTCTCTCCACGGTGGTTGTCTGTCGTTGAAGCGGGAATTGTAGCGATGGACTCTAGAGATTTGAGTTCCAAGTCTTTGGGTTCGTGGTTCTTTGTGCCCACTACACCACTCTTGTTTGGTTGTGCTAATAGTTCAGCGTTTTTGGAACATAAGGGTTGGTTTCGTGCTCAGTGTTAGTCATCTGTGACGCGGGCATGTCTGAGGATGTTGTTAAAGTTTGTCTGAGATGGATGAGTTAATCCAACCACTGAGAGGCGCACATTCCAACAAACTTTGGCAAAGAGCACTTAGGCTACAGAGTGACTCTGCCATCAAGGTTAAACATGAAATACAATGTTCACAAACAGCCAAGAGCACAGAAGAGGTCAGAGACGCCATCTCCGTTACTTGGGGCATTCCCACATTGCATTTGCCTAAGCATTTCATCTTAGAGACACGAACATCCAGCACACCACTCAGGACTGGGACATCTATGCATCGATCATTGGTTATTCGCTTTACATGAACAGTTGGCAGTGAATAAAAAACAGTATGAAGCAAAATGATATACATTTATTACATACAAATGGCAAAAAAAAGTGAGTGGTGTAGTAGGTAGGCTGTTTTTTTTCTTTGCTTTTTTTCTCAGTTGCTGTTATCTCTGCTCTTCTGGAGGGGGAGACGCTGTTATCACTGCTCTTCCAGGGGAGGATAGGAGTTTTGACTGCTGTTTGTAACTGCTCTTTCAGAGGGCGCTGCTGTTGTCTCTGCTCTTTTTGTGGTGAAGGTAAGGGAGTTGAAAGGGTGGACTTTGAGATTTTGGGTTCAGATCTTACAATCTGAAGGGAGTACATTACCTACTACACCACTCTTGTTTGGTTGTGCTAGTAATTCAGAGCTTTTGGAATATAACCCTTCACACTCAGCGGCCGAGATTTGTCATCCGTAAGAGAGAAGCGTGAAGGGACGTGTTTGAGTTTGCAAGGAAAGTCTGTATGATCTTTGCTGCACGGTGAAGAGATTGGGAACGGGCAGGCAGCCATGCTTACCATGATATGTAGATTCAGTACGCAAGACAATAGATTCAACACGTGTATCAGTTGTATAATCAGTCTGATATTCCAAACATTTATTGATGACATCTGTCTGACCTTCCTATATTGGTGATCTAGCTATCCAGCAGAGGAGGGACCTTCTCAACGAGATACTCAACAATAGCATCCGGCCCCTTCTCAACCTGCAATCCCGTCGGAATAGCATGAAGTTTGATATCAGGCACAATAGACTTTGCCAATGAGTGAATTTGCTGCGCCTCCTCCGGAGTCCACATGGAAGCCGAGAACTGAGAAACAAAGTTAGACTCATCGCATAAGCTTTCTGGGTCATATCTCACTCACCAATACATTCGGCTTGTGCTCTGTTACTTTCGGAACAACCTCATCGATGCCTAAATAAATTAGTCGCGTGTCCGCATTGCACCATGGATAAACTTACTCGAACAGTTAGCCACGTAGATAATCTCGTAGTCATCTTGCAGCTCGGTGATCAAGCGTCCGATAAGGCGTTTTGCGCGCTCCGGGGCCGTGTTGACGGTGACAAGTCGGAATGGACCTTTCCTTGTAGACATTTTGATGGTATTTTGCTTGCAGAATGATTCGGCCAATTGTTGTTGTATGAGGTGAGGTTAGTTATACATCTTTGACGGCAGTTCGGATATACCTCGCCCGCTACCCCGCGGAACTTCCGAGAGCATGTGGGGGCGGTAGATTCAGGTGGCCGGTTACGGAGGATGACATGCTGTATGAATTCCGAGCTCCCCCCTGCCCCCTCTCTATCACATTCGGCGAGAAGGAGTAGGAAGAGTGAAACAGATTCCTCATCACGGCCAAAGCGCAAAGGCAGAGAAACTGGTGACCACGTCCGATTCAAGTCGCCTCGGCAGAAGTTCGGTTAACGGGCTCAACAGTTAGGCCCCCATCGACATTGGCAAACATGGGGCCCGTGTGTTAAAAGACACCTACTTCTTGTGGCTGTAAGTGCAGGAGCCACTCTTATGAGCATCTTGGTAGAGATTGCTTGTTTGAACGGCCTAGGGTTCTAATGGGCTCTTATCAAGAGACCTATTGCTCTTCCTAGCATCCTCTGCGCCTGCCCCGGGCTCTGGGCATCAGCCACCAACTTACTGGATGGACCTGACGCCAAGTCGAGTATGCTGTAGATCCTGGTCTTCAATGGAAGATCAATCATATTATCAAACTGGAGATGGAGATATATGCCAATCATAAGAAGTAGGTATCCTCTTCTGCCATGATTGGCATGGAGATATGATCATTGGTGGAGAAGTAAGGAAGAAGTGTAGTGGTAAGAACAGCTCTTGAATTTAATTCACGACTACCAATAATTTCCACCGAAGCCAAACTTCATCGAGATCTATATCCACACCCTGACATGAGGAGCCATCTAACTATGTCAGATAGAGGAGCATTGTCCTCATGCTCAGGACCTCGTGGGTAGCCATGGTGATAGGCATCGCCATCTGTATTGAAACGATGTCTACCTTCTCCAGCACATGTTGAAACCCCATGAGCATAGTTCTGTGCGATTGTCTGCTGTTCCAATCTCCAGGCCAATTCTTCCTCTTCTCTGGCTTCTTCTAACTCTCTCAGCCTCGCCTGCTCGCGTCGACGGCGATCCTCTACAAGGATGCACCCTGCATCTGTGTCCTCAAACGGCCGCCTTTGATTGAGCTGCGCGATAATTGCGGGAGGTTCGAAAGATTGGGCCGACACAAAGTGATGCAGAATCTGCAGACCAGATTCCTCATCACCGCGGAATCGAAAATATCCACAACCGCCTGCGATCATATCTTGCCAATACTTTTCGGAGTGTTTCAGCGCTGCTTCACGGCCCTGACATATCTGGCCCAGTTCTTCGTTAGGAATGGTATCCCACATAGTGGAGGCTACTACTACACGAGAGTAGAAGTGTGGACCGGCGAGAGCCTTCAGCATCTGTAAGTTGAGGAAGTCCGCACTGCAAACTCTTGTATCCGTAATTCTGTGTAAGTAAATTATACCAGAAAGAGAGTGTCCTGAGCCTGTATCAAGATATCTTATGATAGTTCTTAAAATATCCATATTATCCCGGGTTGTATCATTGAAGCCAGGGGTATCAATCAGAGTAAAAATTAAACCACTTTCAGAAACGTCGTAAGATGCGCAGTGAGTCGTACCTATACAAACACAATGAGTGACTGTCTTGAAGCTTTAGTAAGAGAGTAACTCACAAGAAACCATAGAATGGCCAATTTTCGCATCACATCTAGCTGTGCGGGCTATGAATGAAGACTTGCCAACCCCGCTGGCCCCAAGGACGAGAATTCTATGCTTATCTGCATTTGGCGGTGTGTGTTGTCTCTCCGTAGGCTCACTATACTCTATCAGATACTGTCAAATTGCAAATAATTTAATAGTAATACCTTGGAACTAAATGCCACGTGTCTTCCATGATTAGTTTATAGAAGAAGTTATAATAGAGGCAAGGTTGGCATATGTTGAACTTTGACTAGAAGAGATCTAGATCCTGGGTGTGTAGAGAGATTTATGAAAGGCATTGATTTCCGTTAAATAGCATGATCTAAGAACAATTCTTACTTACCATGATTGGTGCAGACCGCCGTATCCGAACAGCAGGGTAAGATAACGCAATTCGAATACGAGGTGAGGCTTTCAAGGGAAGCAATCATTTTTACTCTTTCAAGCCTTGCGAGAGCTCTTACAACAACAAAAATCCAGAAAACGTCATGATATTTGTGTTTCCTGAACATCAGGCGATATTACGTTATATACTACATCCTCCTGGCCGAAGATGAGACGAGGCTTTGGACACAGCAAATCGTTTTTATGCTTTCCAGCCTCGCAACGGCTGATGTTGAGTCAAATGCAATACACGTCACCATTTTTACACTTAAGAACCACTGAGGCTGAAAAGGGCCGGAATATACTCCTGTGGCACGCCGACCGCTTTTCAAATGATTAGCCCCAAGGCTTGGTGGTGGCCTTTATCGCTTCCGTTGTCCTAGAAACAGGTCAAGAGGGTATCAACTATCAAGGTGCAATTGCGTCACCACCATTTATGACTAACGCTGGCTCAAATGTGTCTTCAAGTGAGCTGAATTCACAATCAAAGACTGCTTCTAAGTTATAGCTACATTGTCTAACCTACTTATTTAATCTAATGGGTGGCCTGTTACGATTCAACTATTTCACCCACTCAAAGAAGCAGGACTCTTCAATATCCAACGCATAATGGCGCCATTTTCAAACATTAATATTGCTGTCATCGGCGTTACCGGTGCTGGAAAGACGACCTTTGTTAGCAAGGCGGCCAATCGAACAGACTTGGAGATCGGCCATGGGATCGACTCATGTAAGAGAGTCCCTCACTCTACGTCCAAGTCAGAAGTCTAGACTAACAGATAGTCCAGGTACGCAAGATATCAAATCGGCCACGTTTACCTTAGATGGTCATGAAGTAACGCTGATTGATACGCCTGGTTTTGACGAAACATTCAAGTCTGATGGGGACATCCTACAACTGGTTGCAAATTACCTATCTGCAACTTATGAAAACGGTACCCTATTGAATGGACTTATTTTTCTGCAGCCTATCCACGGCACCAGGCTTCAAGGTAACGAAACGAAAAGAACTCGGCTGTTCAAAAGAATTCTCGGTGAGGATGCATACAGCCGCGTCATCATCGCGACAACAATGTGGGGTATGCTCAGAGATGATACGCATGGCGATCAACAGACCCAGGAAAGAAGAGAACGCAATGATGTCTGGGGCGACATGGAGGTACTTGGGGCGCAAATCGTTCGCCACGATGACAATCAGAACTCAGCCTTGAACATCATTCGCAAGGTGTTCGACTTTCCAAACCCACAGCCTCTACAAATCCAGACCGAACTGGCACTTACTAATGGGAGAGTTGCGCTTACATCGGCTGGAAGACAGCTCGATGAAGATCTAGGAGAAGTTGTCGCTTGTCTGAGACGAGAGATCAGGTCATTGAGACGGGAACGAAAGGCGGCACGGTCAGAGATCCATGATATGCAAGAGAGGCTTCGGGAAATCGAGGCACAAAAGTCCAGCCTGGGTGGGGCAGTTGTAAGTTCACAGGCACTCTCCTCAGAGCTGACAAGAGGCTAACAGGGCTACTTTATTAGACGCAAGGGTTTATGGAGTTTGTTGGTACAACTGCTAAGACTAAATGTATTATCCTTTAACTACAGCAGCTACTTAGTATAAAATGGGTTACAGAAGCCGGTTTCATGCGACATCGATGAGGGCCAGTTTGACAACTGGAAGATGGTGGGTTGACGGATGTCAGGACTTGTGATGGGAAATAAATGTTGGCATAGCCAGGATATACTCTGAGAAGTGCCGATTGCCCAAGTAGCTAATACAATACTGGTATCTGTTTAGTCAGTCTTTTTATGCTAGAAAATACTTATGCAATAAATATCGCTAGATGTATTGCCTGTAAGAGCTTGTCAAGATGCCTTTTGCTGAGATGTAAGTACACTTACGTTCTGTTAGTAGGAAAATTGAGTTTAGCTTAAGGACTACAGCTACATAGTACCTCTGGCTTACAGCTTTGATCACCGATGCTTTCCCACTGTCGGTGTTAGAAACGAATCGCGACGTCGACCCCATAATTAATGCTTTGCATACCTCAGCAGACAGAACTTAGTAATGCTGACTCATTACGGATCCGGATCCTGATCTCGTATTCCATTAATAAGGTTTATGTCCCCTGTTTGATAGTCACTAAGTGGCAAGCTGCATAAGGTAGTAATTGCTTCTCAACATTGATTTGAACCATCATCATGCAACCTCATTAGTCCCTTCTTGATTCTCCCCAGCGCAAATCTATTGATGAGCACCATGAACGATGCCAATTCTCTGCCGTTTCAGCTCGATGCTGACTTCAGCGAGATGGTAGACACTGAACAGAAAATTACCTTGATTCTTACGTCCTATCTTTCAGAAACACAGAGTATTACAGCTGCAGAAGCCGCTGCACAAATCGATAATCTTTTTCCGCACCAACCTGAAACAGACGGGAATAAAAAATCAGCAGGAGGGTTCCTTGCCGCCTTTTGGGACCTTGCGTTCCAAATCGCTGTCCAGCTTGACTATCAAACTCCACAAATGCAAAAGTTCATCTCTTTGATTAAAGCCCTGCGTGACCTGCCCAGTACTGCTGTCCTGGAGGACGGCAAGCGTTTATGGCAGGACTTACCGGACCTGTCGCTTTTCTTTACTGAAAGATGGAATCGTAAGTACTTGATCCTGACATTCTTGCCCTGTAACTTTTTGAACAAAGTGCATGCAGCGTGCTAACGTGATAAATAGAAGCAGGCATTACGAATCAAGCTACCATTCCACCTGAAGCTATTCGGCGTTGGATCAACATGAACGGCCTAGCCGCATATCTCACGATTGAAAATCTTTATGGAGGTTGGTACCGCGCGTTGGAAAGTATCAAACGAGGCCTTGAAAACGGTAGTAGAAGGGAAGCTCAAAACATCATCGAATGTTTTGCTCCCGCAGCGGCGACTTGGTTTATTCTGTCATCGCAGCAGATTTATCACATGTGCAAAGAGAACGCGATTCAAGACTCAAGTAGTCGGGGGCATCTATGGAAAGGAAGATCTGGGTTCAATCTGGAGCGTTGGACTTTTTGGCGATCACGATTTATTGAGTTGGCAAATCACTCTTTAGCGACTGATGAGCTGAGGAGGGTTTTCTTGGAGGCGGAGACTGCCATGGCTACAGTGAGCGAGTGATTCAGCCGGCCGTGTATTTCCTATTAGTATCCTTCCACGACTAAAACAAGACGGGAACACACCCGTCTGATTTGACAGTTGGTATTGGTCTTGCTGAATATACAACATGCACTGAGTACTTCGATGCTGCAATGATGAATCTTTCTGCTTTGAGTAAGTGCGGCTTGAACAAGCAGTAGAAATAAATTAGACTCAAGTCAATATCCCTGTTTCACCCTACTGTATGTCTTCTGCTAGCTTCCTGTACGCTCGGATCCAATTGTTGCGGAGCTACATGCATAGTCAGGAATAAAAAACTCGTATTATCTAGCGGCGGCCGACTCAACACATGAGGCCCGCTTCATGGCCTCCAAATAGTCTGAGTAACAGGGGAAGAGGCATTTCATTTCCCCTTGCATGTAGAGTTGAGTTTACTGTTATCTGATTACCCGCCTGCGGGACGAGCTGAGTCCCAAACTGATCCGGCTTTGGCGTTGCCCCCGTACATTAAATCAGAATGGCAAGTGGATGGCTCAGTCATGCAATTATAAAGACAAGCCTAAGAGCTTACTAAGCTTCATTCATAGTAATTCGAGCTCAGCTTGTGCTTGGTAAAGAGCTGTAGTCCAGGGATATAGTGGTCTTGTGCTCAATACCTTGTATTACCCTGGAAAATGACCTTCCACTACAGGAAGGCTGATATGATGCTCCTGAGACTATGGCTGTAGAATTTCAATTGCCGAATATCTAAGGATTTCAAGCCCTGCTCCTCGTATTCTTACACGACGCATCACTTGCCTCGCCTGTCTCTATAAAGATCATGGTTTACCTCCGCTTTAGGAGTATCTCGAGCAGCATCGCCTCTCTTCAGCATTATTACACGAATTTCAAAACACTTATATCAATATGATTGGGCTACAGGGCATAAGCCTTGTCCTCTTAATCGCTGGTCAGGCCACCGCAGCTACTATACCTTCAGAATCGAACACAGGTCTCGAGGTTCGTGGAATGCCACCGGTAAGTAAAAGCTAGCCTATCTATCACGACTCAGAGTCAATTAAACTAATTAATTTGTCTAGCGTGTTACCTGCAAAGTCAGCACCGGTACTTTCATCTTTACTGTAAAAGAGGCCCGCGAGGAGTACAATCGAGTGAGAGGTCTCTACAACCCGAGTACTCAGAAATATCCCACCAAGAGCGGTTATCCCCACGAGTTCAGCAATTTTGGCAACATCAAGTTCGACGACACTGCCTGCAATTCAAAGAAGCGCCCGGTTAAGATTTACGAATTTCCCATCTACCAGCGCTCATCTGAGGGCACTGGAGCTGTGCATTATGATGCCAACAAGTCAAAGTCCGACCAACCTGGGCCAGGAGAATGTCGTGTTGTCTTTACGGCGGAGAACGGGCATCTTTGCGGCGTTATGTGCCATAAGAGCATGACACCCGGTGGCGATCAAGGATTTATCAAATGCACTGCCTAAGGTTGTTTATTTATTGGCTTGATATCTTTTGTGAGATATTATATATTCAATTTATGTAACAAGCGAGATCACCAGATATATAAAATCATCAGCTTTACGAATCCCCCAAGTACGAATTACAATTAACACACGCTGAACTCTTTAATAAATTAAGACTATCTACTTCCTTCTTCTCTAGACATAATGGCCACTATCTACATGGTCCTTTTATTATTTTTAGTCTTGCCGCATGTTCAACAACGCTTCTCCTCAACCCCCCTTGATCACCATTCGATTGTCTTTTAAGTCGATTCAAATTCTGAATATGGCGGCACTACTTAAATGGACGCTCTTGTGACAAATTATCTTCAGTGGGAGAAGAATAGATCACGCAGACAGTTGGGAGAGCCGTGACTATTGGTCCTTGACTCGTTCATCGAAAGCTAGTGATGCGAGATTAGGCGCTGGGACCTCAACGTGAAAGCAGAGATACTTCAACATTACAGCAACAATGCCAAAACTTCTCAGGGACAGAATCCAATGGAACGCAGAATAAATGCACCAATTTCCATCAATGAATCGAATATACGCAGTCTATGACAGCTTCTAGGTGCCCTACATCTACTGTGCCTCGCAACCTAGGACTAGAATGGGTTAAAGTTCAGGACTGCAAAATGGTCTGCACAGGGCCAGCTCCGCTCTTAGGCCGCTTCTCGCGCAGTGGACACGCAAACCGGGCTATACCGTTGAGCTTATCATACAAGCTAGTGGACAGCTCAAACCCAAACGCAGAAGTTCTAGAATTAAGGGAGTAGGAAACCCTTTTTAATATCCCATAATGACTAAGCGTTGTTGGTACGTAAGACAGCCAGCAATTCGGTGTGCGAGCAGGGGTCTGTTGTGGTTTTATTAGTTAGTAAGCCTGCAGCAAAGACTGGATTTGTTAGACGGCATGACATGAGCATTACAAATCCGCGTCAATGAACCAATGACATCCCAATTTTGGTCGCAATCAGTCGGAGATTATGCACCATCTTCTGAAATTGCTATCCCTTCACTTGAAGCTGGTTACTTATGTTAATAAGCTAAGTGCTGTCTGACATGTCTAGCTACAACATTCCATTTCATCCTGAAAGCTGTTCTTTCTCGAGATAACTCATATTCATGCTCCACGAATTTACTCTTTATTTTCACCTGTGTTTGCGGCGGTCATCTTATAGACTTTTTATTTTATTTTAGTATCTAGATTTGGATAACAACCGGTATCACAGTGCTATCGAAATAAGCTATCTAACGAATGATCATCGGATTTGTTTGGCTTGATCATGTTGTTCTTGCTTCTCAAAACACGCTACCGCGCATGTGTCGTGAAAACAATCAAAAGAGCGCAAGAAGTGTAAGTGACTAGCCTGAATATGAGTACGCAACATGCTTCTGCGGTATAACCCTCAAGGATGAGAGATTCTGACACAGTGTATAGTCCCTTTTACCATAGCAGGAGGTACTATGGGCAAACAACTGCTAGCGAAAAGAATACACACCCTTTAACCATATGGGATTGCGAGCCGGTACGTTAACTTATGAGGCCGTGCGAACTTGTTCGGTAGTAGGTTCTAAGTGACTACTAGCTTTATCAGAACATGACGCCGATCCTTGGATGGGCACTCAAGGGAGATGTAAACGTCGAACGGATGAGTAACACACTCAAACTGTCGGTTCTTCGTAAAGCTCCGTGGCTGACCGGGCGCTTGGCATGGAGAGATAAACGTGTAAGACCTCTCATCCATTCCTGATACCTATTTCATCTTTATATACGCACTTTCCTCAGGCGCTGATACTTTCCGGCTAAAGTTTAAAATTGATATCCTTGAAGCGTCGCAGGAACAGTCTGAGCCCTTCAGGGTCACCACGTTCAACGCACCAGATCGAGCCCTGCATGAAATTCTTCCCAACTACATTCCTTGTGGATCGGCGTCTCCTTCTGTCAAACGATTCGACCCGCGTAAGGTCACCTGCCTGCAGCCTCTAGCAGCCTTCACGAAAACAGCCCACCAGTGTGTAGCCCAGAATGAGCGGTTGATGCATCTTCATTTTGTGATTGCCAAAGACCTAACTCTGATGTGCGTCGCATGGCAGCACGTCGTACTCGATGCACCCGCCCTGAAACTGATAGTTGCCGAGTGGGAATACCTTCTCGCAAAGGAAATTGGCATGCGCACGCACAATCCGGATAACCAGAGACCGGAGAGCGAGGGACTCAAGGGCAGACCTAACTTGGATGAATTGATCAGTACTCTTCAGACAAATTCCCCTTCCTCCCTTCCAGGGTGGGCGGCCGTCACTCTTTGGGGTGGATTGAAGTTGAAATTATTGTCGAAAATTTATGGTCTCCGTTATCCGCGCACATTTGGAACGGCCTACTTGCCCTCAAAGCTTGTTGCTGGACTGGTTACACGGGTAAGGTCAAACGCTAGCCCAGGAGTAGTACTCTCGAGAAATGACATCGTTGCTAGCTGGTTTTACAAGGTAGGATAATCGTTCACTGCTTCGATTGTATCCATCCGGGATGAACAGGCTGACAAAGTAATAGGCAACATGCGGAATTTATAAAACGAGAACACCAACGACCTTATCTCGAGCTGTGAATCTACGTGGCAAGCATGCTCTCATCTCGCCGAGTGTATCGGGCAACGTTTTAGGCCTGGCCGTCATGCCGAGTGTTCAATCTGGAGCACTTCAGCATGCGTCACTGGAGGATCTAGCATTGGCAACTCGCCGTTCTGTAGAGAAGTTCAAAGATCCAGATTACGTCTCCGAATTCATAGGATTCAGGATGAATTGCGGTAACGCAAACCGCATTGCGATTCCGGATACGAAGCTCAGCAATCAGCGATGCCTCATCACATCTTTCGTGAATCTCGGGCTCTCCAATCCGAATTTTGGAGAAGGAGTGTCAGTAGAGAGACCAGTACAATTAACGATGGAGCCGATTGTAATAAGAGTCATTGATGATGCTAGAGGCGGATGGAGTATCCATGGAAACCTACCGCATGCAGCTTGGGATGCTTTAGAGACAAACATGGAGCGAGAAATGGAAGGCCTTGATGGCAAGTCCCAGCGGAAAGCAATCGAGACTGGCGTCAAAGGGGCTTAGGAGATCATCTACTATCACGAGATCTGTTTGAACAATGCGCATTGTTTGCTTTTATTGATCTTATTGAGAGCCTAAGTACCAAGTTCTCTCTGCTGATTTTAGCTCTCAGCTACAAGTCTCAACTGCAAACAGTGATTTCAGATGCAGTCAGGAAGCTAGACCTAACGATATTCGACTATTCCAACAGTCTATGCACGTCTGCGCCTACGGGTTGTGAGAGGCAATCTCAAACGTAGCTCCCTCCCCACAATCACCACCAGTCGCAAATCCACCACCACAAACATCCTGAACCGAAACCGAGATTCCCGTAAAGTTCTCATCAGAGTCAACCTTACCAGGGAATTTATCATCCCCAGTCTTGACTTCACAGCCATTGATTCTTCCAAAGGCACTGGCAGCACAGTTGAAGGAAAACTCTCCCTCCCAGCAAGACGACTTGATCTTGATCTCCATGTTGGGGTTGGCGCAGGGAGACGCGTTGCCCGGGTAGGATTCGCTGTAGAGCTCCTTTCCCGTGTTGTCGGTGATGGTCAGGCCGCTCGTGTGGCCGGTTTGGGTGCCCCCTGGGCCGCCGGTTGCGAAGTCGCCGCGGGAGTACTAGAAGTTGAGGTTGTTGGTGGCGAGAGCGGAGCTGACCATTGTGGTAGTGATAAGGAGGGCTTTGAGTGACATAATGGATCAAGTGTATTTTTAAACGGTTCTTAAATGAAGTTGTGTGTGAACAGTTGTCGATATTAACCCAGAACGTGGCGACCTCAGAGCCGTTTATAAGTTTTCCTTTAACAGCAAAGCAATCTTCCTTCGAGGTTCTATCAAGCTCTCTGGCATACCAAATTGAGCATACCGAGACCTCAGTTCTTTGGAAGTTATCACGATATCTAGGGTTCAAATCCAACTTTTGATACACCGCTCGAAAGAGATACTATAACAAGTAATCCACCCGCTTCCTTCAATGCTGATCGCAAAACCGCCTCAAAGATCAGCACACTGCCCCATCATCCTCCTAGGCTGCCAGAGTCGGTAGTCATATATTTCGAATAATTTGGTCCGATCGTCATTAAAGCCCCGTCCTCGTTACATCTGTACTGGATACTACCCCATACGGAGAATAATTGAGTCAACGTGGGGGTTGCATGATGTTATGACATGACTTATTCGTTTCCGAAGGTGACTAAAGACATTACGAGTATTTGACTGCTCAATCAACGACAGTCTTAGACACATGCGAAATATGGTATCGAGTGTTGACTCGACAGGACACGGACTTCTCTTCCAAGCTATACTAGAACTGACTTTATCTCCAAGGTAAGTAAAGCAAGCGCCCCAGACTATTGAAGCATGCAACAATAGCTTACTCTATCCTGCGGGAAAGTAGCCTAATAACTCAATGGTGGCTTGGAGATGCATCACTAGCACATCTTAGTGCTATGTCGTGTTTTTGAGGTTATGCTTAATGTCTACAAAGAGGGCCAAGAGCTCATCAGATGAATTTGTCTTTATAACATTTGCTAAAATATAAAGTATCTATTTTATAAGCAATCATGCTTATGCATTGCCTAAGTTATTAAATCACTTTACAACAGCATACTCTTGGACGCTAGTTCTGGTGGCTAGGCTATTCAGAGACAGATTATTCTAGACTCTTAGCTATATCCAAAGTGGCTGGCTGGCCTACGATCTAGACCTTTCTTGTGGGACAAGCGGCCATATTTGGACGCGCCTTAGTTTGGACCTTGAGAAGGCAGTATCCTTATCTCGATGTATATAATAGGTCTTATTCCCATTTTCTCTACTATGGGATAACTGCAAACCTCGATCCAAGAAAATCTCACCTAAACTCTCTCGACCTTCAACCAAAGCTTTCCCTCTTTGCACCAGTCAAGTTCACTCCAATTATGTCGGCTTCCTTGATCTGGAACAACCAAAATGGGACCCTTACCATCAATCGCGACAATTTGCGGGACTTTTACGCCCAAAGCGTGCAGAACTACATCCCAAGCGTTTGCTTCCAGGTACAAGCCCACTGCGATGTTCATGATATGTTCAACGTCGCCATGAGTGCCGATATTAGTCCTGGTGGCCAACCCAATCTTAGTGAGGTCGCGGGGGAAACAGTATTGTCCTACAGTTATAGCGATCAGAACCATGACGGGGCGGGCATCAACGGCAATATGGGCTCACTCACGATCGGTACAAACTACAATATGAACATCCAGTTCACCAACACCAATGGCAGTGCATCTGTTGTTATTACTCAGCATTTGGTGATCAACTATGACACGAAAATGCACCAGACCCGGAGTAGCGGGAATGCGGTTGACAAAACCATTGTTGACACTTATGCGCTCACTGTTGACGAAAGTGGCAACTTGAGCGTAAGCTTGGATCCTATGATCACGGATAATTCGACAGCGCCTGAGGGGGGCTTTCAGGATTTCTTTACTGGTTCCAATGGGTTTATCAGAGCACTTCGAAGTGGTGGCGACGCTCTTCGGGGAACTAGTGTACTCAACATTCCTCTGTCGTTCCCAAACGGTCAAACCTCTACTCTCAGCAGTGTTCAATTCTCAGATAATCAGGACCTAGTTGCTTCTGTGGCATAGGTTGATCTATGACCGCTCTTTCAACTTTGCTCTCCCAGGCATGGCGGGTATTCTTCGATTTATGTGAAAGGAGGAAATATGGAGAAACCATAAAGCAGTACTGGTATCAGTTCTTTTATTTATGCTGTCACAGTTGTGCTGTTCTTGCTAGCTATTGCAATAATTTTCCTGGTCAATGCACCTAATTGACCCTCCTAGACTATATGTTCCTACGACCGCCTATATATGCTGCCTTCTTCCAATACTAAGACCTCCACTATTTTTCACTGCACAATCACTGTCAGTTGACGCCACTGGAAGACTTCTCTGAAGAGTCTTATTAGATTACTTACTGGAACTACCAAGCATAAAGTTGAGGTTCACTTTCCGGTAATTGAATCTTCTGTAGCTTCTAGTTGCTGAATTTTAGAACACCTTGCTCTCGCAGATGTCCAATTGTTTCCTTAGTCCATTCTTGGCAACGTCGCAGAGGCTTCGTAGGGTCGATCCTTTTGAGGCCGTCATATTGCTTTCCAGGCGGAGGGTTCGCCACGCAGATTTCTTTAACGCGAGGGAAATCGTTGATCAAGACCACTCCTATCTCTGCCCATGACACGAAAGTCGCTTCCAGCCTGGGACTTTGCAAGGTCTCCCTTATTTCGAGATTAAACCCATTCATTGCATTTCTCGTGACGTTGAAGATGGTTCCCTCCTCTTTGTCGCTTGTTTTAATAAAGATTGCGTGGTGGTTTCGTGGCATGCCCATGGATTCGACGAGGTAGACCAAGTAGTGTGACATTTTCAAAAAGGAAACGTATTAAAAGATTTATGTAGTTGGCAAGGGAAGAGTAGATCTGAGAGTTTCTTACGTTGCTGAGCCTATAGCTAATTGCTAGACGGGAAGAAGGTCGCACCTTGAAAAGAAAGGCGACGTGCCGCTATATTGATAAAATACACGCTAATTGCATAGCTTCATTAGGTTCAATGTGGGGCGAACTATTTTTAGCTCCGCTGGCTCTGAAGAATTATGTATTTAAGGAAGTAAAGTTGTATTTCCGAGATCTTGATGGGCACTTAGGATCTTATAAAATACGGATTTTTTAAAGCAGTCAACCTACAATAAAGACATACAGAGTTAAGATAAGAAGTATTTATTTCGAGACAACAGGTATTCACTCACTGCAATCTTTGTTGAGGCCATGCGTATATTGCCTTCTAAAAGCTAAAGTTAAATTCGACTTTTTAGTGTGTTGGCTTGATAAGTCTTGTTGAGGCGTTATAAGCTTTAGGCATCAATCAATCACTCACTGCAACGCATGTAATGCCGCTGAAGTGGGATGCGGAGAACACGACCTGTAAGGCCTCTCGGCCAACCTGGGATGCGATTTTGCCAAAGACTGATGCATGCGAGCGCACCTCAGACAGATAGATCATCTACCTCACACATAGAGTATCCTAGTCTATAGACTAGCACAACAAAGTCCGGCAGTAATAGGCTTCTTTATCTAAAAAGATGAGAATAGATACCGTGAATTCTTGTAAGTATCTAACCCTCTTTTTAACACCGGGCATAACACGGGGCCAACAATGCCTTTACCCTTACATTGCAAATTATACCTACTGGTATTATTTCTAAGAAAGGTATTTTACTAAACTAACAGTTTAATAATTATAGAATTGGACTACGGATAGACTGTGCTATATTGCAGAAAAAACATCCTTTGACTGCGCCACAAATTGCACTAAACACAGCACTAAAGACTCTATGGCCCGCCGTAGTTAAATAAGTTTTACCAACGTCGATGTTGCAGAAAGTGCTGCGCCACAACTTGTTAATTCTAATTTTTAAGATCCTTTTCATAGCACTGTGCACTAATAATAGTTTTAATCCAGTCTTAATAAATAGGTATAGTGCTTGTTAGGTCTAAGTAGGAGACTTGATTTATTACGTATTAATTACTGTTTCTCTTTGTATCTCTCTTTAAGCTATAAGCATATAGCTACCTACCGTCAGAGTTATCTATCATGAGACAATTCTTGTCATCAAAATTCGTGTTAAGTTATTCGCATCTTACACGATGTCCTACAGGGGCATGTAGACTTGGATTCTTTTCAGCAGTGCATGTAGTTGGCCAAATCTCGCAGCTTGGCATGGTTGAGTGTGATCACTTCATTAACATCAGCGGAGTGTCCCTAGACTGCTAGCTAGAGCGTGGTGAGTTGACCTATCTCCAAGGCAAGAGCCCAGATAGTATCGATCAGACCTTTTCCAAGAGAAGTCCGTCGCTCATAGCCATGATTTGCGGCTCGGGGCAGGGCTGTTTACTACTAACGTTAACACGATCGATGTCTATTAGAAGCGTCTTATCTAGAAAACTGTATATTGTTAGCTTGAACTAATTTATAATGGGTTCTTCAGGTGCAACATCTATCAATTCTCCCTACACTCTACAATTGCACTTTAGAAGTGAATATATTAATAATGCCTTCATGTTCCACCGATAGATATAATTAGGGATCCTCGTCGACTTATGCAACTCCTTTAATACTCACCTGACTTACTCTTTAACAAGTTTCAGGACCTAGTGTTACCAGGAGAAGTTATAGAGTAGACTACAGCATACCTCATTTATTGACATCAATCTGTTATCTAAGCTCATTGCCTTTACTAGACCTTATTAAATAAGGAGTTATAATTTTCCCTGTATTGGCGGTAAGTCTTTATTACCTTATTGCTCTTGTAGTTTGTAACTACGGAATTATTATTGACAATTCCTTTGCTAGACTACATCACACCATATCACCGTCCTCTATGGACTTAAAGTAGGTAAACCCAAAGGGCCTATTATTGTATATACGTTCGTAGGAGTTCTTCAGGTAATAATAGTATTTTCGATCTCCTGACAGTCCAAAACATATTTGTTGTTGTCCTTGTCTCTTGTCGACTATATCTGGGATTATGCATCCACCTAGCTGGAACGGCCAAATTAGTAGGAAGCGTGCATATCCAACAGACACAGCCTGGCCCGGACTGTCGGATAGACTTTCCGGGTGTCAGATACGGTCCTCTGGTTAGTTAGGAAGGTGGAGCGAGAAAGCGCTGACCGCTCACAGCTTGCCACTTCCTCTTCCCGATTACCTGGCAGCTCCACACCAAAAGCGCCTTGTCAGTATCCACAACGGAAGTGCATCCGGTTTGAACAGATGAGCCAGTTGTGGGTCCTGTTGAGAATGTGAATTGTGGAGTATATTCTACGTATAGCCTCACGTCCATGAGAAGTCGGGTTGGAAGGTATCGCGGGAAACTTACGGAATCCGTTCGTGCGCTGGTGTTTGTCAACCGTTACTTCACTCGAAATACCTCATTTGCCAGGCATCCTATAGCATTTAATTCCCTTGGGTCTTAGCTCGTGTGAGGGATGAAATCCTAAAGAGGACTAGCGCAAGCTCTAGTGCTTATCTGGCCCACTCCCTATTTTGGTTGAAGTTGGAGCAGGCTATGGAGACCCTCATGGGAGGGGGTGTCATGCTAAAACACGCCCATGGGCACAATGTGGCCTTTGGATCATTGGATAACCTCACGGTCAAAGACTCTATTTGTCAAGAACCGCACCTTGAGAAGTTGCGGGATGGCGCCCTACAATAAGTGAAGCAATGAAAGTGCGAATACTATGTAGTCCGTCTTTCAAAGGAGAGAAGGTACAACGATGTCGCGAAGACTGAACGACTTGTGACAGGTCGTGACCCAAATCTGTTAGCGTTTCAATGGCAAAGGGAATATATTGTATGACTTACTGTACCTACAACATGTTAGTGAGACTTTTAGAATAACGATGTAAGGCTCACGGACGTATGATTCTTCAGTCGACCTTTCCATTTTGTCGTTAAGATCGATATAGGTCTTCTGGGATCGTCTGGGGGCATTTCATAAGTTAATCACGCGCTGCCTTGACTAATAAACAATGCAATTGCGCATTTTACAGTAAGCTGATCAGTAATTATATGCGCCAGAAGCAGGATAAATAGAGCTTTTAGTTAACAATAAGTCCTTAGCAGCTACCAGTGTTGACTACTGAGCCTTATAGAGGTTACTAAACTGCGCCTTTGGCGCTACAGCCTTCCGTAGTCGACGAAGATCAACCTCATTCCTATAACGGTGACGGTGACTTTTGGCTGAAGCCATGGTGAACCACCCGCTTCCTACTTAGATTTCTTACTGTACCCAGCTTCTTAATATCTAGCAGGGATCTCATGACCTCAACCGGTTTAGGACTGCCCTCGGCACCAGCTTCCAGAGTATGCTCAAATCTAAGCCGAGAATGAAAGGCTAGCATTGGTAATATAAGGAAATATTATATCTTCCATTCTTAGTTTTGGTTAGTTATCTTGTAATGCCGTGAGCCGATTCTCTTGACTGAGAAACCCCCCAGACAAGCCAGGGCCTTCCATTGCTAATGCCAATCGTCGCATCTCATAGCTTTGGTATCCCAGGGCAAGGATAGCTATATCGCCGTACTATCAAGTAATATTGCTAGCTGTATTCTTTGTCTTCGTTAGCTATTGCCTCTTACTTGGTCTTACTCCATGTTAGTTACACCATCATGTAGCACCACACATTGAACCTGACACTGTGACCAATTTCTCGATGTTGACCTAAGTGAGCCCCCTCTTCAGCATGAAGACGCATATCTGAGTGAGATGTTCTGATGCAGGAGAAACAACATATACCGTTAAAGTTAAAAACAACTAAAGCCCTGTCCTGGTTTTACTTTCCTAGCTTTCCCTTCGATTTCAGAAGATCTCTCTCATTTACATCTTCGGGGAATTCTATAAAGGACATATCCTTCAGTGGGTACTATCTCTCGCTCTACAAGGCTTTTATAAATGTGCTAGCGGCAATAGATAAGTACATAAAAAACTACAAAATACAGTTTAGAGATGTAGGATTAAACCATGTTTATAGAACTTCTTATAGTTATCAGTTGTGATGGAACTATAGACTTCGATTCTTTGTTACCCATACTGCTGAACTACTTTCTACATGTTTTGCTCGACCTTCAGCCCATGTTTAAGTGGCTTACGTTTTGGCGCTAAAAATGCACCGATACGGCTTGTTCTAGCCGAAGACAAATCAAGAGCCTCAGAGAGATTAGCCCCATTTCTTTCTCTCGATATTTGTGTTCTATTGGATGTCTAATTACTCCGGATTCACGTTCCGACGCTAAGGATGCGGGTCTTGTGGAGCGTGATGTCAACCGGCTGGGCAAAAGGGCTGGCAAAAGGGTTGGCAAAAGGGTTGGCAAAAGGGCTGGCAAAAGGGCTGGCAAATGGGCTGGCAAATGGGCTGGCAAATGGACTATCGTAAAATGTTGCCTCTGAAGTGTATCCCTAAATTTATATTGAGGCCCATAGTTTACGAAAGGAACCTTATTAAGGTTTACCGGAATACTATGGAGGCTTTATGATAAGCTTCATATTGTATTATAAACTGTGTTCTTTGCTGTATTGTCTGATAGATAGCTTTTTAAGTAAAGCTCCTCTCCACGTAACAAAGATAAAAGCAATACACAAAGACTAGCCTTATAATAGTTAGAAATCATTTAAATGCTCGATAGAACAACATGTTTGCCTCTTACTCAGTCGAAACCTAACGGCACCCTTTTGGTTATAGATAGTGCTGCTCTACCGGATATAGAATCTAGGGGGACGCAGACCTCAAAGAATATGTCGGAGTAGCCCTCGTGCTGGGTGGGCCCCTGCTCCGTTGATAGTATATGCTTGATTCAATGCCTACATATCATGATGTCTTTGGTGTTAAAAATTGACTGGTCTCGGCTTCTGTCAGGAGGGGGTATAACAAGCGTGAATACATAAAGACAGTCAACTAATCGCGTCATGCAGAAGAACGGTTTCTAGTTTTGTAGCCGTTCTATCCTTATCTTTGGGATCGTCTGCAAGGTCCGTCCTGCCTCCGTTATTTTGATTGCTGACCAGTGTAAGTTCCTCCTGCGAAGTGGCATTCAACGGCTTGTTGCTGGCGCCTTCACCGGCTGGGAACGACAAGCCTTTTGTTGAGAGATAGGGACATGTCATCGTGACTTGCTATTGTGGGTAACTCAGAAACACAGTAAGGGCACTCTCTATTTTTGTATAACAAATAGAACATGGCTTGTAATAATTCGAATACTTACTAGATATTAAGATTAATCTATTGTCATTTTCTACTAGCCCTAAGAACCTATATACAGGACGTATCTATAGACAGTTATAAGAGTATTAAAAAGTACCTTATTATATTAAAATATATTCTTAGTTAACATACAGGATAAGAAGTCTATTACAAAGTTAAGCCAACCTGCCCTGTCTCTACATAGATAATAACTAAAATGTAGTATAGTGTAGAAGCCTTATTTTATATCTATAAAAGCACTACAGGATCTGCTTAGCAGCTAACTTGCACTTCTTTTATCAAAAACAGAGGTAGTTAGTAATGAACTTGTTCCTTTGTACACACAGAATACACTTTTATGAAGAAGAGCATGAGATATTTAAAGAAGATAGTAATAAGGAGTCCTAGAAAGAAGGTTAAGAACAAAGCGTAGGTAAGCAAGCAGCTTTACCTAAGTCTCCAGCCTTGTTGCTATTATATACACGAAATAACATCTATGCACCGTCAGTATATTAATTGCTTGGCCTCCATTATCGTCCTCACTTACGGCAAACATGACTGTCTAATCTGACTGTCTCCTCCGAGGTCAGTGATATGGTTAAGGTGACCATCTTGGCATCGTTTTTGTCTCCACTTAAAGTTTTCCGACATTCATCAGAGAATAAGAATCCCTACCCTTGTAAAGTGTCATGTCCCGTGTCCCGCTACGAGCCGTAAAAACGAGGATAGATGGCCAATAGGACCTCCCCCTTTTGAAAAAGTCGCAGAGCTAACCAAAATAAGCCAAAGTGACCGCAAATTGAATCACGGCTAGCTCGATAAACTAGCGGCAAAACAATGGAGCATGTGCTACAATAGTGGGTAGTGAGTCGGAGTTGGGAGAGACGGACTCTTGGTTCAGAGCGTCATCTTGATACCCTGAGACACATCCACTTCTCACACTTCTAGTGAGTTTCTCTGGTGGCTATCCGTTATTGCATCTACTAACGTTAGCCGATCCCTGTCTCCCGCGTTTTAGCTACTCCGTCAGACAATACTGACCGACCCTGGTACTAGGTTTAGAGACGGATCTGGCTATGACTGAAATGATGAATCTACCGCAGCAACTCATGAAATTCGGTAGTCCCTGTAGGTACGCGCTAGGCAGAGCCACTTCACTCATTTGACCAATAAGGCTATTTAACAAAATGTCAGATCTTTATTTAGCTATAAGCCAATTAGATAACTGGTACAGGCCTAGTGCGTATCCACAGGGACTACCGAATCTCATGAGTTGCTGCGGTATCACACGCAACTATGTATATATAGCCCTCCTCTCACTTTCTAAACTCCTGTCTTTTTTATCTATCATTCACTCTTTATACACCATCCTCATACACCATCCTCATTCTTCTTGCTACTCCATGATCATGTTACCATCACAACTGAGCTCGGCGGTCCCTACATCCATGTCATCCTTTCAAGCCGACAGTGACAATATTCCTCCCAGCCCGTACACATCTCACATCCCTTTCAACTGGCTTGAAGGATCAAGCTCCGGAATCACCTCGCCATCTGTCGAGTCGATCCATCATGGCGACATTCCTCGTGAGGCCCAGGCATTATGGATCAAGAAAGAGGACCGTTGGCCCCTTGGGCATGCCATCACGGTGGCATTTCTTGAACGGCCGAACCATTTTCACGACGACAAAGTGATTCGAATAGTCGCCGAATGTGCTGAGCAGTGGGTCCAAGACGCAAACATCAGTTTTCGATTCCACGCGTCCACAGCAAATAGCCACGCCATAGAAGATGCTGACCTCCAAATCACTTTTCAGCGTGGTATGAGTTGGTCTGTCATTGGAACACAGGCGCTAAGGTGTCATAGGAGAACTATGAACCTTGCAGTAGAGCCATGGCATATGCCCGATCAGATCCGTCGTATGGCATTCCATGAACTTGGGCACGCCCTTGGATTCCGCCATGAGCACGCCTCCCCAGTATCCAACCTCGAGTTTGACAAAGAAAAATGGATAATCCATACCGGGAAAACAG
Source organism: Fusarium fracticaudum (assembly GCA_003353625.1). NCBI lineage: Eukaryota > Fungi > Ascomycota > Sordariomycetes > Hypocreales > Nectriaceae > Fusarium > Fusarium fracticaudum. The sequence goes on from PDNT01000008.1 coordinate 226,336, forward strand.
AGGAAGATTTCGAGACGAACTTTGAAAAGCGAATTGATGACCGGCCTCGCCTAGTTTCGGAATTCGACCAGCAATCCATCATGATCTACGAGATCCTTCCGAGATATGAATGGAATGTGAAAGGAGTTCACATTCCTTTGACCAATCGTCTGTCCGTCATAGACCAGGCAGTTGTCAAAATTGCATATCCCTTCAAAGAAACCAACCGTCAACTTGTCAACGGCCGGTGGTACTGTTATATCGAGATCTGCAGGCCGGGAGGGGCTCAGTGTAATCTTTGCAAGCATATTTCAAAGCTCTCTCCTTTGGGAGAATAGGAATGGTCGGGAATCCTTTCGATAAAAGGTTCTAGGTAGAACGGCCAATTGTGGACGCACTTGTCATGTCGCCAATGGTTTCGTTCAAGGAGTCTGGTTTCATTATATGTTTTTCTATCGACGTACAGGGTTTCTAGCTGTACTACGCTCCTTTCTAGATGCAAGTTCATTTTAAAAAAGATTTAGACATAATTAGATAGATACTGAATATTGTTCATTGGCCTCGACCCGAAATTGTTTTGCTATGACACGGATAACGTCAGTTTTCTTTTACAATTTGCACTCAAACGTCAACAATTGTTAAAGGATGGGATCAACGTGAATTGCTCGCGAATCTGCCAGTCAGAGAGTCTTCCTCCTGTAAGGCGGCCGGTACTACCTCTTATTATCCTGGAAACTAAGGTTGTTTCAACCCTCGGTTATGTGCCCCTCTGGTGTGCACGCCATAATAATTGAATACCCAGTGTTCTGCCAATTCAGGGAGCTTGACGAAGGACGGTATATTGGGGACTCATCTAATCTCAAGTATTTAGGTCAATCCCTAGTGTACACTAGACCCAGATGCTCTCGATCATCATCTACTACCCTCCCCCATTCTAATAACAGTCGAAACATATAAATCTGCATATCTTCAGGTCGTAACGCCTTCAGCGCCCAAGTCCGTCCTTGCTCCGCGATCTTTTGTGCATGTTCTTGCCCGCTCTTATGTCCTTTACCCGACAAAAAGTCAAAAAGCGCCCAAGCGCCAGATCCCAGTCGAATGTCGATAGGAACATAGTGCTGCCACGCCGTGAGCCGCTCGTCGAACCATGCTTGGAAGATACCAGCTCGATAGACGAGACTATGGCTCTTCAAAAAGGGTAAGAATCGGCCACTAAACCCTGCCCCGTCCATATCGATGAGATGCCGAAAGTTCCAATTATCTTCGAACGGTGCAATCTTGGTTGAGAGTCTCCTTTCAGTCCCAACATGGTGGATTTCTCCCGAAGCAAGATGCATATCCTTAGCCCAATTGTTGAATGTGTGCAATTCTGTGTCGCAATCGACTTGGTGACATTTAGAGATGGTTCCGGCAAACGAAACATTGATTTTCAGAGTCTCTTCATCAGCTGTTGGCTCAGTCGCCGTCGTCCTTTGATAAGCTTCATTTCCAAACCTGGCTCGTAAGAAACCCATCCACGAATTGTAGGCGGCATATCCATCTGAGCTCGACCCTCTCCAAAACAGCGCTTCTGATTTGTCTTCCCAAGCTCGATCAAGACTCTCGTTATAGGGACTTTTCTGGTCAAAGTTCCAGGGGGATGGTATCATGATATCGGAGAACCCTCCCACGCGCCCTTGGCTGAAAATAGGGAACAGCGTGTTCGTGCCCAACATTGCTGCTGGTGACATGATGAAGCCATTGAGATGGGCTATGTCGGGTTGATGGCACAGATCCTTTGCCATACTGACGTCGGCTACTAGTGATCCTTCCTCGGTGAATATGGTATGTGGAATCATACACTCCACACAGAGAGTGCTCCAGTCCCACCAGCGCTTCCCGCGAGCCAGTGATTGAGGAGGACATGAAGGGCTGACCAGGTCATGGTAGATCTGCCATCGAATATAGTCCGAGAAGAAGGGCGACGGGACCTTGTTTGGAAGCGGTGTGCTCCAAGACGATGGCCATTGTGAGCTATTCAAGTTCATCGTCGTGCTATTTTGTAATCTGTTTCCAGGACGCATCATGTTACCCATTGCTTTCTGCCCTGCAGCTTTATGTTCGCGCATTTCTTCGAAAGGTATGGCCATTCGACATTCATCCCCGAGATTCATGGCAACATCCATATCTGGTAGCCACTTGACGAAAGGTTCCACCATTCGTTGCATCGAGTCCATCATCCAGCGGTGAGACCCAGGTATATTTGGTGAGTAATCGCACGTCCCATTTCTTATGCGGAGCAAGCTTATACCTAACCCCGAGTGTTCGGCCAAATGAGAGGTTCTCTGCCTTATGGTACTCGGCTCAAGACTCCAAAAAGGAAGTAAGTCATTATGGATCTGGGTGAAATCGTCAATGACAGGCGATTCGTTGGCTAAAGCAAATTGATACCATTTATCAAAATTGGGTGGCGGCAGTAGTCCATATTTTGCCTTGTACTTCTCAATAGCCTCTCCCAGCGTCTGGCTCCTTGCAGCTCCCGCTTCCCAATTCGTTGATCTAGCATTCGCAGCCGCTGTCAACTCTTTGACAGCTTGACTCATAGGCATGGTGGCTGAGTCTGATAATAAGCGCCCAATCAAGATTGGCAGCACACAGAAGCCGAGAAGTGCAACTGCAATCCATCGTTGTTTGTATGATACCGCTGAAGATTCAAGTTTTCGTGTTGGGTGAAGCTCAAAACACCACAGGGCCCAGAACAGGATAGCTAGTATCAACTCGATGCTGAGTAGATCGCTAGACTGGCTATGCGGTAATAAAACAATAAATGTTCCTGTCGGGATGTGATACCCAAAAAGTAAAAGAGAACTGATGGGCAAGGCTAAGATTGATGGATGAACTGAATCCAGTAATGAAAACGCGCATAATATGGTCACTGTAGTAAGTAGAGACTCGATTATTAGATCCACGGAGTCTTTGAAAGGTGGGCAGAAGGCCCAAAAAAGGTCCGAATCCTCTAACAGCGTGAAAAATACCAGTATAAATGTGATAAATGCTGAAGAAAAGAGCACTAGGGCTGCAAATATAGATGAATCTGTTTGCTTCTTCACTCTGGCATCATGGAGTCGACGTAGATTTACGAGCAGGAGAGCATCAATGGAGCAAGCTAGGACCTGGGCAGCCAAGATCAGATGCCTCCATTGCCAGCTTGGAGGACATACAGCTCCTGTCCTTGTAGTGAGACGGTCCAGAGCTGACATGGTGGCAACTCCCCAGAGAAATGCTACCAAGCTGTGCACTAATATGAAACCATGTTGCCGAAGAGTTTCTATTGGACGAGTGAGGATTCGCTTCGAAGATGGGTCCAGGAAGAAATTAAAATTGTCAGGAAGAAGTACTAGAAATGGTAGGAATGCCTGTATCGCTGTTAGCTAGTAGATTCCAATGATCGTTAGCTGACATCTACGGATTTACTCGCCTCAACTCCCAGAACAGTGCATTGCGTTGTTCGAACAAGGACCCAAAATAATAGTATACGTACTACCATGCACCCTACCGCAAAACAAAAGAGTAAAGGGGCTGAGCGTATGCTCAATATACAGCTCTTCAATAATTGCGAAAGCCTCTCTTTAGGCACTACCTTCAGACTCGTTGTGCTTGGCGTGGGACTTAGCGACTGCCATGGAGGATGAGGATCTGAATTTGAGTATCGTGGGAAGGCTAGTGAAAAGATTGCGGTTTCAATGAGGACTAGAATACCCAGATGGATAGGGCGCTCTGCGGAGTTTTAGTGGAGTTGTAAAAGCGGCATAATTTGTTGTCATACCATAAGCCGCAGAGGTGTAGCATCTCACTGATAAAATAAACAAACTTAAGATAAAACCCCTGCGTCGCTAGTTAGCACTAGGCTGCGGCGCTTTGATCAAGAATAAGTGAATGAAATAAAACACACCCAAAACAGAATACTTGCGCCCTTGAAAAAGAAACATATCCTACATCACTAGCCATTGTGGGTATTGTGATGTATAGCTGAGGAAGCTTCGTGAGGACTGAAAGAAAGACAAACACACAAAATCAGCACATCAGCATTACGCCCCTGCGGTATTTATAACGGTGTTGGCTCCAGGGTCGGAATTAGCGGGAATAGCCTAATAGCGCATGGTGATCAGCATTCGATGTTGGTTGCTGTGATAATCTTCCGGCGAGGTCGTCCGAGAACAGAGAGAAAAAATGGAGAGGAGCTATTTGTTGGTCATAGTGCTGCTTTTGTACTGGATGCAAGAGCTAGACTGCTCATCATTGACTGATAGGTGTCTTCCTGGTAGAAGGGGGCTTTACTTATGGAGAAATACGAGTCGTAGGATCAGTGGGGCTGAGCTTGGGCAGTGCAAACATAACTCCTATATACCTCGGGTATTGGAGAGTGGCTATCAAACTAATGGGTAACGGGATTTTAAAAAGCAAGGCTGTATCCGTATCAGAAAATACAATTGTGATATAAGGATGTATCTGATACTTTTTGTGAGATTACAGAGTGAATATAGTATACTGTTATCGGCGACCAAGCTTCGCATAATCGAGTCCTTTAGCAGTTCAGGGTAAGTCTGGTAGTGCTCACCTAGCTAAGTCCAAAACGCAAATTAAGCTTACCCATAAATCCTCAAAATTACATTGTCTGTGTGCTAGCATACAGATTTGCAGTATGAATGTTCTGATAAATCGACTTGGCAACAATAAAGACGATGCCGTTATTCCCGCGACTGTCACTGCCAAGTCAAAAGTTGCGCCTGAAAAAGCTGCTGCCGATCAGCATCCACAAGGCTATGACCCCTGCAATTTCGACGAAATGTGGCCAATCATTGTAGAAATCTCTCCGCGAAGATACATGCATCTTATCGTTGGTCAACTGGTATCACCAAGTATCCTGTTAGTGCTTAAGTATCATACCAAAGTCGGTGGGGACATCCACTTACACCCTTGTCTCGGGGACTTCTATCTGGGGAATAACTCCTCCTTGGCGAAAATCTCCTTTATTACAGGCTGCAGGCATTACAAATGTATCGCGTATTGTAGATCACTACGAACCGGTACCTCTAATAGGAGGGATCTATAGCCTAGTAGCAAGTATAGTACGTTAGAAGATACCTGATTAAAGACCCCCCGCGACAAATCAGAATATCTTAAAAGATGGGTATAACCTCTAATCAGCCTCTTATAATATCAGTAGCAGCCTTTGTACTGTACGGACCCGATTTAGTACATTTGTAATGCCTGCAGCCTGTATGCATGAAGTCTCTTGGTTGACATTCGACGGTCGTGATGTCTGATGACGATACCAAGCCATACGATTAGGTAGATGGGTATAAGATTTTCGCGAAGAGAAATTTAGTATCATCCTTCAGTCAAGATAAGCTCAATGGGCTCATAGCCTCTCTAACGGATCGTGCCATTTATCACGCCAAGATCTCACGGAAGGCAACCGGGCGAATTATGGATGCTGGCGCCTAAACCCGGAAATTACAGCTGACAACGCTAGTCATTTTGAGATTTATCCGGTGACGAAGGATCGCATATTAAAATCTCACGATGACCCATTCCCTTTGTCACTGTAAATCCCATTCACGTCACTCGTTTCATACCATCGTCATTCGCTTACACCCAACTACTTCACCATGCACTTCTCAACTCTCGCCGCACTCTTCGCCATCTCTGGCTTCGCCTCCGCAGAGCCCAACGGCTGGTCCAAGACCAAAGAAGCAGACGACAGCCCCTCCAAGCTCGACGACTGCGGCTGCTGGCCTATCTACCAGGCTATACTCAAGTGCCAGAAGCTCAAATGGCCCAAGGAGGAAACACGTGACTGCGTGTGCATTCCCAACCCGGATGGATGGTACGGCTCTATGGATGGCTGCCGTACTTGTCTGAGCTCCAACTCTGAGCATGAATTCTTCGATCATACTGCTAAGCTCGTCACTCAGCTATTTGTTTCGTGCACCAATGCTGGTGGCGGCGTTACCAGCGATGGAAACAGTATCTGCGCTAGCAACGCGTACCGCGAGGCCTGTGTATCGCTGGGAACAAACGGAAAGCCGAGCTGGGCTAGTTTTGAGCAGGAGGGAGTCAGTGGAAATGGGACTTATGTGTTGGATATTAAGGAATTCGGCGCGGATGATGATGAATCTGCGTCTACGTCTGCGACAAGTGCAAAGACAACTACCAAGACGACCGTTCCTGAATCTAGTGGTAGCACTGAGACTACGACCGTAGCCGTGGCTGCTACTACTGGTGCCACCGAGCCATCCTCAGGTAGCGCTACTTCGGATGCGACATCGGGAACTGAGACTCCTGTTGCATCGGCTACAACAGTGCCAAACTCTGGCATGAGACTTGCTAGCCACGGAGTTGTTGGCATGGGTCTGGCCGCTGCTGTTGGTGCTATCTTGCTCTAGTTTATACTGTGTAGTATCCAGACGCAAGAGTTAACTATGTTGTTAGTAATACCTTAATAATACGATAGTTGATTCCTATTAAATCCCTGATCCTTGAGTGAGAGTCAAAACTTGTGACATTTTCTCGGTTCTGGAATCCCTTTTCAGTCTCGCCCTGATTTCACTTACTACATGTGACATCGCTGAACTTGAGGGTTGGAAGATGCGAACAGACAATGTGTATAATCAGCTCGATCTGGAGGCTACGAGGCTAGTCTGTGCCCTTAGCTTCAGCTCGGAAACCGTCGTGTGTAAATTGATACCCATATCGCCTCAGACGTCACTGGTAGAAGGCAAAAGTTCGTTACTCTTACGACAATCTGTGGCATCATGAAACCAAAGGTCTCGAAAGATGACTCGGTCGTCAAATGCCACAAGGCAATGCAACTATTCTGTTTCATCATCTCGAGTCCAGAAGTTCTCTTCACAAGACTACATCTTTTGGCCCAATAAAACCCATTCTTGGTGCCAAAATACTTTGGAACCTCGATTGAATGCCCGTTATTAACGGTTGGAGTGGCTTGTTGACTACTGACTCTGGCGGGATAGACGAACGGCCCAGCGTAACGGTGAGTCAGTTCTGAAACATAGACGGCCATCCCGTGATTATTCTAGAGCGAGAAACCGAGCTTTGATCAATTCATCGCCGTTACTAAAATTAAAAATCTTCATCGTCGCTTTGCGTTGTTCCCCCCCGCACCTTTGATCGACAGGGCTAAATCGGGGGCTCAACATCGCGGTTCCATCTCAGCCCAACGCAAGCCAACGGACGCGATGGCTGCGCTTGCACTACCTCCATCGAGAGCTTTTACTCCTCTGCATCGAGCGTCATTGAGAACCTTTACTCATCCATACTGATCCAAAATTGTTTCAACGATCCTTATTTCCCATCTTTCGTGTAATAAACAACTCCCCCTAATCATTAATAACAGCATCTCCAAGACCAAGGAAAATAAAATACGACATTCATGGGTTAACAAACCAGGTAGCCATGCCGCACACCAATTGGATCCGTCCCGCACGACCCCGGAAAAACATAAAACAGCCATGGTCCGATAAAAACAGGTCTCCCCGGCGCTTCCAGCCAATCTGGTGTGTTTAGTGTTTAAGGCTGACTTGTGCCGCTGCTAGATTAGTGGTTCCATGCCTGTTCCATGAAAAACTCAGACGCCATGTTTGTAACCCAACGGGTTACGTCTAGCGGGGGTTCGGCAGTGGATGGTGTTCCCCAGCGCAATTCGAAGTCTTGGAAGGAGGAGTTGGTTACATTATGGCTTGCGCTGACGAGTCTTTCCACTGTTGGTTCCGTCTGCCGTTGCAGCGAGGAATCACTGCCGATTGTGCCGTGTCTCAGGTATCCTGTCAATAACTGAACGGCATATTTCCCCAGACCGTTACTGCAAGCCAGAAATGTAACCAACTCCTCCTTTTCCCCAGACCCCAGACTGAACGCAAGTCTCAGCTATGATACCCCAAACCTGATCGCTTTCTTTCATCCCAATGTAACAATTTCCCGAGTCGCGGCACTAACTAAAAGATCCCCCCATGGCGTCAAACGGATAGCGTCGAGCCCGGTCCTTTTAGTATTGAACCTGCGACTTTTGGGTCGCAAGATCGGCTGCTTCACTGCTCAATGCGCTATGATCGCGGCCGGCGCTGTGGCTTTGGGGTTGTGATCTTCATGCATTAAATTGAGCCGTTAGTGGGTGTTGGGCACTGACTCGTATGCGAGATCGAAGCTACCGGTAGTTTTCAAGAACCCGCGGTCCCTGCACCCCCTTTGGTTTTGCATATCATGGATACAACGCCCAAACCAGGGGAACATCTGGCAAAATATTCGTATTGAACCGTCCTTTATTATAAGTAATTAATCTTCTCTTCGTTCCGCCTCGTTCCCATCATTTTCTTGTGGCACTCACTCAACATATCAAAGTTTAGTATTCGTTCCTCATTACACTCCAGCCATGACGGGCTTTTTGATCCCCCCGTGGTACAAGTCCGAGCTTCCAAAAAGACTGGAGGAGAATGTTGTCAGTGTCATTTTCGGCTTCAGCATGGGCGCGTCATTGTTCACTGCTGCCATGGCCATCAAGCAGACGATGCAGGCCTACCGGAGACAAAAGCTCTTCAGCGCATACATCATCATGTGCTGGCTTGATTGGATTGGATGCAACTTTATGGGTCTAGTCACTTACTTATGGCTACGAGGCTTCGCCCCTCCTAGGTCGGTCTCCTCCTCTACCCTCTTCTCGAAGTGTACTGACTTGATGCCTCTCTCTAGCTTCTGGGTCTTTTTCTTCATCAGTACGTCGCCCTATCCCCTATCACCGACTTACACTCACCTTCTATATAGTTGCTTTCTGGAGTATGCAGATCCAGTTTACCCTCCAGATCATCATCAATCGAATATCCCTCCTTCTCGGCAACAAAACGAACATCAACAGAGTCAAGTGGGGAGTTGCGTTCATTGCGACCCTGATCAACATCAGCGGTTTCTGCATCTGGGTACCAGCTCGCTTGCAGATCTCCCATCTGTACGAAGAAATCAACATCGTCTGGGACCGAACCGAAAAGGCTATCTTCTTGATCGTCGATCTGTCGCTCAATCTCTACTTTATATACCTAGTTCGGTCGCGGCTCATCGCTTGCGGATTGACCAAGTATACTCAGCTGTTCCACTTCAACCTCGTTATGGTTATTATATCAGTATCGCTGGATTGTGTCTTGATGGGAGCCACATTTCTCCCCAGTCCTGTTGTGTCAGTATGCCCAAGACCTATACTGCGTCATGTCTAACCTGTATCAGCTATGTCCAGTTCCATCAACTCATCTATCTCCTCAAACTACACATCGAGATGAACGTCGCCTCTCTTCTCGGTCACATAGTCAAGAGTTCAAGGGAGCAAGACGCTCGACCCAGCGATGGAGAGCGACAGAGGGGTCGAGATGAGTTTGTCGGCGGCCGGATGACTACGTTTGTCTCGGCGAGTCGCACAGGACATGTCCGACTGGATGACATGTCGCGAGATGACTCTTATCGAAGGAGATCCGACTGGGAAAATGGAATTGTGAAGAAGGTTGAGACCAAGGTGGTCTTTACAGAAACCGAAGACCAGGCGTCAACGTCGGACCAAGAGCGAATGGTATGAGTTTCTTATGTCTTAGTACACACACGTTTCATGATTAGTTGGCATCTACATTCACTACTATGTAACAATAATATAATGAGTAATGGAAAACATTCGCCTCGCAGGACAAGCTTTAGGATTAGCACTGGTCTCTAACGCATGCCCTTAATGGGAAGATCTGTAGGCTTAGACATTAGGCAGCACGGCCTTAATCTTCTTTCTGAGCGAACTATTAATATGAGTTTGCGGAAGCCTGTCAGAACTTAACTTGATAAGATCTCAAAGACTGTTGCAGCATAAGCCAAGACTATAGCGCTTACTGTTTTGCGTCGCAAACCTGCCTAAAGCTGCTGTGCCTCACTGAATCATCAATCACAACACAGAAATTAATCTGACGTGAGAGAATCTCCGATATCAACTTCATCCTTTTTTCCTTTCATAAATAGGTGCTCCTTTTGGATATAATAAGCTTATTCAGACATCCTTTAAAAGTCTTTATAAATAGCAGAATGCTCTCTGCACACTTAATTCTTTTTAACGACCTACAACAATCGCCCCGAACTTCCAAACATGAGTAAGTCCGCGCGGCCTATCAGCTTCCCAGGCTTCAGTGCCTTATCGGACAGAGTATTCGTTCGTCCTGGTGAGACGCAGACAGGCACTGATCCAAACCCTGAACACCCCCGCACTGTCGTCTTTTACGGTTGGGGCGACGCACCTCCAAGACATATATCGAAGTTCACCGATGTCTATAGAGAGCTATACCCTCATGCCACGCAAGTCGCGGTGCTATCACCTATCTACAAAGGCTTCATCGATCATGTAGATCAGCGCACAGCGGCCATGCTTCCAGTTATACACGAGGTTTTCCCCAGCGACGCATCAGACGGTTCAGTCTTGTTCCACGCCATGTCTAATTCTGGAACTCTCAACTACTCAGCCACCTTGAATGCCTACAAGGAGACCTACAACCGGCCGATGCCCCATGTGCTCACGGTATATGACTCTACGCCCGGAACTCCAAATCTCACGTGGGATAACCTCAAGCGATTTTCTCACGCCATGGCTATTGGAATAGCAGCAAAGCTCCACCTACCATTCATCATAGCTCAAGTTATATGCTCCTGGTTCTTTGTTCTGATTCATGTTTTCGACTATCTTGCGGGGAGAGAATCTGCACCCAAGTTCAGCCATAGGATCTTCACAAATGAGCAGTGGGAGAGCAAGAAGAGCACACGATTATTCTTGTATGGAAAGGGAGACATTCTTATTCCTTGGCAGCATATTGAAGGATACATGGCCGTTTCACGCGAAGCTGGATATTCTAGCGAGGGGCAGGTGTTTGAAAGTGGACATGTTGGGCACATGAAGAAGGATCCTGAGAGGTACTGGGACACTATCCAAGAGTCTTGGGAAAGGGCTGTTCGTAGATCCTAGGAGGAAACTAACAACAATCTCAGAGGAAGAAGCTGTTAGGCGTTGGCAATTTTATAGCTTATTGTGATGTGCTGGAGAGCCAATTATCTATGATTTGGATTTTTAATGCTGATGGGAAAAAATAGGCTTCAAACACAATATGAACAGAGCGAAGATAGATTGATAGAGACAGGCAAATTGACCGACTACTTTCCCGCAACCTTTGATAAGAAATTTGCCCTGGGAGGTTAGCTATAATGCTTACTAAGAACACCATTTACTTACAGTATAATAATGAAAACGATTGGCAACGGGAGTCTGCAGATTTGCTTGGCTCGTCGACTCTCAGAAGTACCATAGTGTTCCATCTCCTCCAACAGAATCCCCAATGAAGGATCCCACCTAAAGAACTTCTCGGCCAAAGCCATAGTCTTGGCTGGAGCTGCAAAGTCGCACCAGAAACCTTCACTTGTTCGACACATGATCACGGCACGATCCATCAACTAGTCAGTATGTTGCACCTCAGCACGGTAGCACACTTACATCTCATCGGCGCTTTGAGTGTCTTACTCTGTCCAAGAACAACCATTTCTTTCCTATGGCTAGACAAATCATATGACTTGGGCGCAGCCTTCGCAAAGTCAATGCCCTGCCATGAACCACTCCAATTTGAAGAGCTGTAAAGCTTATGATGAGGCTCGCAGATAAGCATGATTTGGTTTGCATTGGCAATCTCTCGAAGAGTGCTAATTCCAGCTTTGATATCCGATTCTTCAAGGGCTTTTGTCACGGCTATACGGTTCTGGAGAGCAATTTCGTCGAGCTCTGTCGAAGGCTTCATTGTGAAGTTGCTTGTGGCGTAATGTACCGCATTATGAACATACCCTTCACCCCTCTCACCTTGAATCTCAGGGATGCGATCTCATACTGATTCGTCAGCTGATATCTTTGATGTAGTAGTTTCACATACAGTTGATGGTTGAGGAAAGCGAAATCTTGTACTCGAGGTCGTAATTGATTCTGGCAAGCTATGCCACGTATTTATCATGTCAAATTGACGTTTCAGTCATTGATAATCTACCTTTGTGAAGATGGCGGTAATGATATCACCGTTGCTGATCTCACTCGCCAAAATGTGCTTACCATCCAAACGCTCTCTGGCCTTGTCTCTCAAGTTCTGTACCACCTGCATCGGTAGAAAAACGAGTCTAGACTCCTCTTTCTTTTCTTTCAACAAGTCAAGAGCAATTCTTCCAATCACAAACGCCTGATCTTTCTTGCCGCGGATGCGCATCCGTCCGATCCGTTCACTCTGCTTGACCTCAACGTTGGAGAGCTTCTCACCTCCCAGCACATTACACTTATACCCCGTCATTTCTGGGGGTGTCTTCCCCTCAATAACAGTAAGCCATGCCTTGACGATATTGGCCAACCCGCCTTGATCAGCAAAGACATGCGGAACACTCATCGCAAGAGCAGCCCCATCCGAAAACTTGGTTAAGTGGACATACAACAACGGTGAATCAGGCGGCTCGTCTTTTCGTTCATATGGCCAATCCTTTGGTCTCAACCGCGCGTCTATGGTCTCCATGTTTGGTAAAAAAGCTACACCGTCGCCTGGATGTAGAATCTTGGATAATTCATAAGTCTCACCATATGAATACCCGGCGCTGACGGATGACCATTTGAAGAGCTCGTAGCCATCTGGGAAAACATGAGGTAGATGGTACTCCAAGCGCGTATCCCCACGCGATGGAAAAAGACGCGCGCCTAATTTTCTCCAGTGACTCCGGATCAGCTTATCTAGACCATTTTTGAGGATTTGCTCGTCGAGAGGATGGTCTGTTATGAAGAATGTTCGGGTGCGGAGGTTGGGGATGGGGTTGGGCTGGTCGCTCCATGAAACAGGTATTATCTCCATCTTGGGCGACAACGTCACATAGAATATTCGATTCCGACAATGAATCTAATTGATAAGAAGAGGAAGTTATCTGACTTAAAGACGGATTGCGACAAGAAATCACCCAGTCTGTGTTGAAGGAGCAAACGGATTTCCGTGTCATGTCAGCTCTAGTCCGTATCAAGTTACCCTCCAGGAGTCACTGCCTCAGAAACTACGAAGAATGTCACCTTTATCTCTTCGACCCTGTCAGCAATTAACCAAGCTATGATTGCTTTTGGCCAAAAGGCCACTATTTTGTTGGAAATTGATGCCCTGAAATCCTTTCAACTGACGGATACCCCATTGTTTAAGTGATGGACAATGATAGAGGGATTTTTCAATCGTTTAAAGGGAGGCAGATAACTGCAATGACGCGAGTAACAGCGACAAGACAGTGTTAGTTCGAGCGGTGGTGAGTTTGGTGACGGTCTTGGGGCTTAGCAAGGCCTGGTTTATGAGAGATAAGGATATCCTGGGTCTTTAGCATTAGATATGTGGGATATCTCGTTGATAAGCTGGAAAAACTCACCTTGGGCAATTGTAGGCAGCCGGTATACTTCCTGAACTGGGCTTATAAGAGTGTTATTCCAAGTTGATAGATCCCACAGCTAATGCTTACTTCACGCGCCTCACATAAGTAGAGCTTTAAAATTGTCAGCAGCAGCCCGTTGCTCAATTCCGCCTTGGCTGGTGCCTAAGCTAGGTAGTCTGCCCTGTCGAGTGCCCCTCGTTTCCCGTTTCCCCCGCTCAGCACTCTTTTTCAAGACAGCATGACTAAGATTGTCAGTTCTGCTAACTAACTTAGTGACGCGCCTCTCAGACACATGCAACTTGAAGCTAACGGCAACACAGTCAACAAATTTTTGCCTCAACCCGCTCACGCACACCATCGGTGTCTCAACCGCCATTCTTGACCAAACTCCCTCGCTTAAGCTGCTCTACGAGTTATCGTCGAGCCTCGAGTCCTTCAGCTCGCCATGGATGATGTCTTCGACCTCGTTATGTCCCCCTTCATTGACATCATCGCGCAAGGTCGGACCGCTTTAGAAAATGCTGGCGATAATACGCCTATGCTGAAGGCTGCTCAGAGCCTCATCACAGAGGCCGAGCGGGCTCTTGAGAGACTCGATCCGCTATGTCGCATGCTCCTGGACAAGCACGATCTCAAATTCATAGATTTCCTTAAGGAGAATGGCAAGTCGCTTCTTCATATTTCGCCATGGCCTATGGTTGCAAATATTTCGTTCATATCACCGAATAGACTCTGACTGACAGGATTATGAAGATTCAATGGCGTGCCTTAGAACTGAATTGAGCGACCTATTGTGGGAGTTTGATGACTATACAGAGCTTGACGGTTTCGAAGCCGAAAAGTTTGCGGAATTGGAGAATTCAGCTCGCAGCGCTGCTCACAAAGTCTATAATATCCTCGAAAACATGAGGATCGAGGTCGCCCCCGACCAGGACAGTCGCCCACGCTTCTTTCCGACCCTTGTTCAACCTCATATACCTTCAATGCTAAAATCGCGCCCAGAGTCGGTAAACTCGAACCAGAGCTCTGTTTTCGACCATATCAGAACCGACATGATGAATGTGATTTTCACAGGCCAGCCAGCTTCTACCATTTCGACTGTAGACAGTAGTGAAACTTTTAGCACAGCTGAACTGCGTCCCCCTTGGACCAAGGGTTCGTCGATACACAACTATCAGGACGCGATCAAGCCAGAACAACCCACCAGGTCGCCGAAAGTTGATATCCTTCTTGTTCCTGTTGGGACGGAAGTCCCAACTCCCCAACAACCACCAATTCCCTTCGCTGCTGACTGCAAACTCAGCTCTCAGAGTTCTTTTTATATGCACGGGGGATTTTGCGATGGTGCAAAGGAGATCATCAATGGGGGTGCTGGATTTCGAAAAATCGTGAAAGCAGTCTGTCTCTTCTCCCACCATATTTGGGTATCGCATCCTGCTGATCAAAGTAGGGCATCGTTTCCAGGGCAGTGACTGCAAGATGTATTGAGTGCCACTTTGAACTTGACTTCAAGGAGGTTGATTTGGACATCAACAAATCCGGTACGTCGAAACTTATACCCGAAATGCTTGGAATGCTGACTTTCCTCCAGAGCGTGGTAATTTCGTCAAAAATGGGATCGGCTACCGCCTCCGTTTCCTCCAGAAGAGTCATCTGCCATCACGACGCTCAGACGACATTACATACGGGTGTATTTTCTGCGTTCATCAAGGTCAAACCCTTCATGCAAGCGATGCAACTGTATTTTTCAGTCAAAAGGCGCTCTTTGCTCACTTAGCTCGGCATCCTCGACCGTTACCAGCAATTCAAGGACTAATATCAATCGAACAGGACGAAATTCCAGATCACCATAAAAACAACTATGACCTACATTTCAAGTCGCCATCTGAAACTCACCCAGTATTGACAAAGTCCGATGATATTTCCAGAATGCCTGCTGGAGTATCTAAAGAAGCTGCGAGAAGCTTATATGGCCAGCGGCTCTTGCATGATCGAACCCCAGCACTTGAGCTAGCGAAAGGTGCGAGGATCGTCGGCCTCTCATGGCCCGTAAAGTATCGCGGCGAATGGTGTCTTGGTTGGCATGATGGAGTGTATGCGTCTTTGCCGATGGAGATCATAAGGCTAGACTTACCGCGATTTGATGATATTAAGATGGGAGGGACGAGCCTACCCATGGCCACCGCAAGGTGGAAATTCAACACCAGGGATACACACTGGCTTAAGTTTGAGAAGGATGAGGTCATCACCAATATCAACTGTAAGTGGCCTGCTTGGAAATCTGTTAATTTTGCATTTGTATAGTTTCTGTTTCTAACTTTCGGGTAGGGCGATGCAAAGAGTTTTGGTGCTGGTCAGGCACGAATGCCAATGGCAAATTCGGCATATTTCCTCAGGTTTTCATCGATATAGGGACGCTGAAGGACTCTGATGGATCTGGCTCTAGCCTGGATGACCAGAATGGAGCTCTGAATAGCACGAAGAGCAAGAATACGTCCCTTTCCGGTCCGTCACGATTCTCGCTTCACAAAAAGACCCGAGCTGGAATAACTGCAAACACCATCTACTCAACCAGTAGCAGCGAACTGCCACCCCTTCTGAGTCCACCCCTTCTGAGTCCAATCCCCGGTGCGTATGCACGCGATGGCCCGTCAACCTGGGGCAAGACTCAAACAGAAGCCCTACCACCGACCCTTGATCAACAAATGGCAAAAGATTATGAAAATAGAGTCCCTCAAGCAGCAAAAGGGTTAGATCGTCCCCAGAAGCTAGGGCAAGTCACGGGCATGTCCTCGATTAATGAAGAGCTTTTGTTAGACATGAAGCTTGAAGAAGTACACCAGTTTGGGAGATGTTGGACCTACAGCCCCATTGACTCTGTTTCAACAGACAAAGTACCCATTGCAATTTCAGATGTCCCCGTTGTCATCCCTGTTGAAAGCAGGTACCCGCTCAGAGCACCAGTCACTCCACCGCCCGATCCTCATCCAAAGTTTATTGATCCGACGAGGCAAATAACAGACAACGTAATATCAGAGATTTTTAAGGTCTATGAGAATGCTCTGGGCTTTTACCTTCTGATCAATGGCCAGCTTCAGATAATCATTCCGGATGACTTTGACTACCAGTACGCCCTTTCACACCAGCCCAGGGAATTTGGTGGACTTGAGGTCAGTTATATCATGGAGAGCATGACTCCTACAGCGGGGATTACTAGCCAAGCCTCGGTGGAAGTGCCTCAAACCTTGACAAATGCTTCAATGTCAACACAGTCGGCTCTAGGTGTCAGCTCCACGGCTAATCAACCATCTGCGGCAAACATTGACCCCATGCTTAAGCTGACTATTGGAAGCGCTATACAGGCATCGGTCAAAGGCATCAAGCTGAAGGACCGTTACGAGGGTCGAATCGGTCTCATGACAAGAATGGGAGACAGGACTTTCGTGACAATACCTACACACGTCGCTACCTCTGCACTAACAGCAGCGAAGTCGGTTTCGTTCCCGGGAGAGTCATGGATTAGCGACGTACAGATAGTTTCCAGTAACGGTAACAAAGAGGTAAATTAACCACTATGAAGACATACTTTCTACTGACTCTAGTCTCCATTGGTTTAGCTAGGACCCGTTTGTGAAACGTTCGACCCAGCTGCAGGTCACTTTCCGCTTGGCTTTCTCCACGACATCAGCTTAGTTGACGTGTCAAATGCCCCAGCTGAACTCGTATCAAGCATCAAAACCCCTGTCCCAACTGAATGGCTCTCGAATTCCGGCTGGCAGGAAATCAGGTATCGCACAACAAAGCTTCACCTTCTCCGGCACGTTTCCACGGCACCTTCAAGGCAAGCAAGCATCAAGAGCATAGGACTGTTGGAATGCCAATGCCAGGTATGGCTCCCATTTCCCATCTCCGAATGCCGTTTCTCCCGAAGTCACTTACCTATTAAGCTTAGGCGGTTGGGCAAGGAATCTTCAGGATGCGGCAACCACCGAAGACCGCGCGCTTTTCTCTACGACGCCCTAGTCCAGGTTTAGATGCAACGCAAGATCCAGAGGTCTGGACCAGTCTGGTAGCTAGGTCTCTCTTGTTTCGGATCCATCCAGATTTCCGGCCGGACGGGGCCCAGAGTGGTACAGCCCTGTGCACAATGCAAGAGCTTGAAGATGGAACGGCATGTGCCAAGGTGGCTGGATTTACTTCTTTCGTTCAGGATGTGTCCGTCGTTCAAAACTTTGACTTGGAGGGCCCAAGACTGTACAGCAGGTTGGAACAGGGACGTGTAGCCTTTTATGGGGCCTTCCAAGTCCCTGAAGTATTGAGAGAGAAGCATCACATTAGGTGAGGTATCCTTTGTATATTGGAATCCATAGCGTATTACCTTAGCCACAAGGAATATTTCTTAACCAGAACAACTTGAACGCAAATGCTACACGCCCAGCGTCACATGCAGAGCTTTATGATCCAGACACTTGCAAAGCCCCCAAGACAACTTGTACTACAGTGAGCGCGAGAATAAGTGTTCCGAACCTAATCATGGTTATTAGTAACATCCAAAGATCAAAAGGACCCAATAACGTACAGAAATGTCCAATACTGAACCGTGTCCCGTTTATCTCGTAGCAAAACCCAGAAACTCCACGGCCGCGCTTCTTGTAAGCATTTCTCGAGAGTCAGAATTCGCGGCCAGAGATTTTCGAACTCGGTTTGATCCCACCAGGTCGCCTCCCGTCCAGCTAAAGTATCGAGCATGGGGTCGTAGGGCAGTTGGAGCTGACTATGACGGAATCGGTTATTCTGTCGTCCCACACGAGAGACCTGGCCTCTGAGCACACGCAGTTCGCGACTTTTCAACCGCAGTGAAGAGCAGCCAAGGCACCAACACCATAGTCGAAGCCCGATGAAGCTTTCGGCATACTTGTGTATACGGTTTGGAACGGTTGGGTTAAAGAGGTTTGCATAGGATGATTCGACTTCATCTAGGAGGTCGGCAGAAATGCCAATAGTGCCAAATACGTTGAGACTTCCTCGATGCAGTGCACATGGAAGGGCAAAAAGTTCAAGGTACTTCTTCTGACCGCGTCTAGATAGCAAAAGATGGCGGGACAGGTTGTCCGTCCAGACTAGACGCACCCGGGCCAGAGTCATGAGTTTGGATAGATTGAGGTCCCTAGCTTCGATTGACAGTGACTCAATTAACCCGGCCGACGAGTGATTGGCAAATGAAGGATTGAGTGAAGATATGTTGTCCAGTTCTATATCCGGTTCTGTAACGGATTCAATGGGCGTTAGGGCTTCCCGTGAATTTGGAATCAAGCCGGATCTTCCAATTAAATTAAATAGAGATTGCTGCAGAGGCTCAATATCAGATTGATGATTTAAGGCCATCCGAAAAATATGTCTCGGTCGTCCATGTAAAGGGATAAAATATGTGCGCATCAAAGTCCATGAGCCAAGGATGAGCAGAACTGCATCCTCAACTGCGATTTGCCGAACTTGGGAGGCCGGAGGAGTGTCTTGAAAGTAGGTGTGTTGACTGCTATTCACGAGAGAATCTATGTAGCTTTGAACGGAAGACTCGTGATGTTCTGCTTGCAATGTCAATCCCCATCCTGGAATGGAGAGTAGCTCGTCTCACCGATGAAGAACCTTACGACTTCGGCAAACAACTCCAAGAATTCATTCTTGGTTCGTTTTCCCGGCCAGCATCCTTGGATATAGTTGAGATAGGGAACATAGGTAGTCTGCTGTTCATCTCGAAAGCCAAGGCCATGGGCCAAGTCGGCCACTTCACGTCTCGCACTGTCATCCATAGTCACATGGAAGCAAACTCCGAGATGCTAGTAGGTATGCAGTAGTGGAGTGCGATGTTCGCCAGTGTCCACAAGAGTTCCCAATTGCTAGCAAGATTTCCTTACAGTTGCCTTGTAGCCTGCAGGTAACCCCGCCTTAATTCGCTTAGCCACTGGCCGCACTAGCCGCACAAGGGGCTTGACTGAAAAGAATGTTTGCCTTGTTCAGACCAGGCTTTTTCAGATCGGTTAAATATCGGAGATGGTATCCCTCTCGTTAGAGGAGGAAAATGTGAACATTAGAAAGGTAGACACTATTGAACTATGACCGACCACTCAGCAGTGCACAAGTGGAAAAGCAGGGATATCCTTTTGTGTGTGTTAGTAGGGACTGAGGCTTTATGGTATGTATTTTTAAATTCAGCTGTAATCGAGCGAAAGGAATGTAAGTAAAATGAGTACTATATGTGCATATGAGAGGAGATTGCGCGTTTTGTATACTGAACCGCCATGTCTTAGAGTTCTATTACTCCGCCACCACATTAAGATTCAAGCTTTAACCTGTAAATACTGACTTAGCCAAGCTTCATGCGTGCCCTGTTCCAGAACCGTACCTTATGCTTGTTAAGTAATATCATATACAAGCTACTAAACTTAAACAATAATGAGTCCATTTAGAATTTTACTAACAGATTAAGGTTATAACTAATCGATTTATGTCTTAAATATACTTAGGCTTTATCTTAATGCTTTAGTTCTCAATTCTTACAATTAAAGCTTATATAGATTATAGATTCTCTCTTGCCAGGTAATCAGAGTATAGCTCTGTAGACTAATAACCATACATTATGCTTAGATTCGATTATACGATATAAAGTTGCTAACGATTAAGAGATAGTTTGTTTGTCTCAACCTCGGGGCTTTGACTAGATTGCTAGTTTCTAGCTAGATATAGTTATCTCCTCGCTTCTAATATGGTGCCAGTGGAGATAATACTGGTAGTTAAAGGCTAGCTACTAATGCCCATATATGTATATGTTTCTTCGCTGGCTAAACAAGCCCGTTCACTGTGATGGTACCCGTCTTGGAGATCATGTACTCGCTCACAGCTACATCCTTCCCAGCTTCCTTTCCATAACCTGACATCTTGATCCCTCCGAACGGTGACTCGGCCGCGGAAGAATTGCCTAGTATCTCGTCAGCGCATGTCATCAGCTTGCAAGACCTTCGCTTACCTGTGTTGAGTGCAATCATCCCAGCTTCAAGATTCTCAAGCATTCGCCAGATGCGGTCGGCGTTCTTGGTAAACGCATAGCTAGCAAGACCCATCGATGTATCATTAGCTGCTTCAACAGCCTCCTCCTCGGTCTCAAACTTATAGAAAGCAGCAATGGGCGCAAAACACTCTTCACACGAAATCAGAGTATCATGAGACATGTCAGCTAGAATCGTCGGCTCAAAGAAATACCCGCCTTCGCCTCCCTTGGGAGAAACACGATTACCTCCAGTAACAATTCTCGCACCCTTCGAAACAGCATCTTCAATAAGGCGCTCAGCTCGATCCAAGCTCTCTGGCTTCGTCACAGGCCCAAGGGTTGTTCCTTTAGCAGCGCCGTGGCCGATGACATACTTGGCAGTCTCTTCAACGAAGCGTTGTAGGAACTTGTCGTATACCCCAGACTGCACAAGGAAGCGATTCACTGTGACGCAAGCTTGGCCGGCATGACGCCACTTGAGCCCGACAAGTTCTCGCAAAGCAGCTTCTATGTCTGCGTCGTCGAAGATAAGACAAGGGCAATTACCGCCTAGCTCTAGAACCACTTTCTTGAGACCTGAACTGCAGTGGCTCGCGACCAGGGTCCCAACGCGTGTTGATCCTGTGAAGGTAACCTTTTTAACCAGACCATGCTTGCAAAGAGCCTCACTGAGCGATGGAGTGTTTTCTAAGCTGGTCGGTAAGACATTCAGGACACCATCTGGGAATCCAGCCTCGGTGGCCAACTTGGCCAAAGCCATGGCAGTAACTGGCGTTTCAGGCGATGGCTTCACTACCATCGTGCAACCAGCTGCCAACGCAGCAGCAGCTTTTCTGAGAACCATCGCAACGGGGAAATTCCATGGCACCAAGGCGACTGCTACACCGAGGGGCTGCTTGATAGTAACTACTCGCCTGTCCGGGGCAGATGGTGCAAAGCACGTTCCTTGAATGCGCTCTGCCTCTCCTGCAAACCATGACACAAAGGTCAAAGAGTAGTCCATCTCCCCGATTGCCTCGACGTATGGCTTTCCCGTCTCATATACCAAGAGCGTGGCTAGGTCAGCCTTATGCTCACGAATAAGAGCGTCCCATTTTAGGAGCCATTGGGCGCGTGTTCGAGGGGAAGTTTTCTTGAAGGATTGGAACGCCTTGTGTGCGACGCGAACTGTCGCATTCACGTCATCGGCTGAATTATTGGTGACTTTTGCCCATGGCTTATTGGTCCCGGGATCTAGATGCTGTGTAAGACCGGTGAGATGTCGTGGTATGAAGGGGGCTCACCGAGTACATCGAAGGTTGAGCCGGAGAGAGCAGGTTTAGTTTGGCCTTGGATGTAGGAATCGGTGATGAGGAGATCAGGGCGATTGAGCTTGAGCTGGTCAGTTGATTCCACAGATATCGTGTTAGATGCTTACCTTGAACGGTAGTGAATAAGCCATCTTGCTATGAGCTTGATAAGTTATCTCTAACGATAGCGTCTAGAGTTGATGAAATAGATGTGACTCAAACGGCCTGAGTAACCTTTTTCTTTGTCTTTTCAAGACTTTATTGCAACGGTTCAAGTTCGATGAAGGCTGTTGGTTGCTCTCATCATATGCTTTACCTTCAGGGTACGCACGTAAGAACTCGGTTAGTAATGGTCATGGCAAGATTCCCCGCTTCTTGACCACCAACAAAATCAGCGAGTCGGCTCATCGCTGCAGATGCCGATAGTTCAAGCCACCTGCCGTACACGGTTAAGATCTGCACCCTTCTTGGGTTACCCATCGTGGAAGGGAATCAATTCTCGTGAACGACGAACGTGAGGGGCAGGTATATGTATCACGTCGCTTGAATCTCTTCCCCATCCTCAAGCAATCTTCCAAATATTGACAGCAATCATGGGCCGTTTAGATGGTAAAGTCGCTATCGTTACAGGTATGTATCCCTCATCGCATGTCTGACCACTGCTGAGATAGAAATAGGCGCTGCGTCTGGCTTTGGCCAAGGCATCGCCGAGCATTTCGCTGAAGAGGGCGCCAAAGTCCTCATTTGCGACATCAACGAAGCAGCAGGCCAAAAAGTCGCTGCGTCGTCTGAATCGTTTGAGTTTCAGACCATGAACGTTACCGAAGCAGCGGATTGGCAGAGCGCTGTCGAGAAAGCCGTTCAGCTCTGGGGACATCTCGACATTCTGGTCAACAACGCCGGTACCAGCTACGAGAACAAGGTGAATGACTGAGGCTCAACTGATGCAAGCGAAGCTGACGGCAGCAGAGCACAAATTTGGTCACCGAAGAAGAATTCGACAAGGTCATGAGCGTCAACGTCAAAAGCGTCTTCCTCGGCAGCAACGCCTTCACAGCCCAGATCAAAAAGCAGGGCTCAAAAGGCTCAATGATCAACATCGCCTCCGTAGGCGCTCATCGACCTCGACCTGGGCTAGTATGGTACAATGCATCCAAAGGAGCAATCACAAACGTAAGTCATCGACCCATATCACTGCAAAGCTAACGACGCGGTACAGGCGACCATGGGTCTTGCAGCGGAATATGGCCCGGATGGAATACGCGTCAACTCCATTTGTCCCTTGGCGACTATGACGGGTCTACTTCCTACGTTTATTGGGAAGGAGATCACGCCAGAGGTTCAGAAGGCGCTGGGGAATGTTCCGCTTGGAAGGATGGGGGAGATTAGGGATGTTACAAAGGCAGCGGTGTTTTTGGCGAGTGAGGAGGCTTCATTTATCACTGGTGTCAATCTGGATGTTGATGGAGGGAGGGCAATCTAGACATCTTACCTGTCAATTGAGAGAACAATGCAGTGAAACACAAGAAACATCCCCCACTGAATGGGATAAGAGACAAGAGACACTTGAGACCCATGCAGCTTGTTGATCGGCTCTAGCCAGGGTTTGATTCCTTTGAGTGTTGGTGAACATGTGAATGCTCGGCATTAGTGCTGTAACCCCAGCGCTCGTCACATTTGCCGCGTATAGGTCCCAAAATTGGGCGGGGACAAGCAGCTGATGAACTAATTGACGTGATTGCGAAAGTCGCGAGATCAAGCACTGGCATTTTCGGGTTGACGATGCGGCGCCAGGAATCCCAGGGGAGAGGAAAGGGTTGCGGGATTGCGTCTTGGCATCAGAGCCTCATTGAAGTGTAACGTTATGCCTGGCTCTTCTGTCACTTTTCTATTTATGCATATAGTCAATTAGAGCCTTGAATATCACTATGCATAATTCTTAGGGCGTGTAATGAATGGCTCAATCCTAATGCTATCTGGATGATATCTATCGCTTGCGTGCTCAGACTCGGTATAGCTAGGGCGTGACATTCACCAGCTTACTGCTTGGTCGCGATGTACTGGCTACTATTGCTAGATGGTATCTCGCTCGCAGCATTACCAGGCGCCTTGCTGTCACCATGAATTTCACCCATCAACTGCCTGTCAATCGCCGCGCGCTCTTCATCAGTCGCATCCGTGATATGCACAGCGACTTCATCGCCAAACTGCTTACCGATCTCTTCTAAAGAGAGTCTGGCAGTCTCGGGCCAGAAGAAGTAAATGGCGGGGATGAACAGAACACTCCAGCAGATGACAAGGAGGAAGTATTTCCAGCCGACAGAATTGAACCCGATGGGCGCGGTTTGAAGAAGGATGATAGTAGCTAGACGTGTCAGTGTGTTGCTTGTGCAGTAAGATGAGGGTGCATACCAGCAAATTGTCCAAACAGAGACCAACCAATGCCAATTGATCGGATCTCGGTCGGGAAGATCTCTGAGACGTAGAGGTACATGGTTGTGTTGCAGAAGGTTCCTTGGAAGGCGAGGTACAAGAACATGAACAGTACGCCCATGGCATTTCCAGCCTTGTTGTCCGTACCAGCATATAGCGAGATCATGGCGCAGTAGATTGAAGTAGTAATGAGGATGCCGATGAAGCCAGTCATGTACATCTTGCGGCGGGAGTTGACCTTATCATGTAGCCAAGCACCGCCAGGGTTGTAGATCAGTCCAGCTGTCGTCAACCAGAGAGCCGACAATAGAAGTGGCATGTATCCGGTCTGACCCAGACTGGTATACAGGATGACTGCATAGTTGTTCTTGCTCTTGTTAGTTATGATGTTTACTGGAGGGATTGGCACTTACGATGATGAGAGGACCACCAAACTCGGCACCCCATTGCGTCATGAACCCAATAAGCATGCGTTTGCGATAGCTCTTCTTCTGGATCACAGCCCTCCATGGATTTCCCCCATAAACCTCAAGCTTCTTCGCATCAAGCTCAAGCTGTTTCTCAATCTGGTAGTACTCTTCCTTGGCAACCAGATCTTCAGGATCATTGGCTGACCTACGAAGACGAACGAGAACGGACCACGCTTCTTCACGATGACCTTTAGACATAAGCCATCTCGGCGAGCGAGGGATCCAGGGCGAACCAAGAAGCAAGACCAGTGGAGGGAAGACTTGGAAGGCTAATGGGAAGCGCCAGCCAAACTCAAGGTTCTTGGAGAAGTAGACTGCGAAGCCAATCCATGAGGATAGCATGTATCCAAAGACGAGAAATATTGCATGATGGCCGACGAGCCAACCACGTGCAAGGGGACTGGACATCTCGGAGAGATACATCGGTGTCACGGTAGCCATCAGACCAACGCACATTCCCATGATCCATCGTCCAGCCTGGAACATACTGCAACACTGTTAGCCTTCATTGCGACAACACTTAATGAGTGTGGTACTCACGCAAGGTTCTGCGCAGCGCACTGAAGAACACCACCCAGAATCCCCAAGGCGCATCCAAACTGAATACTCCTCAACCTCCCATAATAATCACAAGCCCACATGAGCACCAGGCACGCAAACGCGCCACCAGCAGAAAACAGTCCATTGGCCGTCGCGATCGCAGGTGTCGTTATAGTATCGTAGCCCGACTCCCCATCAGCAGGAAGATTGAAGAATTGGTACCAACCCGGCTGGCCAATTGTGCTTCCGATGATGGACGCTGCATATCCGTACGTCTGTGTGTCAATGTATGTAAGCATGTCGTACTGGTAATTAAACGTTAATACGAGGGGGTCAAACTTACCGTCCCGCCGATGGCGACAAAAGTAATGACGAGCTTGTTGTACAAGCTCGTCTGGTTCCCGGTCTGCGGCATTCTACGCGGCGTATACTAATTCGACGAGATACGGGAGCGAAGGAAAAAAAGAAATGAAAAAGAAGAAAAGAGAAAGTCAATGAAGCAGAGAGGAGAGGGAAGAACTGCGATCGGCGTGGTCTTTTGACTGTCACATTCCTAGTGTAACCCCAGCCCATGCAGATCAATCACCGGGAGATGGAAGAGACGTGCCGGTGTCGACTGGCCTGCCGCCTACAGGGATTGACAGCGTGATTTACCCGTTGTGACAGGTCTGCATATTATTACCCACTCGGATGTAACTGAGAAACATCTAAGTGCGAAACCAAGCAATCCGTTAACCGATCCTTGTCTCAAAAACTTCGGTGAGTGGCAGTTTATGGAACATGCAGCTCTCTAGCACAACGCGATGCTATAAACAAGCTTCTCTACTGCAAACCTCCCGCATCGATCACTCTACATCTTTCCAAAATGGACCCCTCATTCATGGAAAAGCAATGGGACCAACTCCCTGACCCCAAGCGCGTCTGGGTAGGCCAACCAGGCAGTCGAGAAGAAGGTCTAGGCCGTCTGGTCCTGCTGACGCCAGAGCGGGTGGCTTCAGCCGCACAGACACAGATCAAGACTGGGATCCGCGTCAATCTCGGTTGGGATTTGAATAAGCTTGAGTTTGCGTGCTTTAACCGGCAGCCGTGCGAGCTTAAGATGGTCCCGCTGCTGGATGGTGTTGCTTTTGATGATATCTACGTTATGAACCCGCGTTAGTATTGGTCTTGTGGTATTAGGACTTTTGTTGACTTGAGATTAGAGCAGAGTAGTCAGTGGGATGGGTTGAGGCACTTTTCTATGCCGAGGGAGGAGGGGAGTGAAGAGAGGGTGTTTTATGGAGGGACGACGAAGGAGGAGATTTTGGATAGGGAGAATGGTCGTATTGGTATTCATCATTGGGCTCAAGAAGGAATAACAGGTCAGTCAGAGCTTCCAGCCCTGGTTTCATATCTGATTTGTATTACAGGCCGCGGAGTTTTGATCGACTACGCTCCATGGGCTGAGAAGAAGGGCATCACCTACTCAACCTTCTCACTGCACACCATCGAACTCAGCGACATTCTCCAGATCGCCAAAGAATGCGATATCACCTTCCAACGCGGCGATATTCTTCTTGTCCGCATTGGCGTGATCAAAGAATGGGAGCATGTCATGGATGTAGACGCCAAAAAGGCATATGCTGCTTCATCAAGTCCCCAACACGCAGGTGTCGAAGGAACAATGGATGTGCTAAAATGGATATGGAACACAGGCTTTGCAGCTGTGGCAGGCGACGCTATCAGCTGGGAGGTAAGTTCATTGAACGGTGCTATGTCAGGGACTGATGGATACAGGTATATCCGCCAAGTGAAGGGGGTGTTTTGATGCATGAGTACATGTTGGCTGGATGGGGCATGCCGATTGGTGAGTTATTTCTACGAAGAGGTTCCAGGATTAATAAAGTGCAGGCGAATTGTTTGATCTGGAGAAATTGGCCGAAACATGTAAGAAGTTAAACCGCTGGACGTTCTTCATGTCATCCTCGCCATTCAACATGAAAGGCGGTATTTCCTCTCCACCCAATGCACAAGCAATCTTCTAGGCGACATCACGTTCACATGCCACTAAATGACAGCTCAAAATACTTTCAAACAGAGGAATAAAATCGTATCATTATCGTTGCTTTTTATACCATTCCCTGACAGCGACAGCCACTCAATCAGTAATTACATGTGACTACAAGGATTGTTTACTAAATTCTCTCGTAACCGAGAAAAGAGAAGACGGCCCGGGGAATCAAACCGGCAACGGTGATCGACAATAGATGGACCGAATACGGAAGCGATGTAACGACGGGACGACCAACATGCATATGACATGGCGATCCCTTCTATCTTGAGTGCCGAGGTGGTCTAATTTCGGTAGCTGCTCTGGAATCCATTCACAACTTTATGCAGTATTGTTGACTCTTCTCTCTGAAGGATTTGCCGTTAGAATGCAGGTTCGCTTGCCAAAGGGACCTTGTCTCACAATGAAACCCCCACCCAGTGCTGAAGATTAATATCTGATGTTCTGATCGAGCCAAGCCAATCGTATTCCTCCCGCAGGCCATAGAATCTGATATCCATGTCTCCCGGAGGAAATCTGACCCTGTTGTCTTAACTTAGGCGGGTGTTGATCTCGGTAGCAGGCGAGGAACTTTCTTCTATGACCTCATTTGCATGCGACAGGAACAATGGGCCATTCTCAGGGGTTTCGCTCGTATCGGTCCATCACTTGTCCGAGCCCATGTGAAATCAGAAACTGATCATATTTTCTGTGACTATTACATTCTTTGCCTCAAGATCCTAGGCCTGAGAGATTTAACTGGTCCCACTATCAGCTGCAGATGATCTCTGAACGGAGGATTCGCCGCCATGTCGTAGCTCCTATTACCTGCATCTTGTCTTACAGTGGGTACATATGGCCTTGACATGCTGTGTCTGCCATCTGTTGTTTTTAAGTTTTTCTCTTGATTCTGCATCTCGACTATTCAGGACGTACTCAAGCATCTAAGCTTTTGCAGTTGATTAACAGTGAAGATGACCAAACCAGCGATGGAACCGCCTCCAGGCAAGGAATCCAACTTTGACAATCCGAACCGAGAGCTGTACTACATCTGCATTGTTTCTAATGCAATTGCAATGTCTGTATGTACGATCTTCGTTTTTTTACGCCTGTGGGCCCGGTACAGGCTGGCGATGAGGCTTCGGCTAGATGACAGTATGTCCGCATTCACTACAACGTTGAATCACTTGCTAACCTAGATATCTAGTTGCTTGTGTAATCGGATATGTACGTCCTCTGTTGGCTGCACAGAGTCTATGTCTGTTACTAACTTTCAGTCAGATTGGCTTCATGGGATACTGCACCATGTGCCTGTTGAGTAAGTACTTGTCACCCGGGCCCAAACACTTGAGACTAACGATTATAGTGTTGAGATACGGTGGTGGTCTTCACCAATGGGATGTCCCAGATCATCTCATAACGCAGTATAACCAAGTCCGTCTCTTCCTCACACCCAACTCAAGCGTGGACTAAGCCTGTCGCAGACGGTCTACGCGACAATGGTCAACTACGGTCCAACAGTCTTTGCCATTAAAGCAGCCATTCTTCTCTTCCTCGCCAGTATCTTCGCCCCTTACAAGACCTACGTCAAATGGATTTACGGTTTCCTAGGAGTCATGGGCGTCTACTACGTTACCATGTTATTCCTCAAGATGTTCATCTGTCGTCCGATCTCAATGTTCTGGGGCGCTACAACCGATGGCGAATGCTTCAATCAGCGAGTTCTTATTCTTGTCGATAACATCATCAGTCTTCTCAGCGACATCGTTGTCCTTCTTCTACCCTGTCCTCTAACCAAGAAACTCCAAGTCGGACTTATCGCAAAGCTCAAGATCGTCGCTATCTTTGGCGTTGGGGGTATTGCCTGCATCTTTAGCCTAGTCAGGCTAGTCTTTATTATCCATAATGGGGAGAGTCCGGATCAGACCTACGTCTTTCTGCAAATCAACCTTACTGGGTGAGTCACCAAAGGTCATGCTTTTGAACACCGCTAACCAGAGTCAGAATCGCTGAGTGTGGTATTGGAGTCGTCTGCGCGTGCTTCCCGTTCATGCCAATGTTATGGAAGTCCATTCTTCACAAGGACAAGCCAGGTTATTCATCCAATTACTCGAGGTCGCAGTTCGAGATGATGAGTTCATCCAAACAGCGATCGCGAAACACGGGGCATACACCAGAGAGCGTTCACTATTACGGGGATATGGGAAGTGACGAGAATATTCTAATACCGAATGGCAAGTCGTACGTTACCACTAACGTTCGTGCGGGCGATGGTACCGCTGAGGGAAGTACCGGTAGCATTGGTGATGGAAATGGGGGACATGGAGCAAGTCTGGATGACTCGCATATTCTTCGAACAGTTGAGGTTCGTCAGTATGAAGAGCGTTGATTGTATGTATCATAGTTCACTTCATCATATCAACATTATCAACGCTTGCAAAGTCAATGCAAATGATGAACCCCATGAAATCACAGTTGGCAACCAGTGCGAAGTGAAGCGCTCACATATTCATTACTCATAACGATGAATCATAAGGATAAATAACAACTCAAGCTTCTGTCCAAATCGTTTCTCAGTTCAGATACCGGCCAATCACTCCAGATTACAATCACCAAGGTCTTTATATCGCACTTAGTACTTGTATCTCCAGCCACGCTCGACACCAGAGTTAGGAGTCCATCCCTCCTGCTCATCAAGCTTCTTATTAAACTTCTGGGCCCTCCATCTAACAAGGAAAGCCGAGAGAACAGTCAAAGCGCAGCCGAGAAGGAGAAGGCCACCAGCCATGCGGTAGAAAGGCTCCTGGCTTCGGGGATAGAAGTAAGGGCTGAACCAATGGCTGACTTGGCTGATACAGTTGGCGATAGCAATAAGAGCAGCCTTCTTGGCACGAGGAGCGGGAACAACAGTGGTTTCCCAGGAGAGCTGCAAGTTGAGACCGTTGTAGGTACCGCAGACGAGGAGGATGATACCGACGTATCGAGCTGCGACGTTGATGGTGCCGATAAGGATACCGCAACCCGCTGCTGAGAGGATGATGGGGATGACGACGTGGTATGTCGATTCCATGAAGTGACCGCAAGACCAGGCGATGATACAGGCGGAGATGTAAGCGAGAGCGTAGGGAGGAGCCTGGATTAGGTAGGTGGTCATCTTGTTGAAGCCAAAGGTGTTCATGATCTGAAGATGTTAGTAGGGAACAGAAATGGAGACGTGGTGTACTTACAGAAGGCAGGAAATCCTTGAAGCTCTGAGCAGTGACGAGGGCAAAGTGCATGAGGCAGAAGTACCAGGTGAAGGGATCCCTGACGGCATCACGAACACCATCCCAAGTACCGCCAACCTTCTCATCGATGCCACCGTTGGAAACCAGAATTCGGTACTGAGCCATTTCACGCTCCTGCTCATCCAGGAACTTGGTGTCATTGGGCCAAGAGGGAAGGACGAAGAAAGAGACGACAGCAACAATAATGGACACGATGCCCTCGATGAGAAAGAACCATTGCCAAGCGTGCATGCCAGCGACTCCATCCATATGCTCAAGAATACCCGCAGCCAAGAAACCAGAGATGATGTTGGAGATTGTGTTACCAGCGTGCCAGATAGCCATGCGGAAGGGTGATTCCTCTTTGGTGTACCAAGAGGAGGTCATGAGTGTCAGACCAGGGAAGAACGGAGCCTCCATCAGACCAATGAAGAAGCGAACGATACAGAATCCAACACCATTGGTCATAGCGGGCATGCAGATTGTACCCGCACTCCACATAAGCATGATGGTAGGCAGGAAGAACTTGGGGTTCGTCTTGGCCATGAGGAGATTACCGGGCAATTGACCAATGAGGTAGCCGACATAAAAAGTCGAGATACCCGCGTTCCAAACGGTATCAGTCATGCCAAGATCATCCTGCAGACCGGCGAGTCGAGCGTTGGAGACGTTGATGCGATCGAGGTAGCTAAGCTCACCGTTAGTCTTGGTAGTCCTCTTGGCTATCGCTGACTTACTTCATCAAAAACATGAGGGTGACACAAGGCATCATATGCCAATCAACCTTGCTCCGAACCTTCTTGTTCAAAGCGTCCATCTGCGTCTGCGAGAGATCCCGCAGGAGCGGAAAGCGAGCTTGGATCTCAATGGGGGGAATATGTCCGACAGGCGAAGAGATGGCGTTCTCAACAGCCGCGACCTCTGCCTTCTCATCGAAGCGGTCCTCATTGTGAGAGGCGGTCTCGTTATTCTGCGAAACAGTCATGCTGGGCGTGTCCAAGACTTGGGTGGGTAGCTGGTTGGAACTGGACTGGAGAACCAAGAAGTGATGATGAGTCTGGGCAGAAGAGAGAATCTGGGGTAGGATCTCCCAAGACTTTTATACACAACTTGGCAGGACTCTCGTCATGTTGTTTGCTCAATCTGAGAGTGAGAAACGAGCGGGTTTGGGTGAATGGCGAGTCAGCCGCAGTGCGGAACTGGGAAAATTCATCGGTGCCTTCGTAGCGTTATCCCCATTAAGGTTACGCATAACCTTAACTTAGTCTTGGCACGACGCGGAGAACCCCAGTAACTACGGTCTCGAATCTGCTTTGCGGGGGATAGCAGAGGATTTCATTTGTTCCCGCGGGAATCTGTTTCTGCCAAGGCCTTCCCGGTGACTCTTTTCCCCCACGGGGGAATGGAGAGAGATATTTCTCGGTTAAGGGTTCGGAGCTGGGCTGAAGTTGGGGAAGGCCGATGCTGCTGAACCCTGGGCGTTGCAGTCAGTCAAGTGACTCTAGTTTCCCACGGACCAAGGTTTCGGTAGGCGAGGGGCAGTGCGGGGAAGTCCGAATGCTAGGATAGATGGTCTGGGGTAGGGACGGTCTGGCATGACATGATTGTGATGATCGCCGTTGAGGACCCGGAAATGCCTCGGTGAGATCGGCATGAGTTTACGGTTATGTTTAAGCTTGTACGATGGATCTGATAAGCAAAGATTACGGTTATACGATAAGATACGGCGAGAATGAATTGCAGAGCGAAGTCGTGTCAGTAAAGGTCAAATGTAGGTGTATCAACACCGTCAAGTTGCAAGAAGCATTCACAGAAAATGTAAAGAAATTATGGTTTGAAGTGGACATAGGATATTCGAAAATCGTCTATGAATGATACATGAAATCATTTTAACGCCATAAGCTAATACTCCGACCCAAACTTCCCGTAAATGAGATCCAAAACACAAAACATTCCCGACGCACACTCTACTTCTTCATCCCCATCAACAAGCCCGCAATATTCTCATACACCGTGAATACAATACCACCACTAAGAATCAACCGTCCCAGCCGCATGGTACTTCCACTCCAGAATGCTCTCACGCCTCCATCACGCAGAACCTGCTGCACAGCCTCGCCCATACCAAGACCCTTGGCAGACTGCGATCTCGTCTTGATGGTATCAAAGGGTTGTGTAGCGTAGACAGTGATGACACCGGCAATGGCGCCGATGCCGAATGTCATGAAGGGATTCTTGCCGTCGGACTTGAATGTGTCTTTTAGGATGTTGTAAGAGCCCATTCGGACTCCGGATGTAGCTGATTGCTTGAGAGTGGTGGACATGAGACCGCGGTAGATTTCGCGGACGCCGCGCTCAACTGCTATTGTGCGTAGGGCGTGAAAACCGCCGTTGAGACGCTTGTTCCCTGAGCGAGCATCATCAATGCTGTTACAGGTCAGTGAGTGATCACCTACTTAGATCCTTTAATGGTGACTTACAGAGCAGTCTTGATTCGTTCTGTAGGTGTAACGACAGTCACACTCTCAACAGCACCAGCAATCATACCAGCGAGGATATTTGATCCCGCCGAGTGCTTTCCATTGGCGTCTGCTAATTGAGCCTTGACGGCATCAAAAGAGAGGAAGCGAACACCAGCCTTGGCAGCAGTTCCCTAATAACATTAGATCAAAGGCCTCAATTGGGTTGAAGAGAGATACTCACAGCAATTAATGAAGAGCATCCAGTGTAAATTGCTCGAATGCTATCGGAACGAACTGTTTGGCCGATGACGGCAAATGGAGATTTGGAGACTGCTACTCCAGCCGGTGCTTGGCGAGCACTTAGCTGCGCTACTGTCTTTGCCCACTCAAAGGGGTACTAAGCCTGTTAAATACTCAATCCTCTACTTCTGGGCCGCAAAGGGAACCTACTGTGATTGTAGCCTCAACACCACCTGCAACAGCACCAGCAGCAAGTGAAATACCAGGAGTAATCTTCTTCTTCTGCGCAGGCGCTGTTTGTGCCACGACCTGCTTGGGCAGTGCAGGCTTAGCAATAGATTGTGTCGTAGCGATGGCGTCCATTTTTGGGGTAATTCGGTGAGTCCACGGTCAAGACTTGGCATATGATGACAAACGGGGAGAAATAAATAAATAGCGAACCAACAAATAAACAGCATCTACTAACATTTAAAGGATAGTCGCAGTTTAATAATAGCAGACCCGATCGAACACACACAGCCACGGGATGAGGCTCACGGGTAAAACGTAACTGAAAAGTCAAGGGAAGAAAACGGAGATAATTCAACGCTTTGCCCCTTGGGGCCTACGACCCGCGGATCAACAGTGGATCCGGGTGGAATTGATCAGCTCAGCTTTCTTCCCGTCTCTTCCCGTCACTTCACAATTCTTCCCTTTTTTCCCTTCCCACGCCAAAGGCCAACGCACAGAGCAAAGCAATGCCCGCAGAGCCCACGCCTACCCGCGTCCGCAGGCGTGCCGCAGAGGCATGCACATTCTGCCGCAAGAGAAAAGTGAGACTCCTACCCCTCCCTTACCCCAGTTCCCCTCACACACGGTAGGCGAGTGAGTGAGTCTAAGTTCCCGCGGGACTAATACAACAGCACCCTAGATCAAGTGTAACGGTCAGAAGCCAAAGTGTATCAACTGCCAGACATACGAGAAGGACTGCGTCTACGAGCCCGTCCCCGATGTGACCAAAGCAGCAGGCCGACAGCGCCATCAGCGCACAAAGACCCGTAGCGTCAAAGCACGCACGGAATCACCCGCTCATCAGACCAGGGCCCCCACAGCCTCGTCAAACGGCGACAGCAGTGAAGCAGCGAGCAGTAGTCAGCAGGCAGTAGTAACAACACGCGATGGAGCAGCAGCGGCACAACCTCGCCATCAATCGTGGGATCCTTCACCGCGGCCCATGGATTCAGGCGTCGCGAGAGTCGTTGTCCTTGCGAACGGTGAATCAACGTACCATGGACGCACGAGCGCCTTGTTTGAGGATAATGCGCAGGAGAGACCTGTTGAGCAGGAGGTGCAGCCGCGGATGCCGGATCATTGGGTAGAGCGTGGTCTTATCGCTGAGGCAGCTAAGCAGCGTGGGTACTCACTTTACTTTATACTTATCTTTGTAGTTTTTGTCAGGCGGTGTGAAACTAATGTGTGCTTGCGTGAGATATAGGGCAACTGGAGGAGATCCATTTCGCTAAGGGGCAGCTTGACTTTGACGGCGTTGATCCCGACCTGGGGATGCATCTCCTCTCACTACACTGGAACCGCCAACACCACTCATTCCTCATCACGTACCGTCCTGCCTTCATGCGGGACATGGCATGCGGCGGGCCATACTTCTCCAAGCTGCTACTCAACGCTATATACTTTGGCTCCTCAAAGTTCAGTCCAAGACTTGAAGTCCGAAAGGATGTTAATGATGTTCGGACTGCGGGATGGCGGTATCGTGAGAGGGTGAGGGAGTTGGTGGGAGGGTCGTTGGACAGGAGTGATATCACTACGATTCAGGCACTGCTGGTCATGACGAATTCGCTGTTTGCGCTGGGTGATGAGAGGAGTGCTGCGTGGTTGTATGCTGGGCTGGCGTTTCGTATGCTCATTGATTTGGGGCTGCATGTTGACTTGACGAATTCGCATCAGTTCTCTGATGAGGATCTTGAGATACGACGGCGTGTTTTCTGGGGCGCTTTCGGTATGTACCTCCGATCTGTCTATCAACAAATACTAACAGACACAGTGGTCGATAAGATTCAGAGTCTGTATCAAGGCCGGCCCGTCACCCTCAAAGAAAACGACGCCATGGTTCCGATCAAGTTCATCGATACATACTCTGAGCTTGAATTCTGGCAACCGTTTGCATACTCGACGTCAAAGAACAACTACGCTGGTTCACCTGCTTACAGCATCTCGACATTCACTGCGCTCTGC
Organism: Fusarium fracticaudum; assembly: GCA_003353625.1. Classification (NCBI taxonomy): domain Eukaryota; kingdom Fungi; phylum Ascomycota; class Sordariomycetes; order Hypocreales; family Nectriaceae; genus Fusarium; species Fusarium fracticaudum. Next base: position 261,806 of record PDNT01000008.1, read on the forward strand.
AAGTTGTCTATCGTCATGAGCGATGTCATGAGCACGATTTACACTGTTCGAACAACAGACCAAAGCCCAGCTGAGCTGTCGAAAGTGTTGGATAAGTTACAGAGAAAGTTACGCGATTGGCATACCGCTCTACCGGATCATCTCAAGCCAGAGGTTGCGAATGCACCTGATGCTACAGTTCCTCCGCCCCACGTTCTCAGTCTTCAGTGAGTTTCTTTAACACTTGCGATTCGTTCGAATCTAACCTCTCAGCGCCATGTACCACGTCCTCGTCATTCTTCTGCACCGCCCCTTCGTCGCAGATGGTCATCTCTACAACACATTCCGCTCCATCTCCGTTGACTCAGTAATTAAATGCTCAGCCGCCGCCTCCAGCATCTGCAGTCTTCTACGCGCCTATCACCGGGCATTCTCCGTCCGTCGCGCTCCCTACCTAATCTCCTACGCAACATACGTCGCCGCGACAATCCACTGTCGCATCGCCGCCAAAAACGGCAAAGGCTCAGCTGCCTACGTCAACCTAATGACATGTCTCGCCGTGTTCAAAGAAAACCAAGAGACTAACTCCGCAGTGCAGAAAGCCGCTGTTATTATCCACAGGCTTATGAGCAAGTACGGCGTCGTGGTTGATGATTTACCCGATGACGCGCTCGAGGCTGAACCGGCGACCAAGTCGCGTGATCAACAGCCTCTGCAACAGCAGCAGCAGCAGCGGGTACAAGCGCAGATCGGGTATGAAGGGTTGGAGAATACAGGGAGCGCACAGACGGAAACATCGCCGAATCAGGAAATGCAACCAGTCGAACTGAGCGGTAGCGCGGTGCCGTCACCGGGATCAGACTGGATCAACATCGATGGCATCATACAGAGCTTCCTGCGCGAGGGCGACTTCAACGCCGGCGGCAGCGAGCCAACCATGTACGGCCAATACCCCCAGAAAATACCTCAAGTCGACGGGGAGCACTATCTCCACACATCGACAGGTCAACAGCCTGTTTACTTCCCCCAGGGGTTTCCCGCGGGAGGCTTGAGCAGTTTTGCTGCTGCTCCCGTGCCTGGGGCTGGGGACATTGAGGGTGGGAATTCATGGCAGCAGACGAGTTTCTGGCCGGCGAATCAAGATGCTGCGTTTTTGGAGGATCCGATCTTTGGGTTTAATGGGTCGAGTACGGGTGAGTTTCAATTCACGGGGAGATGAGAGTCGCCACTCTTTTCGTTCCCGCGGGTCATTTTCTGTGAGACGGGAACACTCTCATGGGGCAGACGGGAAGCCAAGAACTCGTCTCCCACGGCATCTCCAGTTTTTCTTCCCTGCTAGAATCACTCGGAGTGTTATTCCCCGGCATCGCCAATGCCGAGCTCAATTACATTACGAGCAAAAATGGCATTTCCATTGCGATACCACGAGTTATTTAACTCTTGCCATTTCGTTCGTTTACCCTCCCAGTCTCGATCACGTAATTTGCAATAAATCCTCACTTCACAATGGCTATCGAGATCGAAACTCCCCAGGAGCACTACCCTACCCGCCACGCCCTGTCCTGCGTGCTAATGCGCGCCGGGACATCAAAGGGCCTCTTCATCCACCGGAAAGACCTCCCCGAGAAGGAATCGGAATGGGGTCCACATCTCATCTCAGCATTGGGTTCGCGAAACAACGATGCTAAGCAGGTCGATGGCGTCGGCGGCGGTTCATCTACTACGTCAAAGGTTGCTGTGATTTCACTGTCGAACCGTGAAGATGCCGATGTTGACTTTACGTTTGTGCAAGTCGCTGTTGGCAAAGAATCAGTGGATTTCTCGGGAAACTGTGGAAATATGAGTTCGGGCGTTGGGCCTTTCGCTGTTCAGGAGAGGCTTGTCACGCCGAAGCCGGGACAGACGGAGATTGATGTTCGCATCTTCAACACCAACACGAGTAGAATCATCGTTGAGACTGTTGAGCTGGACCGTAACGGCGACTTCAAGGAGGATGGCGACTTTATCATTCCTGGTGTTAAATCTCCCGGCAGTGAAGTCAAGTGCTCTTTCGTCGATCCCGCCGGCAGCATGGCGGGAAGTCTGTTCCCCTCTGGTCAGAAGCAGCAGTGGCTTCACGTCGACCCTTCATCATTATTACCTGACATGGCATCCTTTCAGATCCGCGCCACTCTCATCGACGCTGCGAACCCGTTCGTCATGATCAGCGCCGCAGACTTCACAACTATCCTCGGCGCCAATGCTGCACCAGAGACACAGCACGCTCTCGTTGAAGCAATTCGATGTCAAGGCGCTGTAGACATGGGCTTGGCAACAAGCACAAAAGTCGCTGGTCTAACCCGCGGTACACCCAAGATCGCACTCCTCTCTTCACCCACGCACCGTGCCAACAACAAGACTCCCGATATCTATGTGCAGTCCTACTCCATGGGTCTTCCCCACCCAACACTCCAACTCACCGGTGCAGTCTGTCTAGGTTCTGCAGTTAGTATCCAGGGTACTATCGCAGCAGATCTATCAGCTACACCTATTACCGACGGACCTCCAACACCAGAGCGTACACCATCGCCTGATATCCAGGGTGAGAAGAAGGATACTGTCAATACAAGACATGTTATTATCGAGCATAGTAAAGGAACGATTCCTGTTCTTGTCAAGAAGAATGGGGAGGATGGGATTGAGAGCTGTGCTGTTTCGCGAACCGCGAGAAGGCTTTTTGAGGGCAGGGTTTGTTATTACTTGTAAGGTGTAGATAGTCACGGCGTTTGTTTAGAGCATGTATGATATCACGTCAATTGAGTCACGATTTGAACGATGAATTGTTTATCCTGAGTCTAAGCTATCTGTGACTTCCATCCTCCTGATGCCTCAAAGAGCTTTCCTACGGCTTGACTCACTACCAGAAGCTTTCTGTCGTGATACCTAGGTGCAACGAGGGACAGACCAATCGGCAGATTGTTTTCACCAGCGAATCCGGGAATGTTGATGACTGGAGTATGCAGTGCCTACAAGAGCAGAGTTAGTTGTGATTCTCAGTTCTCAGGGACCTCCATAGGTACCGGTGACTTACTGTCCATATCAAATTGAACGCAGCACTTCCAGTTGCTTCAATACCCTTCGGCGCTTCATCAGGTACACTCGGCACCAATACAGCATCATACTTGCCCAGCATGTCATCAACAACAGGTCTCGCCGCTGCAATATCATCAAAGGCCTTGACCTGCACAGCTCTAGAGATCTTGAGACGGTTCTCAACATGTCCAATCAGCTGATCTGCAATTTGGGTCTTATCAACCCTATACTCTGGCAAGAAAGCAGTTCTTCCATCAGTGTTGAAGACAATGGAATGCCATTTTGGTAGATCTTGGAGATGTTCGGGAAACTCAATCTCTTCTACCGTAGCGCCGCTTGATCGGAGGAGTTCGGCGGCGTTATCCATCGCCTTGATAAGACCTGGGCCAGCTTGGGGCCAAACCATTGTTTTGCAAACAGCGAATCTTCCGTTTTTGACGGAGTATTGTTGGCTAGGCGACTCGTCATCTTCCAATGCGAATACATCAGCGAGTAAGTTCAGGTCCTCCACGCTCCTCGCGTAAATGCCTAGTGTATCAAGAATCAACGAGAAGACTTTCTGCCCTTCCCTCGAAATTGAGTTCCATGTCGGCTTGAATCCATAGATACCGTTGAAAGAGGCCGGACGGATGGTGCTTCCTCCAGTCTGTGTCCCAAGACTGATTGGAGCTTGGAAGTCTGCTACTACTGCTCCAGATCCTGATGATGAGCCTCCAGGTGTACGGGAACTGTCGTGAGGGTTCGTTGTTTGAGGTCCTTGGGTGGTGGCTGCGAATTCAGTGGTGGTCGTCTTGCCTAAGATGAGCGCACCGGCTTTTCGGAGAATGATGATGCTGGCTGCGTCGACTTGGGGGGCATCGTCTTTGTAGATAGGCGAGTTGAACTGCGTTGGCATATCTGAGGTACTGCCGTTAACTAATCAATATTCTGCCTGGCTTCATTTGGTTTACTTACCCTTCGTGTAGATGACATCCTTGACGGCAATCGCAACACCATGCAAAGGTCCTCTTTCTTCTTTGGGGACAGCATCCAATTTTCGAGCTTGTTCAAGCACTTGATCGGGATTGATATAAGCCCATGCCTTCACAATAGGATCTCGCTCTTTGATGCGTGCCAAGAGCGACTGTGCATACTCCTCAACGGTGAGCTGGCCATCTCGGATCTTGGCGGCTGCATCAGTTGCCGAGAGTTGATACGGTTGGGCCAGCATGGCGATAATTGTCTAGCAGCTCTATACGTTGCAAGATAATTTAGACGGTTGAAGATGATCTCACGAGAATACTGAAGCTGCTGCTCTTATGGAGGATGACATAATGCCTCAGAGGCCTGACGGGTAATTATTCCCGGTACCGGCCTCCGATCGGCTTGCTTATCAGCTTATCATCGGTCGGTATATTTGCATCCGATGCGGAGAGGTGGGTCCGGCGAACGAGCTTGGCCGACGGAGATAAGCTTAACGGGAACTCTTCTAAGCTCTGTAGGCGACTTGCCATGAAGCTTGGGTTAAACGATGAACCTCGATGAAGCTTCATGGCAAACGCAAAGTCCGAGTTGGAAGACAGCGCAGGTTTTAAACATCTTCTCTTTGTAAGGCTTTAGACATGGTTTGCAAGGTCAACTCAGCATCATGACAAGCTCAGAAGAGGTGAGGACCATTATTAATACTAACTATCAGGTACTTGTAAGGAAGCCATGTGGTTTTATCCAGAATTTACAATCCATGTCCATTCCATTGCTTACAGCGACGAGTCATCTGCCTTTGCATTCACCTCCCCGACAGTCTTATCCGCAGAAGATGATTCTTGAGCATAGATGACCTGTCCCTCCCTCTCATCCTCGTAAAAGCCTTCTCTACCATCCTTAGCCAGCCACTCCCAGGTCTTGACGGTTGCGCGACCAGCAGGGAAGACCCGAATGTTGACAAACTGGACGCCGATAGTGTAGACAACGCCAGCAGTGACGAACGTAAGAAGCCAGCCCATCATGTACATGTAGCGTGATGCATCAGAAAGGAGATGGGGCTGATACTGTCCAACGAGACCAGGCAAGCCCATGGTAGTTCCTCCAATCCATGCAAGGCATCCAACCCAATTGACGCCAGACCAGAAATGGTAGAGTCCATGCTTGCTTCCGTCGTAGCATGACGGGACGTGGATGTTGCCTTTCCGAACGTAGAAGTAGTCAACGATGATGACAGCACATAGAGGCGCCATGAAGATATTGTAACTACCAAGGAACGACAAGAAAGCCTGCGCATTGGCCATGAGTTTCCAGGGCACAACACAAATTCCCAGGATAGCACAGACAATCTGGCCTCTTCGGATAGTGAGCCATCTTGGGAAGAGACCCGTCATATCAGACCCGAAAGGAATCGAGTTGGCGCCAAAGTTGGTCGCAAAGACTCCCAACAGGAAAGCCAGCGCCAGGAAGAAAATTCCTGCACGAGCGCCCGCATTCCAATGATGATCGAGGATAGAGTCAAGTAAGTCCCAAATATTCCAGTACGCCTCTCCATAAACAGTCTGCATAGACGCCGTCGACGCAAGACCGAGGAAGAAGACAATGACGGAGGACACAAAGACACTAACGCCCTGAAGAGGCCCTACATCACGAGTCTTTTGGCAATATCGGGCTAGATCAGGCTGGTTAACCAGCATGGGCGATAATCCACCCATAATGACGTTGATACCAGACATGATACTCCAGCCAAGAGGAGTCGTAGACGCAGCTGCCTCAGCTTCTTTGGACGCCATGTTCATGCCGTTCAGACCACCACCGTTAGCCATGCACCATCCGAAGATGGCGAATGCGGCGATGGGCATGGTGAAACCTTTTACTGTGAAGACGTAGTGGATGTTTCGTGGATGAACCCACATCTACAAACATTAGCAGTGGTCATTAGCAACGGGGCTTTAGGAATACGCACGAATGGGAACTGCATTATCCAAACGAGGAAGAAAGCGAGAAGGACTTTTGATGAGATATCGGCGCCTTCACTTAGTGTGTTGGTGAAGTTTTGCCAGGAGCTGCCGAAGATGCAGCGGAGCATTACCGAGAGAATTGATCCGCCGTAGAAGGTCTGGATGCTGTGTTTTTGTGAGTATTGATGTTGGGGTGTTTTGGAGGAAGAGAGGATACGTACCCGTACCAAACGATGCAGACGATGGCTCGGATGAAGATGAAGAAGTATGCGCCGTACATACCCATGCTAGATCGAGCGAGGACAGGACTGCATGTTGCATCAGTATCAGTGTGGAAGATGTAGGGTTGTAGATTACTTACAAACCAATATGGTACTGGACTCCAGGCCTCGCCATGCAGATGACGACCAGCGATGCGAGCAACGCACCCAGGACACACGAGACGAACGATTGCTGCCAGGTCTATTTCCCAAGTTAGATTCCTACGGATCAAGGCGTCAAAGACGAGTGAGACTTACCAATCCAACAGCAATGAGCGATGAACCAGTGTTCCATCCCGTAAGACTGAACTGGTTCGAGAACCAGTACAGTGGCAGGTTATACCTATATCAATCAGCATGGCACTCGTATGCAATCTTCGATGAAGGCTGACTTACCATGTCCAGTTCCGATGCTCTGGTGGCGTAGGTTCAAGATCTTTATTAGACCATCGCTCATTACCAACTCTCATCCGACCATCTACCGTTTCAGACGTCTTGACAAAATTGACAAAAGCCTCCTTCGATCGAAACGGAGCTGTGAGCTCGCTCCTAGATGGAATGTTAACCATGACTTCGATGCTTTGTTCGTAAGCTGTTGATCAATGTCACTTCAGTCATGTGCAAAAACGGGATCTTGTTCATTCATATCTAATATCCAACCTTACATCATGATCTCCAATCTACTCTCCCAAGCCTTAGCTAGAGTCGTAGCGTCTATCAGTACTCCATCGGGTACTTTTCTCCCGACGTGCCAGTTCCAGTGGCGTGGTGCCTGAGTCGCACCGGATATAGCACAGTGATAAAAGCCGGGGTTGGACCGTTCCATTGGATAGTCTGATAAGAAATGAAGCCAATGAGGGTTGTTATGGCTCTATCAATAGTCATGTTCACTATGTAACGCTACAGGGGCTAGTTTGGCCTGGGCATGGATAAGGTTGCCCGAAGATAACGGGTCCACTGGACACAATGTGTGCTGATTCTGGGGTCTGGGGAAATATTCTCTTTTTCTTGGGTCTTATCTGGATTTTTTTATTGTTCATTGTGATCGGCTTCATTGAACCGAAAGTTTGTATGAGTGAGTTGTATGTTTAGCATGTGAGTTAATGCCATGATCTTGCGGTTACCAAGAACATCACAGCGGATGGAAGCTACTGAGGGCCTGGTTCACTAGCAATAGCTCCTAGAGCCGGCCACTTTGCTTTGCAATATGCCATATGAAAAGACCATTCATCTTTTGGGGGGCTGAGAATAGATGTTGACGCATCATGATACAGAACAAACGTTAAACATGAGAACTATGGACGACAATGGAGCTGCCACTGGAAACCGGTTGCCAATGCGCCTCGATGGTCTTGTATGTCACCCTTGTTGTCATCAGGATCAGCGTCACTTATACTTCCTAGGGGTCCATTGGAAGACAATCCGATACAGTTGCAGGCCGCAAAGGCCGCGTAGCACTGGCCTGCAAGCGATGCAAGAGACGTAAACAGCGGGTAAGTCAGCCTTAGACCCCCTGGACAGCTGTACTCACAAGAGGACCTAGTGCGATGGCTCGCATCCAACATGTAAGTCCTGCGAAAGAGTTGGTACTCCATGCATCTACGAGAGAACAATCCGACCACAATACCCAGGCGGTAAGACGTTGTACATCAATGCCCTGGAAGAGCGCATTGCATTTCTTGAGGCTCGATTACCAGACCATGCGCAAGATCACTTTGAGACCCTAGCGCCGTCTTCTGTTGTTGATGGTCAAGACAACGATACTGTCAACGTACAGACTTATCCTGAGTCGTCGTCATCACATCGCGGTTCTGTGTCTGAAGATCTCGATGGCTATGAGCGTAATTCCATCATTGATGGTGTTGCGTACCTCTCACTCTGCGCATCTGGCACAGCTGAAGCGACTCCAGATCCATCATACCTAGGTTCAAGTTCGGGCGCGGCCATTGCTCGAATTATACAGCGATCCATCTTCCATAACTCTCGAAATAGCATCACGCGTCCGACCAATTTCCCAAGACAGCCGAACCCTTCTGTCGACCCATACCTCGAGAGTCTATCCCCAGCCCTTCATCTCCACCCTGACGAGCCATCCCACGGCTTTCCCTTCCCAGATGAAGCTCGTCATCTCTTCGACGTATTCTTCGATCGAATGCACACCCGATGGCCCATCCTTGATCGGAAGAAGTACACCGAGCTTTTCGAAATGCAGTATCAGCAGGGCGCTCTATCCATTACACAAAGAAGCATCATGCATCTCATTTACGCTATCGCTGCACGTTTTGAACAGCTTACACGCAAGCCATCACAAGTTGACCCTGAGAAACACCTCTTAGCAGCGATTGAACCAATGGATTATATCCTGGAGCAGCATAATCTCGCTACCGTTCAGTTTCTCCTCCTCCTGGCTGTTCATGGCCAGAGGTCACCGTATGGAGCTGGTGCTTGGAGTCAAGTTCGCTATGCAGTTTCGCTATGTATTGAGCTTGGTTTGCATCGTGAGCGCCAAGGTCCGCCGCCAAGTGCAGATATAGCGAGAGACCTTGAGATTCGCCGAAGGGCTTTTTGGTCGTGCTATTGCCTTGATCGAGGTACAAGTGTAGTGCTTGGGAGGGCGTTTGCGATATCTGATAGAGACATCAATGTTTCGGTAAGTCACCCTCACCTGCCTCGAGATTAACATGTCTGACTGAGATCAGATGCCAAGTCTAGGACGAGAATATTGGGACTTGACTCATGCATCCTCTCCAGGCGATGATCATGCAGTGGAGTGGTGCAACATCGAACCCTTTATCCACATCATCAAGCTCGAGAAGACTCAGTCGCGCATTCACCGCACCGTTTTTAGGGTGGACAAAGACATATTCTCTGGGCCAGTAGAAGAACGCGTCAAACTGGATCAGAAGATGGCGTCTCTACGTGCGGATCTCGACAGATGGATTCAGACAGCGCCTCAGTCACCGAAAGACAATGGCAGGATCACTTGGCTGTACGACCCCGAGAGCACCAACCAAGATGCTGGTGACTTTTACATTCTGTAAGTAACCCCCTTTCAAGCGATCTTGGAGAGCAAGGCTAATAACAGTAGCCAATATCACAAGGCTGTCTTAGCCCTCTTCACGGTGTTGCTTCCATCCCTAGCAACAACCGATCCCCGGTTCATCACAACGGCGCGATCAGCTGCGTGTGTCTGCATAGCATACAAACGACTGAACCAACAAAGAACTCTCACATATACCATGATCTCACTGCATAGCTGTTTCGTCGCAGGACTTACTCTCATGTACTGTATATGGAAGGACAAGAGCCTCTTTAGCTATCACGTCGTCGAGGCCACGCAAGCATGTTCTCAAAGTCTCACTGTATTTGGAGAGAAATGGGCAGGTGCTGTCAAAAACCGCGATATTTTTGATGCACTGTCAGGGAGTCTTTTGAAGACGCTTATGAGCCCTGGTGGACTGTCTGGCGATACTGGAATGGGTGCACATCAAACTCCGCCTTTGCATACCAAGTTCGATCGGCCGAGCTTCAGCACAAGCCCAGGGTTATCATCCCACCAACTTCACTCCAACTTACAAAACAGCAATGAGGCGGACGATATCACAATGCGTAATCTTGTCTCCGATGCGGTCAAGGAAGCATTTATGGAGGTTGATGAGGAAGCACCTGGTGGATGGCATGGCTGGCACATGTGGAACGAGATGCTAGGTGAAGATCCTAGCACTTCAGATCTGTCCACTTCAAATATGCTTTCTGGCGCGGTCAAGGGCTGTAAAGATGTTTGGAACTTGTCGCAGGGAGACTTGGACCTGAGCAGAGGTTGGGACTTTAGCGGACAATGAATGGTCCTGCATAATCTAAATCATCAAATATCTATAAGATATGTACTATACGCATTATTTTTGTAGTGTTTAAAACTGTGGGCTTCTCTTAGGTTTTTAGGGCAGTAGCTTGCTGGAGCGCACTGATTACTGAGTCTTTCATTCACCTATTCTATTAAGCCAACTGGCCCTTCTTGTAAGGAAACTGCTCCTTAAAAGCCTCAGCAATCTCCGTCCTCGTCGCAACCCAAACACCCTCCTTCTGCGCAATAAACTCCACAAAGTCCTTCAAAGCCTTAAATCGTCCCGGCCGTCCGATAATTCGACAATGCAATCCAATAGTCATCATCTTGGGCTCACCCGCCTCTCCCTCTTCATACAGCACATCGAATGCATTCTTGAGATGGGTGTAGAAACTGGTAGAGTCGCGAAAGCCAGTGACGACGTGAAACTTGAAATCGTTGCAGTCGTAGCTATACGGAACCATGAGACAGCCCTTGGGGTTGGGCTTTTCTCGTTCGGTGGGGAGATCAATCCAGTATGGTACGTCGTCGGCGTATGTATCGCTTGCCCAGACTAGCTCTTCACCCATCTCCTCGTAGACTTGGGGGATTAAAGTACGGCTATGCGGCGAAGGACGGCCGTAGTACCATCCCTTAGGCGCATATCCCGTCAGGCTCTTCAGACTGGTTATTCCCTTCTTGATGTACTCCTTCTCCTTCTCAACAGACCAGTCATGATGATCCACCCAGCGGTAAGCGTGAGAAGCTACATCATGACCCTCCTCAACACAGCGAGTAGCTACTTCGGGCTGCTGCTCAACAGCTTGTGTAACAGCGTAAAGAGTAAACTTCATTTTATGCTGGTTGAAGAGCTTGAATAATCGCCAGAAACCAACGCGAGAGCCATACTCGTACTCTGATTCGCCGTTGAGGTCGCGCTCGTTCATGCGTGGTGTTGTAGGGTGTTCACGGAGGTTTGTCTCTGAAACTCCATCACCACTTTGAACACAACGCTCACCACCCTAATGCCACGAGTATTAGCAGTGAACACATAGTTATCGGGTTATTTCAATGCAATTATATATACCTCTTCGTAATTTATGACGAATGATACAGCGATCTTGGCATTATTGGGCCACTTCAACCCAGCTAGACCCTTTTCTCCATACCCTTTGAAGTCGCGGTCATAGCCGTAATCTGGATGCGAGGCGAAAGTTGTAGGCATGATAGACAATAACACTAGACTCTGAGTATGAAACTTTTGGATTAACACAGTTAGACAATTGTTGAGCGATGGACTGATGGCTGGGCTATAAACAAGCTGTATCAGTGTCTTATCTCAATGCCGGCCAACTTATTGCGAACCCTTCGGCGAATTTTGGGCCGACCTCTTCTCCTTCGACCTTCCTATATCCGACCGGGTCAGGAAAAGGCCCCTAGCGTGGGGTCATGAGTCGTGTCTGTGATAAGGAACGCGGGGAAGATAACAGACGTTGCATCATGGCTGGGGGGATAAGCTCTTGGTTGACCCCATGTATTCCCGCTTATCACTCAAAGGTCTACGATAAGGCTATACCGGATTGGGATTGGGAAATTCTCAGTCAGGGTGTGTAGGGTAAGAGTAACAGAACACTGAATGAATGGGATAAACAGCAAACTTCAGTCGTGATATGGAGTAATGAGGCATTTGGCTTTCCTATTAAGCTATAGCTATTTCTTTCTACGGGTTGTAGAAGCTTTCTTACTTACGCGAGAGAAACGCAGATGTCTTGGTCCTTATGACAATTTGTAGCTGATGCCCGGGCCAAACAGCTTGTGAATTTTACTGTCAGTGTGTCAAGTCGACCTTCCAAAATCGGTACTTTGTTCATAGTGGCAAAAGCACCAGCACTCAAGTACCCCATCTCGCAGGGGCCACCGAGTTGCTCCATTAACAGAACGACTTGCAAGCCAGTGCATTTTACGTCTCACTTAAAGTATCATCAATAGCTCGTTATCATACTCGGACTGGTCCCCATCAAGTTTCGCTTCTCATCGATGAACAGACAGCCCCAATTGACTCTTTTCACTGTGTCACCAATAATTCCTTGTGGGCATTAGTTAAGAATGACCGACAAAGCTTTTATTCCCTGTAATAACTCAAGAAGGTGTATCTCTATCGCTGTGCCTTTTCGACATCGACCTGCCCAGGTGTCTCTTCCTCCGTCATCTCTCGATCTGTCGAACCTGACGCGTCCTCACTTTTCGATGGCGATTTGAGGCTCGTGTTTCCAACCCAGAACGTCAAAACCAGACTCAATCCCGAGCATACCGTAAAGAAGACAAATGTGTAGTACAGGCCCTTCATGTACGCATCTAGAATAATATCTTGGTCCTGCTGCGACAAGCCCATACTGCTCAACGAATATGTTGACGACGTCAATTGAGCGATCGTGTCATTGGACACGATACCTCTCCCACCAAGCTCCTTGTTCAGCGTGTTTGATAGAATGACGCCTGAGATGACTACTCCAAATGCACCGCCAATTGTGCGGATAAAGTTTCGTAAACCAGTTGTAACTGCTCTGTCCTCGCTGCGGCCGTTTGCGTACATCCCAACGAGCGTAGGCTGCAATGTGAACCCAATACCCGCACCCTCAACGATGAGAATGCCAATTAGTGGCCCTAGCTTCGTTTCCCGACTGAAAATAAGCGTGAGCCCATTTCCAAGCGTCCACAGAGCGAAACCAGCTAGGATGCAGTGCATATAACTTCCGACGCGACTCATGTACTGCCCCGAAAGGATAGAAGTGAGCGATGTTGGAATGACCACCGCTAAGATAAGAGCACCAGCAACCAGCGCGTCATATCCGAGTACTGATTGGAAGTATAGTGGTAGATAGAAGAAGTTGCCGAAGTATGCCAGACCCGTCAAGAAAGACTGTAAATACAGCGCCCAGCAATGAGGCGCGCGATAGAGTCGCAGAGGCATGATCGGCAGTTTTGCCAACTTCCATTCGAACAGAACGAAGAGGATGGCTAGAAAGATACTGATTATGACGGTGGCGATGAAGAAAGCTGATGTCCAGGCATATGTGATGCCCCCTCCAGATATAGGGATTAGAAGTAGTAGTGTAGATGCAATGTTCAGAACGATGCCTCCGTAGTCGATCTTTTTTATCTTCTCCATGTACTCTCCAGATCGATGTTTGAGAGGGAGATAGAACCAGATAATTGCTGTAGTAGGTAGAGTGATGATGGGTATCATCCAAAAGACCCATCGCCAAGTCGCCGACTGAACGATGGCACCACCTAAGAAAGGTCCAACGCCGTTGGCAAGCGCGATGATGGCTCCCAGCATTCCTGGTTTTTGTAAACATCGAGAGTGAAATCAACGCATGGCTTACCTACCTTGATAATATCCACGATTTTGCAGTGATGTGATATCACTCACGATAATCATGACCAAGCTATTAATCCCCCCACCACCAACACCAGCAATCGACCGAAAGACATACAACTGCACCGGCGTCTTTGCAAAACCGCACGCAAGATCTCCAACGCCCATAAGAAACAAGCACAGCAACAGCATATTCTTGCGCCCGAAAATATCCGAAAGTCGACCGTTGATAAGCTGAAATGCCGTAGACGCTATCAAAAACGAAGTTCCGATCCATGATGTCGAAGTTCCTGTTTTGAGCTCGCCAGCTACGGAGGGTGTAGCCGTTGACACGCTCGTTTGGTCGAGGAATGATACGAAGAGACATACTGATAGGGCGGTTATGGAGATGAGGAGGCGTTTTTGGGGGAGGTCGCTGTTGCGTTGGCCGCCTATGCTTTCGGCGTCGCTTTGATCTGTGCTGTTCTGCTCTGCTATTTGTGTGCTGGAGCTGCTGTCGAGGTTGGCGATTTGTATTTTCTCATCGTTGGGGACCTGACATGGTGGCTCGTTCTCCGTGATCTGGCCGGAGCATGCTTGTGATGTGTTGAGATTATCAGAGTCGGGATTCATGTTGACGATCACTTGGGAAGTGCGACGAGATAGAGGGAGTACAAGAGAGAGGAAGGAGATGTCTAGCTGCGCCAACGTCCTTGTATTTTTGACACGCAGCTACCTCCACGCAAGCAAGAAACGATGATCAATTTTGCAATGTCATCATCAAATTCTTCAGCTCACATATTTTCCGTCAGGAACCCTTATTCCCGAATCCCGCACCTTGTCTTCATTCGACGAGACACGAGAGCATTTACAAAGGTCCCCATCGGCCAAGAGTGTCCCTGTCGGGAATAAAGCGGCTGGTGTAGGCTTGTTTCTCTATCGGCATATTCTGTTCCGACGTCTGGATAAGTTTTCCAGGTGATGGCGATAAGGGTGGATCTCGGTGGGTTATTTGCCCACCGAGCAGTTCCTGGTGGGGATGGATGGGTATAGGTGATGTATTTATTGCAGGGGGTTTGATACTCTTTTCGATGCTGTGATTATTGCGATACTTGGTTCGGAAACTGATACTATTGATAACAGATTCTTGTGGACAGAGAAATCATGTCACGACTCTTTGAGCCATTGGCCGTTGGGTCGACTTCGCTGGAGCACAGGGTTGTTATGGCGCCTTTGACGAGATACCGCTGCGACGATGATCATTGCCCAACTTCCATGACAAAAGGTTCATTAATGAAACGGGTCATTGGAGACTGAAACATGAGGCTAACTGGAGTTTGTAGAATACTACGAACAACGCGCATCAACACCTGGGACTCTCATCATCAGCGAAGCAACCTTTATATCCGAAAGCACAGCTGGTTCCGACAACGCACCTGGAATCTGGTCCGACGCTCAAGTCACAGCATGGCGGAATGTAACTGATACGATTCACGCGAAAGACTGTAAAGTCTTTTGTCAGCTTTGGCATCAAGGACGAGCCGGCAACCCTGAAGCTCTTCAGAGGAAGGGTTACCCTCTTCTTTCCAGTAGTGCTGTTCTAGCTGAGCCATCGATGGCAAATCCGCAAGAAATGACAGAGAGTGATATCCAGACTACTATAGGGGACTATGTCTCTGTTGCGAGAAATGCCATTTCAGCGGGTTTCGATGGCGTTGAGATCCATGGTGCGAATGGGTATCTACCCGATCAGTTCTTGCAGGATACATGCAACAAACGCACGGATCGTTGGGGAGGAAGTATCGAAAACCGTGCTAGATTTCACATCGAAGTCACAAAAGCCGTCATCGCAGCGATCGGAGCCGATAAGATCGGAATGCGTCTCAGTCCCTACAGCGATTTCCTAGGCATGCTCATGGTCGACCCAGATCCTCAGTTCCGCTACCTCATCGAACAGCTCAAATCACTTGGCCTAGCGTACCTGCATCTAATAGAAGCACGAATTCGCGGTAACGATGATGCTGATTGCGGTGGCCAACGGACAGTTCGGTGGATTGTCGAGCTGTGGAACAACACAAGTCCTGTGATCCTGTCGGGCGGTTTCAAGAGTGATTCAGCCAAGACTGCTGTTGATGAGATGTACAAGGGATATGATGTGTTGCTTGCTTTTGGGAGATATTTTGTTGCGAATCCGGATCTTGTGTTTCGTTTGAAGACGGGTGTTGGGTTGGAGGGTTATGATAGGACGTACTTTTATACTCCCAAGATAGCGAAGGGGTATACTGATTATGCGTTTAGTCAGGAGTTCTTGAGTAAGAACACAGCAAAGGTGTAATGTATATCAATAGAAATATGAGAAAGTCTGCATTGTTAATGTTATAAGGAGTGTGAGTCGCTTTACTAAATGGATTGTATTCTTGGAAAGGAGGCCCTGGGCTTTTTGGTTGCTCACCAGTCACCGCGTTCAATCAAGTGAAATGTTTGGAAAGACAAACTAGAGGGCTCAGCAGACGGAAGCAGCTGGTGTTACTGTCTAGGAGCGATGAATCCCCTGTCACGAAGATGAATAACTAATCGTGATGTGATGAACATGGGCGCGGGGGTCGTACAATGTAGGCATATTCTGAAGAGACACATGGTGTCAGTAACGCTACCGTTGAATGTGAATATATGTTTTAGACACTATCGCGTGGCTGTTCGTGACTCCAAAAGCTGAAGCTGTCCTACACAGACGTCTTGTGCAGCAGATGTGCTTCTCACCATAGCCAATAAAACTGACATAACATGTCGGTGAACCGCGCAATAACAAGCGTTTAATGCAAAGATTCAAGAAGTTTCTTACTCACTATCTATTTCAACGAACACAAGGGAGCTTGTATTCTTATTACAGCTACTGGATCACGAACAGCCAAGAAGTATAAATCGCCATTCTCTCGCAGCATACAACTCTCCCCTTAAAACAATTCGACAACTCAACTTTCAAGAGAAAATACTATCTAAGCTATCAAACTATCTATCTTAAAGAGATCACGATGTGTCAAATGGAAACAACCGAAGTCCAGCCCGCGGCAGGCTCAGATCGCCTGCTCGTCGCCTGTTGTGAGTGGAGAACCTTCAAGAGAAAAGACGGGTCTACGTATCGTAAAAGAATTCAGGATTGTGGCTCTTGTAACTGCATTTATTCTAGCAACTACATTCCTCAGAAGTAAGCTTGGATAGGGTTGGAAGTATGTTGTGTCAATATGGCGCTGAGCTGAGATAGCTTTACGATGAAAAAGAGGCTAATAAAGCGTGTTTGCAGAGAGGGTGGATGCAACTATTGGGATGAGAGGGTTTATCTAAGGGTATAACTATAGCTAGAATGTAAATAGAAGTCTATTTGTGAATTATTTAAGGATTTGAGAACTGAGAAATGCCTTGCCCTGCTGTCGCTTTCAAGCCTCAGGCTTTGCTAGCATCTGTGGCAGTATCTGTGACAGCCCCCTTCGGTAGCATATTCGTAGGATAACAGCCCCAGTGGTACCACGGCTAATATTAACAATATGCGTTAGAAATATAAGACCTATAAGAAACAAATCATGCAGCGATAAGCCCTACGTTGGCAAACCATGCAGCCATTAAAACATCGTCAGATTCTCTTTAACTCGAGCAAAGCATCAACATTATTAACCCGATAGCTCGGCGATCTGTACAACTCCAATGCAACCACCAAGAACTAGATACAAGAACGTCAAAGGCAACATGTGCTCATCCCGCGAGAGCGACAGCGATAGGGAGGGCGTACATGAGGACCTCGCCGACCATGAAGCTCTTGCCAGCAACGTTGGTCTGACCGTCGCTGCCGGAGACGCTTGATGGTGATGAGCCCCCGTCGCTGGTTCCCGAGGCACTCTCGGAAGCACCTCCGCTTGAGCTGTCGCCGCTACCATCACCTGAACCGCTTCCACTACCGCTCCCGCTGCCACTTCCACCTCCACTGCCACCAGAGGCACCATCGCCATCATCCCCAGAACCACTGCCACCACCAGACCCTCCATCTCCACTCCCCCCTCTACTCCCCGCACTAACAGCACTCCTAATATTCGCATCCTGAATCGTAACCTGCACCGGCTTATCCCCCGCCTTATGAATAACATTAACCTTCTGATCCAGCGCAGCCCTAAACTTATCACTCGAAATACTCTCCTCTTCACCCCCTGTGCCCAAAAGCTCCTTATCATAGATAGTTGAACCGTCAACGAGCATTTGTAAGCGATTACCAGACTTGACGCCTTTCTGGAGGTCTGCGATCTTCACGGAGAGCATGACGCGCACGTCTTCACCCTCGGGGACGTCTTCGTCGCTTGTGGGGGGGAGATCGCACTTTGCTTCGGCGTTGGGAGGGGGCTTGAGAACACTGGTTGTGGTTAATGGATTGCGTCGTGGGGTAGGAAGGGTTAGGGGAGACTTACACGACGGTTTTGTCGCCGGCGCCTTGGAACTCGGCGTAGTCGCCTAGATCAGCTTCTTTCAGGTCAATGGCGTAGTCTTGAGCAGGCGACGTTGGGGCAGCGCCCTTGGAAGTAGCAAGCGTAGTCTTCTCCTCTTTGCCTCCACTACCTGTAGCTGCAGCTTTACGGGTTGTTCCATCAGCGGTCTGTTCACTATCGCCCGTCTCCTCGGCTTCACCTCCTCCAGTCGCACTGGGAGCATAGTAATAATTACCGTCGTCATCAGTCGTCTTCGCATCGCTCTTCTCAGTCTTTGTCGGTGCTACGATTCCTCTAGTCTCCTGCTGGGTGGACTCTTCTGGTTTAGAGTCAGCGGTTGGTTCTTCGGTCTCTTCATCCGATGGCTCTTCGGTCGTCTGTGGAACTTGGTAGTCTGCGGTGTCGGATGCCAGAGGGGTTGCCTCTGGGGTCTCTTCGGCCGCGGAGCTCAAGGCTTCTGTTGGAACGACGGGTGCCGCATCGGTGTCACCAGTAGCTTCCTCACCATTGGTATCTGTCTCTTGGGGGGTTTCCTCTTCTGTCTGAGTAGCATCCACGTCTGTTGGAGCGGGGGCGGGTTCAGTATCAGTCGGCGCGGGCTGGTCAGTGGGAACTAGCTGTTCATCGTCTGTGTTTGTTTCGGCGGGATCATCAGGAATGGCTGAAGGGCCATCGACATCGGTAGGTTCATCAGTGGGATCTGGAGCGGGGACTCTGGCATCGGAGCCGTCGTCAGTGGGCTGAGGGTCATCTATTGTGATTGTCGGTCCATCATCTGCTGGGTCTGGGGGATCTGAAGGGGTGTCTGGTTACTGTCAGCGGGAGTTAAATGAATGCTTCAATCAAGCGCACCGCCATCTGATGGATTACTAGGGTCGGGAGCAGGCACGTCTGCAGGATCTGTCTCGACAGGGTCGGCAACAGTTGCAACACTGTCACCGCCTGGCTGCGTATCTGTCTGACCTAGACCTCTCTCGAGGAGCAGACCTAGTATGAGGCCTTTGAGCAGGCGCATGGTGAGGGTGTAAAGTCGGATGCAATTACAAGGAAGAAAGTCAATAGAGCACAGAGGGCAATGATCAAGATCTCTTGTGATGCTCTATTCTACTGATGCCGTAACTCAAGATCTAGCCATTGCCTTATATACCTGCAACCTCTCAGCTCGGCAAGCTCCCTCTTCCCCTCCAAGAATCTAGACCCGGCAGTAGGGGCCATCCCTTGAGCTTATTTAGGCGCTAGTAGCCAAAGCTGAAAATGCACATTCCCATCGCCCAATATGCTTTGAGGTCCATCAGCCTTATGGGGCTCTTGGCAGCGCCAAACCAGACAATATTGGGTGTTTTTAAGCGAAACAGGAAAGCCACCTTCACCGTCTTCTGACACATAATGACCCAAAATGTCACGGAAAAGAGTTTGGTTCAGCTGATATTGGTAAAGCCTGCAATTAGACATTTTTCTATTGACGCAAAACAATGTTTAAGCTTGCCTCCGCCTCCCTCGGAGACTGAACGTATCGGCGGAGGCAGTGAGACGCCTAAAAGCGCCACGCTCAATGCTAGGCTGAATCTCTAAAAACAAGGTTAAACAGGCTTCTTTGCAGCAACTCGCAGCGGGTGAGCCTCAGTATTGTAAACAAACAGATTCTCCCCTCCCTCCAGGACATCCCATTCGCCCTTGTTCTCCGTCTGGATCAGCCACATGTACTTGAGTGTCTCGGCGAGCATGAAGCTAGCCATGATGCCGCCGCGCACTCCGTCTCCAGACGGAGACAGCACGTTGTTGATGCTAGCGAACCCCCCGCCAACGCGCATCGTCCTGTTCTGCGCTAGTGTGTACGCCCACGCCACGTCGCGCCAGTACTGGTCGTGCGTCTTCTGGTACGCGTAGTACCAGCTCTCCACGGCCTCGGGTGCCTGACCGCCCGAGAAGATGCCCTCCTGGATGAAGAAGCCCGCGCGCTCGTAGAAGAGCGTCTGGTTCTTGTTCTCGGGCTGCGCGAGCTCGTTGAGATCCCAGCTGTAGAGGGTTGGGCCGATGCCGGATGCTGTGTAGCGGTAGCCGTTGGCGCAGTACTCGCTGAAGGAGAGACCGTAGTCGAGCCAGTCTGGACGGTCTAGGGCTGAACTTCCGAGAATGAATGATCCGCCGATGAAACATGCGAGGAATTCGGTGTAATTGACTTGTTGCTTTCCAGTGAATGCGGCTGCCATCGTCAAGTCGGGTCGCGACGATGGATGAGAGATCAGATGCTTGATGGTAGAGTCGGCCGCCAGAGTGAAACGCTCACCGTAATGGCTGAACCTGTCTGGGTCATAGACATACATCTTGATGAGGTACTCATAAGCTGAGTCATTACCCGACGTCCACCCGCCGTACTCGTCCAGAATCTCGCCTGTCTTGAGACTGAAGCGACCTCCAGTGAGACCAGGCCAGACCTCAGAAGATGGAGAGAGCCAATACGACTCTGCTCGATTGGCCAGCTTACCATATTGAGGATCGCCAGTGAGATCTGAAAGGTGCTGCCATTCAAGAACAAGAGTGCCCATAGCCGCCAAACCCGCGTAGGCAGTTCCATCTTCAAGGCTGTCCTCATCGGTAGATGTCTGATTCTCGATCCAAAGTGACCCGAAAGGAATTCCAGTGGGTGTATCAAAAGCAAACTTTAACGTGTCGGCCAGTGTAGTAGCTTGCTTGAGCAGCGCATCGACGTTATCCTTGTTGACTTTGAGATGCTTGAATGGTCCTTTGAGAAGATCATAGGCACTCAGCAATCCACCCAGATAGCGGATGTTGGTCTCGAACAGACTAACAGACGTAGGCTCAGGCGTGTTCGTCTTGGTAAAATTGATAGTCGGGATAAAGTCCAGAATAATTTCGACAATATCCGTCTGCTCCATCAAAATCGCAGTATCGAGACCATCAACAGCAGTGACGCCCCAGCCATTACGATCATCCGTGTAGTTGCTATACTTTGGCCTCAAAGAATCATGAGGGAAAGCGTACTCGTAATATCCATTCCACGCAAAGCGAAACATATCAATGATATCATCCGCGCGCTTCTTCTGGCTGGGCTCAAACCCGGTATAGTCATAATGCTTGCCGCGCTGTTTGGGATACCGCAGCCCCCCCAGCTTCTGCTCAGAGATAGGTGTAGAAGGTGAAGCGAGTGCCGATAGCACAAAAGTGCAAAGAACGAGTGAGAACAACATCATGGCTTGAATGAGTGAATGCCACATGCTCAGAAGCCAGCGACCGGGCAGCACCGCACATTTTAACCCAAAGACCAATTCATTTGCATGTGCCGATGCTCAAATTTACTTTTCTGGTGCGTCACAGATGTAATTACCGCATGTTTATCATCATGTAGCATTGTTGCAGTTATGCCTGAATTGAGCAGATCAGCAGGGGAAATTGAGTTTAATGCGTTAATTAAGACTATGCAGATGCGACTGTGAGTCGGCAGTTGTCAAAGCACCACTCGAGCTTTGACTTGCCGATGAGCCCTGGATTGATGACCCTGCAATTTCGGCATCGTCGGAGGTTTTACACGCAGATCATCTGAGTTTAAATGCGTGCCGTGAATAATGCCTGCCACTTCGCTCCTGGAGCTTCCGTCTGAAAATTGACCATATTACGGATGGATGGAGCAGTGGTCTTGATCTATGAAGACCCGGAGAGATAGACCGAATTAATGAGATCATTGCCAGGTAGCTCTCGAACTGTGTCTGTGTTGAAAGTCGGTCGCAAAGGTTTTGGACATGCTTCAAGCGAATCAAAGATTTGGCCAATTGTCTGGCCGAACTTTGAAGCCCTATAGACCGAAACAAAGACAAAAGGGAAGAATGGATACTTTGACCTTGACATGCCGATTCGGGAAATCAGACCGCGCGGTATGAGAGACTTTGCTCAGGCAAAGGTTGCTCAGTGAGATGCCTAGCTAGATGTGATGGCGAAGATGATGCCATTTTGGGAATTTGAACAGAGAAGATAGAAGTGCAAGAAAAATCTGTATTGAGAGGAAAGAAAGAGATGCAACTAATAATTGTGCCGACATTGATTCCCTGCTCTGGTAAATGTATGGTGTAGACACTGCCATTCCAATCGGTGCTGGATCCAACTCGCGCTCTTTTTAAAGCATGTAACATCCTTCTTAACATCCTTCTTATCGTCATTGCACTCTAATCTTTCAAGCTATACTTATATCGCTGGCTTTGCAGGATGCCCCACGGGCGCCTCGTAGCATTGTTGGGACCCCGTATGAAACGCAAACTTATAGGCCCGGATACGGCGGTCGGGCTGGCTCCTGGCTCCAGCTCCAGATTGTCCAAAATCCGAAAATAGAAACTGAAAAAAATATGGCCATGGAGACCATGCGCTCCATCGCTGTGCTATCAATTCTGCTGTCATTTTCGAAGGCTGTAGGAGGCGGGAGGAGAGGCTCTGTTTCAGGCAATGGTGGCCCGGCGAACGCTGAGGAATGGTCTGTATGCTGGTGGTGCGTCATTTTGGAGATACATAGACGCTCTAAAGACGTCTCTATGCAGGTGAGAGAATAGAGATGCCCTGTAGTCATTTGCGTGACTTGCCTGCCTTATCTACCATTTTGACCCCAAAGACCATTCGCTGCGCCCAGTGGATCCACGAGGCGCAGCCAATCCCTCGGAAACATGCAAGGCACTGTACCTGTGACCAATACAAAGCAGTCTGTCTAATGCAGAAATAGATTATTGATTTTCTTCAACCCGAGCTGGAGCTTAGCCATGATTGAGCTATGACAATAGTTGGGGTCCGAAATACATTAGTACTTAGGTTCATAGACAACCATCTGCTTGGGCATTCCTGTGGGTCAGCTTCTACTCCGTTGAGGCAAGATCAAAATAGAGATATCTATCTATGAACTGACAAGCAGCACTATAAGAGAAGAAAAGAAAACATTTGGGCGATAATATAGCGTACGTGGTGATATCAGTCACGTTCGTCACCTGCGAAACGAGAGGTAGGCCTTTCAGCTCTGACTGAATTCATGACCTTTCTTCAGCGTGAGGGGATGTATGAGTGGTTGAAAAAGACACATAGGAGTAATGGATACAATGAGCATTAAGATTCTAAATACATACTGTGTAGAAGAGATGCTATGCTTAGTGAGTGCACATTGCAATGTTCGGAAAGGAAGAATAAGATTGCATCTCTTATAATCCCATGCACAGAAAACAGCTCTCGCTTTCAGCGTCTTGACCACACACCCTCCTAAAAGCTAGATAGCTGTTACAAGTAATAAAATCTCAAGTTTAAGCACACTGGCCCGAACCAGGATCAGCACTATTAAGAAATCAGTAAATCATATCCCTAGGTACAGTGGTAGTTACGATAAAAACTTACGAGAAATCCCAGACAGGATTAGATCCTTCAGGACCGCTCTCCCCTTGTTCATAAGAAGACCTGCCCCCGTGATCACAGCCATTGATCTCCCTATGGAGTCGATCGGTGCAATCAGCCGAGGAAATACGCAGCCCATCCCCAATCACGTTTCTACCGACCATGACAGTAAAGTCTACCTTCTTCAAAGTGCTCAGATTAACACAGAAGGTCTTGAACTCTCCAAAGCGATAGTCAGTCACGGCCAAGCTGCCGTCGGTGCAAAGGCGCTGGGCTGCTTCGAGTGCAGTGAATTTATCTCCGCCCCATGTTTCTCCCGAGCGGTGGCATTCTCCGCTGGCTCTGGGAATGGTGGCCAAGAGGGCGGTGAGTAGGAACGATGGATAGTGCATTGTTGGATTGGGGAGCTGGTTGTTGACTTGTGAAGGTTGAGGGTAGATGGAAGAGTCAGGAGAGGGATGATATAGGCTTGCAATTGGATTTGTGGATGGAATAGCTTTGTAGTGTTCTAGTTAGGAGCTGCGGGTTCCCTCATTTATAGGCAAGTTGGTGAGTTACTGGAAGGCTAGTCTCCTAACGCTGTGCCTAGTGTAAATGCCTTTGCAAACTGACGAATAAAGGAGGCGATCACCCGATTGAATGGAGGATTTACAGGCATGATGATTAGAAACCTGTTTTCTATAATTATGTACACAACTTGGCCCCCAGAAGGCGGAGGCAATGCCCCAAGTGATGAACAAGGACGATGTTATCCGGTCAAAGCTACAGATCAAGGCTGTATATTCCTTCTCAATCGCATCGGAATCCCGTTCCTGTGGATCTGAGCCACGAGCAACGTTGTTTAACCTACGTAGTTAAGCTACGTCGATGAAATCCTTTAATGGGGCTCCATGCTGCTAAGCCTTCGCGGCCCGTGCCTGTCCGCTTGTGCAGCCAATCACGCCGGATAGATTTAACTTTCTCCTAGCGCTTACTCAGTTTTAGCTTAATCCAGCAGGTAAATCTTGACTCGGACTTCAGCTCGTAGATGCAGATCCTCTCGTATACCATAGAAGGATTTTGATCCTCACGCCTCATAATGAGCAAGAGGAACAGTCGTGGACGTCATAAGATGGGGGCTGCATTGACAAGGCAGATTGAAATTATACAATCGGCATCATACTAACTATAAAACGCCAGGGAAACCTTTACAGATATACTGCTATTCACACATAACTCATTATTCACAAGACTCTTCTACTACCCATCATTATTATATCTTCCAAAATGAAGCTTACATCCTTTCTCATTGCTATCGGGGCAACATCCGCTATTGCATTCCCAAGCACCCTCCACAAACGCGAATGCCATGGATCAGGTGAAACCTGGGGCGCAGAGAAATTTCTCGCTCTCCAGACTGCCCAGAAGTATTGCGATGGAATCATCAACGGCCCTTTCAGCACCGCCGGCCAGTACATCAATAAGTGTGTAAATCTGAGCAGTAACAAGAAGATGGACTTCTTCCTGCGCTACGACTCAGATCTCCCTGCCGATGGGCCTCCTCATGCTGTTGAGAAGAATTTGTGCACCGAGTATTTCCATCGCGAGATCAATGGGTGTGACCATGGAGGAAGGAGTTCCTATCCGGGTACTGAGGGAGGTACTGGTGCTCTTACTGTCTCGTGAGTATTGCTATTCTATGTGCGATGACTTGAAGATGCTAATGAAATATCTTAGGGCTGATCCCAACGAAGGGAACTGTGCATAGGTATTTGAGAGGAGCTAAGGACTTTAGTTAGTTGTGACGAGGATTCTTCATATTGACCCGAGGGAACATTGAACGAGAATGGATAGTATGTGATAGTCTTTTTATGTACTAGTATCTTGACTAAGATAGTCAATGCTTTACCTTCGTACTTATCTTGGCAATGTAGTGATTGAGAAAGTGTCAAGGCAAACGTGTAGGTATGAACCATATTTTGCAAGTAACTATCCTTGACTAGAAGTTCAAAAGCTGCTGGGTCCACTACTTCTCCTCGATCTTCCCAATTTGGGGATGCTGCCCAATAGCCTTCTTCGCCTCCTCCCATGAATCATCGCCATACAACTGAGTCCTCAGATAAGCCCACGTAACCCTCTGCATCGCCGCCAACCTCTCAACACCTTCATCCTGACATTCCTTAGCGTCCCATCCACTAATACCACCAAACCCATGCTTTCCATCCTTTACCTCAAAAGAAGCCTTGGGCCCTGGTGAGAGCTTGTAAGGGTCATTGTGCCAGTCTGCTCCTCGGTTCGTGAGATGGGGGCTGACGTCATTGTCGCCCCAGAATAAAAGACAGGGGGTTGTCATGTTGGAGAAGTTGAGGTCGAGGAAGGGAAGCATTGATTTTCCGTTCTCGGAAGGGTCGTCGCTTGCACCGATGGCACCGAAGAGGACGCCGGCTTTGATGCGGGGATCAGCGACCTTGAATGTTTTTCCGTCGCGAGGATCGGTGTTGATAGCGCCGAGGAGGAGAGCGGAGGACAGAGAACCGAGGGAATGTCCAACAACGGCAATCTTGGACTTGTCGAGTCTGCCCTTGAGGAGAGGAACCGTGGTCTCAATGGTATCAAGACTATCAACGATCTGAACCAAGTCCTTGGCGCGAGACTCCATGAATAGTTCACTGATACTCTCAGCGTTAAGCTCAAAGCCTAGTTGTCGAGAGCTCAAGTGTGTAGGCTGAATGACGACAAAGCCATGACTGGCCCACCAATCGGCAACAGGGCCGTAACCCTTGAGAGAGGAGAGATAGTTGCTTGGGCCGTGGCCGTGGGAAAGAACAATAATAGGGAGATTATCTCCGTTGATGGGTGCTGTGACTTTGAGGTCGAGATCGACTCTGCGGTCTTTGGAGGGGAGAGTGACTGGTGTGAAGGTAATGATGGGAGAGGCAGAGTTGACGGGAATGTCAGCTGCGCCGCCAATGAGAGAAGGGTTGGGAAACTCCATTGTAGAAAGGATGTAAATGTTGTGCTTGAAAGATATGAGTGTGTCTGTAAGATGAACTTGTCTGTAGATATTCTTGTCTACTCCGGGAAAATCTCCCATCTTATATATCCAATATACACCTCTCCAACATGACGATGATGGTATCTTGACCAATCAGAGATTCCTTTCCCAATTCAGTATAGTCTCTCCTCAAGATCTTTGATTCGCTGGGTTTAGCGGTCTTTCATCGGACAATGCTATTTCTCCGTTTTTCGGCTGGCGGAATCTGCAGGTGTGCTTATTTTTCGCGTTCATCCCCGCTTAACCTAAACTTCAATTGGGAGTTAACGCGGTTAAATAAGCGGAGGTAATGTTAAGGCCGTTGGTCTTATTGATTGCGCGTCTTGAGGCTATTGGTACTTTTGTATGGAAACGTGTTTGTGTCGTGATCGGTAAGCTTTGGGCTGGTTTGGGCTCGTTTGTGACTTGGCAGCTCAAGGAACACTTAACACTAATCTGCCCATCTCCTCCACGACCTCTTCGATGAACTCCAAGTGCGATATTTCTACGACTGTAAGCCTTTTGATAGGTATTTGCCTGATAAACTGTGTAAAGGCTTGCAGCAGCTTAAGTCTTTCGTTCTCTGGGTCCGATCTGTTGTCGAGCAGCGCGACGGAGAAGATGGTGGAGATTGCAGTCACCGGATAGAAGATGATAACCCTATACCATGTCAGTTCTGTCGTGGCGGAATATTGGGAAAATGTGGTGAGGCCACGTACCAGAAGCACTCGTGGGCCAGCACAGGCAATGCTTTTTCCAGGTAGACTAAGATAGATCTTGAGGCGTCGATTAGAATCTGGAAGTTTATCCTATGGCCTTCGTCTATCAAGTCGTCGATGGGTTTATCTGATTGAAAGACCCTGCATCGGGCTTGATGAATGAGAATAACGCAGTGGTGATATGACAGTCGAAGCATGATTGCCTGTGTATTTGTATGGGCATCAACGGGTGTCTGCTCCAGGAACGACAAGGTCGGTCGATGATCAGATGGAAGAGTCACCCTCCAAGCTTCCAACTCTTCATCTAGGTGCCGTATCCTCCTCAGTATTTCGGTCTCTGACAATCTGGAAGCGCCTATCGAGTGGAGGTCATTGTAGATCTTTGACTTGATCACCGAGAGTCGAATGTCCCATGGATAGAGCGGCACGGTAGAGGAGCTGCGACTTGAACATGGGCTCGAGCTTAGAATATTGGAGCTTTGCATCTGGACGTAGTTGGGGGGTAGCGTGAGGTCGCAGTGATCGTCGTTGATGGTAGGTGGTTGACCAGTCCTATGAGACAAGTCTTTATCTATGCAGTAGCAGACCCAGAAGAGGTCACGTATATGGTGAGCATCGTGGTCTTTGTTGTAAGCGTCTGAAGGAGAAGGGTATAGATGGGCGCCGAGTTGAATCAAGAAGCGCGACGTCACTGAAACGAGGAACGATGCGGATTCTAAGTCCCCCATAAAGTATTTGAAGATCATCTGTATAATCGCGAGTCAGAGGCCGATTTATTAGATTGAGGAAGGGATACTTACGAGCATCATCAACGCCTCAAGCCCGTCAACCCTCATCTCACGTAAGATGGTAGGTATTGAACCTTCGATTTCCAAAGCATATCTCTGACACCAGGAACCAATATCAGCCAATCCGTCGCCTGAGTCAAGGCCAAATATGTCGCTCATAATCAGTACTCCGTACGCACAACACTTCGCACTGGTGGTATGTTGTTTAGTACCAGACATATATGCGAGAGGCAGCGTTCTCAGCATGAAGCGGTCAAGGCTCAACAGGGGGAAGACAAGAGATTGGGGAGATGCACAGAATCGTGCTGCTAGCTGCTCAACAATCTGACGATCGGGAAGCTTTAGAATCTTGTGGTTGTCGTTTGAAAGAGGGGGCCTGGTGGAGCATAGGTAAGGCAGACGGTACTTGTCGGTGATATTTGATGAAATGGTCGAGCCTGTCCTGCTTTTGATCCATTGCTGGCCTTGCGGGCCTTGCGGGCCTTGCGGGCCGAAGAGCGGATTACCATTCACCAAACGTAGACCCTCTAAATAAGTTGGATTACGATCATGAGCATCGCTCGCTAAGAAAGCATGCTGTATTAGTGACAGAGAGATATAATATGGCAAGAAGGACTTTCACCGCTATAAAGGAGCTCCTCATCATCTTGTTCAAGCGGACTTAGCTGTCGGTTTGGTGATTCGATATTCGGAAATCTCGGAAGCTTAGATCTGCTATGGCAGGTCAGTTGAAAGAGCTCCAGTGAATTGACCAAAGAAGCGGCATACTGAAACGCGGATCCTACTGTCTTTGCAGCTTCGTTGTAAGTACACGTCAAGCCATGGTGCTGGCAGTAGTCGCACTGCGGTACAGCTCGGTCACACTGGATCTAGGTGTGAGTTAGCAAAGAATCCTCCTCATGACGAGCTTAAGTGCTAATATAAGATCGAGGACCAAGGACCGCGGCGCGTCCCATCACAGTGGCCTTACTCAAGGACGGAAGAGGCTGCGGAGAAAAACTCACCTTCTTCCTGCGACACGAGTCGCAAGCTCGTGCTTTTCGTCCTCTTGTCGATTTTGGCATTACGATTGGTTACTTGGTGTTGATCTGTATGTCGTCTCTGAAGGTGGATAACAAGTAGTGTTAATAAGCAAAAGCCGGGAAATTTTCTGGCTACCACGGCGCGCGCCTCGGGTTTCCCGAGCCGGCGGTTGGACAAATCAGCGCTAATCGGGATGTGGCCGCCTTTACCGATCCGGGATCCTGTGCAACAGCGTATTTGAGAACCGGTTTAACTCAAGTGCCGATGTTTGAATTTACGAGAATTGATTAGACTCATGAGTCTGATAATACCTAGCTTTTGTCTATGACTGTCGGTCTCCGGCAGTCTCATGAGTCCGGTACTTGTGGAGCGAGCATCACAATTGCGCTGAGTCAGCGGGAAATTGGAAGGGTCTATGACATCAAAGTCGCAAAATTCCAATTGAAGCTCGAGGAATTGCTGTAGAACTCCACTGCCTGTGGAATCACTTATATTTCCAACATGATATATAAAATGGCGCATCTCCCACTGAATCTCAAGGAATCTATCCGGCACTGCATCTATCGTTAGAGGCCTGACTTGCATTCCTACCTTTAAAACCACCTCAGTATGACTCAAGACAAGAAGACTGTGGTCGTTATTGGTGCGACAGGCCTTCAGGTACGATTCCCGATTCAATTTTGTAAAGCATTCTGATTAAATATCTTCTTTACTTAGGGAGGCTCTGTTGTCCGAACACTTGCAGAATCCCAGGACAGGTACAATATCCGTGGTCTTACCCGAAACGTCTCTTCCCCCAAAGCCGAAGGCTTGAAGGGACTTGGTATCGAAGTGCATCAAGCAGATGTCGATGACCCCGAAAGTCTCCGACGGGCCTTCGAAGGTGCTAACGCCATCTTCGCCATGACAGACTTCTGGCAGCACATGTCAGCTGCCAAAGAAGAAGAACAGGGCAAGCGCATCATGGATATAGCTGCTGATCTGCCCTACCTTGAACAACTCATCTGGGCGAGCCTGCCTGACGCTAAAGCTATCTCGGATGGAAAATATCCTCATGTCTATCATTGGCAAAGCAAAGCAGCTGTGACAGATTACATTCGGACTGAGAAACCTGCTCTGTGGAAGAAGACAACTGCGGTGCTGTTTCCGAATTATTTTGAGAATTGTCTCACGCAGCCGCGTACCTACCTTCCCATCGAGGTTAGTTGTCACATGAACTCGGCAGTGAATGCGCTGACATCGGGATTAGCAAGATGATGGAACTTATTTGAGATCCTTTGTTCTGCCTGGAACAACTCCTCTTCCAAACGTCTCCATCGCTGATACCGGCAAGTTGGTCCAGTATATCCTCGACCATCCTGAAGAATGTCTCGAGAAAGAAATTGCCTTCTATTCTGAGGCCGTCTCAGAAGGAGAAAAGATCAAGTCCATGGTATCTGGTAAGTACTCACTCGGGCGGTGATAGACACCAAGAGCGAGAGCCTTACGCCGCTGACGTGACAAGCATATGGTATCGATATACGCTACAACGAGCTCTCTTCTGAAGAGTTCCAATCCATTCTCAAGAGCAAGATGGACGACATCTGCGCTTTGGACTTTACAGAGCAGTTGCTGATCTTTCATGACTTTGGCATGATTTATGCTCGTCCAGACTTCATTCAAGCTAATGAGGTAAGTAATTCTAAGGACTATGTATCTGAGAAGCTGTCTTTCTGATATTCCATCTAGCTTCCCGGTCTTGATTTAATGAAGTGGGAGGATTTCATGGCTGCCAACAATTTGACTGAGTATATGACGACTAGCAATTAAGATTATGTTCTAGCCAGCATAGAGATAGCCTAAGCACCATTGCCATCAAATATTACATGGGAATTGATCGTTCCGTGATACCGACCACCCCAGGAACCTCCATAGGCTCTCGCGAATAAAGGCCCCCCTTGTAATACGCAACGTATTGGACCAAACTCGTCGGCCCACCTTGTAGGACCACAGAGCTGCATTGCCCAAGTCTTAATACCTTCTACATTTCTTCTGCTAACCTTCCCTAAGCCCTCGAGCCCGGTATGGCCTGATTATACGCACTGATATTAGCTGAAATAACATCTTCAGCTGCTGTGACTACATTTCGATTGCGCCCCCAAGGTCTGAGATTGCACGATCGTCCGACTTTTGAGAAAAGTCAATATAACTGATTCACAAGGACATCAATAAAAGAAGGACTTGACTTACCAACTACCCACTTGACACTTGCGTTATTGCTATGTCCCCCCAACATTGTGAGCATGTAGCCCGTTGGACCAGACTCACTGTAGCTCTTTGCGCCATCTTCAGGCTCATCGAGATTGAAGGTCAATATTCGCTGGGTGGTGTGTAATAGACGTGACGGTGTATCACTGATGGATCAAATCTCTCGCTATGGTTACAGCGACTGATGCAAGTTTGATTCCGTACCGATCCCGAATCCAGTTCAGTCTTTCTCGACAATCCTGGACTTGTTGACGGGTGCTTTGTGGGCTTGCAATGATGATAGCAAGTGGCCAGATGAGGCGATGCATGACAATGGCCTTCTGCTCCAATATGGTGAGTGGATTACCCCATTCATCAGTTTCGCCCATAAGGTACGGCAGGAGAGTACAGATTGACGTGATCAATCTTTTGATTTGGGCTTCAGCCAATGGCATTGACGTCTCAGCTAGGTGCGTCTCTGGTGTTGGCTGCTTGCTGCGATAGTCGCCCCGCACAAGAGTGCGACAACATAACAAGAAACTATTAAAGAACAGTATCAAAGTCATATTGAAGCCACACCCTAGACAAGATATCCACCTTGAGGTAGTTGCTGCGCCTTTGCTACGGACCAGTCGCGTATCTTCTCTCTGCCAGGTCCTCCATTCGGGCGGTAGCGCGCCGGCAACTTCGACCATATCCGATTGTATCTTCATTCCGTCTTGTATGACCGAAAGAAGTTTCTTCCGCTGCAGAGCACGGCGTTCTGGTGCTTCTGGTGCCCCCGACGGTGAGAAGTTCTTCGCCCGACGATGGAAGTGGCCAATACGTGTAGCAACAAGTGAAAGACGAATGTAAAAGTTGTGAGTATCTAGGCCGGTGTCCGGAATCGCCAAGCAGTCGAGGGCTTTATCTGCAGTAAGCGATGGAATTTGCTGTTTGTTCCGTCAGTATACAGAGGTGTCGTGGGGAATAGCGATTAACCATGTCTGAGAAGATTATGCCATCAATCTTACTCTTATGGATGTTGTTGAGCAGTCGTTGGCCAGCGACTTCGTAAATTCTGGCAATACCAAGCATGTGGTATGACTTCTTAACAACGCTATGGGAATCAATGTCCTAGAAAGTAGGTCAATCTCATTGCCTAGGCGTTTTTTAGCTTGAGTGACGAACCTCAATCATGCCCAGTAACAGTATCGACATGAGCGTCTCGTCGTTGAAGCTTCTCGACGTAGAAGTCAGATTTTTGTTAACAGCCCGCACCGCGGTATTGTAGTAGCCACACGCCATGGAGTAGAGTCCGGATGACTTATAGTGGCGTGACAAGCACAAAGAAGCGGCGGCGATCGTGGTCTTTCGCAGACACGAGTCATGAGGAGAAGACTGGTACATATCATGCAGAGAGTCGAGATGCCCTCCAAAGCCATTCGTTCCTGGCTGGACGCAGTATTCTTGTAGGAAATAGGCGATAGCCTCATCTTTAAAGGAAGGTTGTGGCTGGCGTTTTACTCTCGGACGTGAAGAGATGTCGTCGGCTGAAAGAAGCGGATGATTCGCGACTGGTAGAAACTGCCTCGAGACGCCAGTAGCGGGATCGTAGACCCCACTATTCTCTGGTGTTCGAAATTGCTCCGTAAGCGGCCGATTATAGCGAGGCCGTACGGTCCGATATAATTGATACCGATGGCATCCTTTTCTCTTGCCGTCACACTGTTCATAGGAGTCGACTTGTTAGTATGGCATTTGGCCGATTAAATTGTTACAATACCTTGGTCTTGTGCTTGGAACAGTGGCTACAGCTTGTGCTAAGAGGGAAACCCATGGCGTGGACGACTTGATCAGAGTAGTAATGACTCGGCTCGGCTCGTTCCGAGGCCGTGGAGTCACCTGTCTTGAGCTTTGATTCCATTGTAAGCTAGCATGGACAGGCCGACTTGATCGCACTGGTTTAGGGAATGTGCCACTATGACTAGCTTGGCCTTTGCCCCAAAGGGTCATCAATACAACGGAAGAAAGAACGAAAAGAGAAGATGTTCAGACCGAGGAGAATCCTTTCTGGAATGGGGGACTAAATCCTACATAAAAAACCCAAATAAAGTGTCGGTGAGATTAGACTTTCCGGCCCGTCCGCGGAACGTCTGAGCGCATACTACCTTAGCGGTCCAGATAAGCACTGAGGCAGCCCTCTTTTTGTGGCTTTTAAACAGTATGCATGGCGTGGAAGCTTCTCGCGCCTGAGACACAAAAGGATAGTAATTTGATATGGGCTGGTAAGTTCTACCCAAAGTAATTTGCAACAATAACTGAGATATGGCATTATATGTTTCGACTCAAATGTCAAGACATCTACGGGTCAGATCGACCCGACCGTATATACGGAGCATATGAGCTTGATCCGACGTAGGGCTAGCATCAATTAATATTAACTTTATCAATTTAACTAAACCTTTTTAAGGTCTCTTAAACCTCATTTGTTTGCTCACTTCGGTGTGAATTAGGTGGATGTTACATCATAGCTGATGGGATGCTTCTGCTGGTTGCGCGATTTCTTCCTAGCTTATGTGGCCGACCTCCGGCCCACGTCATCTTGAGGTCCCGAAGGGAACGGGCACCTGTCGTCATTATGCCAGCGTCGATGGCTACTGCGGACAAGTCGCGTGTCTGCTTTAAATTTCTTTACAGTCTGTACGTCGCTTTGGGGTGTTTGCCCACAATGAAGCTCTGAACGATATCAAGTAAATTTGACTCATATACGTCGAGGGTCATCTTCACACTTACCGGCAACAACTCTAGGCTGTATCCAAAATCATCATTATGGCATGGCACACGTTGATATCGGCGGAATCAGCACGTAGCCGTACCCAAGGTGTCGGGAAACCGGTAAGGTTAGTGTGAATTAGCGTTGACTTAATTAATTTAACTTAACCTGTTTAAGGTCTCTGGAATTCTACTCCGATTTATTTACGGTACTAATTTTTACGAAGGAAGGTACTAACCCACTGCCTTCAGTGACAGGGATGATATACGAGGGTGACAAACCTGTTTAGGTTCAGGCTGAGGTTTGATGATGGTGTGCAGAAGTATTCACCTCACCATTTTAGATTGCCCCTGAGGTGTGTTGGAATTGTAATTGAAGCGCCAACGGAGAAATTCATTTCCACCTCCATCACCTCCTGCACGCTGACGCGTCTACCAAACGGACTTTTTCCCGATATCGCCGTATGGCTCAACTCCGAGACGGTTATCAACGAGCTGGCTAGGAGCCAGTCGTCGCACTTTTGCAAACCTTGATCATTATCTCTACCGTCGCAATGCATAAATGACTGATAGCTCAGCCTTTTTATGGGCAGCTACCACTGGCCAAGAACAGACGGCTAGGAAAGCACTGGAGGCTTGCGACAGACTTCCCAGCCAAGCCTTGGTGATTTCGGCAGAAAACGGCCAAGAATCCATTGTTGTACTCATCCTGAGGTCCGGCAACGCTGAGGTTAACTCGAGGGATAAATATGGTTGCACGCGCTATGTAACGCTGCTAGGGGGAATATGGGCGCATGGTCGAGCTTCTGTTAGATCCGAGTACCGTCGAGGTTGGGCCTAGGGACAGTTTCGGCTGCACCCCATGGTCAGTCACCCCGGGACCGGAACAAGAGCCCATTTGCAAGCTTCTGTTAGACGCGATGCGAGAGAGGCGCAGTAAGAGAATAGCGACTAAATAAGCTGGGAACAGCAGATTCTAACAGCTACAATGGATGTAACAGCGCACGTACAGGTAGTGAGAGGTTATCTTCTTCACCGCCGCGGATCAAGCATAATCACTTTGAAGGAGATGCTGACAAAAATAAGTGACGTTACCATAAATATGTCACAGCAACTGATGATCTAGGCGAAGATACAAACCCATAATAGCTCCGTATTGTGATACAGCATGGCCGGTGACTATGCGTAAGTTATGACTGACTCCCGAACTGGACTCGTCCGACTTTGTCCTTCTCTACCATTCTCCTTGTTGAAGGATGCAACATTTGAAAAAGCCGAGCGCGTGCGCTTGTTGCTTCTTAATATATGCGTATTAATTCCCATCTTTATTGGAACTTCCCAGAACGAGGACCTCGAGGGAAGGAAGGAGAAAACCTTGGATCAACTCAGCGAACTCTTGGTGCTTACTGGCATCTTTCCAGACTTCTGCCAACTCCTGAAATCCCCCATCCTGGCCCCCCAAGGAAGGTCGCAGTGCGCAAAGGTCAAGATATCATTCATCTGGACGTGGACTTGTCGCAGCTTCGTACACTCCTGCACAGGAATCTCGTAGCCAAACCGACAAAGTGTGCAACAATACCCTTGAAGTTCCGAAGTGTTGTAGACCATGATACTTTCGAGCAACTTGCGTTGGTCTTGGACCATGAAATCTAACTGTATATCACAGTCGCTGACTTGGCAGAAGCCGACACTGCCACCACTAATAGTGTAGGATCTAAGAGCCCTTGGTGCTGCGGTTAGCTCCGCAGTATTGTCCTAGTCGCCAGTGTGTTCGAGATACAGATTCTCGCCGGTGTAACATCGCGCTGGCAACACATCAACTGCATGTCGAAGGCTGATCACATCAGTACCGTCCTCACCATCGACCTCGGGCTGCTCTTGTGGTCGCAGCCCTCGAAGATACAAGGATCTGACGTTTGGAAGTTTCATCAAGCTCCCGAGATAGCTACTGTGATAAGGTTGTCGGTAGTTAAAAGAGGCTTTAGCCCCCAGCGCACAAAGGCAAAGAACACCAATAAACACATACAGGCAAGATACTCATTGCCCTCACTGTTGCCTAAGATCCGAGATAGCTACAAGGGTACCAGGCATATACAACATCGTCATCAAGACAAGTCATTGATGATAGGCCTATGGCAGCATCTCGGAAGCTTCCAAAGCCTAGAGGCCACCAGCTATCAAACTAGCTCTTTCCCACAGCGAATGTGAGATAGTGGAGAGCGTAGAACAAACTAAAGTCTTAACCCTAAGCTATTAACCTAATATCACTATTATAGTTACTCGTAATAGACTAAACTGCAGGATAAATCTCTACATAACCCCTCCACAATGGATCTGCCATTAACCTGTCCATCGACGAGTCCTCGACTCCAACCCATACTTCACACCCTCCGCTCTTAGGATCAGGAAGCACAACCTGCACGCCGTGCATCAGCCCACAAGACGGTGGTCGAAGAGCCTTTATGTTACGACCAAAAGCATTACCCCACTCAAGGTCATAAAAAGGAAACTCTCGCCAGGATGTCTGAATGATATGATTTCCCGGCATGTCCAGCAGACAAGTTGGCACAAGACAGCTCACATCATCAAGGCCGTCAACAATAGTGTTTATCTCCCCCAGATAAACGTTCTCGGCTTTTTCAATAGCCCGTCTCACGAGGATAGCTAAGTCGGCTAGTGAAGCCTCGTGGATGACCTGGTTGAGATCTAGAATGGCCGGAGCGAATCCAAAGATATTACCAAGGGTGTGTTTCTGTATGGTACATCCAGATCGTCGGCGTAGGTCAAGAGCAATTGCGACTTGTGATAGACCCCCAGAACCAGGAGCCTCTGAACCAAGAGACCCATTAGAAGGTTTCAGCGTTTCTGAGTGCTGAGCGACCATGGTAGATCTCCATATTAATGCCGTCAAAGCATCAGTGGTAGATATATATGACGGAAGGGTTTCATGCTTCAGTATCTTTGCGTTCTTGGGTGAAGCTGCCTCCTTGAGTGCTATGAGGCTGTTGGGTGACAGGTACCATACGTGGCCGTGGTGAATATCTTTTGTCATCAGGGGCGGTAATCCGCTAGGACTTGACTCGAGTATGGTGATCTCTGGGTGATCTAAGCACATTTCTTCGTTATTTCCAGACACTTTCATGATCCTTTCACGGTCCCCCGAATGAACTTCAGCGGGATCACTGATTGCTAAACCTTGAGCACGTCGAAGCTCTTCCGAAAGGACCTCCATAAACTTGAATACAGTAGTCTGATCGCAGCAAACATGTAAGAACGACATGTTGAGAAGGAGACCACCGCGAATGAAGTTTGCCTGCATCAGGGAAACAGTGACACGGTCTCCGGGTTGAGGCCATTCGCCTCCCAAGCCACGGGTGCAAAATCTGTCGGGGTCAAGCGCAGATGACGGATAACCTTGAGCTTTGAGTTCTGCAAAGCTGGGACAATTGCTATCAGCTCGGTAATCCTTGACAGTAAAGTCGTTGAGGTCCTCATCGCCATAGTGCCGAAGTTTCGACATGCCAGCGCGGCCCTCTCCAGCAGGGATAACTTCGCAACCAATAAGAGGAACAGTGTTCTTCAGGTTGTGATAGCCGAGCCTCAACATTCCCACCAGTTCGTCTATATTGTAGTCTTCCGGGAGCTCGAAACAGAATATGTTTCGTACCCAGATATTTGGCCCAATCTGCTCAGTTTGCAAGAGAGGAGGGGCCAGGTCTAGTAGATGCTGGGTACTCATCCCGAAACTGTTTATCTTCGGTGATCTTGGGAAAAATGTGTAAAGGCTTCTGGTCGACAACAGGCGTCTATGGATTTGCCAGTACGGGAAATAGACGATTTGAGGCCAATTGAAAGGAGAGAGCTGGAAAAGGTACAGCTTCGAGTTTGTAAAGGTATATGCGGACAAACCTGCGCATGCTCCATGGTTTTATGGGATTTCTTATGATATAGATACTGATAAGCACAAACACTAAAGCAAAGGGGTGGTACGTCCCAAGTAGGCCAAGAGTCTCCCTTCTCTGTTAGAGCTAGCGATCATGGAAGAACGCCAGTAGAAGCTTATCGCCTTCATTATCATAACACGAAGTGATACTCATTCGTTGACTGGTCAGGTATAAGCAAAAGATATGCCAAGGCTTGATTTCTCAAGGCAAGAAAAACGGTTTATACATAATTCTTTTTAGTACCCTGCTAGCTGTATTAAAGTTTAGCTACGAGGGATATGAACTTTTACAACCAATTAAGCGCATACATAAATTGTCACGTGGCTGGCTACTTTTCTACGACTAAGATGAAATTCGGCTAGTTTAAGGGGTATGATAAAGCTAAGAGGCAGGGCGTAGTTCCTCTTGCGCCGATGATCGGCAATTGCCAGCTGGGAGCGTTGGACTATCGACGCCCTACGTGAGGTGGATGACCTTTGCTTGCTGGGGGGACGTAATATCGACCGGACCTGCTACGGACAGTTGCCCGAAGCTGACAACATATCCGGCATCGATCCCGAAAGCGACAAATTCGACTTGGCAGTACTGAGATTAGATTCTGTCAGCCGATTTAAACTCTCAGCCGCAAGCCTCAACTGAAAATAACACATCTTGGCAGTTCTGAAAGCTGCGATTGCCCCGGACTTGCCGGTCTCGGGTATCTGTCGTCGCCAGCAACTCATCAATGTTGCCTATGGAGGAGATTTACTGCAGGATATCGGACCAGGTACGGTTCATAACAGTGAGGCGGAGAATGCAGTCATGACTACTCACCCCATCACAATCGAGCTGGAGACGCATCTTTACGTGCTTGTGGCAACTGGACCCTAGAAGTCCGTTCCGGACACCATCAAGCGGCAAGCCGCGTGGGGCAAGAACTGCATGCTACTGCTTGGGCAGAACGTGGTATCGTGGGGTCTGATTGAAGGCCTACATTGATACTGCTGAATACGGTGGGCGCTAAAAGGTTGGAGGAAATCAAGGCAATCTCGGACTGGCCGACCTACCTGAAGCGTATCAAGTCACAGCTTATCCCAGCAACCAACACACTCCTCGTGAATATCGATTAGAATCTAGGAGTAATGCTCCAAGCAAAATGATTCGTTGAGGACATTTCTCTGGCCAGGATATAAACAACAAAGTTTCGTCATTGGTTCTCTTTCTATAACCGGACAATAGTAAAAGAAAACCCTCCATCCAGGTGTTATAATTCTGTTTCTCGAGTAGCCAAGGAAGACATCTCGTGGGTCTCTACCCTAATTGATCCAAATGAACAACTATGGCTTGTAGGGCTTTCTTCTTGCTTAGCTCTCTCTTCCTCTGTCTTCTTCTCTTCTGCTTCTTCTACCTGAGCTCTCGTGCCAATCTGCTCTACTAAGCCCAGGAATCAGGCTATTTATGCAACTATTTCCTAGTTTAAGTGCCGTGGAGAAAGGTATATCTTAATCATAAGTCTGGACTTTGTATCGTAGTCATTATGGTACCAGTAGCTTTTCCAATCCTTTCCACGTTCTCGTCCCCTACATGTGCTGCCGCTTCGTAGGCTAGCCGGTAAATATGTATCGCATCTGAAAAAGGCAAGCGACGATCTGTCCAACCCGTGACTCTCCTCAACTTCTGTGAGGACGTCCATTGTGGGAAACCAACTACCATCGCCAGTGACGAATCTTCATCAGGTTTCAAGTCTTTGAGGTCCACATATCTTATTCCTCCTGCAAGCCTATACTCCTTTACAATCGCATCAAGAATCTTCTCTGCTGTTTCAAAATTCTGAGACGAGATATTGAATACCTCGCCTTCGACAGTTTCCCTTGGTGCAGACGCAATAGCGACGTAAGCTTCAGCGCAGTCATCGATATGCAGTGCATGGCATATCCAATTAGGCTGCGTTGGCGCGATGAGGAGTTGCTGATTTGAGTCTTTCTTCGACGCTGCCCTGGAGCCGACTCGAAAGCAGGCACTGTAG
The DNA here is from genome assembly GCA_003353625.1 of Fusarium fracticaudum. NCBI lineage: Eukaryota > Fungi > Ascomycota > Sordariomycetes > Hypocreales > Nectriaceae > Fusarium > Fusarium fracticaudum. The sequence goes on from PDNT01000008.1 coordinate 301,536, forward strand.
TAGCTCGAAGCTCGGCCGTATACGTTGGTCGGTCGAACGAGCACAGCTGCAAATACATCGGAATTTTGAAACAGTTTCGACGTGTTTTGTACTCGGGGAATAGCAAATGGGGGAGGGTGGAGAGGTGAATGCTCATCGTGCGGCGTCAGGTCAGGGTCATCAGCAAAATGAGGTCCAACACCATAGTCTTTACTTCCTGCAGTAAAGATCACCAGAGGTTGAACACCCTTGGCCAAGCTAGAGATTGAAATGGTTCGAAGGAGCGTGACCATATTGTTGAAATGTGGAGCATAATCCATTGTGTTCTCTGTAGTAGATACGATCACATTTAGTGTTGGTGGAAGGGCATTGTTGATCGCGCTGTGGGAGACAATGTCATCAATAGCGCCGACCACTGGCAGTATTTCTTCAGCTGCAAGCAATGCGATGGACTTTGACGAGCGAACGAGACCGTAAGTAACCCACCCAGCACGCACAAACGCACAGGCCACAGCTCTGCCGATGTAACCATTTGCTCCTGTGACTAAAACTGTCTTGGTGTTCATGACTGCCAATCTTTGGGAACAGAATTCCATCACATAAGTCGGTCGAGGACAGTAGTTCGCTGTTTGGTGACGAAGCCAACCTTCTTAAGGTATTCGTTTGAGTCACATCATTACTAATGCCATCTATGGGAATCGGTGTAACAAGAGACCGAGATTATAAATCAGTATGCAATTTCCAATTCATCGAAGCCATTACTTTAGATGTACCCACAAATTACGATTGGCAGGGTTATGCGTTATATGTAATGGAGAGTTGAGCTTTCTAATCGAAGTTACAAATGCAGCTGAGAGCCCTGGAGGATGTGTCTTGTCTCAATGGCCTGGGTCATAAGATGCTGCGGCTAGTCCTTCGTCACATTAGCCAAGTCGACTTTTGCAGTTTTGCCAACTCACATTTGACATACTTTGTCATACAACATTCGAAGGTACGCCGAGATTCTCAAAACACTTAGTCAAGTCGCTGATTGTGGCATTTCGCTCTGGAATCATATTCCCAATGCAGGACGTCACGAACCCCAAAGCATCACGTTGCGATATTTTGGCGTCGAACTGCTGCGCTAGCAGATAGCGTTGGGCGACATTGCCCTCAAAAGCGGCAAAGGTTAACCACAGGACGACACCAGTTGTAGCCCACAAGACGAAGAGGCACCACATAAATGCAAGGGAGGTTAACTCAATTGCCTCATTTTGGGCCAGTGGTAAACGGATACCATGCCGAAGTTCGACCAAGGAGTCTAAGACAAGCTATATTTAGACAGATTGGTTAGTGAATAACTCGGGAAGCGACAGCGTTGTAGTTAGGAATTGAGATAAATGGAAGCTCAAAGCATTTCATCAAAGACACTGCGAAGGAAAGAAGAAGTGCCTCCTGGCAGGCATGGCACAGTAGAGTACCCGTATACTTACGCCTATGAGCAGAACAACTCCGATATTTGCGCACAAGAGGGTAAACGAGGTGGCGCTTAGTCCGAGGACATCACGTTCACTGAAAATGTAGCGTAAAATAATGGTGAATATGGCGACCATGGGAAAGATAATGATGGCGAAGCGGATAAGCCCCGGTAAGGCCCAGTAGGCCCTGGCGATAATATTTCGGCTGCGTTTGGGCAATCGAGGGTATTCAAGCTGACCAGGCTTGGGAACTTGGAGCTGTGATTCAAAGCGCACGTGTCTCTTGTTGTTTGTTTCAAGGTCCACCGGATCTTTCAAATAATCCAACTCTTCAGCTTCGTGAGGTGGGGTATCGCCTCGGGCTAGGCCTGTTTTGGGTGCCATCTTGTTGAGTCACTGTATTATAGTAAGAGATTCAAGCTATCATCCGAGCTCGATTTATGAATGAGACGAGGGAAGCATGCCATTTATGTATCGGGGCCTTATTTTTAGAAGAAACGTCAATACGCACGTGGCTCAGCAGCTACGTAATATTAAGCTAGACCTAAAACTGCTAATTTTGGTCCAATTCAGCCTTGTCGCAGGTTTGTTTCTGATACCGGCACTCGACGATCCACTCCGGAGTCAAATCCTCATAACATTACTGGTCGCCCTTCAGAACACACCGACAAACTCCGGCAACGTCGGATTTCAGCCGTTGCCGTTCTGCCGAATAAGTGTGGCAGCTATAGTTATTTGACATCTTACTTGGATAATAGACTCGAAGCTGCAACATTCGAAGCTAGGCCCATTGTTGAGACTTCGGTGCCCATCCGGAGTACTATCAGAATTGAACTTCTACACAAAAGTCGAGAATTGCTGATTAGAATAGAATTCTGTCATACCTTAATAACCATCACCCACCGCCTCTTCCCCCACGAAACAGAGAAGAAGGGGACCGCGTTCCGACACCGGCTGACCCGCAACAAACACCTACCAAAATGTCTCAAGAGAAACCAGCGGACGGCCGTCATCAGCATCAACAGCAGTCTTTCACAGGCCTCAAGACTATGGATGCACTTACAGACCAAGTTTCGCGCATCAAAGTCCAATCAGAGCATTCGACAACTGTCTTTCCTGCAACGTACGATGCCGTCCCAGCAGGCTCACCATCCTGCCCACAGGCCCGACGAATCGGTTACCCGGCGATATGGGTTCATCTTAAGGATACACCAGGCTACTTCATCTGTGAGGCTTGCTATAACAATCATATCGCGTCATCATCATTAAGAAGCCACTTCGAAGCGGTAGAAATGACGGGCGACCCGCCGGTGTCTTGCAGCTTCTGGTTACCGCGAATAAAGAATGCCCTCTGGCCAGAAGCATTACGAACAAAAGATATAGAGAAACTCTGCGGGTTCTTGAACAGGCTCGTAGAGGTGAGGCCCTGCAATGAGGGCGCTGAGGTTGAACACAGTGTTGGAGCGGTCGTGTATCGTATGTCTGACAACGATATTGAAGGCTTCATCGCTTGTGAATCATGCTACGAGCTGTACGTAGCGGGTACCGCTTTTGAAAGTAGATTCTGCCAACAGACCTTGCAAGGCCCCGTTACTACAGTTTGTCATGTGGGATACCCATACACTCGCCAGTCTGTGGCCAGGCTCGCTAAGCTCAATGACTGGGGTGCATTTGTGGTGGGAGCCTATGAGCGTCTAGTACAACAAGAGTGTACAGGCACGGCTGTTCAGGCAGACAGTCGAGAGTGGCTTGAACTCCCTCCTGGCGTGGCGGATTTGTTCGCCACTTGCAAGACTTGCTACATGGACTTTTTGGCCAACGAGGCTTTCGCCAATGAATACATATCCTCAGTACCACCACCAGGCCCGAACAATCAATGGTCTTGCGCTCTTGGTCAGTTATCAGTTAAATGGGCGCTGGAAGCTGCCGTCTCACAGCAAGACCATGCTGTCTTTGTCGAAGCCGTCCGAACCATCAGCGGTCTCCAGGCTTGCACATCGGCAGGCATCACAGGTGGACGTTGGTTCACAATGGTCAGCGACTGTCCCAAATTTTCCATATGCCAAGGCTGTTATGCTGGCGCCATCAAGAGCAAAGACCTAGATCATTACTTTGCGGAGATATCCTTGCAGCCTGAGGAGCTTCAGACCCCGATGCTGTGTAGTTTCTGCCCATCGGCCCCGCGATATGAACGGCTGCGTGAGAAGCACTACGAGGCCAACGACACAGGGAACTTCAATACCTTTTCCGACTTTGCGGTAAAGCTCTGTCGAGTCCCTCTTTGTCCTCGCATCGGCGCTTTGCAAAACGCCAAGTGGTGGGGCTACGAGGGTTTACTCTTTTGCGAAGAATGCTATTACGACTTCGTATCCACGACGACCCTGGGTAATGACATACCTATAAAAGGAGTTGTATATAGAGAATATCAGATGTGTCAAATCTGGTCGCCACGGATGCGTGGAATATGGAAAGAAGTCTGTGAAGCCGGGCCCCCTGGATCTGCAGAGTCAGATAGCGCGCTAGAAGAGTTTAAGACGTTTGCGGCTGAGAGAATGAGCATCTATGACCAGACGATACGGCAGATTGAGTTTTTGAAACAGATGCAGCAAATCAAGAACCGGGAGGCAGCATTTCAGGGAGTTTTGAGTATACAGGATCAGGGGATATCAGCAATCGCGTCGTGGGGGTCCCGCGATCATTATAAATATGGGAATAACTCCATAGGATGGTGGGACAATAGGTTCGGCGCTGAGGCAAGTAGGCGGTTTGAGGCTATGAGCATTGGGTTTCAAGAGGCAAACAACATGTCACGGGAGATGATAGCATTGAGAGATATTTGGGAAATTGTAGAGTAATTCTGTCCATTTGCAATTAGCTCGATACTTGGTTGTGTGATTATAGGGACAGACTGTTACTGAATCGTCCGACGATGGTTATCCATGCTCACGCAAGTACTTCCAATTTTTGCGATACGATATAAAGTGATTTATCTCTGAGCTAGAGAAGAAAGCTATCTAGATAAAAGGAACAAGCCCTACAACAGACGAAGAGAAAACAAACACATTCGAACAACCGCCAGTACCGCCAACTTACATCTTCAAAAACTGCCAGCCTGTCCTTCTCAACGTAGGTCACATGAGAAAAGACTTGGCTGCTGTTGTCCTGCTCCTGAACATCTTCTGAATCTGGGACACAACCACTGCTCCCACAAAGACCCAGCTCGAACTCACCAGTTCCAAGTTGCCAAGACAGTTGACATCCCCCACCGTGTTCCCCTCAATTGCCAACTTCCTCTACCTCTGCATCCTCCTCATTCTTCACATTGTGGCCCTGACGACTTTCCCAAGACGAAGACGGTACCCAGTGAACCGACTTACGAGCGACGCTGACTTCTTCGTAAAGCTGATCGACTTGCTCCAAAGTGAGCCCCTTCGTCTCATAGATAAAGAACCAAACAAATGCAATGCATAGGAAGCAACACCCAAACCACACAAAAAAGATCTTAGACTGTAAGTTTGCGTTTCCTTCTCCATAATTAACCATATATGGCGTAGAATAGGCCAGAGCCCAGTTAAGTAGCCAGTTTGTCGCAGTCGTGATGCTGAGGGATTTGGCTCGTGTCTTAAGCGGGAAGATCTCTCCTGTCACCACCCAAACGAGGGGACCCCAAGTAGCTGCAAAGATGGAGATATAGATGCAAACAAATGCCACAGCCGCTCGCTGCCCGCCGAGATTCTTGATGAAAATCTCGCCGTTGTCGTACTGACCGGTAGATAGAGTGCCACAGACAGCAACAATCAGTTGAGAGATAGTCATGCCAATGGCGCCCCATAACAACATGGGTCGGCGTCCCCATTTATCAATCGCATACATACCAGGCACTGTCGATGCAACATTGATAGCTGAAGTGATCATTGAGATGACAAAGCCACTAGACACGCCCGAATTCTGAAAGTATTTGGTGCCGTAATAAAACTACAAGATTGTCAGTTGGCTCGAGACTTCTTAGAGGTAACTGTTGTTGAACTTACGATGAAGTTGATGCCTAAGGAAACAGTCAGAGTTATTCAAAATGCTTGAGGAGTTGCTTGAGGCTGTGTTGTGCTCACCTGTAAGCTGCTGTAGCGCCTGAACGCCCATACCCGTGAGCTGTCTCTTGAGCATGGGAGGCTTGAAGCATTGTAGATAGGAGGACTTCCCAAGACTCATCTCGAACTCGTGGTTTGCTACAACCTCATTGAGTTCGTGTGCGACTTCTGGGGAGTCGGCAGGCAATCTTCGAAGGCGGCTAAGGGACTTTGCCGCCTTGTCCAACTGACTCTTCTTCACAAGGAAGCGTGGAGTCTCCGGAAGGAACAACAGTCCGCTAAAGAGGATAAGAGACCAAGCAAGTTGCATCGCAATAGGGATTCTATAGGAGCCTGAATCATCCCTCTTCGAAGTTGCGTTGTTCACAACGGCGGCGAGAAGAAGACCGATGGTAATGGCCCACTGGTAGGAGCCAACGATAGCACCACGGATCCATTTAGGGGCTGTTTCAGACTGATAGAGGGGAACTTAAAGAGAGTTAGCCGCTGCAAGACATGGATACGCATAGTTCATACTAGTAGCAGAGATAAGGCCAACACCGAAGCCAGCAAAAAAGCGGCCTGCCAGGAACAACGGAATATCTGTCGCGACAGTATGCAGAACAACCCCAAGGTTGAAGACCCAAGTCGAGATCATCAAACCAGGGCGGCGACCAAGCCAATCAGACAAAAGAGGCGAGGCAAGGGCACCGAAAAAAGTGCCCGCAGAGAGAATAGACACGATGGCTGATTCTTGAGACGAAGTGACGTTGGGGTTTCCATCGGCATCGATATAACCAGTGCTGAATTCGCGCTGCCAGTAAGGCATAGCGAGGATACCGCTAATAGTGCCAGTATCATAGCTGTAGAACAGGTCAGTCACCTTAAGCTTGTTGAGAGAGGGAGGAGGTGATATACCCGAAGAGAACACCACCAAAGGCAACGAAGAAGCCCACGGCGATCGCTGGCCACGCTTTTCCAGGTTCATCCTGGGGCCTCGAAAGAGACACTTTGCTAAAAAGTCCCATGTTCGAGGATGAAGGGTAGTGAGCTGTTGCTGAGTTGGGAGATAGAATAGTGAAGAAGGAGAGGTCTGGAAGCTGTGGGCAGAACTGTAGCTGTTGTAAAGATGATCTTGGTCGTGGAAACAATCACCCTCTTATAGATTCTTCGCAGGTCTGTGATCTATCTCTATCTCTGGCCAGGTTCTTTTGATTGCCCCCATGAAGAAACTAGGGCCAGTACTGATGACTTGGCTAACTCTTTTGATGACATCTGGATTCAGGAGAGACCTGGACTAGTCGACGACATTCTTCTCACATGTCTGCCAACCCATCCATCCATTGAGATCCACTATGACTGAACTTCACTCTAGATGGTGTTGATAAGCTTCGAGAAGCATTATCCCAAGCCCCGGAAATATCGAAGCACGATTACGTCGAATAGAGCCAATCATCTCTCCCATCGCCAAGTAGTTCATCCCTTGATTCAGAGATTCTACAAACGAGCCAGGATTATGCACGACGTCGACATGGATACGCAGCTGCGACAGCAAAGCCGGGCGATCCTGACCGTAGAATGTTTCTAGAAGGTGTCGGTCAAGCCGGAGCTAACTTGAACCATCGAATTCCCGTCATCTACATCTCTCCTGCAGCGGTATTCGGACTTTGGGCTGGGGATGGCATCATGTTGGGTGCGGGGTTGGGCTGTTGGTTGTTGGAGCTGAGCTATCGTGCGGAGTTCTTTGCTTGGGCCATGATCGACAAAAATGAGGCCATTTCAGGTTCAGATAAGAGCTATTATACCTTCCCTAAACGGAGTAGATGAAGAGTCTAAGCGATGAGAGAAGGTTGCGAGGAGTAGGGTAGCTACCTGCAGTGTCCCCATTCAGGGAAATGGATATACTTCCTTACAATCCCCCCCGCTCCCCCGCGCAACTAGGTTATCCCCAATGGAGCTTAAAACACTGTTCAAAAACAAGCTTGATCGACACAACTTCAATCTCGCCTAATCCCTACCAATGACCGTTCAGGGTTGGTGTTATTATCGTGCCGACAAGAAGACGCGATGTAACACTTGCAAGACAAGTGGACGTCTTGGTGTCATCCCAACTTCCATTTCCTTTCCAGAAGCCCGTTAGCGCACACATCGCTTACTAGCGCTGTTTCCACTCGAATCACTGCGTTCCATTGCGGGGGGACCACCATACATACGTGCTATGATATGACATCTGCAGCACCATGACGGCCCTGAGGTCGGCTATCACACAAATGGCAATCCGAGAGCCCCCCTTAGCCAATAGCCTCGGCCTAGACAAGGCTCACTGTTTGGGTTCAAACCCATTCTGTCCTTCTATGCATATTCCATTTCCACTATTGGGCCTGAGTGCTGATCGTCATTTACTATTTGACCTGACCTATCGGATTCGAGAACGTAACCACCCCGCCAATGCTGGTCAATGCTCGACGGGCGCTATCTGAATGATGAATCTCCAAGCTTGAGTAAGCGCCTGATCCGTGCTTCATCTCGCGTGAGGGAATTGTCAAAGCTCTGTCAGAACTATGGACAAAACGACCAGGTTGTGAGGGGATTTAGGTCCGGTAAGCAAGCATCATCTCCCTTGCATCTTACCCACTCCGAATCATCCGGTGATGCCGTATGGTACATACCATCCGCCATATCCCCGACCGTGCATGCATGGAATATCCTGCGCTATGCTTCCAGACGAATTCTAGCTCTAGTTCATCATATCCTAGTCACCGTTCTCGGGGTATGCCCTCTCCACAGCTTAGGAAGTTGTTTTTGGCCAATGTACTCCTGCCTCACAAGCACGTTCGGTTCCAGCTATAGTACCAAAGCGGTGAAAATCCGAGGTTGCGCCTGGAGAGCTTTGCATGTTGAAGCCCATAGACTTCCATGTAACTGCACTTGACGAAGGAATGGTCACCACATGGATTCCAGTCAGAAGATAAAAACACTGGCATTTCTGTTGAACCTCCTAGCGAAGTTGAGCGTGATACTGCTCCCATAGGTGATCCTCAGGCGTCACGAAGGCGCTCTACCTAAAAGCCCAGCATTAGGAAACCCCTTTACTCGTGCCGGAGCACTAATTATAGAATCGTCGGCCCCTTCTAAATGCTCAACTGTCACGCTCAAGCTTTCACGATAACATCTATCATAGAAGACTTCCCCGCCTGGCCTCGGCATCTGGTGTTGTATCTGACTGCTAGGTCTGCTGAAAGGAAGGGGATAGTTCTGATCCATTTTGTACCGACTCAGCTTATCCAGTGCGGTCTTGAAGTCGTCTAGAACGATCGTGTCGGTGAAGCATTTGAAAATAAATGCAAACTTCCAAAATGGATTGATAACACCGATCGGGATAACAGGCGTGACGGAGAGAAGGTCGACAATGATGAAGATGATACTGAGAGACATGCTCAACAGTAAAAGACCGAACCGAGGAGATATGCGGATGAGCTCCATAGGTTTGAACTCATAACGGTATTTAATGTTCCAGAAAAGGTTAATGGCGGTAAAGATCCACCAGGGATCGCTAACGTATATCAGTAAGATTACTCAGTAGTTCTTGGTAGTGATGCTTACCGGCAGACGGCCTCAAGCGGTCGGGTTGAGGAGAAAAGATGAGTATTAGGGGTGTTGAAGTACGTGAAGTTGGCATAGACCTCAAGGACCCAGTAGGGCTGGACTAGTATGATACTGCCAATATATATAGCATTATTCCGCTTTGAGAGGAAGGGCTTATTCTTCATCCAGGCGATGACGTTGTGCAGATTCCATGAGATGATGAGGAAAATAACAGTCGAGGAAAGATACCATCCCCAGGTCGGAGGATCGAAAAAGGTAAAGAAACCATTTGGCATCGCCAGAAGGAGCTTGGAAATTCTGTGAGATGATTGTCTATTGAAGGCGATACTGGATAAGATGCTCACCTCGATCAAGATAAGTTTATGTAACATGACACCGCGTCGCATATTAGCTAAGGTGATACCGATCATGATGATCAAGGCGCCAATCATACAGCCTTGCGACCAAGCTTCCAGCGTGAGTTTCGCCGGGCTCGAGGGCCATGCCGCAGGGACTGACATTGTGACACAGGAGGCTAAGACATGGGTGAGGCAGAGACTGGTCCGAACGATAAGAAAAGCGAGAACAGCTCAGGGTGGAGACGAGACAGAGACAGTGCATATTAATAAAGATCAACAGGACCGAAACCATTGACTTTACCCCGCCTTTGCTGAACCGCTAGTCTCCAGTGGGTTCGTCTAGGTGCAGGCCTAAGAGGACCTAAGCAGGCTTGCTGGCCACTAATCGGCCCATCCCCACGCCACGGCTAGCCTGGGCTGGGGTCGCGGGGATGCTCAATCCTGGGGGTAAGGAAAAATAGCGGAATGGGTTGCACCAAAAATCGCTGATCTCCCACCAACGTCTTTCCGCTGGTTTTTTTTCCACCACCTAGTCAATGCAACGCTACGACGACGTAGTAGGGGGGCAAGTGCTCTTAGTTTGTTCTTTGTACAGTGTTTAGTTTGCGGGTGGCACGCTACGCAGGTCCACGGGTTAACGGCAACGGCCAAACTGTGAAGACTAAAGCAGCCGAGGAGAAGGGCAGTATGCACTCGTCACACCTCATCACACTGTACAGGACGAATCAATCGGCACCAGCTGGAACTAAGCGACCACCACCTACGACTAGGCCAGGCTAATGTCGCGCGATTCCTGATACCTTGAAAAGATGGGATCCGAAAACACAGTCCCCCTTTGCCGATCTATTCTTCTTCGTCCGGTCAGATACAAGGGCCTGCAGCCCCCTTCGAATTAGATGATGAGCTAAACCAACATCCTTGCAGATAATCATCTTGCGGATGAATGACTGCTACCCAGCCCATCTGTCTGCACGGGCTGGCCAATTGGGACTAGGCCAGTTTGCTTCTAAGTAATGACGATCACAACCCGCTTCGTCCTGATACCGCCAGTCTTAAGTCTGTCAATTCTAGCAGAGTTTGGGGAAACAATGTACCATCAGTTAAACTAGTCAATACTCTCACAAGCCGAGTAGCTAAATGAAACCAACGTCAAACTTCCTGTATCTGACACAACCTGATCACCGTTGGCCCCTTGGTTCGGATAAATCAGCCCCGATAGCACTGCAACACCATCGTTCACGAATATCTCCACCGAGTTCCAATCCACGTATATGACCAGCTTGACCGTGCTCCCTCCTAACGGATCCGGCGCTGTGTGCACGGTATCGTACACCTGCTTCGGACCCGCAGCCATGGAATCCGTAGCGGATACGTCTGAGTCTCTGACCAGAAAAGCCTGGGAACGCACAAAGTCGTAGCCGACAGTCGTGCTGAACGTCCCGTCCGATTTGATGACAAAGCGGACCTCGTTGCCCTCGTCGCCGTCATTCTTGGAGATCGTCGCGCGGATGATGTATGCCCCGTGCTCCATGTCGCTGGGAAGAGATGCAGACGCTGGATCCGTTGTGATGGTTTTGTTGCTCACGGACACGGGAGATGCGGCAATCTCTTCATACCCTGCTATTGGGATGCTGACTAAGGTGGGAGACCCATTGATGGTCTTGAGCTTGACCTCCCGGACCAAACTCTGCTGGCCAGCAAAGTCCGCGAAGTAAGGGAGCGAAGCCGCGTAATCCCAGCTATTCATCCAGGCAATGGCATAGCGGCTGCCGTATCTGTTATTGGGATTTTCCCAGCTGACGGTGGCGTAGAAATCAGGCCCGTCATCCATCCATTGCGGAAAGCTTTCTGTGGCCGTGAAGCCGTTACCGTCCCATTCCCCGGTCCAATATGCAGTGCCGGTCGTCCTATTGTAGTGATAGCCGTTGGCGCCCAACGCAAGAACCCAGGTGCGCTTTGTGCTGTCGGCGTCTAGGTCGATCTGATATAGATCTGGGCATTCGAGCGTGCCCAAGTCAACGCCAGCATTATCAGGCTTAAACTCGGATACATACGCCCAAGTCTTCAGATCCATAGAGGTGTAGAAACCAATCTTATCACCCTCTGCCAGAGACATAACCCAATGTACCTCTTTGCTATCCCAGAAGATCTTGGGATCTCGAAACGCAGGTTTTGCACTTGGGCTTGGATTTGGCATTACGGGATTGCCTTCATAAGGGAGAAAGCTGTACCCATTGTCGGTGGAATAGAAAAGAGATTGCTGTTGCACGCCATCTGCCATCTGTGTAATAAGGGCCACGACGGCATTCCGGCCAAAGCCAGCTGTGTTGTTTATGTCGACCACGGCGCTGCCGGTCTCGATGTCACCGAGTATAATGCCACTGGGCGGGTTCGGTTTGTACTTCTCGATCACTACGCCCCGGCGAGTCCAGTGCACCATGTCGGTGCTCGTGATGTGATACCATTCTGTCCCCCCTGCGCCGGGGTTTGAGCTATCGAAGTTGGAGTTGTATAGATAGTAAAGATGCCATTCATCCCCCAGGAAGAACGGACATTGGGGATCACTCATCCATTTCTGCTCAGGCGTGATGTGATAGCTGGGACGGGTGTTGGTGGTGGCAAGTGGTGCTGCGCTGGCAAGTAAGACGAATAACAGGAGACAAGAAAGACGGATCACCAGCATCTGAGAGACGAGTGAGAGAAGTCCCATCATGGTAGCGATGGATGTACGACGTTTTAGATTGTGATGCTATCTGGCAAAGCAAATTATGCAAAAGTCCTCTTATTGTTCATACTTATATAGACTGTTTACCTAAGAAATGAATAACCTGACTGAGGGCTTACACGACGTCAGCTTTCACGAACGATTCCCCCTCCAGATCATATTGAGTCCCAGCATAGGACTAGTAGGGTCTCACACCAAAGAGCGGCTGTCCCATGGTCACAAGAGACAGCGGGATACGAATTTCCTTTCAGAGCGATAGGGCGTCGAAAGGTGACTATGGCCAGCAATACCATGTTAAAGCCTGCGCACGCGGGGTGCAGTAGCACTTCGATCTCAATGATGCGGAGTCGCCGTCCAGCTAGATGTAGGTGCTGGACCGCGCTCAAACTACGAAGAGGTTGCGAAGATGCGGGGAAGTGATAGAAGAGGGAATGATATACCAGGAAAGCTTTGACTGGTGTTGTTCGGACGATTTGGGCAGGTGATAAGACTGAACCTTGTCACACTTTCCGGCTGCTCCAACCGATCAACGCAAGTTAGGATGAACCCATTCAGTATCGTCATCTATTGAATGCGTGCATGACTCGTACACGCTTCACGCTGATGCGGGGCCCCATCAGTAGGGGAGGTTTAGCTGCTACGCTAACTAGCGAGGTGCAGTAGTTGAGGGTCTCTCGCATTCTGGAAAGCCGCTAGAAACGGGGTACAAAGCAATCACATGTCGATGCACGCCTATACACTATCCTAGCCGACATGGGCTCATCAACAAGGGAATGGAAGAGGAGATCGCAACGCCGTGGTCTCTCTTCCTAACTCCGCATCAATTACTCATAAATGCCTCATATGAGTCTTGTCAACTGCAGGGGTCTTGCGCGATCAGATCAGAAGCGAGGTTACTGACTGAACCAATAAGATCGAAGTAATCATGGCCATATGTCAGAGACATATGAATCGAGAGTAACATGGAATAGATCTTGCGTGAGATATCACAACCCTTCTGATCTGGAAATGGAAGGTAGAATACGTTTCCTAGAGTCCGCATTATCCACATATATCGCCCGACTATTGAGCTACGTAGACTCATCACCGAAGCCATCAACAGACGCGCCAGGGCCTCTGGATATCTGGCAGTGTAGGTGCATGTTACTATCCAACTTCAACCAAGGTGCCCTTCTACCTGGCATCTTGGTAAGCAGTTACATCTGGAAGTGGCCCAGAATTTAATCGCGCATCGTCCGAACCCATGCATGAAAGACTCACCAATTATTATCGATCACGGTTGTATCGACCCTTGCTTCGGCACGATCACTTACAGACAACACTAATTCCTTCACGTCCTGGGTCGAGACAGTAGATCATTGTGATCCACCACTTCGATGACCCAAGACCTGATGAAAGATGTATAAATCTTGCACGATTTCTCTATCATCTCACTGCACATCAATCAAGTCAAAGCACTCAGTCAAACATGCAACTCAAACTCTCCCTTCTTCTTCCTTGCCTGCTGGCAACCGCCAGTGCAACATCCTACACTGAGGACTATCGTCCTCAATATCACTTCACTCCAGCCAAAAACTGGATGAATGACCCCAATGGCCTCATCTATCATAAAGGGAAATACCATATGTACTTTCAGTACAACCCTACTGGCAACGTCTGGGGAAATATGTCCTGGGGCCATGCAGTCAGCGACGATCTGATGCGCTGGAAAGAGTTGCCTGTCGCCCTCGACGCCTTCAAGTCTCCAGCAGGATCTTTGAATGAATTCTATTTCTCTGGGAGTGCCGTATCTGATGACGCCATGACGTCCGGTCTTGGACATGGCAAGAAACCTCCTCTTGTGGCCATCTATACATCGTCTTATACGGCAGACTTGACCCTACCGAGCAAGAAATCCGTCCGCGCCGGTCAGCAATCTCAATCAATCGCCTTCAGCACGGACAACGGCCTTTCCTGGACTGAGTATCCCGACAACCCAGTCATCCTAGAGCCTCCCAGCCAATATGCCGACCAATATCTCAACTTCCGCGACCCATTTGTCTTCTGGTACGAGCCAAACAAACACTGGGTCATGACCGTCTCGCTGCCCCAACTTCACAAACTGCTTATCTACACTTCCAAAAACCTCACGGCATGGGAACATGTCAGTGAGTTTGGCCCTGTCAATGCAGTTGGTGGCCAGTGGGAGTGTCCCAGCTTGTTCCAACTTCCTGTGGATGGTAAAAAGTCCAGAACCAAGTGGGTGATGGTAATCGGACTCAATCCTGGCGGCCCCGCACATGCTGGCGGATCAGGAACCCAGTATGTGGTCGGCAACTTTGATGGAACAACATTCACCGCAGATGCCAATAATGTTTACGATGTATCTACCCCAGAAGACAGCGTCGTATTTGAAGATTGGAATGAAACCAGCTTCGCAGAATCAAGCTGGAAGGCAACTGGTGATTTCGTCGAACAGAAGCCCAGCAACGGCCAGGTACTCACATTGTGGGAAAAGGGCGACGAAAGTGTTGGAACTCTCAGCTCCAAGAAATTTACCCTCTCCAAGAAATACATTGCCTTCAAGATCGGCTGTTGCAGCAACCCTTACAATCCAGATACGTTTGGAACGACAGCCGATCAGGAGACCGCCATCAACCTGATTGTGGATGGGCAGGTAGTTCGATCGACCACTGGCGTCAACGGAGGCGATATCATATGGGCGAGCTGGAACGTCGCCAACCTCATGGGCAAGACTGCATACATCCAACTTGTCGATCGCGCCACGGGAGGTTGGGGCCATCTTGACGTGGGCGAAATTGTCTTCACAGACAAACCACTTCCGCCACAAGCAAACTGGGTGGACTACGGTCCAGATTACTACGCTGCTGCCACTTACAATGGACTTTCCAATTACGAGCGCGTGTCCGTCGCCTGGATGAACGATTGGGCCTACGCAGTGGATATTCCTACCTCCCCATGGCGAAGCGCGATGAGCATTCCTCGGATCTTGACACTTGAAACCGTGGACGGGAGGGCACGCCTGATACAGAAGCCACACCCTAATCTGCAAACATTGGAGAGCAGAAGGATGCTGTATAAGAATCAGTGGCATTCAACACGCACGGGCAATTTGACTCTCCCAGTGTCTGGAAAGGCGTTGGATATAACCTTGACCTTTGCTCCTGGCAGAGAGTCCAAAATGCTGGGCCTGAACGTGCGAACGAACGGCGGTCAATACGGCACCGCTATCGGTTATGACTTTGATACCAATGAGATGTTCGTTAATCGCGAATCATCGGGGGATTCTTCTTTCAGCCCCTCATTCTCGGGGGTATACTGCGCTCCGCTGCCTGTCAGGGATGGAAAGGTAAAACTACGCATTCTGTTGGATTGGTCGTCGGTTGAGGTCTTTGGCGGGCGTGGCGAAGAGACGATAACAGCACAAATCTTTCCGCCGGATTCAAGCACGGGTGTGTCACTCTTTTCTGTCGGCGTTGTGAAGGACGTGAAGATAGAGGTGAATTCGGTATCGTCTGCGTGGAGAGGATCGTATTGATACTGAGCATTGCAGAGAACATAGGCAATAGGAGCAAGCCAGAAGATATAGAGAACGTAAATCCATCCGTGGCTATTAACACTAGACAATTAACTCCATATGTACATGCAAACCATCTCAAATAGACTTGTTGCGGGCACCTCTGTCGTTCCAAAAACTTTAAAGCTTCATTCAACCAAAAGATTTACATGAAACAAACTCTGAGAAAGGTAATAGAATTAATATATGTAGAGATTAGTGGGTTCATGCCCCTATAGTAGACATGTCTATGGGTGTAGGCGAGAGTTCGGGACTAGCCTGATATGCACGTTCCCCCTGGTGTTGTGGTGGGATCATCTTGCGGATGTACGTGTGCATTCTAGCCGGAGCATCATGCAGGACGATGACCAGTAAGATGGCCTGTTAAAATGCCAAGCTAGATTGTTGGGCACAAAACGACACAGTTCACCGCAATTTAGTTTGTTTCACATTATACTAACACTCTTACGGGCCGATTTGTGATCGTTAGCGAGACCTCTGCTGGTGAACCCTACCTTGCTGCTTCATTAATACACTATAAGCAATTCCAATCAACTGAACCTTTGGGTAGTTGATTTATCCAGCGCTTGCTCATCCGAGCTATTGGGCCTTTGGCCGACAGACGGGTGAGACGCAGGAATCGCCTTCGAAGACTTCACTGACAATTGGTTCTCTTGAATAGAGCACTAAGCATCAAACGACATGTTGGTGGAACGCTGGGAGGCTTTGAAGTTTTGACTGGGTGAATAACTACCGTCCAAAACAGTGTCGCTCTCTATTACAACTATATTTGAGTTGACATTATCGCACGATCGCATCGCTTCTGCAATGGTCACTAGGTCCTGCATTAGATAGCCGCGCTCGTGCTCGAATATGCACTTCAAATTCAGCCATCCTTTGTTAACAGTTTTACATTTATTCTCTATGAATTGTGTGCCATTTTCATGATCCCCGCAGCTATCTAGTTCTTTCCAAGCTCCTTAGCACGGTCGGCAGCAGCCTTGACAGCCTTGTCAACGATCTCCTTGAGGCCAGAGTTCTCAAAGCTAACAAGAGCAGCATGGGTAGTGCCGTTGGGGCTGGTGACGTTCTTTCGCAGCTGAGCGGGCTCATCAGAAGACTCAACAAGCATCTTTCCAGCACCGAGGCATGTTTGTGTAGCGAGACGAGTAGCCTGCTCTTCAGAGAGACCGAGGCCAACACCGCTGGAGATGAGATGCTCGACGAAAGCAAAGAAGTAAGCGGGTCCAGAGCCTAGACATATTAGCGATGGCAATATCATAAGAATATCATGGTGGACTTACCAGAGATACCAGTGACGACATCAAGAAGCTCCTCCTTATCAACCCACTCAGCAGCCTTGCTCACACTCCCCAAAAGCGCAGACGTCAACTCCCTCTCCTCCTTCGTGACATCGCCCGCCGCATAAAGCCCACTCGCTCCCTCACCCACAAGCGCTGGCGTATTCGGCATAACGCGCACAATATGTGGTGCCTCACCCGCATCGCCCTTGAACCACTGCGCAATGCTCTCCAGCGTAATACCCGCCGCGATAGAGATAACAACAGGGAGACTATCCCTCTTGGCCCAAGCAGAGCTGAGCTCCTCGCAGACACCCTTTGCAACCTGCGGCTTCACAGCGAGGATGACCACATCAGCGTCGGCGGCGGCTTCTTTGTTGTCGGCGGTAGTCTTGACGCCCAGGTCGGCCATCTTGTTGCGGTTGACATCCCAGGGCTCGGAGACGTAGATGTTGGATTTGGGGATGTTTTTGGCGAGGAGGCCGCCGATGATGGCGGCGGCCATGTTGCCGCCGCCTAGGAAGGTGATCTTGGCGTCTTGTAGTGAGGGAGTCATTGTGTTTGTGTTTGAGAGAGGGAGGGAGATGAGATTGGTGGTGGTGTATTTATCGTGGGGTTGAACTTTGGTGATACGTAAAAGTTTGGGGCGATGGCCGACCCCGCATCGGATTAACCCTGCGCTACCCTTTTAGCTTTGGCGATGAGCGATAACGGCCTGGAATGACTGGCGTGGAGAAGCAATTCATGACAAATTTGATAGCTTTTCATCGGCATGAAAAAGAAATACTGATGTTCTTATTAATCACTAATTTTCTCAAAATATTGTCAGGCTTCAGGTGTTTTTATCTTTTGATCGGCTCTGCGACTTCCGCCTCAAGCTCGCTGATAATTCTCACCTAGCATTCTTATTCACACGCTGCGCTCATCACATCTGCTAAGAATTTTCTCAAATTTGGACGTCCTCCTTCTATCTCTTGATTAGTACCCGGATAGACGAAATGCTAGAGCTAGATACTAATTGTCGAGCTACCTAAGTAAATCTTTGTCAACCCCACGCCCTGTCGCTTAGAGGCGGCATTGTCATGAACGAGTGATAAGATAAGAGCAAAACATTGAGAATGACCCAGCGCATTCGGAACCACTGTCGTGACTCAATAGAAGCGATAGATCGAGATATACATAAAGAACAATTTACTCTTGTGTGGGTTTGTTTCAATTAAGAATGAGATTCTACTGACAAATTGTTTGCAGATATCTAGAAAACAATTCGGTCGTACGTTAGCAACGTGGTGAAAATCTTCCTGTCGTAGCACTGGTAACGATCGGGAGCTTACTGGATACTGTACCTATATTAAATTTCCTAAGCGAGAAAGCCTTTTGAACCCACTACTCTTTACGAATTCAATTAAAATCCTTGCTTCTTTTAGGCATCAAGATATCATAGACATGAACTTCTAGTCTTCTGGTGTAGGGTACTTTCTTACTCCTTATCCTTATCGATAGCGACGTCACTGATAACAACCTGAGGAAAACAGCCTATGATGATTTCTTAATAATATTCCTATTATTTTAACATAATTACAGTAGATAATCAAAATACAATACTCCGTCTGTCTTGGCTCTTCCTCTGCCTATGTATTTCACAGACGACTCTTATCAGGGAACCTGCGGAACACATCAGTCGGCTTATCAATAGGCGCCGCCATGGGTCCCATCACCGACTCAAACGGCGGATTCTATCCAGCGAGGATGAGTTCTTCGCTGATGGAATGACGTACAAGTTCCCAGACGGATTGATTACCGAAGCGCTGCTGGTGATCGTGGCCGGTGGAGTTGACAACTTCAGTGTAGTAATCATTTAGCTCACGATGGTCTTTAACGATGGCGTCTGAGACAGACGACATGGCTGCGACTTGGAAATGAATGGATTTCTGATAAGTGCGGAAGTGTTTGGACCTGATAGCTGCGCGGAGCTGAGGGAGTTAAAATTGCACGGATTGTAGACACGATGGTTAACTATTATGTGTTGGAGATTTTTTGATAAATATTTGGGTTCTTCTATGAAGCGTCGCTTCCTGCGTGTATACATATAAGCCACGAATTAACACCATGACGGCTTCGCCATCAGCCATTGCTCCCTCTGATGGGCTTCCAACGACAAATGGCGGATTGTGCAACACCAGAAATGATGCCGCTGATAATGTTCCAAGCAGCACCCAATCAACTTGCAGCGTATCATAACTGCTTGCCTATGATTCGTCTTGTCTTGGTAATCGAAGAATAATGCATCTCACCGGGCCATTAGCTCCGGGGCCGGATGGTACCGTTGTCTCTGATAGGTTCTGGGGCGATCGATTCTCGATCAATATTTCCCGATCCCGACGGAGAAATTGCCCCAAGATTTCATCGGGTATCCGGCTGGAATGAAAACTAATCGGCAAGATCTATCAACGGTTTGGATGTCAGATTGGACGTTACACGGTATCGTCTCGATAGCATTAGCATCTCAGTTGACGGAGACAATTACGCCTGGTAATAAATAATTAACTACAAGGTATTATAACACGTTGGTACCTGAGAACTGGAATCAATTACCGACATCAATTTCCTACATAAAAGTCGCCCAAGCATTACGCCATAGTCAAGTCACAGCTACGCCAACGACTTCTCACGGATTAACCCGTCATAGCTAGTATCCACTTCCCGTCGGTGATACAACGTCAAGCCAATTTTATTTCCATAGTCATCATGTCATTGACTCAACCTTTTGGAATCATCGACCTTGTCCTCCTAGCACTTCCATGTACAGTGAGTTACTTGACGGCATGATTACGAACTACCTACATGACGGAGCAATTGATATTGATCTCTACGCATCATAGTGGAGAAATGCACATCGGTAGTTGGAGAGGTAGATGTAAGATAGCCGATGAATGTAGATAAAATGCTAGATCTGCTCGTGCATATTCCCATCTGCATTCGACATCATTTCTTTCTGATTAATCATGTCGGCCACTTCTTTCTTCCGAAGTGCGATACTCCTCGCTGCAGTGGGTGCTGTCAGCGCTGTACCTGTTGTATCAAAGGCTCAGACGACAGTCTCATCCTCTGGTCCAGCTGGCGCACCCCGTCCCTACAGCTTCGTGACTTCTCACGGCCCCTTCAAGGGAACACCTACTACCACCGGTGCACTCTCAACTACAATTCTTGCCTCAGCAATTCCTGAGCGTCCCCCTTCCCCAGGATCTTTCGACTATCCCGCCAATGGCAAACTCAACGCTCCTCAGCCTGCACCCTACACTCCAGACGGCGGTGTCGGCACAAACGGCTCTGCGCCTGTATATCGCGTACAAAGCGACTTTGACTACCAATCTCTCGCTTTGGCACTGTACCAAGAGTGGATTGAGCTCGATCTCTTCCGCTGGGGTCTCGCTACGTTCTCAAAGGAAGAGTTCGACGCGTACGGCCTCAACGATGAAGACCGCTTCTTAATCGAATACATGGCCCGTCAAGAAATCGGCCACGCAACTGTGATCAGCAACATGCTCGGCCCCGAAGCCCCCAAGCAGTGCACGTACAACTACCCCGTCTCCAACGTCCCCGAGTTCATCGACTTCAACCAGAAGCTCACGCGCTGGGGAGAGTCTGGCGTGTACGGATTCCTGCCGCACTTGAACTCTGGACCTGCGGCGCAGCTGTTGCTGCAGAGTATTACCATTGAGGCGAGGCAGCAGATGATCTTCAGACAGTTTGGCGGTACGTTTGCTATGCCGGAGTGGCATACGCCTGGTATTCCGCAGAGCTGGGCGTGGACTTTGTTGGCGCCGTATATTTCTAGCTGTCCTTCTAATCAGACGAGACTTGTGTGGCAGAACTTTCCGTCGTTGAATATTCTTAATCAGCCTAACCCTGCGCGCATCAATGGGTCTGCTGTGTGGAATGAGACGACTGGTGGATATGCCAATACTTTGTCGACAAAGAATATTGACGATGATGAACTTTGCGTCAACGCTACTGAGACTGGCGAGAATTGCAAAGCTGCTATCACTCACAATCGCACCATTCCCCTCTCATACCCCGGCCGTCAGGTCTTCCTGAACTGGGATGCACCCGGCAAGCCTGTTGGTCCCAACAACAGCTACATCACTTCCACCAACGTCAAGGAGCCCAAGTTTGCTGCGTGGGTATCTCAGCTCAACGTTACCTACTCGCCTCTTCAGAACATTAGTCTCGAGGACAGAACGGCGTACACCATCCAGCCTAATGTCTCGACTTGGCAGGGTGATCCCGCTATCAACGGAACTATGTTCCTTGCTTTGACGGATACGGATCTCTACGTCACGCCTTATAACCTTACGATGATCAATCCTCACGTTGCTGCTCTCGCTGTTTACCAGGCTGGTTAGATAAGTAATGGATGCAGTTTAGCTTTAAGCTTTCGTGATGGTTGTGTGATGAATGACTCATGGACTTGTTTAATCCTATTCTTCGTGTATAATACCACTGTTTAACGATATTCACATATTTAACTGAAAAAGTCTCGAAATGATGAGACTCAATTGCATGACTATAATGAATGCTACAAACAATTTCCCTTGTGACAGTGACTTAGATGTCGTCATAGCCGTATAATCCTTCCTCCAATCCCTTGATCTGCAGCGCCAACAATTTAGAGTAGTATCGGCACATAGCCAGGTTACCACCATGATACCAGAATCCAGGATGTCCACTCTTCTGCCAAATGGTTCTCATCTCACCCTCATCATTAAAGCCCCAAACATCATTCACCTTGTCTGCAATTGCATCGCCAAACATGACCCGCGTCTGCGTTCTCATGTTCTGATATCCCGTCGCAAACACAATCTCATCAGCCTCAAGCTCCGAACCATCCGCGAATCTCAATCCGTGCGGCAAAACAGTCTCGATCTCTTGTCCATGCTTGACCTTGATCTTGCCGTCGGCGATGAGCTGAGAAGCACCGACGTCGATGTAGTAACCGCCTCCGCGCTGGAAGTACTTGAGCAAGAGACCGGCGTCATCGGGACCGGCATCGATCTTGAAACCAGCTTTGTTGAGACCGGAGAGGATGTCTTTGTCGAAGTCTGCTTGCTTCTTGGTCGTTGTGACGGAGAGGGCTTTGAACACGGGGATGGGAAGACCGTGGATGAGAAGATCAGCGTCATCGACGGGGGGACCGTCTTCGGAGTAAACCCCCTTAAGACCAATGTCGGTGATGGCCTTGGAGGAAACGACGTGGGTGCTGGAGCGCTGGACCATAGTGACGTCGTAGCCCTTCTCGAGGAAGTCCTGAGCGATGTCGTGGCCGGAGTTGCAAGATCCAACAACAATGGCCTTCTTGCCCTGGCTGTTATCACGAGCACCAGAGAACTCGGAAGAATGGCAGAGACGATCACCCTTGAAGTCGGAAATACCCTTCATGTCAGGCATGTTCTTTTTACCAGAGTGGCCAGTAGCCTGGATAAGATGTCTGGGGTGCAGAGTTCGTCGCTCCTTGGTACCATCATCCTTGGTTCGCTCAACAGTGACATCCCATCGCTTCTTAGCATCGTCCCACTTGGTCTCAACGAGGGAAGTCTTCATCCAGATGTTGAGCTCAAGAAGAGTGGCGTAGGCTTCGAAGAATTGAGCGAGCTTGTCCTTGGGTGTGAAGATGGGCCATTGAGGAGGAAATTGGAGATATGGCATATGATCGTACCAAACAGGGTCGTGGAGAACCAGTTGGTGGTATCGCTTGCGCCAGTTGTCGCCTACGCGATCGTTCTGGTCGATGGCAAGGGCTTCGACACCGAGCATCTTGAGACGAGCAGCAGCTGTGAGACCAGCTTGGCCGGCGCCTGAAACTGTTAGCTATCACGTACAATTTATTCTTATAAATCAAGCATTACTTACCAACGATCAAAACAGCAGGTTCGCTGCCATCGGCGAAATCAGCCTCAGCTTCTCGTCGCTGCGCCCAGTTCTTTCGTCCAGGCTTTCCACCATGCTCAACGCCACGCGATCGATGATCATTAATCGCCTCTTCAAAACCCTTCAACTCCTGAATTCTCGTATAAAACGTGAAAATCTTCCACTCGCCATTCTCCTCAATCAAACGCGCCAGACCAAGTCCCTTACCGCGCACAGTCTCAATCTCGAAAAAGAACTGTACGCCCTGGACTTCACCAGCGCCATCGATAGGCAGGAATTGGGGCTTTCGCACAGGAGCTGAGCTGTCAACCTCAATCTTGGTGAGGCGAAGACCATCCTTTGACTCGGAGCAGGATTTGAGGAACGAGAGGATGTTGGAGGGGCTTTGGACGGTGCGGAAGTTCCAGGATAGGGCGAGGTGATCGCGCCAGAAACCGTCTTCGGAGAATAGACGGGCGAGAGCTGTGAGGTCTTTGTTCTTGAGGGCTGTGTTGAAGGCGGATACGAGAGAGGTGGCGATTTCTTGGGGGTTTGAGGAGGAGGGCTTTTTGGTTGCGGAGGGGAACTTTGCGAGGGCGATGTTTGTTGAGCCGGGGACTGCCCACGCTCGGGAAGTCCGGGGGATGCTCTGAGGAATGACGTCGCCCATTGTGAGTGTTATTGCGAACTACAAATGTGATTGTTGAACTGAAGAGGAGGATATGAGAGAGAGAGAAAGTTGATGATGGAGTGAACAAAGAGGGGAAAATGGTTGGGTTTAAGTAAGGCAGCCTCAAGTGAAACATGCATAACCAAACACAAGCCGACAATTTGCAAGCCCGCTCGCTCGCTGATCGATGTTACATTTCCCTTTGCAATTGGACTATTCCTGTCAAACTCTCCTGCTGTGCTTCCCCACGTTTCCCTTTCCCGCCAACTGTTACTGCCCCTCCCCCGCTCAAAGCCCCGCACTTTGTCGAGCGGTTCCGACTACGGTCCCTACTCTAGCGGAATCGGCTCCGGGAGATCCTTCCGTTGGCGGTTCCGTACGATTCGGTGCTGAGGAGGAGTAAATCTGGGGTAGTAAATCGTGAGGCTGATGGCCGGGGATGAGGATGTTTTGAATGTTGAGATGATGATAGTTGAGGGGAGGCTGTCGGCAAATGAAATTGAGTTTGGCGGACGGGCTGCTTCACCGGCCGGTATCGGGTCATCCCTGCAGATACGACTACAGAGTTTTAATTCGATGCATGCAGCTGTTCCTGGTGAAGTTTCAACGGTGAATCCTACAACTCTTGACCGCAAGATTAACGTTCTTTAGATAGAAATCCCTAGATAGAACTCTAATACTAATGCCGAAGCGACTGTCGTTTAAAAATTGGCCGTCAATTAAGACCCTTGCATAAGACCCTTGGAAAAGGCCGAGTTGATGCCATTCAGTACATGGAATGAAGTTACATAGCGTGCCATTTAGATCTGCTTACATCTCTTGGCAGATGAGGCTCTCAGAGTGACGTCTAGGATCAGCTTATTCTTGGACTGGTTAGCATCCTCCCCCTTCGGGAAAGATGAGACAAGATTACTGGTGAGCTGGTGATGTTAGTGCTTATCGGCATTGTCATTTGTATAAGAATATCTAGGAATTAGCTTTTGATATACTATAGAACCGTATATGTCCTTATCCCAGTGGTCCAGCGCAAGGCTGATCCTGTTCCCTCATACCGTCGGACAAATTGAGGATCGGTGGCTATCTATTCTGCTGTACTACGCGATAGTGGTTCGCCTCGGGTCTGCCGGTAAAATGGTAAATGCTGTCTGGACCGGCCTGTGGATTGTTGCATTCGCAACGTCGTGATTATTTCGGGACAAAAATTGTTCGTCTTCACCTCCAGCTGCTACTTGTCTCCAATTCTCATGAAATGTGTAGCCCTGACCAGGGCTTCTAGGCCACTCGTTTGCACTTCTCGAATACAGATTCAAGGTGCCTACAAGGGTTGATACATAGAACAGTTCTTTAACTGAGCACATTGAACTCGCTTTAGCTAATTACTGTATACGATAAAGCTATTACGAGGGATGTGATGGTATACCGTGAGGCGATTGCTTGTTCTAGGATTGGCGGATGTTAGTAGAATACTAACCTCCCGCTACGGGAAGGAAATTGTAATTTACTAGGGTAGCCTTCTCATAGCCACAATAACCCGAGGTAAAGTACAATGTTGGTAATGCATAAATTCAGTCAAGCTGAATCTGCCTTGCTGACTCTAGGGGCATTATCGATTTGGTGGCTGAGACATACATCATGAATAGAGGCTTTGATTGGCTTGTTATGCGGAGATGACAACGCCTGCATACAATAACACCTCAGGCATCTATGCTGAGACTTGCTCAGCCTGGTTTACTCTTGGGTATACATATTTAGGCACCCATGCGCTGCTGTTGCCCCCCAATTTCAATTAATTCATTCCTGGTATCAGGCCTCATTTTTGCTACTTCCCCACTCTAGAACTGCAGCTATGCCATCTTTTGGCAGGCTTCAAGCAGCGCTGGCTTCTGCGACAAATGAGTTGACTCTTGCAGCAGCGAACATCAATTTTGACTTCACACTAGTTAGATGTGAAGTGCCGAAAGAATTCGAACCTCTAGGAAATGCTCTATCCCAAACTCGAAAGGAAAATGCAGAAGGCGGGACAGCGCATATAACTGCTCGCAGGCTCGGTGTACTTTTCGAGGGCATAGTTGGACCAACACCTGCTCTTGTCAAATCATACGGTACCCGGGTCTCTGAGATCGCCCAAGCTGTCCAGAAGGAGAACCCACCTGAGATAGAGGAGAGCATCTTTGCAGCCCATGCAGGGGCAGATGGTACATCCATCTGGGCTGCAGCAACATCGTCCCCAACGGCATTGCATGTACAGCTTCTGGCCTGTATGCTGGCTCGTCTCTGGTCAGCTTCGGAGGCGACATCCATATGGGTCGAGCTTATCAAGGAAAGGAGGAAACAGATCGAAGGCATGTGGAACGATGATGAGCCTCTTCGATTCGCCACAGTTGCTGCCGCTGCTCAGTCAGACATATCTCGCGCTAGCCTAGCTGAGTGGGACGCAAGTGTTCGCTCTTGGCTCCGAACAGCAGACCGATTCAACCAGGAGCGACAAGACAAGCTGATGATCCTTCTCGACAAAGTCAACCTGCCAATCAGTCATGACACAGTCTACTCGAGTGTCATAGCAGCTTGGAAGTCAGCTGTGGAAGCGATGGAAAGACTCGTCAACGGAATGCCCCAGGCAGTCAATGAAGGCTCATGCCTCCTCGCCCTCAGTGCCTGGCACCTCTATCCTGATATCACTGCTGGTGGATCAGATACGCCGCCTCTTCGATTCTCAGATCCACTTGTCCAGCCCGGTGGGTTCCTGACCCTGGGGCTCGCTCGCCCACGGGAAGGTGACGCCCATGGTGTTTTCTGGTCCTTATCGCTGGCGCATCTTAACTTTTACGGCCGCCCCGTCTCCAGGAAGGCCAGGTTTGACACTGAGTCTCGCAAGCTATCATTTGAACAGTTCACTCAAGCGGTGTACGGTTCTCTCCTGGGATATTGGAATCTGACGGGGCCTTCGGCACAATGCCCGTCCCGTATCTTCGTTGCGATGAAAAAGACGATAGAACGACAGGCATCTCCTGACACATCTGACATGGTAATAGAGTCACGGGATCCGTCTTCCCCTATCAATATTCTCTCGAAACTAGGAGCCGCATACCTAGATGCACAGCCTTTCCCAGACGATATCATACATAAGCTCTTTGCTCTGGGCAACAGACGTGCTTCTAAGTTCATTCCATCCACGGGATTGAGGCCATTCCTTGGAATTGGCGATGTTGGAGATCTTCTGAGCAAACTCAAGGGCCCAATGGAAAGAGTTGCCCTGCTTCGCCGGCTAACCCTATCAAGTGATTATGATCCTGATGCATTCATTATCCGTTACTTTGATGAAGACGTGGCATCAGTGGAACAGGGTCGGTATTGTGCATTTGCCAGTGCACAAGCCCGCCGCAACCCAGACGGTGTCTCATCAATACATGGCCAATGGGTTCCCAAATCATTTATGGATAAGCATCAATATCTGGGAGAGGTGGTTACTGAGATGACGGACCTCGACTCCTTCCGCCTGGGTTCGGAGGGCAAAGCAATCGCTATGACAGCGACAAGGCCAACCGGAGAGGTAGTCATCCAGGACTTTCATTTTGTGTGCGGTACAGAAAATAGTGCCGCCATTTACATGCAGGAGACAGCAATTGAACGCCGCGCAAGACTTCGCCCTGCCATAAGATCTTTAAGTATTGAAGATATCAAATGGTGTTTGGAGTCCGATTTCTGCGAACCAACAAAGTTGCTTGATATCTTCTATGCTGACCCGACACCTCCAAATTTGGCCTTGAGAGCACTTACCATAGCTCACAAGGTTTACCAAACGCTTCCGGACGCGGCTATATCTACTCGTTCTTTAGAGTCACCTTTATATCAAGCCAAATGGGCCAAGTCTTTGCTAGATGTAAGGACACACCTAGATCCCCTCCGTAACATCAACTCTCACTATCAGACGCGAGCTCTGAGCCTCACAAATTCACTATCATGTGTGGCATATTTAGAAGGTGGGTTTGACTTGGACCCAGAAAATTTAGGGCGAACTTTCGCTCTTGCTTTCGAAGAAAGTATCTACTTCTCCATGAAGGTATGATAACAACGAAAAGACTACTGCTGCGCTTTACTAACAATCTGCATCAGCTCACTTGCGATCCTTGGAATTCTCCTGATTATCCTTGGGATTCTCCTAAAGCCCATGAACTCAAGAGATTTACTGGTAATATTGGGCGATCTGGCCTCACGCTTCTCATTCCACCCAAAACACCGATGATCATGGAACTAGAAGAGACATCTTGGCGGGTGATGTCCTCTTCAGAGTTTGACGGAAAGTCCGAGAACTATTTCCCCAAAACGTCTATGCACCTCTCCTTCACCGAATATTATGTTCCACTCGTTCAGTCTGGAGATGTGCAGGAGCAGGATAGTCAGGTTTTCTTACTAGAATCTGTCGTCTCCGTGTACGACGCGGGGCGTTGGATCGGTGACGTTGATGTATTGAAGTGTCTCGCCAGCCCTCTCGTTTCTCACATGCCGGAAACAAGTTGTAGCGGCAACCATGCCGGTCACAGATTTGTAGGTATTTCATCACTGGAAACATGGGATGATGTTCTCGATCCTCCTCCTGGCAATTGTATCATTAGAGCTCAGGGCTGTTGGCTAGCAAGGTTGGCAATTGTGACAATCTTTGTCGAGTCTCAAGCAGGAACAGATGGCGAGCGTGTCTGTATTCTCTCAAGCAATACTTGTTGGGACTGTTCTGGGCCTGCTCAGAACTTTTCACAGAATCGGCTTACACCTAGCCATAGCCTATCCACAGTATGTATACCTAGTATTAGTCGGTTTATAGTATGTTGAGCCTTTTTCATGCACTACTTTTAACTCTTATTCAATAACATGAGCCCTTGCTTATATGCAAATAATAAATAATTACCTATAAATATTACAACCAGTCTTGCATTACCTGATTCTACAAAATAAACACTATACCAAGATCACTCTCTTTCTACATTAATGCAGGTCCCATGAATGCCCAGGCTGATCCAAGCAAAACATCCTGATTTTACGGTATGAAGCTCCGCAGTCTTATACATTTTTTAATTCCTCTGATACTACCATTATATATACTGTGTAGGCTATAGAAACCTCAGCATGCCATATCAAGTGGTGTTGTCTCTTCCTATGCGAGTCTATGCTCTGATCAGCTTTTTTTAAGTATATTGGCTTTACCCATAAGTATTGAAGTAGAAGGCTAACTAGATTAATTGCTGAGCCAAGCTATAGTGTGAATATACCAACATTTAAAAGTACCTAGACCTCTTTGCAGTGATTTCCAAAACCCCTGTTCGCTCACACTAGATTGCTGGTATATGACAAGTCGAACTGTAGATCCTGCTCTTGTACCAACATCTATGTGCCTAGTCCGTAGCTTATACGACTCTGATTCGTATGACTGGAGACTCGGGTACATTGCGTGCTTACCTGAGTGTGTACAAGCCCTCATACAAGGAGTGATGCTCTCCTCAAGAAGAGCTTTTAGGTCATCATCCAAAGTTGACATTGAAAGTGCTATGTGTCAGTGTTAGTACTTTGCTTCACGCAACCCAAAAATACGCTTTAGATTACATTTTACCGTTGTGATCGATTGGCTTGGCTGACTGTCATCAGCCTGATCCTTCAAAGCCCATGCATATGTGATGAAGCTGCCGTGTTGCTTCTGAATGATTGCCCTTCAATGTTGATTGAAGATATTACCAATTGGTTGATACCTTACGTTGTTTGACAAAACTGACTACTGCCTGTCTATACTAATAAAAAGGACATCGCCATTATGGTTGACATAGATAGAGATCCGTCGGAAGAATACCATAGCATTGTGGCTAGTAGAAAGCCCGATCTCTGCGTCACTAAGTTTATATCCACGTGAACACCCAATGAAGCTCGTACTGCCAATACTCATCAGCCCTCTCGATGCCAACCGCGTTTCTCAAAACCACATCATAGACATACAAAATTGCAAAACAATCCTTCAAGTACTTCTTCAAACTTACTCTCGCCTTTTTCTGAACTTCATCCAACCCATCTGCCAACGGATCAACAACCGTCAGGTCCCCTTCAAGAGTCCCCTTACGCCGACAGGCAACCCACGACTCAGTAACCCCAAGAGAAAACCAAAAGGCTCGATGCGGGATATTCTGTGCTGGGAAGTCATAGTTCTCAAGGGCGTGGTGGCTCAGAAACGACAGAAACTGTTCAACAGACAGTAATGCGACTCGCTGTGCTGTGCAAGACTTAACAGCTTCAATGAGGTCCAGGTAGATGTACATCTGCAGCGCCACGCTCGCGACGAGATCGAGTCCAAAGGCGTGACCCCAGTGAAGACCTCGTAGGTTTGACAAAGGTACCTCATTGGCAAGACGGACAAGCGCGGATAAAGCCTCACGCCGAGTAGCCTTGTCATCGGCGGTAGCAGCTACAATGACCAACATCTTGGCTGCATCGGCGAGATTGGCTTCAGCGGTGCTGTAAAATGGCTCAGCGTCACTGTCAGGATCTTTCGCTCTGAGTTTCCAATATTCCAGATCCTGATGTGATGGCTTCAGCGGATTGTGCAGTGCGGAGTTATCCTCATGGGGACCGAGGCCGAGTTGCCGCTCAGCGAAGTAGAGGACATTATCGGAAAACAGCTTTCCACTACCAGGTATTGAATCAATCTTCGTGGTCTCTGTATCAGAGAACTCTCTGATAGTTGCAAGAAATACGCGGTTGAAGTGGCCGATCACCGCTTGCTGCTCAGGCAAACCCAGCGCAGCTAGGCTATAGTTTCCTTCTTGTTCAGCCGGCGTAAGGGAAAAATGGGGAGCAATCAAGTGCCATGGTATCTTGTGATCAAGATGCATTTTCAGTGGTGGTCAGTGTCGTTGTTGTTGGAAAGAAGTGTTTGCAATGTCTCGGCTCAGAGATGCGAAACTCAAGCGTGTTTTGCTTCCATTTCTGTCACGAAAGATACCTCTTTTTGTATATATATGCTTTAATATTGCATTTTGAAAGCAGCGCTAGATGTAATTATCCAACATTTTCCATTGCGCAATGTAGAAACCTGGGATCTTTACGAGAAAATACTCGGAATAGCAATATTTTTTGCAATAGAGAATGTTTTCAACTTACTAGACCATTATTCACTATTTGCCATATTTTAATTGAGTAAATCTATCGATCGCACTCAAACCCAGATAGGTTCCAGCAATCAAAATATTTCCATTCATAGCTTGCTGAAGCGTTGAAGCCGTGCGGGATAGGCCATCAGACTTTCCACTCACGTCAGAGGTAGGTAGCCGTTACATCATGACGTATCGCTTGATAAACTCAAGATCGATTGCGGGGAAGGACCATCAGCGTCAAACCTTTTCTTCTTCAACTCCATTAATCCCCTCCCATACTGAATCAATTCATTACGTGAATTGGCAATTGAATCGTCGAAATGCTCGTCGCAATGTTGTGGCGGCTCCCTCTTCTGCTCGTCGCGTATGTTGGCGTCGCTGCAGCTGATGGGCAGCAGGTGCTTGGCTCCGACAACATGGATCTGGATCACATCCGCGACAAGTACTGTCAGCCTTCCCGCAATTAAGGGCTTTTACTGACCTGTATAGACTGCTCGAGGCTCAGATCATCCCCACCGTCATTGATGACTTCCCGCCCGCTCTCAGCCTTCGTGTGAAATGGAAGCACGACTCTGCCGACCTTGGCAACACCCTCAAACCCAAACATCTCAAAAAAGCTCCCGTAATTCATCTTGACAAAGTTGAGTCCGACACACTTGCTGGCGCTCAACTCTCCAAGCAAATGTCGTACGTCATCGTCCTCACCGATCCCGACGCGCCATCCCGCGATGACCCCAAGTGGTCCGAATTCTGCCACTGGATCGCAGCGAGTTCTCACCTAAAATACTCAGCAAAGTCCAAATACAAACATCACCTCAAGGACATCATCAAATACAAACCTCCTGCTCCACCGCCCAAGACCGGAAAGCACCGCTATGTCTTCTTCACCTTCATCGCAGCCAATGGAACAACAAAGAAGCTGCACCTGAGCAAACCAGAGGAAAGGAAGCACTGGGGATCGGATCATGCAGGCCATGGCGTTCGTGAATGGGCGCATGAGAATGGTCTTATTCCCATCGGTAAGGTCGATCTAATTCCCATCTCGCTCACCGAGGTTAATACTATCCAGCTGCGAATTTTATATACGCGGAAAACGACGAGCAGTAGTCCTAGCATTTCACATGCCAAACGCACTCTGCCTAGCATAAATGATTCGAAAAGGAAGCTCAATGATATACTTTGAACGGTTCCTTGGTTTTCACTCTTCAATTCAAGAATGTCATTCGTCGTTCCGGAGGTTGTTCCTGATTTAGAAACCGAGCGGTTTTAGCATCGTGCAACCCCGCACCAATACACGTTGTCTATGCCACCACGATCTATGCAGATCCAGGTCCTTGACGCTTAAACAAGCAGGTCGGCATATAATAGGCACTACCGGTCTTGGCGGGCAGAGCGAATGATTTAGTCGAGCTTTGGAGCGTGACCTTCGGAGCAGAGATCATTACTCCTTTAGGAAGGTAGCTCCTAGTCTCGGCATGCGATGATCGGAGGTGTACTACTGCTTTTAACATTAACTTCGGAGAATCTCTTGTTCGGAGAAGAAAGTTTTTGATGGGCACGAGACTATGAATATATGTATAAATACTTCAATGGATCGCCTTAGCTTTTAGGTTTATCGGTCATCAGTGCAGTCATCAAAATGAAGTTCAGCGCCTCTCTCCTCACTCTCATCCCAGCCGTCTTCGCCCTTCCTACAGGCGAAGATGCTGCTGTCTCTAAGCGCCAGAGCGCAAACACCGTGACAGATCAACTCCTCTTCAGCGTCACTCTACCTACATTCACCGCTCGTCGCAACGCCCGTGATCCCCCTACCCTCGACTGGACTTCTGATGGCTGCACTTCTTCCCCTGATAACCCTTTCGGCTTCCCCTTCGTGCCTGCTTGCAACCGTCATGACTTTGGATACAACAACTATCGCATCCAGAGCCGTTTCACTGTTAGCGCCAAGGCTCGCATTGATAGCAACTTCAAGACCGAGTAAGCCTCCTGTTCAGTTGTGTATTTTGTGAAAAGACAGGGCTAATTGTGAATAGCTTGTACTACCAATGTACCTCTTCAAGTGCTGCTAGCGCATGCCGTGCTCTCGCTGATGTTTACTACGCTGCTGTTCGTGCTTTTGGTGGCGGTGATGCTACTCCCGGCAAGCGAGATGAGGATCTTGTTAAGGAATATGAAGAGGCTGTTGAGATTTACAACAAGGCTGTCGAAGAAGCACAGGCGAAGGGCGAGCTGCCTCGTCTTGACTAAGAGTCAGAGGGCATTTTGAATACCTGTACATAGTAAAACTTACGAGAACATATTTATGATCTACCACCAACAATATCCCCAGCTGCTGCTGATAAGGTTACTGATTAAGTCATCATAAAAGCATATTATTCTGTTTTTTACTAGGAGACTTATCTTTATTAAGGCTATGCGTATATTGCCTTCTAAAAGCTAAAGTTAAATGGGATTTCTCAGTGTATTGGCTTGATATGCCTCGTGGAGGCGTCATAAGCTTTAGGTATCAATCAATCAACCACCAACAATATCATTATTGTCATTGTGTGCACTCTTGCTATATGTAGAAGCACTATGAAAACTGGGAGCCTACGTCCTGAGACAGGAAAGCTTAAGGTATATAAACGTAGATTTGACTTAAAAAGAGAGCGCATATCCAGACCTATAATTTGCATTACCAGATAGATATTCTTGTATCACTCTAGCCCAGACACTGTATCCTCCAATGGCGGCCCGATATCAAAGCCATCCGCCTCTAGATCGCGCTTGCACAATGCCCAGTCTTGCTTGAGAGCCGGGAAATAGGTCCAGGACCACGCGCATCGCCAGTCATGGCTGCTAAGGGTACCATGTTGTGCCTGTCCCTTGCTATACTGGCTGAGAATACTTGTCATCCGGGTCGACGCACTAGTACTATCAGGCCGTGCATGTATGCTGGAGTCTTTCCGTTTGTCAGCTGCTTCTTTATGGCGCATGGCCTCGTAGTTGCTCTCGTATATAGGCCGGCCTGAATAGAAAGATTCCTTAGCCCTGTGAAGGTCTTCCTTATGCTCCACAACCATCAAATGATCGGGTGCCCAAAAACGCTCAACCTGACGCAGGTACAGTGTCCATAGACCCAAGGCCTCGTCATCGTTTCCAGATGCAGCATTTAGAAGTCCGGCAAATAGCAGGAGACGAGCGACTGCGTAATCTGCCCCCTCTTGTCCTTGGACTCGCATCCTCTCTCTTATCAGGGCCAGTGCCTCATCGAGCTGGCCTAGTAGTGCAAATGCACGCGCGCGGTACCACACAGCTGCATTCGTTATGGGATTCGAAGAGCCTTTGCTTTTGAACACCTGGTCGATGAAGGAGTCTAGAAAGGAGCCAGCCTCTTCCATGTACCCGGAGCGGCACAGAATAGATGCAAGATTTGTCTTGGCTGACAGCCAACGCTCACCGTCTCCAATCTTGTCCTGAATCTCTGTGACCAGTGCTTTGACTCTATCGCGATTGTCGGGTTGGAAGAACCGAACGTGGTCTAGTTTAGCTTGCAGACTCCGGCTGTGGTAGATGCCTAAGACCTCGTCCATCTTGTTCAAGACACTCTCCCAAGCTGGCGATAATGGATCTATGGGGTGGTTTTTGTCTTGGAGAAACTGTGAGACAAACTCAGTGATGTGACTAAGAAGTCTGAATTTGCTGTTGATTGCCAGTCCACCGTTTAGATCCATGTCTTGTTCGTTAAGCACCGCTTTGGCGTGTGGCATGAGTTGTTGCATCTCGGTCCAATTGTCAGCGTTGGGTACAGGGAATGTATTAGACATAATCGCCATGGCTTTGGCTGCCATTTCCCTCGCCGTATCGCGGTTGCTCTTTACCTGGCCTCGCAGGACAATATGTACTAGCCGGTGCAGTGTCACGGCTCCTTCATCACGACCTTTAGTTAAGGCAGAGTATTGCTCAAGAAGCGACAAGGCCTCGTTGATTTGGTCGTCTGTAGGAGGGGGTACGTTTCCTGTTGGCTGCCAGTCGTCCCATTCGGGGCCACGGACAAATATTCCAGTGGTGAAAAGCTCATAGTTGTGGGCGTAGCAGATGAAAAGTGACCGTGGAATTTCCTGCCTCTCGTAGAAGCTTATAAGTTCGAGAAGTTCCATGGCTAAAGTATTCTCCGACTGTATTGCATCGAATGTTATCATCAACGTTCTTGACACGGCGCTGTACCTCTCGTCTTCGTCTTTGAGAACCGTAGCTTCAGCTTCATGCGGTCGGTTTACAATCAGGCTTCGAGTATGTCTCAAGCGCTGCAAGTACCTCGGAATCTGTTCCTTGCTCTTGGACAAATAGGCCGTAGCTTGTATCAAGGCCAATGGTAGATATTCAAGTTCTCCTGCTAATTCTGCCAGGCTCGCGTCATCGTATTCCGCGGAAGCGACATTGCTTCGCATTAACTCAATGCAGTCATCGGTTGTCATCTCCTCGACCCTGACAGTTTTGTCTGGGTCTGCCAGCATCTCTGCTATCTCTCTGCTCCGTGTGGTAAAGAGTATAGATCCGTGGTCACAGCTCGGAAGATGGTCTCGCAGCATTACTGGAGCTGTGTCTAGATCCTTGGTTTCACCAAATACCTTGACGTCGTCAACGTTATCAACCACCATCACCCAAGAGCCTTTCTGTGCTTGATCTTCGAACCACTTTCTGACATTCTCAAGCATGGTAGACTGGGGTAGCTGTGGGTTGTCGACGTCACAGCCAGGAATCTTGCAGTAACAAGCGACCTTGGCGTATGACTCGACAAAACGCTCAATACTGCCGCCATGTACCCAAAACACTGAGTGTCCATGCTTCTCATGCATTTCAGCGACCCACTGCACAGCGATTTGTGTTTTCCTATTATCTGTATGTCAGTTAACCCTGTTTAACCTGGATCATGTTTTATTTACCCCATGCCTCCGACTCCCCAAATGGCTGCTCGTTGGTGGCTCGCTTGTATAAGGCCAGTCGCACTTATACCCATGCAATCGGTTAATTTGTCAAGCTCTGACTTTCGTCCTGAGAAAATGGGGTTCTTAGCCGGCGAAAGGAACCAAACACTCGACTTATTTGTATGACCGACCGTGCGGTGCGGGAGCCCCTGTGTCATGCGAGGAGGTTGCTTTTCTGCTATACTTAACATGTCTTTGATTGTGCTCCTTACAGCTTTGTAGCCTTCATCTGTCGCACTAGTGAATTTGACCATGCTGCTGTGATCCGCATGTATAGCTCTTCCCCTGTCACCGTCAAGTGTCGCAGATTCTTTGGGCACAATGATACCTCCTCGCTTGCTTGGCAGTGCTTCCCAGAAGCAGCTGGTAGGGATTCGCCTAGATTCCTGCAAGGCCTGAAACTCCTCGTCCAGACGATCACGCAGCTCGGAGCTCTCGTTCAAGATTTCGAGGAGGTTGATATTTGTGTCCATAAACATGCCGAGCAAGGACGCAGCGGCTATCGCAGATCTGGATTGCTTACTTCCGCGATGTGGCGTTCCCATGAAAACTATGCCGACTGTAGATTTCCAGATATCGTGGTAATTTTGGGTCGATCGTCGGTGTGAGAAGCACATTGCCTAAAGTCGATGCTCAGTCAATACCATGCCCCGTAAGAATGGTTTTGGACATTCAACAGACATCTTTACAGACAATGCCACCTAAGCTATGGCATACAAACATAATCTTTCTCCCCACTGTCCGTGTGTCGGAACGGTAATCCCTCAGGGTGTATACCAATTCGCGGGCATGCTCCGAGGCAGACTCGGCGGGTATTCTTCCCGATGCACTATCTTTGTTGATGACCCTTGCGTCATAGCCGAATGAGAGTATCCGGGATCTGGGAATGTCTTTGGATAACAATAGCTTTGGCCAGGGTTCGAGCTTGACTCCATTAGAGCTCGTCCCTCGCCAAGTTTTGTGCCGATCACCCATAAGACCATGAACGAAGACTATGCTGACAGGCTCAGAGGTTAGTTGGCCTGCAATGAAAATGAAACCGGAGAAAGCAACGCACTCAATGTCAGCATCTGGTCCAGCATCGTGCCAAGCAGTGAGACCGAGAAGCTTCGGCTCATTACTCGCTGGTGGCTGCTCTGGCTTAGAGCGCCCGCGACTAGTAATATTTCTTAGCATTTCGGGTCCTTATTGTACGTAGCATTGTGAATCGGCAGCCTAATCCAGCCCAGGTCGATATTTATTGGGGACACGTCATTATGTAAGCCAATTGCATTCTGTTATGTATTCATTTGCCGAAGTTCACCCCGCAGTCAGTCCTTAATAAAAGCTACTGGTTCATTCTCTATAGTCCTGACTCTTCCCCGGCTGGATCAATCCTCTCTTACAGTTGCCATGCTGTTTGTTTCTTTTTCATCAAAGTTTCAAATTCTTTCCGACTCCAGAGACAGGTCCTGGCTCAAAAACGTAGCATCAGCTTGCTCCCATGGATGTTCAACCTTCACATGTCTAATCATATCCACGTACTTCTCGCTCCTAGGCTTGATGTCATATGGGAAGTCACGAATATGAGCAATCATCCCTGGAGTGACGCTTATCTCCGGTTCAATCTCATTGCCACGCCCATCAACAGCCTTCTTGATGTCGAAAGTAGATAACAGACGTGAGATGCTAATAAACAGGCTCTCGTCAGCGAGGAACCGCCCAGGGCAGACTCTGCGACCGAATCCAAATGAGGCAAAATTGGGATGCGGTTCATTTCGTGGTTCTAGATATCTGTCCGGGTCAAAAGCGGATGGGTCTTTATAGATGGCTGGATCATGGAGGAACCACCATGTTGCTGGCAGGAACGTTGCTCCTTTAGGGATGACAAACTCTTTGTAGTAAATATCCTCGTCGGCTGTGTGAACGAGCCCCATTGGGGTTACAGGGATCCATCGGAGTGTTTCCTTGACCAAAGCATCGACGTAAGGAAGATTATGCCGATCTTCGAACTGGGGAAGTCTACTGGTCCCAACAACGGAATCAATCTCTTGTTGTGCCTTGCTCTGAACATCTGGGAATAGCAGCATGGCCAGAACAAAACTATGAATGGACGAAACAGTGGTATCAGCGCCTCCAGCGTACATGACGGCAGCGGTTTGCTTGATGACTGCCTCGGTCTCTTCGTCTACAACACCATCATGTTCCTTGATGAGTGAAGCAACATAGGATGGTCGATGTGACTGCTTTTCCATTTGCTCGCGAACGAAGTTGTACGGCACATCGACTACCATGCGCATATTGGCGTTCCAGTCTCGTGCGATGCGCTTAAAGGACATTCCTGGGAGGGCTTCTGGGAAATACCGAAGGATCGGCAGGATATCAACAGCCCAGCCCATCGGGACGAACGCAAGTGAGGCATTGTGCATCATCTGCTCGATCAACGATACCAATGGATCTGGTCTGTGTGGCTCAGAGTTGTAACCGTATGTGATCTTTAGTATTATAGCGCTTGCTTCACTGTAACAGGGGAGTCAGCAAGAGACTGTTAATTGAAAAGCACAGACACTCACGTCTTGATATGCGCTAAAAGCTTCTCAGGGCTTTCCAGAATCCTCAGCAGAAGCCGGCGCGATTCCACATCTTGAACGTCTCGAAACCGCGATGCCGCAGTCTTAGTGCCCAGTTGCTGATGGACCAATTTTCGATGTTGCTTTAACGATTTATCGTATGGTTTGAAACTGAGGATCTGATTGTAGCCGCACATTTCGTTGCCAAAGAAAAACTGTGGCCGTCCGGACGTTTTAATAGAGGTCTTTTCCAAGATAGCGTCCGCAGCAACACGATCATGAAGGATGATGAACGATTGGCCAAGGATGGAGACATGGCTGATGGGACCATAAAGGTCTTTAAACTTGATCCAATGTTGGTATGCTGGAGTGGTCGCATCTGGCATGTCTCTGATGTTGCCGAGGATGGGTAGGGGCTTGGGGCCAGGAGGGAGGTTCTTGCGAGGCCTGGTGTGCAGGAAGAGTATTATGAGGGCAACCGCCACGGGAATCAGGACTAAAAATAACATGGCGACAGTTGTTTTCACTAGTTGATGTAATAAAATGGAATGATATACTTAAATTGAGGCATGTGTAGGCATTAGTTCAGGGTCCTTTGACCGTGGGAGAGCGGCAAGATCTTTATATATACGCCTACGCTTCTGAGCCAGGAATGCTTCCATGTCACGTTGCTTCATGACGTATTATGCTAACCCTCACGCGCGCCAAACCATGACGATGCCATGTCCTTATCACTTCGCTGCATGAGGCTCGGTAGGGTATAAAGCCCCGTCCTGATCTCCCTTGGCATACCGCATCAGGCGGCTCGTACATATAGTAGAGGGCGGTGGTTTTACTTGACTTTGAGGCCTGGTGCATCAATCACCGTTTATCATCCATTAGTGTACGAGGATCAATCAAGGAATATGAGGAGACAAGAGACTACTATCACCGATAGCAGAAGCAGCCCTCCCATTGGAGAAATACCGCCAGCTGCGAAGGTCCGAGAGCCTACATTGAACTCTGGAGTATAACTGGATGGCTGCAGGAGACATGTTTCCCCGGTTTGTCTTGCCTGCATATCACGAACAAATTGCTTCGTCTTGTGACCAATCAGAAACATTCTAAATATCATATCATCTACGGATATGTAACGAATGTTGCAGTACCCGCGTCATGTATGTGTTGGACAGTGAGGAGACATTGTGGGAAGTAATTGAGCACGCAACGCTGTGGCTTATCACCAGGGGTCTCAGGAAGACACTACACGACATTTCGGCTTGGGAGATTCTCCTTATAGCTAGCGGTCCTTCGGCCCTGTCAAGTAGGCTGTATGAAGTTTGATCTCCTTCTCGCCGTTATAAACTTGTCACTTCTGGGATATTTGTGATGCGTGCCAGCTGTCTTCACGATGAATACCGATTCCTGACGGCTCGGGCCGCTGAAGGCCTCGTCCGCTGACCCGAATATGTGATAGTTCCATCCTGTGCCACTCATGTGCATCCATCGACATATATCACCTCCCCCACTAACACCTTCCTGATGTATCGACGTGCTCGACGCGACCCCTCTTTCGTTTCTGCGATGGGCAACTGATCTCACATCAGGGAAGTTACCAGAGTACTGCAGCTGCGCGGTTCAATCGTATTGATCAGAAAGGATCAAGGCTGATGAGACTAATATGATGTCAGGAATTTTACCGTTGCTTATTAAACACAGTATACGAGCTATAGTACGAGAAAACTACGGTAAAAGCTCGCAATCACAGGTATTTGCCAAGATAGTAACAACTTCCTTCAAGTACCGAAGTATGGGCGTCGGTCATCGTCAAAATGACTGCTTTCTGAATTAGGTTTATGAGAAATCAATAAAGCGTATAAAGCTCATATGTAAAAAAGCCCCCATTAGGAGTCGTAATTCGGTTTACTATCATAAATATCATAAATTGCAATAGAAAAGAGCCATAAACAACCCAATGACAACAGATATTATCAGAAGCGATTGAATCTTTTACTTAACGCAGTGCATAGCCATTGCTTGGATTTGATATTGTTGTTAAGTGCCCTAGGCTTTATCATGACTCGCCCGTTCTAAAGCCGGCCCAATTCTTCAGCACCCACGCCCGTAACCCCGCTCAGCCAACCAACCATGACTCGCAATGATATCAGAGCCTAGTCTCAAACAAGCAACTAGATTGCCCATTCTCGAGTGGGGCTTGAATTGCGGAGGCTCAGCCGGACATTCACCTGGTTCCCCGCGCAATCTCTCTCTTATCTGAGCCCGGATCGCTGGGCCCGGCATATCTCAACAATGTTAATGCCAACGACCGGCTTGACTCTCCAACTGTCAAACCCCAAGTACAATCATCGATAATGCCAAAGACTCGCGTTCGTGTAGTTGAGGGCTCATGCTGGCCCTGCAAGAAACGCAGAATCAAATGCGATCTCGCGAAACCAACTTGTTCGCGCTGTGCCAAAGTCGGCGCTGCGTGCGATTATAACGAACGCCTCATTCGCTGGAGTACGCGGCCTGCTGTGACAGTACCAGCGATCTATCAGGTTACTACGCGCGATGAACAACTCGCAGCTTCACTAGCAGTATATGAGAAACGCTCGTTGGACTACTTTCACGGGAGGTTCTGGCCTTTATTGACGACTGCTTCGAAGCCTTGTGCGCCGCCAACTTTCGTTGCGCTGCAACATCGCGTTGTACTACTTGCGACATGTGTTCTTGCCGATTCGCATCGGTGGTTGCAGGATGGACGGAATAGTCGGAGTATTTTGAACGTCAAGAGGATGGAGTGTTTGGCTGCGCTAAGGGAAGAGGTCGATGGATGTTGTTCAAAAGAAGACGGACCTTTGCAGACATTACTGTTTGCGGTACTATTGCTCTACTTTCATGATGGGTTTCTTGAGTGTGCACAATCATCGGCATCAACGTCTAGTCATAGAGATGGAGTCTTGGCCATCGTCAATCAACTCGGCGGCATGACCGCTGTACTAGGCACAGGTCAAGACCCGCTTCATATGTTGCTCTCAGAATTCGCGACGACAGATCTCACCAGCGCTATGCTCACGGGAAACCCGCCTTCGTTCCCACCGGCTACTTGGGAGGTTGTTGACCGAGGTCCTGTTTGGTGGGGACGAGACACGCAGGGCTATTGTTCATTGTCGACGGTCTTTCAGCAGATTTCGAGTATGGCGCTTTATCTGGATGCGACGACACGGATGGTTGAGGAGTTCTCGATTGAGAGGATACGTATTTTTGAAGCGGCTCTTCGACCTACGTATGCATCCCTGGCGATTGAAGATTTGACTTCACCCCGCTCATCGCCCGTTGATACACCGTCGACCGAATGCGACACAGAATCAGCACAAGCATTCAGCCTCGTTCGGATCTTCC
This sequence comes from Fusarium fracticaudum, assembly GCA_003353625.1. NCBI lineage: Eukaryota > Fungi > Ascomycota > Sordariomycetes > Hypocreales > Nectriaceae > Fusarium > Fusarium fracticaudum. Next base: position 343,169 of record PDNT01000008.1, read on the forward strand.
AGCACGCCGCGCTGATCTATCTATACCGAGCTGTCTGCGGTCTACCAGCAAACCATGCTCTCGTTCAACAACATACCCAATCTTGTCTCGACTGCATCTTCAGCATTCAAAAGCCTTCTAAAATTCTTAACTGCGCTGTATTACCTATCTGTATAGCAGGAGCGCACTCACAATGCCCCAAGCAACAGCGGCTAGTCCGTGGTCTAGCAGGATTTATTTATGACGAGATACGATTTGCTTCGGTCCATTCGGTCATTGCGGTTTTGGAGGATATTTGGAAACGAGCGCCGGACGAGGATATGACGTGGAATCAGATGTTTGCGAATTTGAACCCTCAGGCTATTATTCTCTGAGCTTGATTGTATACTACTGGCGTTGAAGGTGGAGTTTATAGGAAGTTTAGGTTCATGAGAAGCGTCTTGGCGTCGAAAGAAAGAAATATTGTTCAATTTGGATCACAGATCTCATTACCAGTACCGATAAACCTTCGAAGTCTTTTGCCATCATTGGTCTTCCTTCCATACCCATAATGATAATAGCATGTCCGTCGGAAGTGCATCTCGATATTTCCCTTGGTCAGGATTCCATGGCCTCATCCTCAATGAACCATCCCTTGTTCATCAACCCCAGCTTCATCCCCCACACGAACAACCAGCTTTCCCCTAGTTCTACCTTCTTTCAATCTTGCATAAGCCCTCCCCGCATCCTCCAGCCCGAACTCCTCCTCAATGACAACCTTGACCTTTCCATCCTTCATCCAATCTGCAATCTGTCTAAAGTCCTTCCTGTTCGCCGTCACAGAGTGATACTTGAACTTTCTCTTCCCACCGCCTAGCCATCTCGGTAACAGATTGATAGCGAGGAGGGATTTGAATGTCTGAAAGCGTGGTGGTAGACCAACACAAACATACTGCCCCTCTGGTTTGAGATAGTTATGGGACTGCCAGTAGAGATCTGGATCGTGAAAGACCGTGTCGAGAATGAAGTCAAACTTGTCTTCTTTCTTTTTGAGCCCTTCAATCGGGTCTTCGGATTTGTAGTCAATCGCCTCATCAGCACCAAGGCTTCGACAGAACTCGGCATTGGAAGCGGAGCAAGTGACGGTGACATGAGAACATCCTAGAGCTTTCGCGACTTGGATGGCAAAAACACCAACCCCTCCGCTGCCCCCATTCATAAAGACCCTGTCACCTTCTTTCACAAATGGCGACATGCACTGTATAGCAGTCGTTCCGCAAATCCCAACGCAGGCTGCATCTCTGAGCTCAACCCCGTCCGGCAACACCGCTATTCCCTTGCTCCCAACGACAACATACTCAGCAAGAGTTCCACCAATCGGCAACTCTGTCCTTCCAAATACCTTCTGGACGGACTGAAACTCATCAAGTGTCGTGGAGACTATCGTGCCAGAGAAGTCAAGACCTGGCGTGACGGGCTTGGAGAATAAAAAGTTGGTGAGAGGCATCTCGGCGATTTTGTAGTCGAGATGATTGACCGATGCGTATGCGACTTTGACGAGGGTTTGTCCTTTAGACAACGATGAAGCATTTTTGGGTAGTTTGGCGTCGGTCGCGAGAGTGAGATTCTTGTCGATGCCGCCTTTAATTGAGCGCCATTGTGCTGCGCGCATGGTGAGAGGAAACGTGCTATTTGATGCCATAGCTGCAATTACTGAGATTGACCAAGGGTAAGTATGATAGGTATGGACCGTGATTCATGATTACATCAGAGAGGTTAGCGAGACTTTATAGACTTGCTGATCTTTGGAGTTATCGCTGACGACAACGTGCTGATGGCACACGATCAGGTGGTCTGATTGGCGATCAACCAATCGAGACAAGGATGTCAGATTCTGTGCCATTAGGTGGTCTGTTAAGCTTAAATTATTGGCAGTAGTCAGTGCCCGAGACTGTTGCCAGAAATGTCCTGATGGCTTTGGTCTCATGACTTCTTGCACTCATTTAAGAGGGTTGCGATTGACTGGGCAGATCTTTGTGCGCTGGGGACTGAAGCATCTTTTAACCTCCCATAACCCAATCACACACTGGGCAGATCGGACCCCGCGGCACCTCAAAGCTTGGTTATTTGTGGACTGATGAGAGCGGAGTGAGCGGTGAGACTTATAGTCCGACGGCGTAATAAAGACTTCGTGATCGCATATGTTTTTACTGACCTTGTGTTGCACACAGTTGCCGTCAGGCGGGTTTGAAGAACGAGTAGGCTTCAAGGCATGCTAGTCAAATGGAGTCACCGATGCAGGGGAAGGGATTCGAGGAGCAATGATCGTGTATTCATTGTAAAAGTTGAAGAAGAATGAAGTAAAGTCTATCTGAAACCATCTCCTCCAAATGGGGACAGAGATGGTTGTTTCGGGAGTTGAAGACTATCCAGCTGCCTTTCAAGCCAGCTCCCAGAGCAAGTCATCATCCATCTAGGCAACAACTGCTAGTACCAGAAATCAATCTAGCTCTAAGGGTAGTGAGTGTATCCATCCTCACCAGGCTGGATAGTTCCGTTAGTGATAGCCGCAGCATGACCGCGAGCCATGTAGCCAGCAGCAGGGTAGTACTGTCCAAGCCAAGGGTAGATCTCCTTGGCACCAGGCTTGTTCCTCCAGTCACGCATCAGCTCACAAATGATGGAAAACAGGCTGACGACCTGAACGCCAGCATCGCGCATGCGATCGTTGGAAATGTCGCGGATGAGAGCTGTTGTGGTTCCGGAAGCCTCCATGTTGGCCCAGACGGAGTAACCGGCTTCACGGAGGGAGAGAGCGAGGAATGTGGTGCAGACATCTGTGGTGATACCGGCGAGGATGACCTGGGACTTGTTGGTCGCCTTGAGGGCGTCACGGAATTCTTCGCTGTCCCAGGCGTTGACTTGGCCTTGGCGTTGGACGAGAGGGGCCTTGGGGTACATTTCGCGGATCTCTCGCATGAGAGGACCGTTGGGGCCTGAATTGTCAGTAAGAGTCTCTGATATTCTCGACTTGAGAACGTACCCTGATCAGCGGAGGTAGTCAGGATAACAGGCAAGTCGAAAGCCTGACCGATGGCAGCGTGGGCCATAGACTGGTGATGATACAGAGTAGGATCCCAATCTCTGGTCAACTGGTAAAGTCCTTCCTGGATATCGACCACGAGGAGAACCTAAAAGTCTTAGCAGGCTGAAGAAACCGGCAGTGACGGGAAACTCACGGCATCGTTCTTGTCAAGACGCTCATACTTGAAACCGCTCTTAGCAAGAGCAGAAACAGAGAGGACGCCAGCGGCGATGATGGAACTGAACTTCATTGTCGAAAGCCTTGGGTTGCTGGTTGGTACTGAAGCTGTGAGATGGCTGTTGAACCTGAAGAACAATCTCTAAGTCGGGTTGATATCCAGCTATATATACTCAAGAACTCAACCGTGGATACTTCACATGCACGTTGTGACTTCTGCATACTGCAATCTTTGCATGCTGTATGATCCTGGAGTGAAAGGTCCTTGACTCCATGCTCAAATGCACAGTCGGAAATGAAGTCCGCCTCAGTCGGCCGAAGCTATCCTCACGCATATTGGCTCAAGCCACTACGACGCCACGAGGAGCTATACGAATATGCATAAGGTCGGCCCGCTGCTCGCCCCGGTCCAAGGTGTATTGTCATGCGCTTGTAAGCCTTTGGCGCGGGTTTGTCATCACGCAGCTATCCCTCGTCCCCGCTTCGTGCAGGGTTTAGTAAGCTGTAGTCACCATCTTTCTCAGCAAGGAGCCCCAGTTTGAATGCCACGGCGATGCCAAAAGATGGAGATCTACCGACGGTTAGTGTTTAGTCGGGGAGTTATTGACCGTTGAGTTGAGGTTATTTTTTCGTGGCTTGATGATGTTGTCGTTGCGGGTCGGCACTGAAGCTAACCCTGGCTCAAACCATGGCAAGGACCCCGACGTCCCGATTGGCGGAGTGAAGCGATGGCACTCTTCAAAGGTCTCGGTGAGAAACTACTCACTGACGCATGCTTTGATAATCCTCTTTGTCCAATACAAATTACAACTGAGGGTCAATTGCCCCTCTTTTGAGTCTGTAGCGCAACGGTCTGGTGGGGACGATTGACGGGATGAGGACCCTTAGACCCTTCACATCGATAGAAGATGGTATTATGCATGTGTTATGCAGCACTCGGGCCTTTCTGCCCAGATTGGGCATGTAAGAGAGTCCTCCAGTGGCAGGATTTTCTTGCGTGACAAATACTAAAGAGGGTTCGCGTTACATCAGCTTTCTGTGTAACCCGACGATGTAGCGACAAATCTCAGCGATTTGGAATGCTTAGATATGACGAATAAGCTGTGGGATGGGAGGGTTTTCTTCAGCCTGCTACCTGAACATTTGGAAGATCTGTGTATGCACCTTTGTCGATATTATTGCCAAGATCGTCATATGTATATTGATATGTATGTACTTTCAGCGTCTGGCATTTCCAATGTGTTAAACAATGAAGGTACGTATCCTTCTGTTTGTATAGGTCGGACATCATTGTAGAGCGTTTGGAAGATTATTCTTCCTGCGGCTGAAGAGTGCAAGAGCCTAGGGACCAGGTATCGTGCCCGAGTCCCCACAAGGTAGTCCCGTGAGCGTGGACTACCTTCATTCCTCGAGAAAGCTGCGAGTTCTCCTTAAGGCCTACTGTGGAGATCTCATGACGGTTGTCGAAGATGTCGGGTATAGAACGAACTTTCCGGATTGCCACGAGCGAATAGACTTTCTGCGTCGCACAGCTAACGACTACCTGCACAGCCCTCCCGTCAAGTATAAGCTGCAGAGCCGAGTTCCACAGTCCTTCAACCCAGCTGGGCCAATCATGCAGACTGTAGGCCGTTATTTCAAGTTCGCGAATCAGTCCATCGACATCGCATTGGCGCACCCCGTGGTCGAAATACTCATATCCAAGGATGCCAAGTTGGAAGACGTTGAATATGGATACGATGTATACATTGTTGACGAGATGAGAGAGTAAGTCGTGAACTCAAGCTCTGGCCCTTCAAATGGCCAATTCATCAAGCTGTCGCTTCAACGAGGATTATACTCGTATATCCGAGAGAGGTTCAAGGACATGCCGACATTTAGTTGTGGGTTCGATGCAACACGGGCGTTGAGGTATGTCTTGTTTGAGGTTGACTTTCATGGCCAGCAGCAGGCCATGGTAGCGGACAAGATAAAACTGAGGGTGGTGCAGGCGCTACTGGGCCAGGGAGCCGACCCGAATGCCAGAGCCGTAGACAGTACGACGTCAGATATTTCTGCCCTCCAGTTTCTGTCCAAGTCAGAAGGCAGTATCTGAGTCAACTACGTCAGTCGCCTGGTCCGCGACGAGACGCTGTTGAAGCCTTCAATCGACAGCCAGGTGTTTGAGGCCGAGATGTGTGGCATCTTCGTAGAACACGGCGCTGAATACTATACGCCTCTCCGGGGGCGGCAAAATGTGCGTGCTGCCCTTCAGATGTATTTTGGTGATATGCCGCTCGAGGCGGAACGGCTTGAGTTGCTGGCGCGATGATGGAGACGCAGAGGCATGATTAACTGGGCAGGCGAGCCAAACGCGAGCAGCCTCAAGCCGTTTCAGCCTGGTGGCATCAGACCTCGCTGACACAGTCTGAAACTGGGCAGGATGTCGCCTGACACGAATAATGGGGTGAGGAAGAGGGACAAGATGCGGGATAAGTTTAAATCATGGTTCTTGTAGGTATATAGTTGTATTAGAGCTAGTAAGTTATTTAAAGATCTAATTAACTAAAGGCTAAGAAAAGGAAAACCTAAGTAATTACTATTTAATTAGTCTTAAAAGTATAGTTATAATATATTTTAATTTATTAGTTAAAAAATATTAATATAGTTAATAAGTAATGTTATAGATAAGTAAGCGTTAGACTACCCTATATACCTTAGAATCCAGTTTTTAAAAGCTTATAAAAAGCTTAAATCAGTAAATAGAACTTAGTATCTCTTTAGGCTTAATTATTAGGTAAAGGGAAAGTATGAATATCTAGTTAGTCTAAAGTTAATTTTAACTCAGGTCGAGACAAACCCTAATCAGGGCGTTTACCTGGCCACGTTCACAAGACTTTGGCTAATTAGGGGTAAGAAAGAATCTATGCTCATTTTTGGATTGTTTTCACAGTGGGTTGAAATTGACTGAATGGTGGAGAAGATATTGAATCACAGTGACAATTTCCAATCGAAGATACAATTTCTAATCGAAGATACAATAAAAGAAAGTAAACTTATTCTTTGTAAGTAACATACCCCAAAGTCGTATAGTTTAGTAGAATCTCTATTATATAAAAGGCGACATGTTAATTTACTTGGGCTAGAATCTCTGAAGAGATATGTGTAGTTGAGTCAAGAGTAAAGCTATTACAGAAAAACCATGTTGACGTTGTAATCTTATATGATACAGATTTTCGTCTCGAGATCCAACGCTATATTATATCACGTAAGATCTAGTGACGTGTAGCGAATGTAGTAACCTTGAATTCTGGAGTATACATTTATTCTATTATATCATATGCTTTCAATTGGTAGTAGACACTAGGCAGCTACCACCTATCATTATCACGGGCGGGCCACGCCAACGGCCATCGAGCCAATGCCAATCCTGCTCTCCTTGAGCCTTATTGAGAGTTAACGTCTGGATCACCTTCTGGGAGCAAGGCACCCGAGACAATAGCGGTTTAGTTCGCAACGACTTGCTAGACTCAAAGGAATGACGGAGGATCAACAAGATTATCAGCCCAGCTTTCTTGTCCATGCTTCGTAAGCATAACATGTTACTGTAATAAGGACTTAACAGAGCGTTTTTGTAAGCTTTAAGCTAGTAAGATATCTCGTTTACCTACTACGGATGTGACTAATGTAGTGCGTGTGATGCTCGTGGCTGACTGACACGGCTTAGCTTGTCTTTTTGGCTACATTTTCTGACCAAATAAATCACGAGGTATCCATCGTAAACACATATAGTACAGCCTTACGGTTTCTTCTCAGACTGGCCAAGGCGAACCTGGTATATATATCTATTTCAGCCCTGGGACTCGAATAATAAGCACTATTCTTTCTATAAAATCTGTGTACAGCCCGATAACCTATCATACACGCTGGATCAGCATGTTGGTGATGAGGTGTAGATAGGTGCGAGTAGAACCGAGATACCCAATAGGCAAGTATTGTTCCTGATCATCCACGATAGCGTACACTTAGTAAGGCTTGCATTTTCAGTATTAGCATATGTATATACTAACAATAAATGCATTGAAGATAGCATCATTATTATTGGTCATCTATGCGCGATGCTTTTGTGGCTTAGAAACACAGCCATGGCACATGAACCAATAAAGTGAGACATCCTTAGGTGAACACAATCATTCATAAGACCCCGCACCAAACCCCATACTTTCATCTTTCAACCCAAGATTTAGACCCAACCTTATCTTTCTATAACATGCCCCAAACCACTGTTGTTCTTTGCCGCAGATGCAAGGCTTTGCAAATCGACGACCTGGCCTTAGGTGGACAAGAAGCAGGAACTCAGAATGGACATTCGATTCTCAAACTTCCACTTGATGAGCCCGACATGGAGTGCCATGGAAATATCCCAGTCTTCTCGGTAAATGACAAGTACCCAGAGCTCCCAAAGCTGCAAGCAGGGGTCTCCTTTGGATGCGGCTTCTGTGATCTGTTGAGAACTTCAATACAAGAGTTTTATAACTTGGAAGTAGGGTCGTCTATTGAAATCAGCGTCAAGTATCGCTGGAGCCTGAGCATAGATAATCAACTTGGGCTCACCGGCGTCATGGTATATGTCAGAGTCCGGAACTCAGACCCCGTCCTTGACAAATTGCAACTCTTGCGGCTTGCAATCGATGGCAACTCAGGTACAAAATCCACTTTCATTCCTAACAACATCTGAGATACTGGTTTGACAGCAGATCAATTTAGACAAATGTTCTGGGTGGTTGAACTTGAAGCCACCATTAATACCATATGCGTTGCACGCCGCAAACATTAATATGATTCAACAAGAAATAGCAACTTGCGAGAATACTCACAATCACAATGCGAACAATGAGAGCGGCTTTTTACCAACCCGTCTCCTTGCTGTTGGCAATGATAATGGTGTTCAACCTCACTTGGTGATCACCGACTACCGGCTAAAGCGGAGAGCGCCGCGATACGCTACTTTGAGCTATTGCTGGGGTCCGCCTGACGACGCAAAGGCGCAGTCAAGGACTAGATCTCACAACATCGAACAAAGAAAGGCAGGATTCTCGCTACACTCGGTGACCAATGTCATACGTGATGCGATACTTGTAGCGAGGACTCTGTCAATTCCTTATCTCTGGGTGGATTCTCTCTGCATCATTCAAGGTGACAGACAGGACTGGGAACGAGAATCATCGACCATCAAAGATGTTTACCGATACGCTCACCTTACAATATGCGCAGCTTCGTCACCATCCTGCCAGACGGGTTTTATTGAGCGCAAACCGAAAACAATCACAGTACAGTTTGCATCAAAGGTCAATCCCATGATCCAAGGGACGTTCAACATCCGGGTCATCGGACTTGGCACTCCAAATCATTATGTGGAAAAGGGTCTGGACAAAACCTATGATGAGTTCTTGGGAATGGATACAAGATGGAGCAACAGAGCGTGGACCTTCCAAGAAGCCACACTGTCCGTGCGAAAGCTGACGTTTTGCGGCTCGCAATTGTACTACTCGTGCCCTGACCGAGTCACATGTGATACTGGAACCCCAGAGCTTTCGGGTGACCTGGAAACTGGCCTGACGCGTTTCCCTTCCGACGCTAGAGGCAGATTCCAGAGCTGGTCCGACATAGTATTCAAGTATGCAGATCTCGACTTGTGTTATGAAACTGATAGACTGCCTGCCATTTCCGGTATAGCGAGAATGATGGGTTACGGCCCCGAGGACTACTTTGCGGGTATCTTCAAACGGTTTCTTGCTTTTTGGCTATGCTGGGTCAGGAGATCTACAATCAATTCCATGGATACGACTAGAAGTGTTGTTACAAACCTGCATCAAACCGGTACCGTACCATCTTGGAGCTGGGCCGCGCGAAAGCAAGCAGTTGACTTCCCAGTGGGCCCTTGGGATGGTAGAGACGAAACAGCAGGAATAACTGCCTGGACAGTGCCACTGGGCTTGGACCCTTTTGGTGAGGTCAAAGATGGGTTGGTAATAGTACAGGGGAAACTTTTGCCTTTACCCTCGAACATCATGCGTGGCTCAAGCTCCACTACAAGACTCCATGCCCCCTTTGAGGGTATCGATTTTGATTACTGGGGCGTATTCAAAAACAACGAGAGAATTGCATGGGTTGTTTTAGACTGGCATATGACTGGGGTTGAGGAGAGCGGTAAAGACTTGTTCATGTTATTACTCGTAAGCCATCTTGATATACCGAGAGGTTCACGGCGAGAAAGACTCGGGCATGGCATTGTTTTGTATCGCAGTGAGATGCTAAATAGATACATTCGAGTTGGCGGCTTCCGAACGACGCGTAAGGGATTTACACTATTTAGGGGGCTAAACGTTGAGCCGGTTCAGATAGTCTGAATGGTGGCGAGAATGGTATATATACTACCTTGATGTTACTAGAGAGATATATAGTAATAGGATTAATAGTTAGTCTTACACTTTATAGAAATATAATCTCTAATTTAGTATCCTTTAATAAGATAATTAACTAAGATTAAAGACCTAATTATAGTTTTGGGCTTAATTTTATAATAAAACTAAATTAACCTTTAAATCCTCTTTAGGAGTATTTACCTTAGTATAGAGTTTACTTTATAGAGTACTTTAAATATTGAAAGGTTCTTAAGCACTTTATAGTTATAAGCTCTTAGTTAGAAGTCTTAATAACTATTAGGCTTTTTAAAACATAAATTTACTACACAACTGTCAGAGTGGTCAGAAGGTACTAATTATTGTACATTAACACGTAGCATACTTTATACATTTAACTATATACTCAGAGCTACTAGTACTCAATTTCATCCCAAACATCTACGTTCTTTGTGGATCCCATCTGCGTTAACAGCTCGTTCAACTTATCCTGTATATGACCAGTCTCATCAGCCTCTCCCCAGGCCATTACACTAGCGGCCTTGGCCTGCGTTAGCCATGCCACCGCTAGAGCTAGGTTCCCAGCGCACTCGCATATCTTTGCAATATCCTCCATGGTATACACCGCGCAGTCGTCATGGAACATCGGGTCTGGGTCTGGAGTTTCAAGATGCTGCTGCCCGACTATATCAAGACAAACGCTCAGAGCGGCTGGCCAATCTTCTTGGTCGATGTATACATGCTCAATATGCCTTGACAGCTTGCGTTCCTGTAGAGAGTTGGGCCCTAAAAGACTGCGAAGGGCACGGACTCCTTCGTTGGCTACCCGTAGAGATTCATCGTACTCCCCACTCCGGCGCAGAAGGGCGCAGAGCTTTGATGTGGCGAGCTGGGTGAGTTCGTGCGCAGGACCCAGTGTCGCCCGTAAGCGATCGACCACTGATGTCAGTGCACGCAAAGAGACGTTTTTGTCGCCTTTGTCTTTCCTGAGCGTGGCTATGACCAAGGAGATGGGGTGTTGAGGATGTAATTGAGTGCGCGCAAGCTCGTTGATATATGTAAGAACAGCATCTCGTACAAAAGGGCATGCCGTAGTATTGACAGGAGAGAGGGTGCTGAGTAGCTCGATCATGATGGTCGCGGTGCCCTCGTGAAATATTGCCGGAGAACCGGCTGTTGAATTTTTCAAGACTCGAAAACCTCGGCTCTGACTCTGACTTGAACCACGCGCATCACCCTTTGCGATTTTCATAAGGTAGATTGCGAGGTCGGTGTCTTGCCAGAATTGTACCTTTTGTACTGGTGCCGACGGATCAAAGTTACCTGTTGTGTAGAATGTCCTTATGCTGAAAAGAACAGACTCGAGGTTGGAGCTTGGACGATGACTGCGACTTAGTAAACTTGGTCCTACAGCATTGGAGGCTCCGAGGTAACGGCGCATCTGCTCAGCCCTTTCATCGGATAGCCTCTTTTCCTCCACCTGCTGTGAGCTTATCGTTGTCCCCGAAAGACTTGTTGATGATCTGTTGACAATTTCCCAACCGCGTTCCCCAATCCGTTCTGCTTGCTCCGCCTTCACGGCGCGGTCCTTGAGAGATGATGTTTCCAGTGAGATTGTATGGGCTTCTTGCATCGATATAGTGAAAGTCTGGAAGTCTCTCCGTAAAGAATCCATTTGCGTTTCAAGGCTAGAGAAGCCCTGTACCGAAGTCGTATTGGTAGCTGTTACGAGCTCGTTGGTGGCTAATTGGACTTCAAGTCCAACAACACCTAGTTCCCGAACCATCTCAATGTTGAGCCTATTTAGCCTCTCTAACTTTTGTGAAAGTTCCTTCTCGACCTTGAGCGAGATGATGGAGTTCCAGAGTTGGCTCATCGCCTTTCTCTTGCCCTTTCTATCGGAGAACAACGGTGTTATCATGCTGTGGATTTCTTGTAATATTGGGTGTAGGGAATCTGCTATGCTAACGAGACGTTTTTCCTGGGCAGGATCTAGGTTCCCAAAAGCTTGCGAGCCCCCCCTGCAGCTGTAACAAAGCCTGGATATGGAGTCATCCACTTCTCGCAGTAGCTCTGCCAGCTGACCAGGGACTTCCTGCAGGTCTTGTAATAGTTTTATGGTGGCTAGCAGAGCTTTTCCAGCCGCCGAAACAAGCTGAAGTCCTGCTGCGACACCACCGACAATGGAAAGAGGGTCGGCCATAGTTGCGGAGAGGAATGACTTTCCTTAAATGAGGTTCTCGGTGTTCTCAAGCGTTGCTAGCCAATAGTCCAAAGCCAGTGAATTATTATATCCGCTGGCTAAGCATTGGGCGGGGAATGAGGATGTTGATCAGTGGAGGGGTAAGGCTTCTTAAATAACGGCGGGGAGGCCAAGCAACTGTCGTAAGCGTGGAGTTATGCTGGGCGCAGACGCTCTAGTCAGGCTGGACCCGATCTGACATGCATGCGTGGTTCCATTAGTTAGCCATTGCGCATCCGCGCATAGCCACAGCCACTCTTACTAGGCGCCTAAAGGATTGGCGGGTCTTGGAGGCTGTACACTTTTTTCCAAAAAGTCCGAGCCATCCATGAGGAAGGCGCTTATTTTTTCTTACTGTTATTGCCGGCTTTTATTCATTATTAATATTCACCCTCCGGCTGGAATTACACGTGAATGGTTCCACGCTGTGATCAGGGATTGTTTTCGTTAACAAGGTCGAGAGGTAAGTCGCGCGATGTAAACCCCAGCTGTCACAATTATCAACTCAGGATAATATTATCAAAGACATACATTAAGCAACATACTACCTATCCACACTATCGTTCAAGAGTTGACAGCTTCTGACGCGCACATAGTCTTCTGCGTCAGGCACAAAGACAGAGCAGATACTACTTACTCTACTATCGGTAATCGACGGTAAAGCTTGAAGAAAAAAAAAGAAAGAAAAACCCTAGTGTATCTTCCTCTGCTGGCCCGGACTGGGTGTGACAGGTTAGTGAATTATCACCCTGCTAACTGGCAGCTTGTCCTCTGGTATACGATATCGGCCCCGATCCGTAACCAGATTCAAATCGTCCGGATAGAAGGCCTTTGGATTCTCAATGAAGAAGATCCCCAGCCTCTCAAAGATTATCTTATCCGGATAAAGCTTCCTGAGAAGCAATCCCTCCTCAGAGGTAAGTCGAAGCGCCCACATTTCCCGAGGATTGCTCGAGGTCTGCTGGTCGAAAAGCCCAGTCGCTGCTATAAGCGACCAGTTCGAATCGGGATCTCCACGACCTTTGACCAAAGGCCGCCTCTCGCTGGCTTCCAAACGAAACGTATGCTTGTTCAAGGCATCTTGGGGATAAAGCTTACAACGCACGCTATGGTCGGGATGATCTTGGGTTTTGTATCGCGAAATCCGCAGTTCGCGCATGTAGCCGTAGACCTGGAGTTCATATGGATCTGGGAAGTGTTTAAGCTCGACGATATTGTACTCCCATCCGTCAGGGTCCTGACACCAACTGTTTCGCTTCAGATTGCCTGGTCTGCAACATGGTGTTCCGTACCTTGCAAATCCGGCAAGTTCATCTGTTTTTGCGCCAGCTCCTTGGCTGATAGGTCCGACGAGTGCCATCCATGACCAAGAAGGGGCCTTTCTGATGACTTTACTGTCATGCACAGGAACCCTGAGTGCTGGTAAGTGGGCTTCGACGATACGACGACTTCTCCAGAGTAACCCGCATATCATATCACTCTCCCATAGTCCAGCCATGTACCTATCTGACCCACGGCCAAATCTGCTAACAAGAGCTTGTTTAAACAGGCGAACGACCCCAGAGAGAGCAGCATGATTGTCTGAGGGGTCATAAAAGCTCTTTGTAGAGTATTCCATTGTGACAGAATACCACCGTTTAAGGACTGGGTCTGTTGTGTCAGCAAGTCCCAACCCTCGCGGTCCCTGGCCAAATGAAGGGCTAGTATAAGTCGCTGGACGAGAGTCTAGCTGAACGCGGTTCCGTGGCTTATGATCTTCTTGAACCGGGGGCAGGTTGGAAGCATTAAGAGCTGGGAATAGTTCGTTATACCAGACATCTGCTTCTCCAACAAAGTTACAAGAGCCATCCTCGAATTCCTCACGCTCACGGCAACGAAAGATAAGTTGTTGTTCTCCATAGATGATCATTCGTCTAGCCATCAGTGACTCTTGGTAGCACCATGCGCGTGCGGTTGTAGGACCGATGCTGCGATCCCGTGGAAGATTAAGCCAGCATTTGGCTTCTCCGTCTCCATTTGCGCATTGGTATGGAACTTGGCATGCTGCTTCAAAAGGCGAGGATCCGATGTCGAGAAATCCATCCCGTGCATCACGGCTTGCTCCCGCCACGATAGTAAGATCCGCGTTGTTGTATATCTCTGGTACGAGCAAGGCCTGATCAGCCCAGTCTTTGTTGTCGTCTTGCCTGATACAAAGCGCATCGATCCAGATATATCGATATCCAAGCTCGAGCGCGACCTGGATAGCCTGGCGATGAGTTTTGGCGAGTTTAGATAACGCAACGCCCTTTTTGAACGCGGCCTCAGTATCTGTCTTAAACTTAAACATTCGCGATCCTGCATCGCCCCAAGAATATGACAGTGCGACATAAATACCTCGCTTTCCCTGGGTTTCAATAAGCTTTGGCTTTTTCTCTCCAATATCAACTACCCTCAAAGGTAGGTCCCTTCGCTCATTGCCACAGCATCGATGGTCAGAGTTGTTGCACCTATTGATCCATGCTTTGGTCAAGTTTACCGTTTCGGCACGCTTTCGGGATTCTGAAGACTTCTCGAGAGTCCTTCCGCGTATTTCTTTTGCGGCCAGCGATTCTACTTTAGATTAAAACTGCACAAAAGTAAACTGGCTACATTATAACTGACCTGATGTCGTCGAAACATTCAAGTGCGCAATGAAGCTCATTGCAAGGTCTTCATCCACATTAGGACCTCTGATGACCACGTTTACAAACGCTTCATTGAACCAAATAACCCTACTCGACGCTGGGTGGTTACTTGGTGGATGCCTTTGCTCTTTTGATACAAGCATCAACTTAGCCCCACGCAACTTAGGGTCGGATTTCCAATTTTTCAGAAAATGCTGCAGGCGCTTCTCCGGACAAAGATCTTTGACATTTGCCCATAGTAGTTTACAAAGTGGGCAAGGTTGGAAAATGCTTTCAGCGCAGTCTTGGAGTGATGCAAGGTCGCGGTGATGCTGAGACTCGAAGGTTTGTCTGACCTCAAGGTCATTGCAGTAGATACACAGACGCGAAGGCATAATGGTGATGGATCGATATCCTATGCCTGCTTAACTTTGCATGAGAACGTGAAGTTGTAAAGGGGAGAAAAAGACTCGACCGTCCTTATTTCTACGAAGAATTGGTCAAGAGTATTAAGCGCCAGCCTGATATTACGAATTACGCCGCTTCGTCTCTTGGATCTATAATTAGAATCAGGCTGTGCCAAGTTGTGCCACGAGTCTCTCTCAGTGGCTACAGGTTGAAACAGACACAACAGTTGGTCAGCCATGAGGGGTTTTCTGACGGTTGTGACCACTAACAGCACCAGGGCATCAGCCGCACATGCAGGCCTCCCATAGTGGTAAGCAACGCGGCGAAACTACTTTAAAAAAAACATGTAGTGATGAATTAGTACTAATTTCTACTAATATCATTTCAACTCTGCCTATCAATTAGCATCCCTCATATACTCTCGCATTACTTAGTTAAAACCCTCAGGCCAGAACTCGTCAAGCCACTCATAAGGATCCTCGGGCTCATACGCATTCGTAACCTTGCCCTTGAACTTTGTAATGTTATCCCTCGTCTCATTATACAAAGCATACTTCTCATCAGGTCCGTTTCCGATATAGTATGGGACTGTCTGCACGTTATTGCCGATTTCCTTATCGACGATACTGGTGACATTGTCGATCTGGGCGTTCTTGAGACGGAATTCGTCGCCGAAGTTCGGGTTGATCTAAAACTGTCAGGAATCTGAGGTTGGTGATGGAGGGGTTTCTTACGATGCCCATTCTGAGACCGTCAACGGCAATGACGTTCTGAATCGTGGCGTTGCGCTTGGCTTGGTTGAGGCAGTTACCGCATGACTGGTAGAATGTGCCGAATCCCTCGGCGTAGAAACCGGTGATGTTATACTTGCCACCCAGCGAGTTATCTTGGAAAATCTGCCAAGCATTAGAAAATCTGCTTTCAGGATCTTGTCTTACGTACCTTATCTGTTGCGCTTCGGGCCCCGCCACCAATGACCCTCAACTGGGTGTTCAAGCCCTTTGATGTAAGAGCATCTTCGCAAACGTCCTCCCACCAGACTACTCAAGTTAGTATAAGCTAGTCAAGCACAAAGAAGGCTGCTCACCATTCTCAACCCAGGCATCACCCAAAGCATGGATACCCTCAGCTTGGTTCTTTCCAATAATAACATTTCGAATGGTAGAGCCAGGCAACAGGTTGAAGACAGCATCAGCGTCAGTGCCTTCAGCTTGTTCATTACAGCTTCCCTCAGGTCGTTCATAGCGCTTCATCTTGCCATCAAAGACCTCACCAGGCATAATGTACTTGGCATTCTTGAGGACGACTGTCTCCTTTGCGACAGGGAACTTAGTGATAGGGAAGGGGAAACGCGGTGGTGGCCTTTGGCTGAGGTCTCCTTGGGTGGCGTCGGTATCACCTTGCTTGCCATCGCCTGTCTTGGATTGACGGGTGTCAATGACAGCGGCTTGGGCGACGGGGAGGAGAGATAGGAGTAGCGAGGCCTTCATGGTGAATTAGAGGTGCGACGTTAGTCCTGGTAAGGATCAAAGGCAACAGTAAAAGCTCAAACGTATTGGCAAAGTGAATAAGTTAGATATTAGGATGAAATTGCTGTTTATATATGTTTTTCGCTGACATGGATAATAAGAACTCCATCCTATAGTATACCAACCTCTTTACCTCAAGCCAACAGCCTTGGTGCCTCTCATACCATTTCGCCGCTTTGCATGGAACCGATGACATTAACCTAGTCCTTCGCTCGGTTCAATGCATGCCAAGCTTCTAAGTTAACAAAACATGTCATGTCACTCGACACCAAGGACATGTTTCCATGAATCATCGTGCAGCAAACATGGGATCTTCTTCTTGGCATCTCTTACAGATGCTCTTAAATCCGGGGTTGTTTATTTAGGCTTCTTGGAAGGCTTCGTTTGTATCGCAGATTCATGGTCCATCTGTGGGGGAAGGGAAGACGCGGGGTAAGCTTAATCGTACATTGGAAGAAGGCGATTCGTGGTTCTATATTCCTCCGTCCGGGCCTAGCCATTCCACCTGTTACAGACCTCACTAAGAAGGCAGGACATGATTAACCATAATTTTCGCTCCCGCTTCTTAGTCCATGTTCGCCTGGTATATTCGCTAGACAGTCTGGGTTGATTCGCTTAAGCATTTGTGGAGGATGTCGTGGCCCTCGGATATTTTGATAAGCTTTCATATGCGGGGCTGGGGCTGACCCCCAAACTTGGAAGGATGTCCTCTGCATTCACTGTATACTGCTAATAGAAATTATCACGCTGTCTGGAGAACAATGAACAAGAGCTGATTCGATCAAATAATTTAGGATCATCTGTTGTGGGTGAGACGCTTCCGCTGTCTTCCTTAATCGCACTCACGCGAGGCCTCCTTTGGCATCGCAAGATAGTAACTTCACCAACTTGAAGCATAGATCCTTTTTATGGTATTTAACTTCATATATGCAAATATTGACAGCCTCAGAACCTCCCTCAACAGGTCATCATCTCCATCAGATCTTTTTTTCGCTATGCTTTCCTCTGCTGATGCCCAAGGTACTTCCGCAACGAGTAGATCTGCAGATTGACAGGAGAGGCTGTCGACCGATTGGTCTGGATTTCTTTTGCCTTGATAGCTTAGTCTTGGTCTGATATATGTACGACACTGTAACGAACTTGGCTAGTATTTCTCAGATCCCCAGTTTCTCAATATCTAGCTATGCCCGATGATTAGCTTCTACGTATGAGGCTCGGGTGTCAAAGCGAAGGATGTGCTTTTATTGAGGGACTCTGGAGTTATAGTAGATATGGTAGGAATATACTATGAGGACCGCAATCCTATATATGGGTGAGTCTTCCTTAAGTAATTACCAAGAGCCTGACCATTGTTTCACGATTGGTAGATTCCTCCTACAGGATTAATTGAAATTCCACTCAGTCAGAAATCTTGAAGCTGGTTGTCTTGACATCTGCAACGAGATTAGTAGTTGATCGGTTTCACTCTGATATACCTGTTGGATTTCAGCTCCACATCAATTCCCATGGCTTCAAGAGTCATCTCCCATCAGCCACAGTAGCCATCATACTCTAGACTGCGTTCTCGGTGATTCGGGTGATTGTTGCAGCGGCACAGTTCTTTCTTGGCCGCGATGGATTGGTTGCCTGTTAAATGTAAAGGCAAAACAACCCCCAAATACGCAAAGGGCCAGTAAATTAATGCAGTAATACACAGGAAAGAGCCCCTCGCTGCTCTTTGGCATGATTCGAGGAACATCTTGAGGATTGGGGGACTTGTCTGTCAATCGCCTTTTCCGTGCAGATGGAAAAAGCCCTTGCATGATTCGATCACCGATGGGACCTCGCGCCCCCACAGTTTGCGTTCGAAACTTTGGGGTATATACAATATTGGTCTGATGATCGAGCTTCGAGGATGGAGTTTATGCATAATTACATGTTAACGTTGAGCTGGGGAAGACTTTCTTGACTTGACTTCTAAGTGTTGGGCAAACGTTTAAACACTTAGAAGTGAAATGGGTTGTCGTGGGCGAGTTATTCAACATGCCTCGGCATTCTTCATGGGTGAAACGGTCAAATAGGATATTTCTTGACCACCAAGAATTTCCTTTCGTCGTTACCCCAGATTGACAAGTCACTACCGGCGGTAATGACAGTGGGCGAGAGATCGTCACAATCCGGGGTATTTCCAGATCATCCACCAACCACGGCATCTATTCCAAGCTAATTCCACCAATGATAGACACTCATGACATTCGATCTTTTCCGAACGCAACATCATCTGAACTCGATTGTTTCACATACTCTCATGATGCAAGGTTTCATACTCAGAAGGTAAATTGTTACTCCAATAGACGCCGTGAGACTCGTGATGGCATCTCCAGAAAGGGAAATTGAAGCCATAGACTCCGGGGTCCGAGTGCTGAATTGGGGATTGGTGTCTTGCGTGCTACCATGAGGAATAGTAGTATTGGGACTCTAATGACAGTGATGGATTTCTATAAAGACTCGTGAAACTTCGCGGTAATAATATCCAAATTATTGAAAACATCAAGCTCTGGCTTTCTTAAGTGATCACCTCTGACTTACAATCACAAGCATCATGAAGTTCACTTCAGCCCTCACCACTGTCTTCGCCACCTTGGCACTCGCTTCTCCACTTGAGAGCCGCGATGCCCTCCTCAAGCGCCAAGCTGCGGAGTCTTGCACTGTCGGATACTGCACCCAGAACGGCGGTACCACTGGCGGTGTCAAGGGCTCGACTGTGACTGTCACCACAGTCGCCGCTCTCATTGAAGCTGCTAAGCGCACTGAACCTCTCACCATCATTGTCTCTGGCAAATTGACAGGCAGTGATAAGGTTCGACTTGCATCTGACAAGACCATCATTGGTGCTTCTGGAAGCTGTAAGTCAACCCCCTTTTACTCTTCGAAGTCTAGACTAATGACTTGTAGCCATCACTGGTGTTGGCTTCTATGTTCGTCGCGTGAAGAACGTTATTCTTCGAAACCTCAAGATCGCCAAGGTTGATGCTTCCAACGGCGACGCTATTGGTATCGATGAGTCTACCAACGTTTGGGTTGACCACTGCGATCTCTCTGGTGACTTGAGTCTTGGAAAGGATGACCTTGATGGTCTTCTTGATATCTCTCATGGTGCTGACTGGATTACCGTCTCCAACACCTACTTCCACGACCACGTGAGTTCCATACCCTCTAACAGAACTAACGCTGTGACTAACCACTTAACTACAGTGGAAGGCTTCTCTGATCGGCCACTCCGACAGCAACGCCTCAGAGGACACGGGCAAGCTCCACATCACCTATGCCAACAACTACTGGAAGAACGTCAGCAGCCGCACGCCCCTGATCCGCTTCGCTACCGTCCACATCGTCAACAACTATTGGGACGGCATTCTCCTTTCCGGCGTCAACACCCGCATGGGCGCCCAAGTTCTCGTCCAGAGCTCTGCTTTCGCCAACTCTGTTGAGCGTGCTATCTTCTTTGCTGATTCCAAGGAGACTGGTTATGCTGTTGTTGAGGATGTCGACCTTGGTGGTTCAGTCAACTCTGCTCCTAAGGGTACTCTTACTTCTGCTTCGCTTCCTTACAAGGTTACACTTTTGGGATCTGGAAAGGTTGCTTCTACTATTCCTGGCACTGCTGGTCAGAAGCTGTAAGAAGAGATTTACGGAATCGCAGGTAGTTTATGGGGATGTGTGGAGATTAGCAAGATTCCATGGGCTTGGGAGGCGGGGAGACTGAGTACGTAGAACAAATTGAATCTGAGGGACATTCCTTCACTATGTCTTCGACCTCTACTGCGAGTAATGCATATGTCTCGAGGGCTCATAGCTACTTCAAGCATTGTAAAATATCCTGGTCACACAGAAGTGATAGGATATGTAAGATTAATGGCCATTTGCATGTAAGATCGGTTCAGCCATGTCGAAGAAGAATAGATACCATGATAAGACCCCCGCACAACCTACCTTCACGATGTCAGGGTTGAAGTAGGTTGCCTTGATAATTTTCATGATTGTCCCCAGGTCTTGTCATACTGGTGAGAGCGAACAGTAGTTTAACCAACAAGCTTAGGACCAATGTCATACATAGAAACATCGTCCAAACCGACAGACAAAGTAACCTTCTTTCCATCACTGCACCGAAGCCTCATCGTAACGGTAACATCCTCATCGGAAGGCGTGAAGTCAACATGATAGGGCTGGTATGTACCTAGGTTCGTAAAGTCGAGGCGCCACTGAGCTATCGCCCTACTCTCTTGCAGAACTTCGATGACGCAGATGGTGCTTTGTTCCTTAACAGGCGCTGGAGTATTGAAGACAGTGGCGTAGGCGGTGAGACGGTAGAGGCGCTCGGTGTCGAGACCGTTGACGGTTTGGTTCAGTTGATTGCCGCCCATGGCTACGGAATCATCCACATCGTATTGGCTGTTTCGGTTGGCGATCGTCTGGAAGGGGTTATGGGTAAGACTTACACGTATTTGTTGCCGGAGTGAGCTCGTTCAGGGTTGTTCTTGATATCACTGGTTCGAACACTCCAGTCGGTGTTGGGGCTATCCTCAAAGTCACCATTCTGGATGTAGTTCGTGGGCTCAGGAGCTTCAGAAGTAGTAGTCGCAGCTTCGCTGGTGACTGCAGAGGTAGCAGTGGTGAAGCCAGTAGTCGCAGTAGCAGTATCTGATTCAGTGAAAGTAGTCACCGTAGTCTCAATCGCAGAGGTCTCAGTAGCAGTCGCAGGGTCAGTGCTCAAAGTTTCAACGCTGGTAGTCGCCGTCGCGGAGGGCAGACCAGTCGTAGTCGATCGATCGGGACGGCACAACGGACGAGCGCTAGCAGGGAGCAGCGCAGCGCCGAGAATGGCGGCCATAGAGATCCAACGCATCCTGGATATTAACGAGAGTAATGTAGCGTTGTAGTATAAACGAGTGTACGAACGGCAAACGTTGGAGAGAGGAAGAAGATTCTTCTGGGAAAGGAGACTACATTTTAAGAATTGGGCCGGACTGAGCTTTAGCTCCGGTCTCCCACATGACGTGAGGCACACTACCTGCCAAGACAATAATTCTGCAAGCAAAGTAAACATTTTGGTGAAGGGTACCTTGCAGACGAAACAATAGTTTCGCGACTCTAGCCAGAAATATCTTAAGAGCCTGTCACCACTAATTAGCGCATCATTGGTCCAGCTGTCATTTGCTGTAGTGGTCAGCTAAAATCGATAGTTCCAATAAATGTCCAGGGGACAGCTCAGCGCTAAGGGCCTTACTCATGGCGCTTAACCAATTTTAGGGCGCTGACGGCGGCTTTGATAAGGATCAGCCCCTAAGCTGAAAATTAGAACGATAACCGATAAGATTCACTCAGGGGAAATCTCCAGCTTTTCTTCCAACGCTCACAAAGGCCTGGCGATCAATTGAGTTATTCAGTTCCGTTTCGCTTTTTTATTCTCTCTTCTGACATTTTGCGTGTTTTCTCCTTCTATACTTGGCTTCGGGCTGGCGGTGGATCAGAATGCAGAGATCTATCCAGAAGGCAATCGTTTGGCTGGGAGCCATCTTCGTCGCCTACCATTTCTTTGCACTTGTTTTCGCAGGACGTGGCTCGCGAAGTGGTTACTTAAAAGCAGTTTCACAGCAAGCCCCCGCTAAGCTAAGAGGTGACCCGCAAAGAGCCGCAGCAATTGTCGAGGCATTTCGATTTTCGTGGGAAAAGTATGAGCAATTTGCTGCGCCTCATGATACGTTATTGCCTATCAGCGAGACCTATGAAGATGATCGGTAAGTTCATGAACCTTGATTGGTTATCAAAAGTTACTGAGTTATGATAGGAATGGTTGGGGCGCGACAGCCGTTGATGGGCTGAGTACGGCCATTATCATGGAGGACGCTGAGATCGTGGATAAGATTCTCAGACAGATCATGCTTACAGATTTCACCAAGACTGTTGTGCCTAACCAGCCTATATCCCTCTTTGAAACGACCATTCGCTATCTAGGCGGTCTTTTATCCGGTATGCTTCTAGAGAGCTGGCGACTTGGTTATTCCACTGACCTTGCCTCTAGCTTATGACCTGTTGTCTGGATCATATAAGCACCTCGCCACGGATATCTATCTAAAGAACAACTTGCTCAAAGTAGCTGTTATTCTCGCAGACAGACTCAGCATCGCCTTCGATACACCTTCTGGCATTCCCGACGATGACATCATCTTCAACCCTAAGCTCCGCCGCTTCGGCAACATTGACAACTCCATCACTTGCTTCGGCACACTTGTACTCGAATGGACTCGATTAAGTGATTTGACTGGTAACCAGACCTACGCGAAGCTTGCACAGAGAGCCCAAGATCATTTAATCCATCCCAAGACGAAGCAGTCCTTCACACTTCCAGGCCTGATCGGCACGTATGTGAAGCTCAAGGATGGATACTTTGGTGATTACCAAGCGGGTTGGGGCGGTGGCTCGGATAGCTACTATGAGTATCTGATCAAGATGTATGCATACGATCCGGTTGCTTTTGCGGAGTATGGGGAGAGCTGGATCAAGGCGGCTGAGTCGTCGATGCTGTATCTGGCTTCTTCACCATCGACAAGGCCTGATCTAACGTTCCTTGGAGAGATGCGTGGAGATACAATGATTCCCATCTCTAGTCACTGTAAGTCACTTCCACCAGAGTAGGCTGGAAGGACGCGCTAACCTCAACAGTGGCAAGTGTTTGTGGCGGCTCGCTGATTCTGGGTGGGCTTCTTCTACAGAACCAAACCTTCGTTGACTTTGGCGTAAAGCTCTCGAAGTCATACTATGAAGTCTACCGTCAAAGTCCAAGCGGTATCGGTCCCGAACTCTTCCGCTGGGTCGATGACGGCCGTCAGCCCCTCGCAAAAGCATCATCCAAACGTCTGCCTGCTCCAAAATGGCAATCCTTCTACGAAAAGAGCGGCTATTACCATACCAATGCCGAGTACATCCTCCGCCCAGAGACAATCGAAAGTCTGTACTACGCCTACCGTGCCACTGGTGATCGCAAGTACCAAGACTGGGCATGGGAGGCATTCGAGGCTTTGAACAGGATGTGCAAGGTTGAGGGAGGCTATACTGGCTTGAAGAGCGCCATGAAGACGAAAGATGATAAAACGAGGAAGTTTGTAGATAAGATGGAGAGTTTTTGGCTGGCGGAGACGTTGAAGTATTTGTACTTGATGTTTGCGGAGGATTCGGAGCTGCAGGTTAGGAGTGATGGGAAGATGAAGTATGTGCTTAACACAGAGGCTCATCCGCTACTTATAAGAGGGAAGTAGTTTGATTCTTAGGAAAGAAAAGAAATAGAGACTGATTTTTAACGTTGATTGTGCCTACTTGGTTTACATATCTAGCCATGCTGGTAGCATGAAAGTTGAAACCTTCCAAATCAACAGATTGTGTCAATCACGTCAATGATAAAGGAACTAAATCTTAGTAAGACACCATTTGGTATCTCTTTGAAGGTCTGGTATTATTTTGTGAAGCAAAGTGATGCCCTTAAAGCCAAGCGATTCTCTTGAAGCAACAGGGCTACGTCATAGAGACAAGTCGAGTTCTTCCTTATTGACCTAACTTACCCTACATTACCTCTAGCGTTGTCCAGTCGGCACTTATATTGAAGCTAAAGTCCACCGTGAAAAAATTGCCTTGGAATGTTAAATCAAGTCTCACAAGTTTTTCAAGCGTGGTAGATGCTATTTCGCTCGCATAGCCGTCTTTCACCTGAGCAGGATAAATTATGCGCGCCACTTGAGTGCAATGCTACTCGAGTCAACATTCCACACAAATGCAAAATACTTAGGCGCCGTCAATTATGCATATCGCTATGCATACGTACACAAAACCCTAGACAACCCCCAGCTTTACACACGGCACATCTGGGGTAAACCTCTCAACTCCCGAGGTCCCCAACCAACCCGCCAAAAAGAATCAACCACCTTACTTATCCAGTAATGATCATCAGCGCACATGATGCCCCCAGACAATCTTATATCCACTGCAATTTTTGCGCGCAAATAAAAGCACAGCGTTTGGGGGAAAGGGCGGAGTACAGAACCTAAATTCATAGTTTGGGCCGGTGCGTGTAACGAAACATCTGCAGGGGTCGGTTTGCCACCCCAGAAGGGATGGAAATGGACGATCCGGGGTAATAACTACCGAATGACGTCGAAAAAAAAAGTAAATGGCTTGCCAAGCGACAGAATGGGAATGATTGATGAGAGGTCCGTGGACTAATTGAGGCAATTGAGGACATTGGGTGGAGATCGTGAGGGAGCCAAGGTTGTTCAGTTTGGAAAGATATGCGGTGTATATAAAGGACGAGAGTATCGCGACCATTGATCTCGGTAGACATCACCAACGGCTCTCTCATCTCTACGCCAAGGCCATTGAAATTCTTCACCATGTTACCCCGTCTTCAGTCCCTCTCCCTAGCCCTCCTCTCCCTCGCCACAGGCATCCATTCCCACGAAGCCCTCTCCTCCCTCAACGTCCGCAACCTCGAAGACATACGCAGCCACATCACCCTCCCCTCCACCTCCAACGGTCACCCCATCACCTGGCGCAGCAGCGATCCCTCCATCATCAGCCACGATGGTCTCGTGAAGCGTCAACCCACCACCTCGGACGTTCTCCTCGTCGCGTCCCTCGAAGTAGACGGCCAACTGCACGAGCGCGAGTTCAACGCTTCTGTTCGTCAGGCCGTTCAGCAAGATCCCTATGAGGCGTATGCGTTTGCGTACTTTACGGGTAATACAAAGGAGGGGGAGAAGATCTACTTTGCTGCTAGTAAAGGGAACAATGCGTTGGATTGGCAGGAGCTCAATGGCGGAAAGCCGGTTATTGCGTCGAATTTGGGTACCAAGGGGCTGAGAGATCCTTTTGTTATTCGATCTGTTGAGGGGGATAAGTTTTTCATGATCGCGACGGATTTGTCGATTGGCAGTGGAACTTCTTGGGGCGATTCAGTCCGCAAGGGGAGCTTGTACCTTGAAATCTGGGAGTCTGATGATCTTGTTACGTGGTCTGCGCAGCGACACGTCAAGGTTTCTCCCGACAACGCCGGAAATACCTGGGCGCCTGAGGCGTTCTGGGACGATGAGAAGAACTCATACGTTGTCTTCTGGGCATCATCGCTGTACAACACGGCTGATCACTCAGACAACTCTTATCATCGCATGCTCTACTCTCTCACCCGCGACTTCGTCACCTTCTCCAAGGCCGAGATCTGGCAGGACAGCAAGACCTCTCGCATCGACACCACTGTTCTCAAGTCTGGTAATTCATTCTACCGCTTTACTAAGGACGAGGCATCGGCGAGTGGCTGCACAGACATCATCCAGGAGAAGTCTTCCAACCTGCTTGCTCCCGTCGACGGATGGACCCTTCAAGCTACATGCATTGGCAAGAACGCTGGTCTTCAAGCTGTCGAGGGTCCTACTGCCTTCAAGGGTAACGCCGGTGATGCTAATGGCGAGAAGTTTTACCTTTTTGTGGATGAGTATGGTGGCAAGGGCTATGTACCCCTTGAGACTAGCGATTTGGATAAGCCGAATTGGAAGGTTTCGGCGAACTATAAGCTTCCTACGAGCCCGAGACATGGAACGGTCATTCCTATTACTAAGAAGGAGCATGAGAAGCTGATGAGTGCTTTTGGTGCTTAATTAAATGGTAGCTGAGTGGGAATGGAAAGGTAGAAAGACAATCGATACTGTTTTTGATCATAGCTCATATGAGTCTAACTGATTTTGCGGACCGGCTTCCCCGATGTGCAGCACGTTGCCCCCCTTGGCCATCCACCCAGCGCTAACTACTTAATCCACGGATGCAAACGTACTACCCGACGATCACCCCAATGGCATCATAATACCCCTCATTAATGACCGTGCATCATACGTAGTAATTCATGGGGTAAATGGCCCATGCCAAGGCTCCCGCATATGACTCTAAGAGCTCCAATCACAACACTCAATTATCCTGCAAACCCCTCAATCATGCAACTCGCCATCACCATGGATAAATTACAAACTCTCGTGAAATGGCCCTGGCATTTCGAGGATCATGACGGCATTTCACGCGGAAATAATAGTTCTCCACCAATACGGATTGCAGGTGTTGATGCATTTCGGCATATTCGGGAGGGCATCCGTTGTGGGCAGATCTGCAGTCTGTTTGCAAAGACATATAAGATGTTGGGCTCTACAGCGACCATTGTGAAGCATTGAAAGGGTATGCAGCAAGTATGAAGTTGTCAAACTTTTTTGTCGCAGCCCTTGCGGCTAGCACTCATGCCCAAAATGTTCTCCCTCGCGGCACCCGTCCATCCAACATTCTCGACTCCCGAGCCCTTCTGCAAGACATAGTAACATTTGACGAACACTCCCTCTTCATCCATGGCGAGCGCGTAACAATCTTCTCCGCCGAAATCCACCCGTTCCGTCTTCCCGTCGCATCTCTGTACCCAGATCTCTTCCAAAAGGTCAAAGCCATGGGGTTCAACATGGTCTCGTTCTATGTTGACTGGGCACTTCTTGAAGGTAAACCTGGAGAGTTTAGATCTGAAGGCGCGTTGGATTTGCAGCCGTTCATTGATGCGGCGCATGAGGCGGGGATTTTTCTGCTTGCGAGACCGGGGCCGTATATCAATGCTGAGGTCTCTGGGGGTGGATTCCCGGGATGGTTGCAGAGAGTGAAGGGGCTTTTGAGAACGAATGCTACCGACTATTTGGAGGCGACAGACAAGTGAGTTATCAGAAATCCAATGGCAATTTAGTACTTACCTAGTCTAGTTATGTTGCCCACGTCGCCAAGATCATCGCAAAAGCTCAAATCACCAATGGTGGGCCGGTTATTCTGTACCAACCGGAGAATGAGTACAGTGCTGCGCAGGGAACACCTTTCCCTAACCATGATTACCTGAAATATGTCAATGACCAAGTTCGCAAGGCTGGGGTTGTTGTGCCTCTTATTAACAATGATGCTTGGCCAGGAGGTACTGGAGCTCCTGGAACGGGACCTGGCGCCGTCGACATTTATGTAAGTCTGTACAGGGCTTTACATTAATATGTGCTAACATTGACAGGGACATGATGGATATCCTGTTGGATTTGACTGCGTGAGTCTTCCAGCCTCGGCGGTACTGACGGCGCTGACCAAATATAGTCAAACCCGTACAACTGGCCCAAGGATGGTCTTCCGACGACGTGGCATGCCGAGCATGAGAAGATCAGCCCCAACACACCGTATTCAATCGTTGAAGTGAGTATGTGTAGCGCCTCGGATAGATGGCGATTGACAGTTTGTAGTTCCAAGGCGGAGCCTTTGATCCACCAGGTGGCTACGGCTTCAGCAATTGTTACGAACTCACCAACCACGAATTCGCTCGCGTCTTCTACAAGAACAACCTTGCTGCTGGTGTCACTATATTCAATATCTACATGGTACGTCATATCCACTTATCAAGTAGGCTGCGGCCTTGACTAACAGTATAGACTTGGGGTGGCACGAACTGGGGTAACCTTGGCCACTCTGATGGCTATACCTCTTACGATTATGGAGCAGTGAGTAACTCGCCACAAACAATGCACGGGAAACTCACCAGAACATCTGTAGGCAATCAAAGAAGACCTAACAATAACCCGCGAGAAATACTCTGAGATAAAGCTCCAGGGCCAATTCCTCCGTGTCTCACCGAACTACGCCATCGCAGAAGCAAGCAACTTCACAACCTCAAAGTACACCGACAACAAAAACATCGCCGTTACAGCGCTTACAACCAAGAAAGATGATGCATTCTACGTTGTCCGGCACGCAGACTATCGTACCACCGACTCAGCATCTTATAAACTCAAGGTCAAGACGTCCGCTGGAACTTTGACTATTCCTCAGCTTGGCGGGTCCTTGTCGCTGCATAGACGCGATTCAAAGATCCACGTTGTAGACTATCCTGTTGGCAAGTTTCAGTTGCTGTATAGTACTGCTGAGGCGTTTACGTGGAAGGTCTTTGGCGATAAGACTGTTCTTGTGCTTTATGGTGGAGCGGATGAAGTTCATGAGGTTGCGGTCAAAGGACAAGAGAAGTTGAAGGTTGTTGAGGGTGATGGTGTGAAGATTGAGAAGAAGAAGGGCGCTGGGGTGTTTCAGTTCAAAACTAGCACGAAGCGTCGTGTTGTGCAGGCTGGATCTCTTTACATCTACCTCTTGGGTAAGTCTTTGCATGGCTCTTTGATGGCTTTGCTAACATGTTTAGATCGCAATGCTGCGTACAAGTATTGGGTGCCTACTCTGCCAAGTAAGAAGAGTGGAGAGTATGGATCCTCCGTGATGAACCCAGACGCCGTCATCATCAACGGTCCATACCTTGTTCGATCTGTTGCCGCCGAAGGCTCCAAGCTTTCTGTCCAAGCCGACTTCAACACCACTACACCAGTTGAGATCATCGGTGCGCCAAAGGGAGTTTCTCGCTTGGCCATCAACGGCAAGGAAACGACGTTCACAAAGTCTAAGCTTGGGAACTGGGTAGTTAACCCAGACATCAAGCTTCCCTCTGTCAAAGTCCCTGACCTCAAGTCGTTGGATTGGCACTATGTCGACGGCCTCCCTGAAGTGAAGAAGGACTACGACGATGCCACGTGGCGTACCGCTGATATCAAAAAGACGTTCAACTCAAAGTGGCCCCTCAACAACTCTGTGTCTCTGTACTCCGGCGACTACGGCTTTAACGCTGGTGCCCTAATCTTCCGAGGCCACTTCACAGCATCTGGATCAGAGTCCAAGCTCAAACTATGGACATTCGGTGGTCGCGCTTACGGTAGCTCAGTCTGGCTCGACGACAAGTTCGTCGGATCCGTCACAGGCGGAGGCAACAACAACAACGACACATCAACCTACAAACTTCCCAAGACCTCAATGGGCAAGAAGCATGTGATTACAGTCATCGTGGACAACATGGGTCTCAATGGGAACTGGGTCCCCGGCGCCGATGAGACAAAGCAACCCCGTGGAATTCTCGACTGGCACATAACTTCAGACTCTGGAAAGGAGACGAAGGTGTCAAAGTGGAAAATCACGGGTAATCTCGGCGGGGAGAATTACAAGGACAAGTTCCGTGGTCCTCTCAACGAAGGCGGCTTTTTCTTCGAGCGCCAAGGCTATCATCTCCCATCCCCTCCGCTAACCTCTTTCAAACCCGGCTCCCCCTTCAAAGGCCTCTCCAAGCCTGGCGTGTCGTTCTTCACGGCCAAACTGCCCCTTAACCTCCCTTCTTCAACACACGACATTCCTCTATCATTCACCTTCAAGAACAACACTTCCAGCACAGGAGCCTACCGCGCTATCCTCTACGTAAACGGTTTCCAGTACGGAAAGTACGTCGCCAACGTAGGACCGCAGAAAACTTTCCCGGTCCCTGAGGGAATTTTCAACTACAAGGGTGATAACTGGATCGGCATCGCGCTCTGGGCGTTAGAGAAGAGCGCCAACGTCGATGGGCTGAGTCTAACAGCTGGTGTGCCTGTCCAGACCGGTCGAAAGCCTGTGAAGGTGGTCGAAGGGCCGAAGTATTCGAAACGCCAAGATGCTTATTAGTGAAGGGTGCAACGTTTCTTTTCAATTGGTGGCGCCGTATAAGGTTTTTGCTATATTTAGTCTGAGTGTCTAGTGGTTGGTTCGGCCCTACGGTATCATCCGTGGACCAATTGAGGCTGCTCTATTCCCCTTGGAGACGGGAGTGATTTGCGTGCCTTGCTGTCAAGGAAATTCGCCAAGGCTTGCGTGGCCTTCGGCTTGGAGATGCCGTGATCTCCACTGTGCCAAGTGATGAGTTCCATGTGATGCTCTGTTTCTTCACCCATTTCTACTCTCAACGGTATCTTAACAAGCTCAGTAGATAGCATTTTGTCAATATCATGTCTTTTATATATCAGATCCAACTTTGAATGTCATTGTAGGGCTATCCTACAGTGAACAGGGTTGCTGCGCCTCACGGGATGATCGAATCGTGGATACCCCAAGCCTCGGCTGCAGCGGCCCTCAAAGTGGAGCCCGGCACCGACTAAGCGGTCGGAAGGCCCGAGCATCTGTCACTCTACGTACGTAACGTCTCCTAAATTAAGAAGCCACTTTCTTTCTTTCTTCGTTTTTTCTCCCTTTTAACATCTCTCTTTGTCCTGCCAAGCGACAGGTTTGCAGTGACTCACCGGTGTAATGATCTGTTCTTCGTTTCTTTCGCGTCTTGGCTTTCCATGTGATACTTCCGTGCTCCGTATATAACCAGCTTCTCAAGCTTCATTCGTAAGTTCTCACGCAAGTCACTATGCGAACTCCATTGACGGAAGAAGAGTCTTTCCTATACTTCTCACGATGGACGCCCCGATTATGATGAAGCAGTACGATACTGCTCCAAAGGCAGCCCTGCCTCATGCTCTCCCCCCAACCGAGCTATCCGTCCCAGGCCCCGACTCGGTCACCCTCGCAAAGAAGCGCTCCCAATGGTCTTGTATCGACGACAACCGCCTCCGAAACAATCTCTTCGCCGCCGTCGGTTTTCTCGAGCTAGCCAACGCAGGCGACTTTGCCGCCAACGTATGGAACGACGTCCCCGTCCCCATTTATGCCATCGTCTTCATGGCAATCGGCGGAACATCTGCCTTCGTCCTCTCAATCTGCGCATTCTTCGACTCAAGAAAGGCTTGGAGAAATATCAAGTTTTTGCGACAGCAGAAACAATATCTCGAGACGGAGAAGGAGAATCTACCTGCAGGAGCGGATTCGAGGGGTCTTGATGTTTTTATCGAGATTACGACGAGGGAATTACGAATTGAGATTATGAATCGATGGGCGATGGACTTGTTGATGGGAGGGGGTGCGATGCTGATCAGCATTGGTACATACATGGCTATTGGCGGTGCGAACAGAAAGGTTTGGCATGCGAGTAACATCCTGTCCGGATATCTCGGCAATGCTCCCATCGCGTTATTCGGTCTCATCAGTGCGATTTGGGCTTCCATGGTTGTATCCAAGATGCAATCTCACGTCACAATCGCGAAAAAAGAACTTCAAGGTTCACAATCACTTCCGTTGTTGAAGCAGAGATGTTTCAACGTTCAGCTGTTTTTCGTCCTCAACGGCATCGCGAATGTTCTTGGCGGAGTTGGTTCAATGATCACAGCTGAGAGGTGGTGGGGCTATTGTATCCTCATTCCCGTCATTATCACTTCGATCTTTTGCAACGTTTGGTGGCGACACAGAGTTGGATATGATCGACCTTGCATATCTGCTATACCGCCGCTGACCACTGATAACATCGTTGAGGCGCTCGAGTCGACTTCTCAACTGCGACAAACAATTCAGGACGGCGCTGGCGTCGACCTTGAGCAGATATTTGGAGATGAGGTCACGCTGCAGGATGTCTTGAAGTTGTTTGTGAAGCACGACCTCTTTGAGCAGTTCACTCTGCGATTAGTAGCTAACAAGAAGATTGGCCACTTATTCGTCAAGGCGCAGGAGCTTCGAGTGCAAGTCAGTGTCGCTAGCATTCTGGATTTAGCAGAAGAACATCACCCTCTCATTGCAGCAGCAGCATTGCGATTCTTGAAGAAGCAAGGACCCAAATACTTGTTGCACCATGAGAGGTTTCTGATTGAAGTTTTGGGAACATATCTGAACCAGGAGAAGAAGAGCCAGACGGTAGAAGTCGAGAACTAAGGTTAGAAATGTGTCGTATGTATATTCTTTGGTGCTGGTGCGTCGTGGATTCGATGGTATAGACTTTCCTGGCGGGACTTGCAGGTCAAGCTGGACTTTTAGAACTTTCATAATTCCCAATTGACTTTTTTTCAATGCAATTATTCCTCCCCGGACTTTCGATAAGACTGCAGGCATATTATGTACCAACTTATAGCCTGGAAGGCCCTGTGTATCAACCGAAAACGAACTCTCGATAATTCTCAGCAATCTTCCCAACGCCTTCTTCTAATCCCCATCTCTTGACCTCACAGATCACACGGTACATCTCCTCAATTTCATTATCCATCCTCTCACCAGCCGTATGGAGATCGCTCTCAACCAGTATCCGATTATCTGGCACTAGCCTTATCGCATCTTCCGCCTTTTTCCTCTCTTCATCCGACCGCAGGTTGTTGGTTTTTGAGAATGAGAAGAAGATCTTGGCAGGGATAGATGGCTTGAGATATTGCCTGACGGCGTCGGATTTACCGCTGAATGAGTGAAGACAGATTCGTGGAGGGTAGGGTTTGGGAGCTTCTGCCGCCTGTGGTTCAGCTTTTCCCTCTTTCCTCTCTTTTTCCCTAGAGCGCCGACTGCGAAGTTCATGACCCTTCCAGCACTCTGTCAAAGAATCGTAAAGAATTCCATGGACTTGCACCCCGTGAACACTAACGGGTCTTACAAGCTCCCCTGCGAGTCTGAGATGCGCCATGAAAACAGCCTTTTGATGAGCGATGTTGACACGATGTTGACTTAGTGGCCTCCCCTGACGACCTCCTGGTGTCCGATCTGGATCAGGTTCTGGCCTTGGATCCGTCCACTGGACAGGCAACCGGAAGGGTTTATCAAGCCCAATCTCTCCGACCATCGCGTATGGGTCTTCGATCAATCGCGCTCTAGTCTCAGCGATGAAAGAAGAGAGTGCTGTCGGTACGGGGAGGTCGCGCCAGAAAGCTGGATCTGTTGGAGCTGGAGAGAGCACCGCTTTGTAGTGTTGCTCCTTCGCAGCCTCAACGTCCTCGGATGGCATGTACGTCGCAGTCTCTAATGAATCGTCAAATAGTTCATGACAGAACCACGGATGTCTTCCATAACCCGCGATAACTGTTGTTTTGTCCTCAGCAAAGCTTTTCGGACCTTTTATCCCATGGGTTTTAACGATCGAGGAGATAAGAGGCTGATCTTGAGTCCGCGTTGCCATAATCGCTACAGCCCGAGATTTCATGTTTGGTAAGTTCGATATCGAGTTTACGCGTTCGCCAAGATGATTGTGAGCGTCGAAGACTCCGAGATGCCAAGGGAATGGCTCTGCGTTCTCGGGCAACGGCTCTGATGCCGCCCCTTCTTTGCGGTCGTGCATACACATCGTGGTGGCTCTTCTTCTATCAACACTGGCATTAAGTCGTATTGTTTCTCGTACCGAAACGACTAAGTTAGGATTTCTCAGTATCCGAGGATATTATAAGACACTGATCGATGAGTCACGCTAGAAATGAGTCATCTTGCCTGTCAGCATATAGACGCGATGGTGGATCAAGCCTATCATCAGCTTTGCACAGCCTCATACATCTAATCCGTGCATATCTGGGTTGAATCATCATATATCAAGAAGGCTTCTATTTTATGTCCAATCTGCAACTCACTTGCTCTGAGCTATTTACTATGGCTCAGTCCCCTTCAAATTATATGCCCTCCAGATCTCTTTAGTGACTTTTGGCAGCGTTGTCAGCTGTATAGGAAGTTCTACATCATCTAAACACTCTCTTCTGAGAAAAATAATTCTGTTGACATTCACATGTTGCAAATAATACAAACATTGATAACGGATTGCTATCAGGACGAGGAAAGTATCCAAGGACGACAGGTTCAGTACTGGACCGACATTACACTTGCAAGAACGCAAGACAAAGATATTACAGGAGCCTCACAACCTTACTTCGGATTAAAGAGAAATACTGAGGGAAAGGCGCCCTCTGCTCATAATCGCAAGAGCAGCAGAGTTTGGTGCTTACGTCACATGATCTCACGACGTCAGCTTGCTCAGCCATCATCATGATTATGCGCCTACGGACTTCGCATTCAGTTGTCCGTCCTATGGACTTGGCAAAGCATTCCGAATGTCTTTAGTGGACAGGAGACTATGGATTGCAAGCTTGAGTTCACACATCGGATTGCAATTTCGCATTCGGGTCACTCAATATTTTGCGGTTGTTTTCATCTGCGAGATTTGAGTCTATTCTTGCTTCTACTCACTAGCACAGTCCCCTTGCACGGCATTCCGTCTTAACACTGGAAGCCACCATGGCCTGCTCTGGATCGTTTTGTGCTCCCAAGGCTCGCTTTCGCTTATGTTTCAATCATAATCATGCGCAGAATAAGTGCCAACTTCAATCTATAGGACATATGAACTTGAGTATATAAGCTATATCAAGTCCTCGTCATTAGGGCCAACTATTCAATCCTCATCCCATCAGCAACACTCAAATCTGCGATCCCAACAGCCATATCTCGTATCCTTACATTCTGCCTCACCAGCATCACTACCACCGCAATTATGAAAGCTTGGAATACAGTTATGCTCACCATGGGGCTCTTCTCGCCCCTTGCATACGCCAAGACATCTTGGCCAATGCCAAAGAGAGGCAGCTACAATATTGAAGACTTTACCTTCGACTCCCGGGAGATTATCGACTCTCTCAACATCAGCTATCAGACCCTCGGCGAGCTCAAAATCAATCCAGATGGATCCAACAACGCCGTTGTTCTCCTCCATGGCACCACTGGTTCTAGCGCTCAGTTCCTCGTCGAGGAGTTCGCTGGTGCTCTCTTCAATCCAGGCCAGCCTCTCGATGCCAATGAGTACTTCATTATCATGCGCGATGCCATCGGTCACGGCAACTCAAGCAAGCCCAGCAACACTGGCCTTCGCGCCTCGTTTCCGAAGTATCAGTATCCGGACATGATCCGAGCGGACCATCTTCTGCTAACTGAGCACTTCAAACTCAACCGGACCCGTCTGACACTTGGTGTCTCCATGGGCGGTATGCACACGTGGATGATGGGTGCAGAATACCGTGGCTTTTCGGATGCCTTGATGCCTATTTCCTCCTCTCCGGTTGAGATAGCTGGACATAATCGTCTGTTTCGCAAGTTCATCACTGAGCTTATCACCATTGATCCAGCATGGAAAGGCGGTGAATATGACAAGCAACCAGCTGCTGGCCTCGGTGGTGCACTGATGATTCAGCTTGTGCTTCTTTCATCACCTTCATACTGGCAGCGAGCATTCCCGACTCGTGAAGCCGTCGATAAATACGTCGACGAGCAGATCATCCCCCGCCTTGAAGACTTCGATGCCAATGATCAACTCTACGCTTGGAACGCATCTCAGACCTACAATCCTAAAGCCGGTCTCAAGAATATCAGAGCTCCTTTGACTGCTGTCAATACTGCTGATGATTTGCTGAACCCCATTGAACTCGGATTCTTGGAGGATGGTGTCACGAACGACATGACACCTGGATATGGACGCGCAGTCATTGTTCCGGCAGACAATGAGACCACTGGGCACGATAGCTACATCATGGCTGATCTTTGGAAGGACGAGCTTGAGAAGCTTCTTGCTCGATCGGGCGCGTAAGGGTTTACGCTTAGAATGAGAGCTGGTTTTGGTCACAGGACAATGGAACGGAAGACCTGACGATGCAAGCGACATAGAGTCTTAGTCGATCCCCTATAGTTTTAAATCATGTTTGTGAAAATGAGTTTCTGTATCATTGAATACGCCGACTCCATAATATCAACGCGTCAGTGATTCAGGCTTTTGACGTCACGGCGATGTGGTTGATGTATCATGTATGTACTGCGAATGAGATCATGACATCATGAAAGGACCTTGATAGCATCACTACAATAAATACCATTCATCTTCCCTATATCCTATCTAAGCTCATTTCTATTTGCATTACTACTCATTTTCAAATTTCAATAAACTTATACTCAACTATATCGATACCAATTTACAATATGTCTGATTCCAAGCAAGGCGGAGATCTCTTCGACATGGCTAAGGACGGGACATCCAGTAAGTCGCTTCCCACAAATCAACTATGCTCCTAATACTAACTTGACCTTAGTCCCTGGCGATGCCGGCAAGCAAAACACCATCAAGTCCGTCCCCAACCCTCACCAACGCGATGGCGAAGCTGCAGGCGGTCTTGGCTCATCCGACCTAGCTGGTGCAGCAGACAACGCTGTCCTTTCAGCGTCCGAAGGTCGGGAATTTGGTGTTGGTGAGGGTATCAGTGCGACTGGTCACGATATTCCACAGTCTGTAACTGGAAAGCCTGGTGGTCGGGGAGGAACACAGGGAAAGGAGGAGATCAGAAGAGATACCGGCGCTTTTGCGAATAGGGAGAACTAGGACAATATAATGACATACAAAAGCTATTCTAAAGACTACCTTTGCAAGCCAGTGATTCATATAAATAGTCGTTGTTATTTCTTACCTACCAGGTCAGACGGCTGCAGTTGATACGGAAGTGAAATCTTGGCTCCCCATGATCTACTTGGTAGCAACCGCGACATGAGCCCGGAACATAATCCGATTCTTCCCACCCTCAAGCCTCTCGAAACCTTCAGTCTGCGTAAGCGCTTCCTTCACGGCTTCAACAGCGGTATCCCAATTCTCTTCATCAGACTCTAGCCATCCCGCCATACCTCCAATAAAGCTCCAAAGCATAGTAGCGAACTTATCGATCTCTCCAACAGTAACATAAACATCCTTCTGTGTGATCGTAACGCTATCTCGCGCAAATCCTCCTTTGACGATCATATCCTGCAGAAAGTCTTTGTCTTCCCATTTATCCAGCCCTTCTGCTGGAAGAGGGGTACCAGCCGGTCGAGTCTTTTTCGCCGCGGCCAGGATGGAGGGAATGGTCGGCGTTCGGGCCCACGAGTTGAGGATCGCAACGCCGCCTGGCTTCAAGGTACGATAAATTTCCTTCAGGGCATCCACCCCGTCGTTTGGAAGAACGTACAGAAGCCCGTTGCCAATGCAGTGAGTGAAGGTCTCGTCAGGGAAGTCAAGGCTCGCCGCGTCCATCGTAAGAGCCTTGGCAGGCCACTTGTTGGTAGCTATATTCTGTTGGTATAGTTCCAACGCGTGCTCTTCGATGTCGGTGCCTTTGATGACAATGTTGCTCTTTTTCAGACTGACAACAGCTGCAGTACCTGCTCCGAGGCCGCAGCCAACATCGTGGAAGATGACCTCTGACTCGTCGAATGGTTCGAGGCAGGATAGAGAAGCAGTAGCCAGTCCTTCCATGCCATCACCGACTATCTCGCCATATAGCTCTGGTGTAGGCGCCAATGCCTGCTTGGGTACAAAGGTTTGCTCGATCTCTGGGCCGTGCATGATGTGATTCGGGAGGTAGTAAGGATTTCTGGACTTGATATTTGAGTTCTGTTCAACAATATTGAGACCAACATGAGAGGCAGCATCGCCATGATATACAGCCCTCACAAATGTTTCCGTGATGTATCCGCTTACGGCCTTGCAGGAGCACATAAGTTTCCGATATTTGAGTATCTGAGTAAGCAATCCTAATACTTCCTTCTGTGGGATATCTAACTGAGTTATGACTAGTAGAATCTCTGTTACATGAATATAAGACAGTTGCTTCCATATTGACTGCAGCACAATCACCCCGATAGGTAACATTGACGCTGAAAAAACGCTTGTTTGCTTTACTGACGTGAGAGAGATACCTATTTGAGGCCAATACAGTCAGCAGTAGATATAATGATTAGTTATCGACCGACATAAGTGTGCCCAGCGGAAAATGGATCACTAATCAACCGAGTTCTTGCATCGGGTGTTTGATTCTAAGGGGCTATCAATAGGCATATTGTCTGAGTTATGAGCCAGATGTGTTATTTGAAGTTAAGACTTGTGGCTGAGAGCTGATATCAGTGCAGCGAACTTAGGATATACCATCACGACGTTTTAAGATAAGTTTGCAAAGGACTTCAACATGTTATATCGTTCATAACAACAGCTTGTTGCTACAACAACTGTCGCATTGGCCGATAATCAACGCACTGCGAGCGCGATGCGAAGCATAGGCAACATTCTCATTTACTGGGATGTTAAAATTGATACTGTAATGATTACTTACTCTGATCGTGGTCGCTTATCCTTAAGCGGAAACTTTAGCATATTGTCATAACTTAGGTGCAGGAAGATGTCCAATATTTCGAAGAGTTCAGGAATCAATGCCTGGACGGCACTAATCCTTGAAGTTAAGCTAAACATAAATTTCTAAGGGAGAAGATCTATTTTAGACTCTACCTTTCAATCGGCCTTTCGAGCCATAAGACGTCTTACCTACACCCTACACATTTGGTACCTAATGTGAGGCTACTGTTTCTGGCTACCTACCCTATTGACACGTTTTTGTGACTGCCGTTAAAAGTTTCCTCTTCGAGGCACTCCCTTCGATGGAAACTGAGGAGATATAGGTAAAGGTTTCTCAGCTTAAGCCGTCTTTCGCACTCAGATTCAATGAGGTCTAGTGCTCACGCGATTACCCCAGGTTCCCCTCATGGCGAATCTGGATTTTGCTCACGAGGATGTAAGCGGGAATAATTGCGAGGATATGACGTAACTGGGTTGGTTATCTGCCAAGAGATCAAGCAACAATGAAAGGGCGGGCGTAAAAGTGGCAGTATTCCCGGTGACGTCGTTTCTTTGACGACGCCCTCAATTATTGCTCCAATAAGTTACTGCAAAAGCGTTGAGTGATCATCACATAGAAGAGTGCGGCTGGATGGTGCAGCCACTTTATACCCATAAGCTTAATTTAAGGTTGCCGTGCAAAGGGTCTGATACGACTCGGCTGCCTGATCTTTTGACACGAGACAAGGCAAGATCGAGTATCACAATAGTACATGTGGCATTGCTATCCTGGCGAAGATCGCGAATGTCTGAGAGTATCGTGTTGATAATCTGGGGGTCATAGATCAGCGACAATCCGGGGATGATGATCGTGGAGCAACGATGGAGCGAGTGTTTGTCCAATGAAGTGTCCCAACACAGAGAATGTCAGATGACAGACGTGATCAACGCCCGTTATTCAGCACTAATCAATCAAAATGTGTTGATCAAGATCATCACGCGTTATTCATTCCATCTCCGCATTTCAACAAACAAACAATAGGATCAGTCTAAAAATCCCCGCCATCTCAACCAACGGTCTCTCTCTCACCAAGATCGGTCCCGAAGAAACGAAAGTTGCACAAAGCCAAGACCATCCAAGTCCGATCGTTCCGTTTAGGCACCCTTATTCCACCGTCGCACCAACCCTCTCAAAACGGCAAAAACGAGCGTCGATGGTCTCATCCTCTTTCATTACAGTTTAGCGCCATGTCTCGGTGATGTTACACTGCACATATTGTACCCAACACCAAGTTTTTTCCCAACGGCAAATAGATCAAACTTTTCATTCTAGATTTGAGGGATATTTCTCAGTAAATTTACTAAAGTCATTCTCAGACCATAAAGAAGTAAAATGTTCAAAATGGGAGCGCTAGCACGGAGTTCTGTATTTTTTATTTGGATGCCTGGAGGATATCTCCACTTGGAAGGGCAAGAATATGGATGCCTTGGCAAGTGTCTCCACTACGTCATATGTGCCGCTTATCCGATGACGTTTAGGCAGCCGAATTAATCGGTACGTAGCATGTTAAATCCCCCAGACCCCAAATTTCAAGGTGCTCAGCGGCTTTTTGCTAGCGCGTGGAGAACGTCGCGATGATTCGTTGTAGCGGAGAGAGCTTCTCCAATTTTTGGGAGGGATCTCCATGGGGAAAAAGAGGAGGTGAGTTGAGATTGTTGCCGTTGATACTGCTCTCATAACAGAGACTGCAAGACATTGACAGTCGTTCTTCGATATTGGTATCGATTGTGATTGTGAGATACTGTAAAGGATGGAATTATCCGTTGGAATGGAAAGTTACCCTGTCAACTCCCGTGTTCAACATCGGAGCATTCAGTGTAACCCCAGACCAAGACAATAAAGAGAGAGCCCCTGGTTCATTCCGAGACAATAACCTTAACGTTTCCACAATTTCTTGAGTCCATCTCCAAATTCTGGTGGTCAGATATATCCAAAGGTTGCATGTGGTGGATACGCTTAAACGCCCGCCCACCATCATCCTCTTCCTTAGACTGGCTCACAAGATGGGGATGAACCGGGGATGAGCGATGATCCTATCCAAACTCATCCGCCCCAGGTCTCACCCGCATTCATTCTCAATTGCCAAGTTATTTAACCTTACCCTTGGCCTCTGTCTTTTTTCTTTTCTTGGCTCTTCAGTCCTTCACACTTTTTCTTCCATCTTTACCATCAAGATTCATTTCTCACAATGGATAACAAGGAATTGGGCCCTGATGTCCCTGAGGCGTCTCACAATGAGAAGAACAGCCTCGGCAATGTACCGCCCAGTGCTACAGGTCGTCGTGGTTCGACTGCCGTGAACATTGTTGAGAATCCACTCAAGGTACGCTTGGCGATCTCTTGGCTCATCGCCTAGCCTTCTGCCAAGAAGCTCGGCGATGATGACCACAACGACAATTGATGTGATACTCAGCCATCACTTCAATTGGTGTATGCAATTTATCTTCAATTACTGACATTCGTCTTTGTAGCGCGTCACACCTGAACAAGCAGCCCACGATGCGCGTGTCTTTGCCGAAACACACGGCCTCTCCGAACACGCAGAGCTTTTCTCCCGCGCCGCCCTCGTCGCCCGTGACCAAGAGCAGTTCAACATGGTCAAGGAGCTCAAGGAAGATGAGCGTCAGGCCCTCGAGTACGAGCGCGATCATAAATGGCACGGGCCAAAGATGCTCTGGTACTCCATCTCTCTGTGTGCCATTGGCGCTGCGACTCAGGGTTGGGATCAGACTGGTTCCAACGGTGCCAATTTGTCGTTTCCTCAGGAATTCGGGCTAGATGAGGAGAACAGTGTTCGTGACCAGTGGATTGTTGGACTGGTCAATTCGATCATCTTCTTGACTGCTGGTTTGATGTAAGTGTATCAGTCCAAGTGAGGTTCTTGAAGCAATGCTAACAAGTGCAGTGGCGCTTTTATCGTTGATCCGCTGAACCACTACTTCGGTCGTCGCGGTGAAATCTTCATCACGGCATGCTGTCTCACCGCAACCCCCATCGCCTCCGGCTTCACCCACTCCTGGCAAGAGCTCTTCGCCGTGCGCTTCGTAATGGGCATCGGCATCGGCGCCAAAAACGCCACCGTCCCCATCTACTCTGCTGAGATGGCGCCCGCCCGCGTCCGCGGCGCCCTCGTCATGTTCTGGCAGCTCTGGGTCGTCGTCGGCATCTTCCTCGGCTTCTGCGCCAACGTCATCGTCAAAGACACCGGTAGAATCTCCTGGCGCCTGCAGCTCGGCTCTGCCTTCATCCCCTCGTTCCTTCTGGGTATTGGTATCTTTTTCTGCCCCGAGTCGCCGCGTTGGTTGATGAAGCATGGGAAGCATGCCAAGGGGTTTAGATCGATGCAGAGGCTGAGAGCGCATGATATCATTGCTGCTAGGGACTTTTACTACTCGTGGATTATCTACGAGGAGGAGTTGACTGTTGCGAGGGGTGCGGGTTATTTTCAGCGTTTGTGGGATTGTTTTGCTGTGCCTCGCATTAGGCGCGCGAACTATGGTGCTTCTACTGTCATGATTGCGCAGCAGATGTGCGGTATCAACAGTAAGTCACCGTTTCCCTGTGATGGTTCAATCGCTAACAGTGTCAGTCATTTCATTCTACAGTTCCACCATCTTCCGAAACGCTGGCTACACAGCTGTCCAGGCCTTGTACGCTTCTCTTGGATACGGTGCTATTCAGGTCATTGCTACCATCCCCACATTGTTCCTCATTGACACCAAGGGACGACGAACTCTCTGTCTTATCGTAAGTGAACAGCTTCGTGTTCCACCACATTCGCTAATATGATCTAGACCTTCCCCTTCATGTGTATCTTCTTGTTGGCCGCCGGTCTATCCCTCCTCAATCACAGCGGTAGCCGTGGCGCCCAGATTGGGCCCGTCGTTCTGTAAGTTTCTTAACCCGTTCATCGCAGGTTCATCTACTAACCTGCCAGCTTCGTGTACCTCTTCACTATCGCCTACTCCCTCGGAGAAGGTCCTGTTGCTTTCCAATACTCTGCCGAAGTATTCCCCACCATCCAGCGTGAGCAGGGTATGGCCTGGGCTGTCTGCATTAACAACACCTTTGGTAAGTCTACACAACCTCATCGATTGAACTTCACTAACACGTTAACAGCTGGTGTTCTCGGTCTTACATTCCCCAGAATGACCAATGCCATGACTCCCACTGGAGCTTGTACGTTCCCCAATCTCTCGTTTCATTGGATATTGACTAATCTCTTGCAGTCGGTTTCTACGCTGGACTGAATCTGATTGCCTGGGGCATGATCTTCTGTTTCGTCCGCGAGACCAAGCAACTCACCCTAGAAGAACTTGACCGTAAGTTACCTGAGCCTAGCTTCCCAAAGCAGCTACTAATGATATAACAGAGGTCTTTTCTGTCCCTACCAAGCAGTTCATCTCTTACGAGACAAGGGTTTGGCTACCATACTTCTTCAAGCGACATATCCTCCGCAAGAAGACTGTCTCCAAGCCCCCGCCTATTATTGAGCGTGCTGAACTGACCTTTAACTCCGATTAAATGTGTCTATCAGTACACGATGCTGTAACGTTGGGATTAGGTTGCCAGGTGCTGGTGATGGAATGATTTACCATGATTGATGTTGGTCAGTTGGTGAGCTGGTTTCAAGATTAGTATTTTATGAGGTTCGTGGAGTATATAGTCAAATGGTATACCCTAAGTACATCTGTCATCTTCGATATGTTTTGTTCTTTTTCGGTGTGTATGTGCCTTGTTGCGAGTCTAACTATCGGCTTAGCCTATGATACCGAGACACACTGGAGAGTACTCAAGCGTGACCTTGTTGCTGCTCACGGCCTGCCTCCAGGAACGGTAAATGAGGTCAAAGTAACTTGAACGTAGCAACACAAGTGGCGTGCATTACACCCGGAAACCTAGGGAGCAACCAAAAGGTGAAGCTTTTGTTATGTAGACGACGACGACGGTTTGATCCCGGGCGTATCTACACTGAGCGAAGAGTCGAAAGAAAACGAGATTCAAAGGTGATGTACAATAGAATGTAGCGACTGTGAACCTCGAGAACGAGCTGATGTTACTAGTAGATTATTTGGCATTCATAAAGAGAAAAATGAATTGATCAACACATAAATTAACAACCAACACGCTATCTTAGTAACTCCTGTTTAATTGAATACCTTGCACCAACACTCAGTAGACATAGACAAACTCGTCGTTCTTGGAATCAGTCAGATCCATGAAGGCATTCTGTCCCAAACCATCCTCAGCATTATCCTGAGCACTCGCCACATAGCGATGCTCCATGCTCAAATCCCTAATCTTAGCAGGCTTTCCATTCTGGACTCTCTTCCTCTCCTGCAACTTATTCAAGAACATGAGATTGACCAACTGCAGAAGGATAACACCAATTAGAGCACCAGTAATACCCATAGTCTTCGTAAGACCAGGCTTGTAGTACGGCGCATCCTTGGAGCTGAAGAGCAAGGGTCCGATGATGTTACCAGCTGAAACGCCAATGTTGTACAGCGACATGATGACCGACTTCTTGGTCGTGCCGGCGATGTTGGAGATCATCCAGGACACGATGAGAGGATTGCCACCGAAGAGGAAGGCGAGCATGTAGTATGCTGCGAGCAGAGGAGCGACGTGATCGCGGTTGAGCTGATGAAGCATGACCGCTCCTGCGAGGACGGGGAGCATGACGGCGATGAGGAAGATGGACTTGACGCGGTATCGATGTGCGAGGTACGAGGCGGGGAAGATGACGAGGAGTTGTACGGCGCCGAAGGGAATGTTGAGAAGCGATGTAACGCCCTTGTCGAAGCCAAAGCCACCAACGATGATGGGACCAAAGGTGTTGGTGACAGCGGCTGTAACATTGAGACACAAAGCCATGCTGATGAAGAGCCATGTCTTGGGCTCTATGAGGGCCTCGAAAGCCTGCTTCCAGATGAAGTTGCGACTTCCAGTGCCAGTCTGATTGGCACGAAGACGTTCAATGGTCTGTAGCTTCTCATGCTCGGTCAAGAAGCGTGCAGAAGGAATGTCGTTGTCAAGGACCAAGTAAACAACCGGCGCAGTAAGGACGGTGATAAGACCAGCGAAGAGGAAGAGGATGCGCCACGATGCAAGCG
This sequence comes from Fusarium fracticaudum, assembly GCA_003353625.1. NCBI lineage: Eukaryota > Fungi > Ascomycota > Sordariomycetes > Hypocreales > Nectriaceae > Fusarium > Fusarium fracticaudum. The sequence continues at coordinate 387,710 of PDNT01000008.1, forward strand.
AGCCATTGATCTGGCCCAGACCAAAGGAAAGCGCAGCAGCAAACATATTCGCAAGACCATTAGTTCCGTACCAACAAGCAACCCGCATCGGCTGCTCAGCACGTCTATACCACTGCGACGTAATGACCGAAAAAAGCGGCAAGCACGCAGCCTCAAACAAACCCAGCAAGAAACGCGTCGCAAGAAGGCCCTGATAGGTAGTACAAGCGGCCATGCACGTCTGCGCAGCACCCCAGCCAAACACGAGACTAGCCATAAAAATACGATGGGGAATCTTGACCATCAGCCACGAAGAGAAAGGCAGCCAGACGAGCTGTGCGATGGGCGCCATGGAGGAGACCATTGAGTATTCGTTTCCGCTGAGGTTGGTGTCTTCGCGCATGCCCCATACTGCGCCGTAGCCGAGGACAGATTTATCGAGGATCTGGAGGAAGTAGACCCAGACCAGGATGGAGAGGACGTGTTTGTCAGTCTTTCGGCGGAGGCGTTTGTTCTAGACGAGAGTTAGATGGTTGAAGGGTGAGGAGAGGGAGAGAGGCAACGCACGTCTTCTTCGGTGACTTCAATGTGCTGAGCACCAATCATCTGAGCGACTGCATCGCCATTCTGAGGATGAAGATCCTGTTTGGCGATCTGAGACTCAACATCTTCGGCGTGTTGTTGAGAGGGAGAATCGTCACCCTTGAAAGTAGACATTATGCTGAACTCCGCTAATGGTGATGAGGGAGTGATGAATGGATGAGAGAATGCAGATCCCAAAGTGAGAAGAAACAATGGCCTTCTTATCCTTTAGCTATTTCACCGGTCGACGGGAAGACCGTTAGTGTCAATGACATAGAGTTTAGAGGCTTGTGTTCCCCCCCACGCGAGTAGAAGCGAGTCTGGGGAAGAGCGAGAATCTGGGGGAGCAGCGGGGTTTGCGACGAGCGGTGAAATTCCACACGGTAGATCGTTACTCTCCAAGGGCAGGGAAGGGCGAGTCATGGTCGAAACCTTGCTTGTTCGTGAGCGGAATGGTTGAGGATCAAACGTCATTGTTGGCACGTGGGGGTTGACGATGCGGAGAAGATATGGGGAATGTGGCCGGAAGTGTACCGCGGTGTGGTTGACTGTCAACCTGAATGAATGTGCACCGCAAGGAGATTTTCTGTGGGGGGAAGATCTGGGTTGTTTGCATCTGATCTGGTTCGGCAATTGGATATGGATCGCGGAATTGTTGAGAATTGGATCTTGTTCGTATTGACAATGGTTTCAACAGACAGAGGCAGCGTTGAATTACTGTCCTGTCGAGCACTGTCGCTTGCGCGGAATTAGTGCCCCTACGCTAAAACCGCCCTGAAAACCGTCACAACACCGCTATGATCACGCTCTTACGAGACAAACTTCCTGGCAATTGACCTCGCCCATCGGCAATTGACGTGGGGGTTTCTTTCAAAAGCCGCTCTCATCATCTTCAGCTGCTATAGTCGTCTTCACCTTGTGATATTCTTCTCGTACGATCTAGACCGCGGTGTTATCTCAGATCGTTCACTGCGACCATTCGGATCCGAGCCTGAGAGCTTTGACCCGCTTTTAGCCTGGTTGACTGTCGACCCGGCATGGAGCATGTCTCAGCTTTCACATGTACAGTAAAACCTCACGCTTCCAGCTCTAGCCACGGGAGATGCGCATAATTGCGGCTTATCAGAGTGGTTTCTGTTGAGCTTAGGCTTAGGTGGCCTTGTCGGTGTGTATCCCCTGCAGAAGTCGAAGGTAGAGATAGATTAATTGCATGTGAAAGCTTGAACAGGTATGTTACATTGGGGGCGCGCATCTTCTGATTGAGAGATTTGATCGTTGATCTCGGAAGAAATCGAACGATCTCAAGACTTGGGGTACAGCTGAAGATGGGCCCCGTAGGTATGCGAGTTGTTGAGTGCGGTACACAGTCTACCCGAGAAACTGTCGCAATCGACGACTACCATGGTGCATGAAACTTCTCATTGTTGGTCTATACACAGACTGTATCTTTGTTTTTTCTGAAGAATGCGGCATTTTCGATATAAAAATGACCGGTGGCTGTCTAAGAGAACTCTACAGGGTATGTAAAATGTTGTTGCTATCACTTCCTTGGTTACGACTCGTCGCAGATTGTTGAGGCTGGCCTGGGGTTGTTGGTACAACATAAGGACGGCAATTATAATAGATTTATACTAAAAGTCTAGCGTTCAGGAACTCTATTCTGTCAAAATGTTGTACGTGTCTCAATGATAAATTGCCAGGTGGAATTCGAGTTTGAGGTCTGAGCATCATGACTGTAAACTCGAGCAGATTTGATAAGACGATCGTTGTAGCCAACGCTGAAGTAGTAGGTCAGAATAATAGCTTATAAAACAATAATTACAATTTTGTCTTTGCTTCCTAGAGATCACCTTTAGTATTAAAGCAATGCATGTCTTTAATAGCATGAGACCATCTTGCTGGTGGAGCCAGGTACAGGTTAGGGATCATCAACACATCAGCAAGAACAGAACAATCATGATTGGAGGACTGTTCCATTTCGTTCTACCTCGTTCAACACCTGACTGACATACCGCATGGCCTAGCATGAATGTAGCATGTCAATCGGCTTACCCCCACGCTCCAAGGCCAGCAACGCAGCGGTCCCGACCAAAATGTCAGCTAACCTCAAAATGACGACGGACCGACGGTACCTGCGCCCGCCTCAACCAACCCCCCACGTTCTGATCAAGGCTCACTGTCTCCCCCGTGTTTATTGCCCGACATACAAATCTGCCTGGAATGCCTTGAAGGAGAATTACCCCAGAATATTCCCCGCAGATGATCATCGTTTGGACACGGATAGAATACCGACAGCAGAGTCGGGCCGACGTGGGGGTCACACGAGATGATAAATTACTGACTTCATGATTTTCTGGGGCCAGATGTAAGAGTAGCTCGACGTCTAAATCTGGGATGCAGTTCGTGGGCTGTCATTTGACAAGGAACAATTGAAGCTTCGGGCTACCATATCACAAACCTCATCACAGAGTGTTTTGAATCACTTGCAATCATGACGACTATCTTGGAATCTCTGTTTTCACTGAAGGGCCGTAAGGCTGTTGTTACTGGCGGAACGAGAGGCATCGGCCAGGCCATGGCCCTATCACTTGCAGAAGCTGGCGCAGATATCGTCTTGGTGCAGGTAAGTCTCCTGTGCTGCTGACTTGCCAAGCTAACTGACACCATAAAGAGAGACGAAAGAAACATCGAGACAAAGACATTAATCGAAAAGCTTGGCCGACAAGCTTTCATATACACCGCAGACCTCAGCAATCAAGACCAAGTCGAAAATCTCAGTAAACACATCCTCGCCGACGGCCACGACGTCAGTATCCTAATTACCTGCGCTGGAATCCAACGTCGACACCCAGCCCATCAATTCCCCATGAGCGACTGGGACGAAGTCCTCCAAGTCAACCTCCGCACAGTCTGGACATTATGCCGCGACCTAGGCTCATACATGCTAACCCGCAAGCCCGACTCAAGCGGCCATCGCGGAAGCATCATCAACGTTGCATCACTAGTCAGCTTCCAAGGCGGTCTTACAGTCCCCGCGTACGCAGCAGCCAAAGGCGGAATTGCGCAGCTTACCAAGGCGTTGAGTAACGAGTGGGCGAGTCAGGGCGTTAATGTGAATGCTGTTGCGCCGGGATATGTTGCTACGGATATGAATGAGGCGCTGATTAATGATGAGAAGAGGGCGGAGAGTATTTTGTCGAGGATTCCGGCGGGGAGATGGGGATGTCCTGAGGATTTCAAGGGCGTTACGGTGTTTTTGGCGGGGAGGGGCAGTTTGTATGTTTCTGGGGAGTTGGTTACTGTTGATGGTGGATGGATGGGACGTTAGGATGGTGTGGAGGACACTTGACATGCACTCTATGTTCCTTAAGGAGTTAATCATTGACTACATATTGACCAACATGTTCACATAGCTCTCTGTCAATTCATAGTTATGCAGTGACACCAAACACTCTAAGAAAAGGCTCCCCGGTTTACCGGCATTTTTCTTCATGCTTCAAGAGTAGGGGGCCAGTCTGTCACTGACTCGGGAGAGAACAAACTTTCTGGGCGCGATGGAGCTCAGGCCAACGTGACCTACTCGCAGTGGTGGAAAAACAAGGCTTCCTTCGAGGCACAGCATGGAAATAAACCTTGCATCATGCGGCTCGTTACCCCAGATTTACGTAGTTCTTTAGTTCGTGGGGGTCACGGAACCTGTTTTGCGCGTGGGGGTTCAAACTAAATCCGACGATGTCGTGTTAGCCGGCGGGGAAGCCGAGTCATGGCGGTTAAAAAGTCGGGGGAATTCGTGTCTGGTCAGGTCTCACTTGTAAAAACAAGCATAGCAACAATGGCCAAGATCACTTCTGTCAAGTACTACCGTGTTAAGCCGCGATGGCTGATGGTTAAGGTCGTTGATGAGAATGGACAGCATGGTTGGGGTGAGGCTACGTTGGAGGGCCACGATCTTGCTGTTGAGGGGTGTTTGGATGAGATGATCCCGCGAATCATTGGACAAGAGGCAAAGTAAGCATTGCTATCCTAGATTCGCAGAATGGACGGCTTCTAACGGACGTGGTAGTGATATCGAAAACATCTGGCAAACCTTCTGGCGTCATGGTTTCTACCGCGGCGGACCGGTATTCATGTCTGCCATCTCAGGTATTGACATCGCATTATGGGACTTGAAAGGTGACTATAGACACCGTTTTATGAAGCAGCCTGAAACTCACAAAAATAGGTCGCAATCTGAAGGTGCCTATCTACGAGCTTCTCGGTGGCAAAGTGCGGAACAAGGTCCAAGTGTACTGCTGGATTGGCGGTGACCGCCCTTCAGATATCGAAGCAGCCGCGTAAGAAGCGACCAAAACGTCCAGTTCCTAGCAAATGCTAACAGCCTACAGAAAGAAGCGCCTTGAGCAGGGCCTCACATGCGTCAAAATGAACGCCACTGAAGATCTAGGCTGGATTGACTCCCCATCCGCGCTCGACAGCACCGTCGAGCGTCTCAAACAGGTCAAGGCATTAGGTCTCGACGCAGGTCTTGACTTTCACGGAAGGTGTCATAAAGCAATGGCGAAACAACTCGCACGAGCTCTTGAACCTCACAGACCTCTGTTCATCGAAGAGCCTATTCTTGTCGAACATCCTGAGGCTATCAAGAAGCTCTCTGACCAGACTGTCATCCCTATTGCATTTGGCGAGCGCTTGTATACGCGTTGGGATATTAAGCGCTTCCTGGAAGACTCGAGTGTAGATATTCTACAACCTGACATCGCTCATGCGGGCGGCATTTCAGAGACGAAGCGTATAGCTACTATGGCGGAAGCTTACGATGTCGCGATTGCGCCTCACTGTCCGCTTGGACCTGTTGCGTTCGCTGCTTCGGTTCAAGTAGCGCTGTCGTCACCGAACTTTGCCATTCTGGAGATGAGTTTGGGGATGCATTATAACACGGAGGCTGGAGACATTGATCTCTTGACGTATCTCAAGGATCCTAGTGTTTTTGATCTTGAAGGTGGGCATGTTAAGGCCCCGACGGGGTATGGGTTGGGAATTGAGATTGATGAGGAGATGGTGGCTAGGATTGCGAAAGAGACGGAGCCATGGCAGTGTAAGACGTTCCATGGTCCGGATGGCAGTATTAGAGAGTGGTGAAGCAATGGTGTATACAGCAGTTTAAAACGTCATTTTAATCTGAAGGTCTTGTTCGAGCCTGTGATCAATTATTTCGGTGGTAACACGCCATCGCTATCCAAGGTCTGTGCCATTCCCCCTCAAATCTGACATCCCACGAGGGCACAAATCTGGGGTAAGCAACGACCGGGACATGCTCGGCAATTCAGGTCGGGATCATGAACCCCCACGCTCTTGGCGATGGAGTCCCCAGAGTGAGGGGTCAAACTTAAACGGAAAAGCATTCGCGAGCTTGGTGAGATTTCCTTGTATTTACATCTTTGGACCTGCTTTCTTGTGTTACCCCGCGTTTAGAACGTACGTAGCGTGAAGATGGGTGACAAACGATTGGAAGTATTGGTCTATGGCCTTGGAGCGTACGTTCACTTCGACTGTGATGAGATCATGACTGACATTTTCGAGGATCGGCTCTTTCTATGCCTTCATTCTGAGCCGTAGCGAACATGTTCACCTAACCGTCGTCGCCCGATCGAACTTCGAAGCCGTTTCTGCGAATGGTATCTCAATTGATAGCCAGAACCACGGAAAACACCATGTGGAACCTCACAAGGGTATGTATCGCCCAACAATCCCATGAACTTGCTCTCATTCTAGCCATAGTCCTTCGAACTGTCGCCGAAGCTCGCCAAGAGTTCGACTTTATCATCTGCACGAACAAAGCAGTCGATCAAGCCAGCACTGCTGCCGACATTGCCCCCGGCGTTGGTGATAACACGTCAATCGTCATCATCCAGAACGGAGTTGGTAATGAGGACGCTTTCCGTGAAAAGTTCCCGAGTGCGACTATCATTTCATGCGTGGTATGTGTATCTCTCTGACCTGTCATTTCGTTACTAATGACTGTAGACATGGGTTGGTGCAAGGCAGCCAGAGCCTGGTTTCATCAATCATACGACATCCGAGGATATGCAAGTTGGGTTGTACCCGAACAAAGCGGGCGATGCATCACGGGATACCCAACGCCTCGCTCAGTTTAAATCGCTTTTGTCGATTGGCAAAACTATCTTCCAAATCGTGCCCAACATCCAGGTTCAACGATGGGAGAAGGTCGTTTGGAACGCAGCGTGGAATTCACTCACTGCTCTTACGCTTATGGACACGCATGCATGGCTCAGCTCATCCGACCTGTCGACTCCGATGACAAGAAAGTTAATGAAGGAAGTCATTGATGTTGCTAATGCGCTTGATGTTCCTTTGGAGTATGAACTGATCGATAGGCTTCTAGAAAAGATCTTGGCCATGCCGCCCATTGGAAGCAGTATGAGGACAGATTACGAGAATGGCAAACCTATGGAGGTTGAAGTCATTTTGGGGTACCCTTTTAGGAAGGGCAAGGAGCTTGGAATTGATGTTGCGACGATCGAGACTCTGTATACAATCCTGTTGGCTATTAACAAGCGGCTCATAGGCGCTCAGGGCAAGTAAGGTAGTCTTTCACTAGATCAACAGTTTAGGCAATAGAATGACGATTACGTCTCGCAATATTGAGACTTTGCAAGATAGCCCCGGAAACTCGTGATGCAGCTTCCCTTCACATGCCCTTGCACCGCCATATCACGACATGCTCAGCTCATCGGCAAACCACGGCAATGCTTAAATCCGCACTGCAACCCCATTTCTCCTCAGATCGTGGGATGTTCTTTTAGTGCCGATTGATGACTCGAGAGAATTCCCCTTTGGGCCATCCTCGCACCGCATCCATGTCGTCGGGCTCCATCTGGGAACCCCCACGTTCTTCTCCTCTCGGGCTTGACTCCGAACCGACAAGTTGGCGGGGTCGCGTGGTCCTTTCTGGTGGCGGAATGGCTGATGACCTCCATTTAATGGAAATCTCCGCCGAGTCAGTGTCTTTGATTACATTTCTCTCTTTGTGTCACCGTTCTCTTTGTCGTCAAAATGTCAGACTGCAGTGCTCGTCGATCGTCAAAAATGCCCCATCCTAATGATCTTCATCGCTCCACTCAATCAGCCTCAGCACCACCTGGAGATGCAGCGCAATTACCGCAAGGCCAATGTCGTTATATCCTCACGATACCGGAACTAAAAGGCCATCGCTGCGGATGTATGGGCTTCCACCACAACACATCCCTCCCTGGCGCGACGTGTTACTGCGGCCATTTCTCATGCTTCCATTCATCGACATCCCTAAAAACAAGCGACGACATTACAGCGCTGAAAAAACGGGTCCGAGAGCTCGAAGCACAACTCCAGCAAAAAGGGAGCTACCAACTGGAGAATCTCGTCGGTCGCATTAGTGATTTGGAGGAGACCGTGGAAGGGAATCAAGAGGAGGCGGCAAATCAGCTAAAGGCTTCGTATCAGAATAGTTCGGCTGCTTGGCAGGTGATAGAAGCACTGCAAGAGCGTATCAAAAGTTTGGAGAATTATTGTCAATTATACTGTGAGCAGATGATTGCGACTAGGAAAGAAGTGAAGGAACTTTATAATCGACAATTGGAGATGATGGATGGCGAGGAGAGTTTGGAAGAGAGGATAAAGACATTGGAAGATCCAGGGAACTTACTACCGCTGTTCCAGACGGGGCAGATCGGTTCGGTGACTATGGATACGAGGTAGATATCGACTACTAATGTAGCATCGATAGAGGTAGGAGAGGTCTACAAGCGGTCAATCCATAGGGCAACAATAATATTAATTTCTACCATTATGCAAAGCACGAAGGTAAAATTAGAGGCAAGCTTACTATCAGCTACACAGGATTCTGTTTTACATCACCCTTGGACCAAATGAGATGACAGTCTCAATCTTGTATCTTCTTGAAGAAATGGTAGAGAAGTGCAACTATTGGGTCGCCACCTAATCCTGATAGCACTGAAGCCAATGCTGTGGTCCAATAGTTGCTCTCGAAAGCTACTTAGTCCCTACTAATCCCAGAGAGACTACTCCAAGAAATCATCTGTCATTATCTATCACATCAGCTCTTCTCTGAGCATATAATAAATCTGATTCTACCCAATAACCTCCTTGCCATATTTACCTATCCCCCATTTGTCCGCAAAGGTGCAGCTGTCCAGTGGTGCCGCGAATTCTCCTGATGCTGAGTTGAGGGGCCTAGCGGAGTAGTCATGCCTGAAGTATTGGCTGGTAAATGTTGAAGATACCTATGTACCTTGAAGGACTGACATCTTATTATGAGGTACGGTTACAGGTCTAAAAGGATGGAGCTTGCTTCTGGGTTGTAGTGGTTAATGTTTCTTTGTGTTGTCACGCCGTGCAGCGAGAAACGGCGCACAAGAGCAGCTTTTATACTTATCATCAAGGCCACTTCATGCAGGGTGCCACTAAACATAAGCAAACCTCTAAATGCACCTTATCTTGGGTCTGGTAATCCGTGTGCATGTGAGAAGGCATGCATGCATTAGCTCCACCACGCACGTCCGCAAGGACATCCTGACCTACTAACGAGGATTTCGATAGCCGAAATTGGTAAAATGGAGGCCCTGAAAGTGATAGTTAGGGTGGCCAACGTTGATAGGAGTGAATGTTCAGTGTGCGAGACGAGGTGGAGCGGAATGAGGTTTGACAAGTCCACGTCTTGACACGTGTAGGTTGCATTTCCCACTTCTGTTCCAGTCCAACATTGTCTATTCTACTTTATTGACTACCTAAATCAGCTTGCGGCACACAAAACTCGGGTCAGCTGGCCAAGTCACCAACCGATAATTGGCTGTCCAGTATCAGTGCCTCGATGAGGCTCTGCTACAGGTCCCAGTATTCCAAGGGTTTCTTTCCCTCCGCATATTTATTTTTCTCATTACTTCTATTATTATTTCTATTAACTTTTCTCTTATTAGATTCTAGTTTCTTTCTACCACATTGCTGTATAGAGGATAGAGAACTAACTTACTTATATCTAAAGCTCGATAGTTCAGGCCTATATAATTCTAATCTGAGAGTGAAGAAACAACTACTAGTCGTGGTAAGAGACCCCCTTTGACTACTTTAAGTCTGGCCGCTTTCTATCTGTTACTGTAAAAAAGCACAAAGATATCAGCGATTCTAGGGAAGCTCTTTCAACACGCGTTTCTCTGGACAGCAAAAGGTAACGATGACTCTAGAGTTTGTCGTGCGTCGTGGGGTCTTGTGGTTGTTTGCTAGTCCCATGAACTCGCTAAGAAAGGAGCATCCTATCATAACTTTAACATAAGACCTAGCGAGTGGTGGATTTTTTATATCCTGATGTCGCGAGGTTATGGATATGTCCTCAATACTCATTCTGAGATTCGGATGTATGAAGATGGCACAGATATGACTTAAAGGGTTTTTTATATTTCGCTCTCTATGCTGGCTGCTTCTGGGTTTCGCTATCTTCTGGGTTTAACCAATATCGTTCGCTCTTATAGCTATTCATGGTGATGCAACAGCACATCTAAAAAAGAAGCGCGCCGTAAAGTTTGCTCATTCGTAGGGCCGAGTGTTTTGCTATATCCCTCCACCGATTTTTCTATCATCTCTTTTGCTTGGATCAGGTTGCCCTGTATGACAAAACTTGCCCAAGAAAAAGCAATGCATCAAGGGTCTTCGGATGATCATTTCCCCGTAGCCTCTTGTAGCCCATGTAAGCTACATTGAACAATTGCTCGGCCCTGGCCAGTTGCATTTGCTTGGTGAAGATGTGTCCCAGTGTGAAGGTAATTTCCAGTATCGAGATATAGTGCGGGAGGTGACCTGAGATATCGTCCAGCTCAAGCCTCCTGTCCATGCCATTCAATGCTCGAAAGCATAATTCTTTTGCTTCCGAAAGCTTCTCCTGACGTGAATATAGACTGGCTAAGCTGCCAATTGTATGTAGAGTCGATGGATGGTCATGCCCATACACTTTTTCTTTGCCTTGCAGTACTCGATGGAAGATTTCTTGAGCTTTATCTTTCTTTCCGAGATTTGCATAGCTAGTGGCGAGATTATTCATTATCACCAGTGTTGTTTCATGTTCCCATCCAAAAGCCTTTTCTAAACCCCACATTGCTTGGACATGCATTTCTTCAGCCTTGCTACCCTTATCCAGATCGTCGTAGAGTTGCCCCAAACTGCCTATTGCGATACTCTCGAAGGGAGTCTGTTCCTGCTTAAACTCAGGCTGGTGAATCCATAATGAGCAAGAGTCGGCGTGTGGGAGTAGCCTTTGGTGCAGTGTCCAATATGCCGCCGATGTCCTATGAGGGACTAAATGGCCAACTAGACACAGCGCTAAGCTTGCAAACTCCCTCTTTTGTCGAGCATCTACTTCCAAATTCAGCACCCATCGATGAACTACTGGGTGTATAGAGTAGCTTCCTCTAGGCTCCACACGAGCTTGGATCATTGAGTAGCGAAGGAGGAGGCCCATGGCTTTCGCGAACCGGAGATTGTCGCGTGCTATGTTGGAAAGCCACGTGGGCCACGAACCTTTGTATAAAGGGTTGTTAACCACTTCAAACAGTCCAAACCATAGGTCTTTGTTGTTGATGAACGCCCAGAGACGCAATATGTTGACTGAATCTTCGCTCAAGGCCTTGACTGCATTGAGGGAAACCGCCCACGCAGTGGCAACACTTCCATGCTCGTAGTCTAGCAAGGGACTATCCTCAGATGACATAAGTCTGTCCCATTGTAGTTGGTAGTTTTGGAGATATGTTGGAATATCGATACCTGTCTCGCGTAGGAAAGATCCTGCCTGTGCAAGTGCTAGTGGCAAGCCTTCGAGCAACTCGAGTAACTTCTTAGAGCTTGGATCAGGATCTGATGATGTCGTCAGTACCGTATGGTGCTTCAGATATTAGCCTGGAGTCTCTTACCCAGCTTTTCTCCATACCACTCTTCCATGATCGCCAAACTAAGACCATTGTCGACGTTGGTTAACTTCTTCGAATCGCCCAGTTGCTGAAGAAGGGATAGTCTAGTTGTCACCAGTATAGAGCCATGATCGACAGGGAGATATTTTCTAAGGTCGTAAGACCCATCTGCACCACCTCGTTGGTGCTTTTGGTCAACATTGTCAAAAATAAGCAGCCAGCGCGTATTGTCCGGTCGTGAGACCCAAGTCATCATGGCCATAACCGCAGCATCCAACTCATCCTTGGAACCCTGAATTGGTGTATTTAATTCAGGGATTCTTGTGGCGCAGTTTGCGAGGCTATGTCTTAGTTGGTCCTCTGATCGACCATCTAACCAGAATATGGCGCTGAAGGCAGTCTTGTGACGACGAACGAAATCGACGGCTAGTTGCGTTTTGCCAATGCCACCTAGTCCATGAAGGATGAATAGTTTCCGTCTCGCGTTTGCACCTTGCTTTGGTAACAAGCAATCCTCAAGGATGGCCCTATCTGCAGGTCTGTCGATGAAATGATCTGAAACAGGCATGTCTTGGAGACTGAAAGGAATGTCATAGGGGTTATTGCCTAGAGTTGATGTCAGTAGTCATATGGAGAAATACCTTGGAGTCCACGAGGGAGCATTATGGAACACCAATATCGACCTGGACTTACGTGCACTGGATGACCTGGTAGCAGGCTGTGAAGCGAGAACAGTAAGCAGCTCTCTTGCGTATGCAGCTGCCGTGGCAGCAGCATACCTCTGCCATTCTTTGTTCTTGTGGGAGTCTGAGTAGTCACAGATTCCTCGAATAGGAAGACATGGGAGGATATTCATCAGACCGGCAGCTTCCATCTCAAAACAAATAATATCAAGTTGCTGCGCAAGTCTATCGCGTTGTTTCGAACTTCGCATAACCTGGTTGCCTGAAGCAACACCACCATGATGTATGACCGGGTCGTTGGTGCTTCGTGGATTGCGTCCTACAACTTTGGAGGAGTCACACCGATCGCAGTTAATTGCCTGGGGTTCGATATGATCATAGGAGGCAATATAGAGATTGTCGATCAATCTAGTGCGATCGTACTCAACTAGTCTTTGACATCTCTCGTTTAGGATGCGTAAGAAATCTTTGGCTCCTCCTTCATGTTTGGCTTCGAGCGATGACACTGCTGTGTTGAGTAGTTGGTCAGGAACCCTAGGCGTGGCAGTAGAGCGTATTTCGCCCTCGCCTATTGTCTTTCCTAAATCATACTGCGTGACGAATGTGCCGACAACAACGTCGCCCAGTCTTATGTCGACCGCTCCAGGCGCTGCACCCGCAATGCCAACAATTAGACCCAGCCTAATTGATGGAAACGTGCGGATCAAATTTGTCAGCACATTTGACGCGTTGTTTGTCCCGTAGTGACTTTTGGGTAGGCATGCGATGACGATGTTGTGTTTATTCTCTATACTCCCCAGTTTATAGGTATTGTTGTCGTTGTCCAGGCCTGGGAGGTCGTTATGGGTTTGGTCTAGCATGGTGATGGCTGCAGACATCTCAATAGGCAGCGCACAAATCCAAGCGATCGTGTACTCATTGTATGAGAGGCGAAACTCCTCTTGAGGGCAGTGGCGGTAAATCTTCTGGTTCTCATGAGGGGCATCTGATGCTTCACCATGATGCTGATGTTGCCTCGGCGTTCGCTCCATCGCATGAGGCAAGGTAGTTTGTAACGTAGAATGCTCTCCGGAAGCTTATCTGTCGATTACTTGGAAAGGTTCAAAACGCGAAGATTTTGGGGGTTTGAAAATCGGTGTCAGCTTTGTGCCAAGCGGTCACGGGGGCATGCTGGTTGACTTTCATTGGTCGCGACAGGTGCAAGGCTGAGGTTGAAAACTGGTGGATTTCTGATCACAAGACTGACTTGTAACTTCCTTCCTATGAAGCTACCAAAGCCATTCCAGAAATTGATTCGGGTGGTACAGCTCAAAAATAAACTCTGGATCTGAATGTTACTTGACTAAACTTGAAGGCCAGGCCAACGACTTTCTCTTGAAAATCGGAAAGAAAGCCTTTTCTACTGAAGACGAATCGGGCAACCCATCTACACAATCTTCCCATCCATCTCCTTGGTGCTGTCACGAGACCTCTGGCGTCGCCAGCCGAACAGAACATGCGGCTTAGTCTTGATAGTTTCCCTCATCTTCTCCTCGCTACTGTCCATCCAAGCATTACCCGGCGCGGCACTGACAGGATATAGAGGTGTTCCATTGAGCAAGAAATGGTCAGCACCACGGCGATCGAATGAAGCAGTAATGTCAAGATCAGTTGCAATCTGGTCACAGAAAGTCTCGAGTGGCAAATCGTTGACATCGCGACCAAACGGATTCTCGATCTCTTGTCCAATAAACAATAGACCAAAGATGATGTATGCTGCAGTGATAGTAGCTGGGATAGCTATCCAGCCAAGAGGGCCAGTCAACTGAAACGGCAACAGCATAACATACACAAACGTGATCTGACTGATGGCGATAGTGTATGCAATCGGCAATGGGGTATTGAGCACTCGATCACACCCGACTGCTACGTCATTAAGCATGGTGATGTGATTATACGCGACAGTCTGGTGAATGGCGACGGGAAGCTGCTTGTTTGCGACGAGGCAGTCGACAGAAATGGCTAGATGGTTCAGTATCTCAAGCGGGAGATTTCCTTGGTGCTCTTCGGCTCTCTTGAGGTGCTTACGCGGATCACTCTGGGCGAATGAGAGACCCAGATATTCACCAGCCACCTGTTTGAAGTTGGTAAGTCTTCGCTTCGGCACGGCTGTTGTGCGTCCAGAGAATGTGTCGAGGTGGGCTATGTAGGGTTGCATATCAGGTTGACTCGCACAATGCTCAAAGCGAAGTGTATGCTTCAGTGCAACAGCAAACCCAGCGATGAGCTTCAGCGCTCCAAGCTTTTTGACAAGCAGCTCACGAGTATCCTGGCCATCAGCGCCGGTATCCGAAGCATGGATCCAGACGATTCGCCCGAGAGTTTGCGAAGCGGTAGCTAACATTCCCCAGTATCGACGACCCTCGGCGTAGCGCTCGTAAGCAGTTGATGATCGAAAGGAGAGACTGAGACCGACGACGAAACCGAGAATGGTGAGAAGAACTGAGTTGACGCTGAGATCATGAACTTTTTTGGAGATGACGGTGATAGCAGTGGACCAGCATGCGACGAGGAAAAGAGGGATGATGAGTGATGGCATGATTGAGCCGTGGAGTTGAAGAATGAGTGGCCATTTGGAATGGCCGCGGAGATCTCTGGGGCCGCTGAAGTAGTTGCTATCACTCATGTCGTCATGTACTGGAGGCGAAGGCGACGGCAAGTACTCCTGGTTCGGGGCAGCATCAAGGCCAGAGAAATTCTGTCTAGCCTGGACCTCGGGGAGTGGCTTCATCTCCACCGGAGTATCTCGACCGGCGTCCGACATGGTGAAAACGAATCACGCAAGCAAGAGCGAATGATGCCTATGGATAAAAAGATATAACAGGATGGATCACTACAAAGTGAGGACCTGGCCAGGTTTTATAAAAAGGTCAGATTTCACCATAAAAGATGAAGCTTCCCAAAATGGCTTCATATTTCGAGCTGAACATTTAGTGCTGATGGGACTTCTGATGGTCCCACATTAGTGCTGAGAATATTGGCCTTTGCCAACAAGCTTTGGCATAAGCATTCGCCAAGGCGGTCTGGCCCGCATATAAGCTTGAGAATTGATGCTTAATTGGTAGTGGTCTGTTTGGAATTACAGTAAGCCGAAGAATTGTCGCGTGTCATTGACTTGGTGTTTTCAGCTTCTAATTTTAGCATGACTTCCTGGAACCTTTGCTACAAGAGGTTATTACTTTCTTTAACGTTGTATGGTTACCTCTATTGGCCAAGGATAGCTAGAACATTCGGTACTTGTATAGTTCAGAAGGAAACTGATGTTCCTTGGTTACCAGGTCCTTTATAACCTGGGAGCTGCGCGACACGTACAGTTGCCCTTCTCCACGCGGGCGAATCAATGGCAACCCTACAACATTTGGCATTGAATTATATGAGCCTCTTAAATGGAATCAATATCCATTGAGCAGTAATACTGTGTTGCCCATTTTGTTACCGGCTACCCTCACCTCACCACCGCCAGAACTTCCCTCGACCATTTCTAGCCCGCAACAACATCAAGCCCCTTCAGCGACACGTTGCACTTTGATCCGAAGTGGCCTCTTGGACTTCAATGTCAAACTCGGATTTCTGAACTCCACCTCCTCATCTCCAACACTCTCGACCTTAAAGTCTCTAATCAACTCAACCAACAAAACTTTCATGTTGAGCAAAGCCAACGCTTTTCCGGGACACATGCGAGGCCCGTTCGAGAAGGTCTCCATAGCATATGGGCTCAAAGCATCACCAGAGAGACGATCCCATCGATCGGGATTAAAAGTCTCCACATCGGGACCCCAGATCTCGGGGTTCAGCTGTGTCATTGCTGGAACGAGCTGGACAGTCGTCCCTTTTAGGATCCTGACGCCTGCTATTTCGATATCCTCAAGTGCTTCCCATGGTATCATTAGGGTAGGGGAGTACACGCGTAGAGCTTCTCGGATGACGTTATCGAGGTACGGCAGTTCATCTACCAACTTGGCGGTCATGTCGTCGGCGCTGAGAGTGAGTATCTCGGCCCTTAAACGTTCCTGTGATTTCTCATCTTTGGAAAGTGCGTAGGTTGTCCAGAGGAGGGCACTAGCTGTAGTCTCGTGTCCCGCCGCGATGACCTGCATGGTCTGCGACTCTGGTCAGTGATATACGGATGGAGGTCAGGGCAGTTACGCACTATATCGATCAACTCATCTCGAGACAGTTTCTGGTTCTCAACAGAGCTTGCTCCGATCATCCTCGTCAACAAATCATCCGATAGTCCACTGTCTGTACCCAACTCTTTTGCCTTTGCTACCTCGGATGTCCGCTGCTCGATTAATTCTGTCATCATGCCCTTGAGAGCGGATTTGGCCTTGATAAAGTTCAGATTTGCGGATACAGGTAGCCAACGGAGTGTGATGAAGGGGTTGATGAAGCTTATGATCTGACCAGCAAGTGGTTGTGCCAAGATACCATTGTAGCATTGCTCAAATGATAAAGGCAAGGTCTTTGAGCGAAAGTCTCGAAGTTCTTTGCCCACAAGTGAGACGCCGATTATGTCAAGTGTTACCCTTGTAAACAGGTCTTCGACTGGAACAGCATTGTCAGCTCTTGACCAAGAGGCAAATTCACTCGGTGTATACGAACTTTCCAAGACGCCGTTGCTGCTTTGTTGGATCGCAGCTTCAATATCACTGTTCAACTTGCGAGAGTATGACACAAACGTCGGAAATAGCTTCCGAATACTTGGGCGAGACAGAGGTCCTATCACAATCAGTATTCGTGATCAAGATCTGCGAAAAAAAAGGTCTTGCCTGCAATAATGCGCCTTAACCGCTTGTGCTGATCACCAACGCTGAAAAGCAGACCGACGCCCAGAAACTCTCCGACAAGCGTATGGAAGAATCCAGGTTTCGCGAAGCGGTAAGCATTCGTCTGGAGGACTTCACGACATGCTTCTATGTTGTTAACGAGGAGAACCTCTGAATTAAGCCAGGAAAGACATCGTATGAACGGTGCATTCGGCCAACGCCGCATCCACTGGAGGTAGAGCTCATTTGGTCCGGATCCGCGCAGAATGCGCAAGGCATGGCCGACTAAGAATTGGTGGTTCTTGAAAAGTTAGTATACTCAAGACATTACGAGGATGTTGTACATACTAAGTGAGGGAAGACTCACTCTCGGTCCTGGAAGATGCCGTAGCTCTGAGAAGGATGGTCGGAGTATGGTCTTGATGATGAAGTGCAGGCAAACGGCAAGGATAGCTAGAGTTGCCACTCGGACCAGCGAAAGGTTCAATAGCCACATTTTCGCTCAGCATCAAAGAAACACAACTTGAGGTTCTCCTTGTTTGTGTTTTGTGATTATGACTCTGTCCTTCCCGGCTGACTAATTTCTGACTTCTGATTTACCGCATATCGATGTAACTCGGCGGCCGCTCCTCAGATGGTAAGCCCGCTTTTGGTTCTGGAATAGCCAATTGAGGGTATCTACGCTCGGGATCTACAAGTAGCTGCATATTAAACCCTCCAAAAGTAAGCGCTATAGCCATGCGACTTTGTTCACGTCGAGCCAGACTTTAGGTGGCCATGTCCAGAAATCTTTTGGAGGCTGCTGGGCATTAATGAAGATATCGAGACAAGCGTCTTAAGATCTTATTTAGGCGGAAAATAAGAAGGTATTCTGTACAAAATTGGGGCTCGTACTGGAAGAACCATGTTCATGTTTATGTCGGATTCTCGGCATGGGATGATGAAGAGAAGCAGTTGTCAGAGAGTAAGTCAACAAATCCCATCTCCCAATTAAACACCTCCAGCTCACACAACAGACTCAACATATACCTCTCGCCTCTTCTTCTCGGCTTCAACGCCCCGCCCTAACCAATGAGACATTTGTTAGAAGCCAGCGATCTCAACCGTAGATATCGGGTCATGCATTGACAGTTATCCCAAG
Organism: Fusarium fracticaudum; assembly: GCA_003353625.1. Taxonomy (NCBI): domain Eukaryota; kingdom Fungi; phylum Ascomycota; class Sordariomycetes; order Hypocreales; family Nectriaceae; genus Fusarium; species Fusarium fracticaudum. The sequence continues at coordinate 405,870 of PDNT01000008.1, forward strand.
TATATGGCATTACTTTACAAGCCTGGCTTTTTTGTTGCCTCAAGTTGAGGACGAACCATGATACAGAACCATGGCTACTACCAGTAGCTTTTTCCCCGACCCTAAAAGCTTCAGTGGAGAAACCGGCCCAAACTCACCGTTCCTAACCGCAAAAGGCCGCTCCAAGCTATAACCTCCAATGAAGAAGCCCCTCCAGCCCCTCTCCACCTCCGACTCTCAAATGCCGGCCCCGGCTTCGCTCCAGATCCAAGCCCTGTCAAGCTGAGCATCTGTACACCGAGACAAGATCATCATGGACTCACCTCACCCAGACGAAAAGAACACCACTCTAACTGAACAAGAACGAAAGTACGTCTCCTCTCGCCCCCGCACCGCACCTCTTCATCCCCCCTAACAAAAACATTAGAAAACTCCGCAATCGCTTATCGCAACGAGCATTTCGTCGCAGACAAGCAGAATGTATTCGCGAGCTGAAGAACCGCGTGAACGCGGACCAGCGATCTGACAGTGAGCGCGTAGAAGCGCTTCAGAAGGAGAATAAACTGCTGAGGCAGCAGTTGATTGATGTGCAGACCAAGATGTCGAGAATGATGGCGTCGGTGCAGTTGTTGAGTGACTCGGTGGCTAAGACGCTGGATGATACTGCGAGTGGTGAAGGGGATGAGCGACATCGAGACGGTGAGAAAGACAGAGATGAACGGGTGAATGGGAAGACTGGAGATTATGAGCAGATCGTTGAAGAGTCTGCGTTGCAGTCGATTGATATGGATGCGTTTGATCCGTCGATCCTGGACTTTGATGCGCCGTTTTCATCATCCAGCGTCACAGGTAAGTATCACCATTCATTTTATGAAGCCAGGCTAATGATTGATTGAAGCATCAACAGATAATGGCATCTCGTCAGAGCTCATCAACACTTCCGGGACAAGCCCATTTTACTCTCAGATCCCAAATATCTGGAGTCATGAGTATCAAATGGGAATGCAGCCTTATCTAACCGCCATCAACGCAACAGCTGAGTCAAGTCTGGTCCTTGGGAAAGATTACTCTTTCACCAATTCGCCATTCTCGGATCACATTCAATTACTCCAGCGAATGCTTAAGAATAAACTCAATACTCTCGGATTCGTTCCAGAAGGTCATAATCCTGTCCAGAGGTATACAGCCCCCTCGTAACATCTTTGAAACTTCCTAACACATCCAGTGTCTACCAACCAGTCCTCATGGTCTTGTCCATGTTCAACAGCATGACCCGCCCAGACGTAATGGCATGGTACGCCAAAACACGCTTCTACCACATCATCGAACTCACCGCCTGGCAACTCTACCCATCCTCCGCAACCTTCAACAAGCTCCATCCCCGATACCGGCCTACAACAGCACAGCTCGAGAACCCTCACCCCGGCATCATCGATTGGATTCCCTTTGCTACGATTCGCGATCGTTTAATCCAGCTACACTCTGCAAATCCCCACATCGACCAGATCTTCTGCGACGCTGTGACTGGCTACGTCGTTGAGGCGCTCATGTCGGATCTCGTCCTAGGTGCCCCGCAGATAACGGTCTACGTGCGCGTAACAGACCTCATCAACACCATGTCGTCCGCAACATCCGAGAGCGAAAACACAATCGCCATGCTTCCCGCGCCAGACATTTCCACGTTATTCTCATCACCTGCGTATGCTCGCGCCGCGTTTAACAAATTGAACATGGACAAGGGCGCGGGCTACTACAAGATCGACCCCGCATTCTTCGAAAAGTATCCTGAGCTCTGGGACCAAGCCAGCGATGTCACAGCGACGGGAATGCCGCTGAAGCCAAAGTATCAAAAGATCCTCACGTATCCGAAACCGCTCGACTCCTCGACTGTGGAGACGTATCGAAGCTTCATCGATTTTTCTCTCGACGCCGCGAATACGATATCAATGTCCCCATGATCCAACCAACCGGGCCGGTTCTCGTTATCTTTAAACTCCTCACATGATGCGATAAACGTGTGAGGCCGGCATTATTAGCGCAATTGAGTTCGGTATAGTTTCGGGAAGCGTAATGGAATGTTGAGTAAACGACCCACCACGAGGGTTTGACTAACACGCCAGTTACTAACACCTTGATTCTGTGATTCATCTGTGGATCATCGAGTGGGGATGAAATCATCTATATAGAAATGCCAGAATTAGTAACTACTGTACAGCAACATCACAACCACCATCTTCTAATTCATTCGTCAAAATGCCGTCTCAGATACCAACCTCTATTCCTCGCTACAGTTTCATGGACGATTATAGCGAGGGTGCACATCCCGCTCTTCTCAAATCGTTGATCGCCAGCAACACGACCCAAGAAACCGGCTACGGAGGCGATACGTACTGCGATCTTGCACGGCAGCGAATCCGTCGCCATCTCGGCCGCGACGACGTCGGCATATTCTTCGTGCCGAGCGGGACATCAGCCAATGCCATCTCCATCGCCGCATGTCTCCGACCCCACGAAGCCGTCATCGCTGCTAGCTCCGGCCACATCGTGACGAGAGAGACAGGCGCAGTCGAAGCCAGCGGTCATAAAATCATCAATGTCACACCACAGAATGGAAAGCTCACACCTGCGACGATCGAGCGTGCACTAGATGATAATTGGCATTTTCCTCACATGGCGAAACCTCGACTGGTGTATATATCCAACGCAACAGAGATCGGAACCATATACTCTCGCGCCGAACTCGCAGCTATAAAGCAAGTCTGCGAAAAGAACGGTCTCATTCTCTTCCTCGACGGTGCTCGGATCGGCACCGCCCTCGCCTCGAAAGCAAACGACATGACCCTCTCCGACATCCTCGAACTCACAGACATATTCTGGATAGGCGGCACTAAAAACGGCGCCCTTCTCGGCGAAGCCGTCGTCGTAAAAGACGCCCGCCTCTCCTCCGAGTTCGAATTCTACGTCAAGCAGCACGGCTCCCTCCTCGCAAAAGGCCGTGTCATCGGCGCACAGTTCGCAGAGCTCTTCGAAGACGATCTGTACTTTGAACTAGCGCGCAAAGCGAATCTGGCTGCTGAGTCATTATCGAGCGGTATAGCACAGGGAGGGTTTTCAGTGTATGCTGCGACGGAGACGAATCAGGTTTTTGCAGTGCTGCCGTTGAGTTTGATCAATGTGTTAAAGGAGAGTTTTAGTTTTTATGTTTGGGAAAAGTGTGGTGATGATGAGGCTGTTATTAGATTGCTTACAACGTGGGCGACGGAGGGAGCGCAGGTCGAGAGGTTTGTGGAGATGGTGCATTCTTGGACTGGATAGAAGGAGTTTTGGATTGAAAAGAATAATGTTTCCTGCTTTGAGAATAGTTTGTCATGTTTTTATGAGAATTTAATATAGACTACCGACTAATCAAATCATCATATGGTACTTGCGTCCCGGAAGAAGAGAAGCGACAGTTCCAAATCTGATGAACCAGAGCTTAACAGTTTTGTACGTAGATAGATGATAATTTTCAATCCTACATCTCTCCCTCATTAATAGTTACCAACGTCTTCTGTCAATGGTCCCCGCCGAATCACTTCCTCGTGACATGAATGAATTGAGACTTTTCCTCTCAGTCCATTCATCCAAGGTAATTTCCACTTTCACTGACCTTAGGGCATAGATATCTCGTCGAATATATGCGCCTTCTTCGCTTGGAGTACAGTATCGTCTATGAGTACAAATTGATGTCACGAGCCAACACTCCATGAGACCTTCTTTCGGGCTCATGCCTGCTTAGTCACCAGTAAGCAACGAGAAGGATTCACATGCATTTGACCGCTCAACCGACATTGATCATTTCTCTCCTCACTAGTCCCTTGATACAACGACCATGGCAGCCATAGATACAGAATTTGACAGGGAATTCAGGTTTCTGAAGTACCTTGACGATGGTGATCAACGCCAAGACTCAATAACCGTCAAGCGCTCGGCCTATTGGTGCTACTGCGGTCCTCTCCTTGACCCTCCGGGGTCCTCATTACCGGACAACTTCTACGACTTTGAGGCCCAAGTCTTTTCAGACTCTATTCGCTTTAAACTTGTACCTTTTCTCGGCTATATCAACAATCTTCTCGTTCACAAGGGGTTTAAGGATTACTTTCTTACGATACGCGCTACGACACCAACTCACGAGTTTGACCAACCAAGATGGCACACAGATGAACTCTTCTTCACCACGGACGTCCTCCCCGGTACACGACTAGGTCTTAAATCACAGCACCAAAAACATCGTCAGCCCACCGGAACGGACTGGAAGATCTGCACCACCCTTCTCGGTCCCTCGACGCTCTTCATACCCGCATCACATCAACTCTCCGCGCGCAAAGCACAAGAATCCGCTCGCGACTCAGCGAGCACAGAGCATGAGTGTGTGTCAATTCGTTGCGTTGGCTGTGCAGCTGCAGCAGATGCTGTGCGCGATGAACTAGCTACAGTACTTGAACCTTTTGGGGCAGAAGCAGCAGAAATAGGTGAATGCTCTGTGTTTAGAGTTGGCAGGGAGTATGGAGCAGTGCACTCTGAACCCTGTATGAGTGAGGGAGATAAGGGAAGGGTTTTCATTAATGTCGTGCCAGGGACGGAGGATGAGTTGAGAGTGTTGATGCTAAAATGGGGCATGCAGTTCCCCAGACAGTGGTGGGTTGGAGGGAGATGAATGCGAGACAGCTAATGTATTTTCGCTTCTTGATACGCTTTCATTTTACATGGTCTTGTTGAGGGTTGGAGATTGTTGGCCTCATGGTCAACACGTGTCTCGTCGCAGTGAGGCTTCACAGCATGGGCTCGGGTAGAACTGCAGGGTAGCACGGACATATGACAATTAAAGTTGAGAACCAGCCTCTGTGTCTCGGGTCTCATGTCGCAATTTTGTTATCTCGTATAATATCATGTCGGATAATGTCTTGATGCAGAATTGCTTCAATGGCTGGGGTGATACAGAGAGGTTGAGGTGAGTAGTGACCAGTTCCGCTACAACTGAGTTTCTGTGGCATGGGGAGTTTGAATGATGATAATATCCTCGTCAGCATCTCAATTGGAGCGTCTCCGCGATCAAACGGGATTTGGTTTCTCTTTAGGTTTAATTAACGGGATGTCTGTCTATCTGTCTACAAAGAATTAACTTACGAGCTTCACAGATATGCCCATAAGCTAATGCGGCTCTAATGTTTCATCTTAACAGCGCTCTCGGGATCGCCAGGTCCCCAACCGCCCCGCCGTTTCCCGACCATCTCGGCCGAGCGCAAGATCACCAATGCCTCTACACCTGTCAATTAACAACTGCGCTTACAATGGTGTAACACCCCCAATCCAGCCACGATCATTTCCCTCCATCCAACTCGCTGATCTCAATCAAACCTTCAACAATAACCTTTTCCCGCACCAGTAACTAACTGACCTACTAACCCAACGGCGCACAACAGATTTGGTGGCTTGCATCTACAGGGTGACATTTCGTCAAAGCTTACGGGAAAAGGTCGACGTGGCGCTGCACGCCGTTTTTTTTTTTTACTCTCACAGCGGGTACAGCATCATTCGTGTACCATTAATTCCCAACCTCTATCTGCTCTGTCAAGACAAACACGGGCTCCGAGGTGTCAATGTCTCGGGACGCGTTTAATTCAGGGAGCTAGCTTGCCCTCGCTGTTTCAAAACAGAGGTTAACTCAAGATCGGCGGGATCTGGAAATAACAAAACCCCGTATTCACTTGCGTTACGACGGTACATGGGGGGGTAGCTAATCTCATAATGGCAAGGCGCTAACTCCCACTGCGGAGCTGATGTGACCCCTAACAAGGGAACAGCGCATAAGGGAGTCTCGTATTTATCAACTCTGTACTCCGTAGGTTAAAAACAACCCTTGAGCTGAAGGATTGACAAAGGGCGCTTTATGCTTACCCACAAAGATATTTAATATTCTTATCCTTTGTCTTATTTATTTCTCCTCTTTTTTTTATTTTCCATGTCATCTCACGAACCTGCTTGTGATTTATTTCGCTGGCGCTACACGAGGCCCCCCCCTCCCTCCTCGAGATTAGCGCCAGGCACAGATCATCCAAGACAAGGCCCCTTAGCTCTGCATGTTGCATCTGCAGTGGTTTTATATAGAAACAGCACCAACACAAAAATTCCCGCCATCTCCATTTTTAGTTCTTCCAACCTCTCTTCCTCAGTTTCAATTCCCATCTTCTTTTTTGTTATAATTGTTTCGTTTCCCCGGTCACTCACTACGCCGGGTTAACAAATTCCCATCTTATTCCCTTCCCCTGTCCATTTTCTTTTTATTTCTCTAACCCCCGATTAAAAAACGTCTCAATTGATTTGGTGAGATGTTGTCCGCTCTTTTCCTCGCCATCGCCGCCCCCGCGTTGGCTCGCGCCGCTGCTGCTCCCATAGAAGATGGCCTTGTTCGCTTCCCCCTCAAGGTTTCCACCGGCGCGCCCGTTGTAAAAGGCGTCACCAAGCGCCAGAACGAAGTCGCGCTTGAGAGCCAGCAGAACGGTTTCTTCTACAGTATTGACGTTGAGCTCGGTACGCCGGGGCAGAAAGTCACTGTCAATCTGGACACGGGCTCTGCAGAGCTGTGGGTCAACCCTGTGTGCTCAAAGGCGCAGCAGCCCGCGTTTTGTGAATCGTTTGGTCATTTTGGCGAGAGTAGCACTTATGTTAACCTTAACACCACTGGCGGTGTTGTCTATGGCACTGGGTATGCTTATTGGAACTATGGCTACGACCATGTTGTCGTTGGATGTGAGACAGCATTCCTCGCTGAGACATGATTTTTTTGCTGACGGGATTAGCTGCGAATATTCGTAACCAGGTTTTCGGTGTCGCATACGATAGTTCTTTTACCAGCGTCGGCATCATGGGCGCTGCGCCTGATCTGAACGGCTGGGATGCGCCGTACCCCCTCGTGATTGACAGCATGGTCAAACAGGGCCTCATCAAGAGTCGCGCATTGAGTCTCGACATTCGCACCCTCGATAGCGATCGCGGCGCCGTTATCTTCGGTGGTCTCGACACCAAGAAATACACCGGTCACCTCGAGAAGCGCCCCATCATCCCCGCAGCGTCCTCCCCCGATGGCCTCACCCGGTAAGCTCCCCCGCGCTCAATCGACACGAGCGCCCGTCTAACAATCATAGTTACTGGGTTCACCTCGACGGCATCAGCCTCATCCAAGACGACGGCTCCGAAGACGCAATCTTCTCCCAGACAAACGGCCAGCCCGTCCTCCTCGACAGCGGATACACCGTCAGCGCCCTCCCCGGTGCCATCTTCAACAAGATCGTCGCAGCGTTCCCCACCGCCAAGAAAACCCCCGGCGCTTACGTCGACGTCGACTGCTCCGTCGCCAATCTCAAGGGCACCGTCGACTTCAAGTTCGGCAACACCGTCATCAAGGTCCCCTACGCAGACTTCATCTGGCACAACGACGACCGTTGCGTTCTCGGTGTTTTCCAGGACGATGAATTCCCCGTTCTCGGCGACACTTTCCTCCGCGCTGCCTACGTCGTGTACGATTGGGATAACAGGAATGTCTGGCTCGCTAACAACGAGGACTGCGGTACTAACCTCGTCGCTATCGGTACTGGTCCCAATGCCGTGCCTGACTTGGTTGGTGAGTGTGGCTCTGACTCTACCACCACTTCTGGAGCTCCCACGTCCACCGAGACCGCTTCTGAGTCTGTCACCGAGTCTGTTTCTTCCGCTGAGACGACCGCCGATACTACCCTTTCCTTCTCTACTACTCGTTACTCCAACACTACTTTCACAACCTCCAAGCCTGGATCAACCTCGACTGGCGGATCCAACAACACTTATGTTCTCCCTACTACTTCCGCTCCCTCTACAACCGTCACTTCCACCGTCACAACCAGCAAGGTCTACACGGTCACTGCCTGCCCTCCCAGCGTCACCGACTGCCCTGTCGGCCATGTCACCACCGAGATCATCACCTCTCTCACAACATACTGCCCCGGCTCCGAGGGTACAGGCGTTGCTCCTCAGCCCACCAAGGGTCCCGTCAAGTCGACCCTCACATCGTCGCGCGTGTACACCATCACATCCTGCCCCGGCTCCGGCTCCTGCGACGTCACCACCGAGATTGTGCACAACACGCAGATCATCAACCCCGAGCAACCTACTGGCGTGTACACCATCCCCGAAGCTATCCACTGCGGCTTTGGAAACTTTGGCTGCAAGGAGGCTACCACCAAGGGATACCGCACCGTCACCATCACATCGGTCGTCAAGGCGCCCAAGCCCACTCCTGTTCCTGGCTACTGCACCACCTGCGGACCTCCTGGCTCCAACCATCACAACAACGGTACTTTCACGGGTCACTACACCAAGCCTGGTTATGAGCAACCCACTAAGGGTCACGAGCAACCCACCAAGGGCCACGCTACACAGGAATACCCTGAGCCTACTGGCACCGCTTCCAAGCCTACCGGCGGCAACCCTCTTGAGGAGCTTAACACTTACAAGCCTACTCACGTCTACGCCCAACCTCCCAACACCGTCGCCACCGTCGTCAAGCCAACTGGTACACCTGTCGGCTCGACACCCTCGGAGCCAACGGGCACCAGCCCTGTGATCGTCAACGGCGCGAGCGCGTGGAACGTCCCAGCGCTTGCGGCGTTCATGGTCGGCGCTTTTGTCGCGGCTCTGTAGAAGGAGATAATGGATGAGGCATTTAATACTTATTTAATTAGGTGAAGCGTAGATATACTTTTTGCGATGGTAGATATAGGATGACATTTTTCCCTTTTATTTTGTATTTGCTTCTAGAAGCGTATTATTCTTAGATTGGATATTTACATCGCTTGGATGTATTTATACGACATTGACTTTTTATGACAGACAGCCTTGATTGATTTGATGATGTTTGGTGGCGTTGTAGCGTCTGATTGAGACACCCACTGGTAAGTTGTTGGTGATGCACTTGGATGAATTTGATCAAGCTGAATTGAAGATGCGACTCTAATGCGTCAATGATTCCTCCAAAACTGTCGGCGTGCATTCATCCGACCATGACCGCCGTACTTATCTGAACTGTCCGGGATGCGCATCCTTCATCGAACCATATTCTAATTTTCTTTTCTCTTGTCTCCATCATCATCATATGCAGCGTCCTCAAGATGGCCAGCCTCTTCATCAAAATCAGTATTGCAGCCATCGCACTCCTCGCAATCCTCTTCCAGATCTACCTCAAAGAAGCAATATGGCTTGGTTTCGGTATAAACAAAACCATCCAGCCCCTCAGCGAGTTCCCCTACCAGTGCCGTAGAAGCGTTCATCATCGGCTGGAAGCTTGCGAGGACATGTACTTATCCCAATCTACGCGCCAATTGTTCCTCGCGTGCTCAGATCCTATCGCACGGAAACAATGGCAGCCAAAGTCTGTTACCATTCATCAAGCTTAAAGCCACAGCGTATTAATTGTGTTGTAGTGTTGGGTATCGCAATATTTCGGGTCGATCAGAGCGCGACGCTGTTGTTGCGCTGGATATCGATAAGCCGACTGATAGCGGCTTTGAGTTCCGCGCCCTGAAAACACCCGGTTTCGAGGGCACTGTTGGTGATGGACTTGTCAACGTCGCTGGTTTCTCAGGGATTGAACAGGAAAATGGCGATATTGATTTATTTCTCGTCAATCTGCGGCCTTCGATTGACGTAGACGGAAAAGTGGCAGATCAATATGTTCATGGTGGAAACGCGACCATCGAGCACTTTATTACCGGCCCCCAAGCGACGGAGATGAAGCATGTTCGGACATATGCTAACCATGGAATTACCACTCCAAACCGTGTTGCAGCACTGGGCGATGAGTCGTTCTATATCAGCAATGATCACGGCCCTCATAAATTCGGCTGGGTAATTATTTTCATGCCTATTTTATGGCTTGGACTAACAAACCAGCGACATCATTTGTCCATGATTCTAGGCTTCTCCGACGTGACATTCTGCGATACTCAAACCTGCAAGACCGTTGCACCGAATCTGCAATTCCCAAACGGTCTCGTCATAAATGACAACATCCTCTACCTCCCCGACTCAATAACAGGTCGTCTATATATCTACCGCATCCTTCCCAATAAAGACCTCGAAAAGATCGACGAAGTCAATTTAGGCTACGGTGTTGATAATGCATCGATCGATGAGAATGGTGATGTCTGGATTGCTGCGTTTCCTATCGGCGTTGAGATCTTCAAAGCGTATGACGACCCGTATAATGCTCATCCGCCTAGTGCTGTGTTGAGAGTTAGGAAGATTGAGGGGGAGTATGTTGTTGAGAAAGTGCTTGAGGATGCGAAGGGGGAGGTTTTGCCGGCTGCTACGACGGTTGCGCATGATGCCAAGACTGGAAGGCTTTTTCTGAGCAGTAAGTTATATGGCCGTCTACTAATGTCATTGCTAATTCTCGTAGGCGTTATTTCGCCGTTTATTGCTGTTTGCGAACCAAAGTTATAGACATAAACTATCCTAGTCATATAGCTAGTTCATTGGCACCACCTCAACTCCACACTATTTGCAGCAATTGCAAATATTTCCGACCGCAAACTCATTTGACCCGACAGAGATGGCCATTGTCCTTCTGTGCCCAAGTTTCGCTCCCAACACAAGGAAAGCACCATAGAACGTCATCAGGATCAACATTTCTCTTGATCGATAGAAGTTTCTCGTAGTTCTTGCCCCAAAAGGCATGCTGCCAGTCTGGCTCAAAGGGAAGAGCCTAGTGCATGTTAAACAAGCATTCCATCTAGTAGTACAGAAAGTCTTACCTCATTGATATAAGCACCTGTGTTGGGAGACAGTTTGCGGAATGGCTCCATGGATCTATTCAGCGTCTTGACAGCTTCGGCTTTAGACGTCTTGTTGAAAGGCTCAAATGACTCTCCAGAAACTAATGGGATTGTTAGTAAGTTCCAAACTGACTCGTCAAGGTTATTGAACTTACTCGCGTGAACATAACTCTTCCTCCATCCCGGGTTGACAGCTGCACTCCCTCCTCTGGGCTTCGCATCCCTCACACCCTTTCCAGCTATCAAATGAACCGTCAACCCCCCAGCAGCATCCAAACTCTCCTCCAACGCCCCCCTAAACTCCTTCCCATCACCTAGTGCCCCCTTACCCAACATTCTGGAAGCAAGATACAGCGTCACCCCCGCAGCACCCTGATCAAAATAAACATTATACCACTCCAAAAACGAGCCATACTCTTCCTTCGTAGCACTAAACTGCACAGCTCCCGGCCACCGCTTCTGGATAGTATCGTTAATCGGCTTGAACAACTTGAGAATGTACTCTGGGTCGTTGACGTCCTGTGCCGCAAAGACACCCTGGATCCCGGCTACTTCGTCGGGCCCGCCGGCGGGGTTGGGTGTTTGGGGGCTGAGGTTTGTATAGCCTGAAAGACCGGCGTCGGATAAAGAGGGGAATTGGGAGAGGATGTAGGCGAGGAGATCGTATTTGAAGGGCGCGGCTGCGGATGTTCCGATTGTGAAGGCGGATGCGGTGATTTGGGGGGTTTTGTAGACTTTCATAGTGATAGATGTGAGGACGCCGAAAGTTAAACCGCCGCCCTATATTGTTAGCATGAATGAGTAGTATAAATGGGTGATATAAATGGGTGGTATAAAATGGGTGGTATAAAATGGGTAGTACAAAATGGGTAGTACAAAATGGGAGGTACAAAATGGGAGGTACAAAATGGGAGGTACAAAATGGGAGGTACAAAATGGGTGGTATAAATGGGTAGTTAATTGGCAAGAGACTTACTCCTCGCATTGCCCAGAAGATATCGGGATAGTTATCTTCATTGATGGTCAGGATCCTTCCAGATGGTGTAACCATCGTCATCTGGAGGACTTGATCAACTGCAAGGCCATGCTTAGTTGACAGTAGAGAATGGCCGCCGCCGGTGACATAGCCTCCGAGGCCGACAGTCTTTCCGCCGCCACCAACAACTACGCGGCCGTGCTTATCCAGCATGGTGTAGAGATCATACATCTGGGTTCCTGCGCCGGCAGTGACAGCATCGCCGGTGATGACAGTCTTGGACTTGTGTAGCTTGAAGGAGCCTTCATGGTAGACTATGTCTTTGAGATGGTGCGTCCAGAGGGAGAGCGACCCGGGGGCGATGGAGCGACCCATGTAGTCATGACCTGTGTTCTTGACGACGAGTCTGATGTTGTTCTTCCGCGCTATTGTCCATCAGCAAGAGCTCTGTTGAATGGTGAAGTACTTACCAAAGTCGACTCCAATCTTGATATCTTCCGCCTTAGTAACATTTACAACATAAGCAGGATATCCACTTCCACTACATGGATAACTCTGGTCCGGAAGACACGTCCAGTTTGAATACTGATCATAAATAAGCGAGACAGGATCCTGCGTATGAAGATCATAATGCTTCCAAGCCTCAGCGATCTTAGGACAAGTGTCTCTGTCATAAGACGGCCATCCCTTATGGCAAACAGCCCCAGGAGGAACAGGCGCAAAGAGTCTTCCGTCTAAAGTATCATTCAGACGAGACCACGCCCTGTGAGAAGGCCAGTCTGAAGACCCAGGGTACGCCTTGCAAGTCTTGGGCACAGAGCCAGCAAGAACAGAAGGGAGAAGAAAGACGATGAAGTTATAGAGACGAGTCATTGTGAACTGCGATGCTTGGAACAGGAACAATACTTGAGGTAGTTGCCTCCAGGTTTATATAGGCAGAAATCTGAAATGGCCCCCATCTTGGCAGCAAGAACACGGTCTAAACGAGGGATCATGTCCCGAGACTAAAACAGCATTTCTGCGGCGTCGACGTCAACGCGTATTAGTCGGGTTTTCTGTAGCTCAGCCCTGCCAAGAGGGGTATTTTGTGGAGGTGGGCTTGAATGGGGGATCATGATGCGAGATACGGGATGTTTTGTGGAGGGAGCCTCCGGTTGGTCCGTGGGTGGTTTGGTTCAGAGGATCATTTGTCCAAGTCAGTACTCTTCAATGTCGCATTGGTTAGTAATTGAACAATCGAGACATTTCGCCAACGCTCTATGTTTCACCTTAATATTCTTCCCGATAATTATTATAACTGAGTGAGCCTTCGCAACAAGCACATTGTGAATAGCTACCGCTCAATCAACTCCCAAAGTGCCGAGATCAAGAAAAAAACAACTCATTCCAACCCCTGTCCCTTCTCGCCATATCATCCCCAAAACAGCCTAACACCATGCCTGTAATCAACGCTTAATCTCAATACAGTAAAGATCAGGGCCAATTCTCTCCCCCAGACCCCTAATTGTACTGTCCCCCCCGTTCTCCTCGCGTGGCTGTCGCAAAAGAAAATGCCTTCAATCACTCATTCCTCTTAATCCGTGCCGCCCTACGTCAGGCGTGTTCACTCCCTCAAAAAATGCTGCGGCTCTCGCTGCTCGTCCACTCCCTCATCTCTCTATCCTCCGCGCGCAAATCAGATGGCGGCACGGTTTGGGCGACGCCGCATGATAGTTACTCCTCGTCAATTGGCGTTCTCGGGTGCAAAGTACGCGACATTCACTACTCCACCACTTGCACCAAACCAAGGCTAATCAATATCATCACCAGGTCAACACGAATCGCATCGCCTACTGGCCGTACTCCGTCGACTGCAACAACATCTGCATCGCGCTCACGTACCAAGACCGTACCGTACACCTCCTCCGCGTCGATCAATCCCAAGGCGCCTACGACGTTAGCTACGATGCGTGGAATTACCTCTACACGGGCTACTCGGCCACCGACAAGCCCACGGCTGGCGGACCCGTCGAAATGACATACTCCAACGTCGACGCTTCCAAGTGCTCCGATCTGATCCATACGAAGAAGAGCAGGTTACCGCTTAGCGCAGCGAACAGCATGAACTTTTTAACGTCGTGTCTCGATCGGAACGAGAGTACGTGGGTTGGCGATAATTACGTTCTTTACAACATCCTCGACTCGATATGTACGCTTGGGCACGATGAGACGTGTGAGTTGGATTATCCGGCGGAGAACCAGGCCAAGTGTCCGCATACGATGGGCGTGCCGGATGAGTTGAAGGGCGAGGCGGTTGTTAATATTCGGTATCCTACTGGTGCGAAGGTCAGCGCTGCTGATGGGAAGCCGGTGGATGAGGACGGCGCGACGGGGCTGAATAGCCCGAGTGGAATGGTTTTGGCGATTGTTGTTTTGCTTTCGGCGTGTCTTGTTCTTGGGATGTGATGCGCTGATTGATGTGATGCTGATGATGGTGGAGGATGATAATGTCAAGATACCCTAGTGTTTTGTTCTATACCCTTTCAATTGGGTAATTAATTCCGCATTGTCAATAAACAACTTAAGTTCAATTAATGTATCAATTTGGTATCAACGCCGACATAAGAAAGCATTCCCATCGTCAGGTACCTTGGTGGTGTCGCGACATTTATTTACCCAGATTCAGCGCCTCTTTAACCTTGCCCATCGCCGACTGCTGTTTTTGTTCTCCCCCTTCACTTGGTCCAACATCATCCTGACACAGCGCATCTTTCCCATGCATCTATTACTTATTAGTATATGCATTCAATTGATCGCCGCGACATACCTTTTGCTCTTCCATCTCGGCCTGGTGCATGATGTCGTGGACCTCCTCAGCCGTCTCATCATTAAGACCGGTCGGGGCCTTTGGGTGTGAAGGTCTTCTCTCTGGCATGATGTTTTTATCTTGCTGTATTGTGATATGTTCTACAAGTCTCTTGGTGTTTTGTTCAAGTCTGAAGCGACAGTACAGTGCTGGGATGGTAGCTTCATATAACTCCAGCTCTCGTCTCTCGTGTCGTCATCCCTCCCATACCTGAGTATGAAATGATGCTGACCAACGTCATGTTGAACCATCGAGGGGTCGAAATGGTAACGTTGGACCACAATCTCGAGACCCCTCATCATCACAGTGTAAATGGCGCTGCGACAACATCTCATTCTGCCACAAGTCTCGTTATATGTATGTACACTTTTGAACCGCATACCGTGACTGGCAACCATCATCACGTTTGAGCATATAAACGATTCGTCCCGATACGTCGGAAGGCTTAGTTTCCGCACGATGACATCGCAAGATGCTTATCTTATTCTTGTTGGTGTTCAGCTGCTCGTGTGCCATCGTGTGACTTTTGGGGGATTGGATGGAAGTGACGGCCATGATCTCACCTCGGCATTTCCCATTACTTGAAATCAGGCAAGCAACTATGATCTGATGGACTGGGAATACTGTGAGACATGTGCTTCCATCTTGTGATATGACTCTGTGCCATGGCTTGCATCCCATCCATTTTCAGTCACTCCTCTCTTTTCATTGGATCGTGGAGGTACATGCATTTGGATTCGGGCTCAAGGCCCCTGGCTTCAGGCATATCGATGGATGTAATCATGTATCCAGGCGCCTAGAAACCGAATTATTATCTTACAATTATTCAGTTCATCACACGCCTTCGGTTGCTTAATCCATGGCGTAGCTTAAATAAGTGACTGGATGAGGCCCGCCGAACAAGGCAGCCTAACGCGACCTTGCGACCTGAACACCAGTGGGATCTACAGAGCTAAGGACTACCGATCTACCGGTTTAAGAGAATATCTCTTAACCAAGCGTTCATTGGAGCATAGTTTCAAGATATTCAAGTTCTATCGGAGTTTCAGCTTTATCTCTCACAGGAACACCGCTCATGTTCAGCTACAATGCATCTCAAATAATTCACTTACATATAAGTCAATCAATTTTCAACACGAATATCGAGACACCAAATGCATTAGAATTCTTCTTACTCAGGTTTCGAATCGCAATTGTTTGCATCTTGCCCATACCGACAGTTGGCTATCTTATCGGCGATAAGATAGCACCTCGACGACCTCCTTGGCAGATGACTGCCAAGTTGTAAGATGACGACGATAATTAAGATGCACAGAACCCGAAATTATCAATACGAAAATCACAGCAATTGTTTCATTACCGAAACATCCAGCCTCACGGCTCCTGTAGATCCGATCTCAATACGCAAGAGCCAATGAATCTAAGACCCCTAAGATTACACACTCCATCGTCAGCGAGGCAGTGCAAATCACCTACAAAAACTTTATCGCCAAGGGCCAAAAACACCAAGATTCCTCGTGCCGACTTAGCCGCCCAATCCGGCTCAACACTCTTGGCCAAGTGGACCCAGCTGACGTGTATTGGAGCGCCCCAAACGTGTCTTTTTTACTATTCCTGCATCAAATAATTCTTTCGCTTCTTTACACAGCGCTGTTGTATTCTCTATCCGTTTCGTTTCTTGGTATGTTCCGTCGCGCAAGGGGTATTGCTTGACTAGACCGACGGGACAAGCACAGGGATCTTATAGGCTGGAAGATGCCGAGTATGGGGTTTGAGGATAAGACGACGTACAACGACAAGTATGTTGTTTTGTACGATTTCGGCGAGACGGGTGAGCTTTGAGAAATGGGTAGTGAGTATGAGATGATGCTGATTCTGGCAGATCATGATACGGCTATCAAAGAGTTCAAGACCTTAGTGGCGGATCTGGAAGAAACTGGCTTTGATGTTGAAGTCAGAGCGGGCTATGAACAATCCCTTCTTGTATTCGCAAAAGCACCACGTGAACTTCTCGGCAACGCTGTCTACAAGTCCAGGCAAGTACACTGTATAAGTCGGACAGAACTTTATTAACAGAGACAGCAGGGTTAAGGACTGGCTATACGGCATCACGCCGAATCACCCTGGCGGTGATAAAACCACAGTTGTTGATGGAGCTTATGAGGCAGAGGATATCCTCTCGGTTTACCATATCGTCAATTGGTCCAAGGATCTTGGTGGTGCAGGCATCACCCCCGGAACAGGAAAATGGGAGAACGTCAAGGCGATATTTCCTATTCATAATTCCAAGGTCAATCAGTCTTTGCTCAAGTATCTAAGCAGAAAGTTCTTCTTATCCAACGAGGACATCGATCAGATTCGCAACCTCCACGGCTCAAAGGTACACCCCCTCTCACTCCCTTCTACGGATTTGTGCTTACAATGCCAGGTCGCTTTTTACTTTGCTTTCATCCAAGCCTATCTTCTCTTCCTCACATTCCCCGCCATAACAGGCGTCATTGCATGGCTCTGGCTTCCACGGTACTCCCTCGCCTACGGTATCCTCACCAGCGTGTGGTGCACCGTGTTCCTCGAGTACTGGAAGATTCAAGAGATTGACCTCAGTCTGCGCTGGAACGTCAAGGGTATTCAACATGTCAAGGTTAACAGACCGCAGTTCAAGTATGACTATGAGTATGTTGATGAAGGCGGGCGGAAACATTACTACTTTCCTAGATGGAAGAAGGTCGTGAGGCAGTTGTTGCAGATTCCGTTCTTGATAGTAGCGTTTTTGGCGCTGGGGATTACGATCATTGCGGTTTTTACTATTGAGATTTTGATCTCTGAGACGTACGCTGGGCCGTATAAGGATTACTTGGCAGGTCACTATTCTGACTTACAAGTTGTAAATTGTCTAACATGAGCAGGAATATCTTCCGACAATTCTTCTGGCTGTATCTCTCCCTTACATCACCTCCGCCCTCGAAGACGCAGCCGAATGGATGACCGAATTCGAAAACCACCGCACCGCGGATCTGCACGAAATGTCACTCACCCAAAAAGTCTTTGTCCTCAACATGTTCACCAACTACCTCCCCATTTTCCTCACAGCCTTTATCTACATCCCCTTCGGTGGGACCGTCGTACCCAAACTCGAAAATTTCTTATCAGCGGCATTCGCGAGCGTCGGCAAGAAATTCGTTCATCAGCCGTTTCATCTCGATGCTGATAGGTTGAGAAACGAAGTCATCGCCTTGACAGTCACAGGTCAATTATCAGGTTTCTTCGAAGAGAACATCGTTCCGATGCTGAAGCATAAATTCTCGAATTGGTATCGAGATTATCGCAGGGCGAGATCAAAGGGCGACATGCTTCTTGCGGTGGTGAAGGATGACCCTGAAGAAACCACTTTCTTATCACGTGTTCGAAACGAGGCGATTCTTCCGAAATACAACGTCCAGGATGACATTGCAGAAATCGTTCTTCAATTCGGATACCTCGCTTTATTCTCTCCCGTCTGGCCGATTATCCCAATGGGCTTTCTCATCAATAACTGGATTGAGCTACGATCTGATTTCGCAAAGATCTCACTGGAGCATCAACGCCCCGCACCAGTTCGCTCAGACGGAATCGGCCCTTGGATCTACTCCCTCGAAGCGTTAACCTGGCTCGGAAGTATCTGCACAGCAGCAATTGTCCATCTTTTCAGTGTCGACAAAGTCGGCAATACAATGGGAAGTTGGGCGACTCTGCCCGTTACTGTCTTTATCAGCGAACACGTTCTCCTCCTCCTTCGATCTCTCGTCCGCTTCATTCTTCAGCAAATCGGCTCTGAGCGCATTCGACACGATTATAACCAGCGATATGCAAACCGCGTCAAGTATCTTGAAGAGCTAGAGACGAAGAAACAGCAGTCTGGACTTGCTGTGCGTGAAGCGCACCGCGAGCGACGCAAGTCGGTTTTGGTGATGGAGAGAGATCCGTTCTGGACGAAACAGGTCCATGATGGCGCTAGTGAGTTAGCAGGCGTCACGCTCATTCAACAGGTGAAGAAGAACGAGGAGCCAGGGGATCAGGAGAAGAAGGATTAGGCACAACGCGCAAGAAAATCAGTGTATAGATTACAGACCAAATTGTTTCTTATGTAATTAAAAAATGTATTTTCATTAATCATTCACATTCATTCTTTTCAATGCCTCGGTCGGGAAATACCATCGCCAAGACACGGCCGAGACATTCGGCCGTCTAATCCGAAAGAGTTTTTTAACTCTCGTCATCATTCCAGACTCGACCATCACGCGATTGTTGCAGGCTGGTTGCGGGGTCTGAACCTTGTTTTGCCGGATGCGAACGACTTGTTCAGCTCTCGAGGTGAGCTGACGAAACTCGCTTCTTGGTGCCTGTGTTGGGAATAGTTGATGATAACGTGCCAAGAAACTCTTTCGCGTAGATAAACTATAAGGATGCATGCTCTCACGCCATCTTGAGTGATCTCATTGTCAAGCTTCACACAAGACATCAAGATGAAATTCACTGATATTGTCTCCACGGTTTTCGTGGCTCGCGCTATTGCATTTTCGCATGATGCGCAGCATCGTCTTAATGATAAGATCAACGTTGCTGGCACCGCAGACACTAATCCGAAATGTCATCTTCCCGCTCTGCTGGACCCCTCCGACGATGGCCTTGAGAGTTCCCATGATTTATTCTCCAGCAAGAAAGCTCTCAAAACGATGATCAAGAAACATCAATCCCTTGTCCGCATCCCTTCAATCTGCTTTGATGACATGGGAGATTTGGATACAGATGACAGATGGAAGCCATTCAACGACATTCCAAAAATGCTCAAGAAGGCATATCCTACCGTGTAAGAAATCCAATCACAGCCCGAATAGTAATTCTAACAAGATTCAGACATAAACACATCACCCCCGAAAAAATCAACAAATTCGGCCTCGTCTATACCCTCCAAGGCTCCGACCTATCTCTCCAGCCAATCCTCCTAGCAGGCCATCAAGACGTCGTCCCTGTAGCCGCCGGAACACTGCACGAATGGGTCCACCCGCCCTTTGACGCCTTCTACAACGAAACAGACGGCTATCTCTGGGGTCGCGGCGCCTCAGACGACAAATCAGCTATCACAGCAGAGATGTCTGCCCTAGAAGCACTATTATCCCAGAAGGGTTACAAGCCCCGACGCACGGTTATTCTAGCTTTTGGGTTTGATGAAGAATGCTCTGGTCATCGTGGCGCAGGCCATATCTCGAAACATTTGGAGGAGAGATATGGAAAGTATGGCATTGCTGCTATTCTTGATGAGGGCGGTGCTGGGCTGCAGAAGATGGGGGATGTTTTATACGCACTGCCTGCTGTTTATGAAAAAGGTTATCTGGATGTTTGGTTCAATGTCAGTGTCGTCGGGGGCCACAGTTCAGTGCCAACACCGCATACAGCGATTGGCATAATGGCTGAGATCGTTACTACCCTGGAACACAACCCCTTCAAGCCCGAAATCGCCAAGAACGGAGCCATTCATCAATGCCTCGCTTGCTTCGCCGAGCATTCACCCCATGTCTTCCCCGATCTCACTAAGCTCGTTAACGGCGGGGATCTCCATGGCGTTGCAAAGTTCTTGACGAAGCTGTCGCGCGATATGCAATACATGGTTCAGACATCACAGGCGATTGATGTTATTTCTGGAGGCCAAAAGATCAACGCGTTACCGGAGTTTGTGACGCTTGGCGTTAATCATCGGTATGCGCCGCAGGATAGCATTGGGAGCATTCAACATCGAATCGTTGGGTTGATCAAGGATATTGCTGAGAGTCACAAACTTCGAGTTGAAGCTTTTGAGGATGATGCAGACTATGATGAGTATCTTGCTGCCAATAATCTCTCCCGCCAATGCAATAAGGACGAAGATCTCTGGCAGCAGAATTACAAGGGGACTTTGACAATAGCAGTCAAGAAAAAGTCCTATATAACACCTCAATCACCAACAACCGGTCCAATCTGGGACATTTTCGCAGGAACAGTACGTCATTCATTTGCCCAAGAGGCAAAGACAGTAGTCGCAGCTCCAGGAGCCATGACAGGCAATACCGACACTCGCCATTATCTCAGTAAGTCTCCCAAGTCCAGGGTATTTCGCTGGTCACTGACCACCAATCAGATCTCTCCAAAAACATCTACAGGTGGAGCCCTGGCAGCCTCAAGTCCTTCTCCAACATCCACGGCGTCAACGAACGGCTTTTGATGAGCGAGCAGATGAACATGGCCAAGTTTTACTATGATTTTATCCGCAATTTCGATAAAGCCAACGTCTAGGGGGGGATCACATGTAGATAGGAGATCTAATTATTCTGTCGTAATTCTTCCGTTCGTCTGAACTTGTTCCGTTCCGTTTCTTCTGGCGCTGGGATCATCTCCACTCACCTGTTACATCCGGCACTGAACCCCTGTGCGCATCATTTTCCACCAATCACTTCATTCCTTGACGCTCGCCAAGATGCCAAGGCTGTGAGATTATCTCTGTCGATTGAGTTTTGAGAATTAATTACAATCTACGATTGACTTTACATGGTCAAAAATGCTCCAAAATAGATACATTTAAACCCGTATTCATCACTTATAGTTATAAACAACCTTATATCGAAACGCCAAGTTGTTTGTAGTTGTTTCTCTAAACAGTTTCGCAATGCCCTCGCTCCGTCGCCCAAAGCGCTTACATGTCCGAGATATGAGACGTCTCGCGTAACTGACAAGACAGGGTATCTCACCAAACTCACCAAATCTCAAACAAAACCCCCTTAGCATGTTCCTCCAAACATTGGCAGACGACCCTCAGCGTCTAAGGTAAGGAACAGTTTCAGTTGGCGCGTATGGTCCACCGATATTCCAGCAATGAAGTGCACATCCGAGAAACAAGGGATCCTCCCTCCATCTAGATAAAGCCATGGCCTCTCCCTCCTGTTTGCACCTCTTCTTTCTTTTCTCTCCCATCCCATTCTTTCCATCCAAAGATCTGATTCTTACTTTTTCGCAGCTGTTGCTTGCGCCTTTCTTTTTTTCTTTCTCTACGAGATCATTTCATTCTTTGCAGACCCTGGTGGTTTAGCTATCCTTTCGTGTCCAACTCTACGAAATACTTCTTACCACTATATCAGTCCTTTTTTCATAAAAGCAACACTCAAGATGCGATCCTCCTTCTCTACCGCTCTGGCCCTCGTCGCCGCCCTCCCCACTGCCTTTGCGCACTACAACTTCGACGCTCTCATCGTCAACGGCAAGGTCACCGAGCCTTATGAGTACGTCCGCAAGACTACCAACAACAACAGCCCCATCACCGACGTCACCTCCAAGGACATCATCTGCAATGCTGGCGGTCTCGACAAGGATATCCGCGATGCTACCAAGACTCATGCTGTTTCTCCTGGCGATGAGATTGGCTTCACTGTCGCCAACGACATGGGCCACCCCGGTCCTCTGGCTGTCTACCTGAGCAAGGCCCCCGATGGCACTGAGGCTTCTGACTACCTCGGCGATGGCGACTGGTTCAAGGTCTACGAGATGACCTGGAAGACCATTGGTGCGAACGGCATTGAGTGGGCCAACTACATGAACGGCCAGTCCAACGGCATCACCAACTTCACCTTTACTCTCCCCAAGGAGACTCCCAAGGGTACTTACCTCATGCGCGCCGAGCACGTTGGTCTCCACGGCGCTGGTGAGAAGAACGGTGCTCAGTTCTACATTGGCTGTGCTCAGCTCACCGTCGATGGTACTGGTGCTGGCAAGCCTTCTCCCGTTGTCTCTCTCCCTGGTGCTTACACTGCCACCGACCCCGGTCTGCTCCTCAGCATCTACTACCCTCCCGTCACCAACTACACTGCTCCCGGCCCCAAGGTCTGGCCCAGCGGCTGTGAGGACCACACTCCCAACTTTGCTGGTCAGGCTAGCGACGGTGACTGCACCAACGACAAGGGTTCCGACTCTGGCTCTGGCAGCGCTGCCCCCGTTGCCAGCGACGCTCCCGCTACTGAGGCTCCTGCCGCCTCTTCTCCTGCTACCGATGCTCCCGCTGCTTCTGCCCCTGCTACCACTGAGGCTGCCAGCGCTGCTACTCCCACTGAGGCTCCTGTTGAGCAGCCCGCTGAGACCTCTGCTGCTGCTCCCGTTGCTACCAAGGCTCCTTCTACTGGTGGCAAGTGCAAGGCCAAGCGTGCCGCCAAGCGAGCTCTTAAGGCTAAGCGTGCTCTCAGGAAGTAAGCTGAGATTGCATGAGATGGATGGTTGAGATTCTGATCTTTGCGTGGATGGAATGATGGATCGTTAAGATCCCACGTAAAACTTATTCTTTGTACATAGTGATTGAATCACGTATACATATAGCAATTGACGTTTGAACAAAAAAGAGTTTCTGCACTTTGTGACATGTTTTCCGTGGCTGTGAATCATTCTCAACCTCTGATGGCGTTTACCCCGCCTGATACGAGACTGTCTTGATGACCTGACCATGAGTTTTGTCTGCTGTGGCTTGCTAGTTACCGCCACGAAATGCTCGTCAACACAGCCACAATACAGTCTCCCTACTCTCAACACCAGTCATACAGTCATATGAGATCATCAAGTCAACTCATCAAAACAAATTCCCTTCGGTATTTCAAGGTAAAAGTCCTGTATCTACTGCCCAAACTTTACCGAGTTCCATTGAATATATCTGCAGTTCAGATACAAGAGAGCTACAATTGAAACTCCAAATTTCTGTTCGACCCTGTTTAGTTGACCTGGCGCTTTTTGCTTGAAATACGTTGACAAACGACGAAACGACTATCAAAAGACTGGGTTCGAAGTTTCGGATCGTCGCTCTCTTAGATGATTGGTCTAACTCATGAATCAACCACCATCCGGCAATGTCTGGACCCCTATGGCGTTATCTCAGCTCAAATGTCGCCATCAACGCAGAAGGGTTACAATCTATGCATGCAAGCCCGTTTCAACTATTGAAGCACCGAAACCTTCTCGAACACACCATAGAAAGGGTGCTATATGCATAGATCGAAGCCTACTGCATATGCAAGATCCTGCTAGTCAAAACGATTACACTCCATCTTTGACGCGCGGCCGATGCATTTATCTCAGTACTTCAGATGGCGCCATCGACGGATGAATGTCGCAAGGCGAGATTGTCCAATTAAGCTTACTTTTTGGGTAGGACTATCAGTACATATGCGAGTATATGGCGTGGGGTATCACAGCATAATATCAGAGATAAGAACTGATCTCGATGTTACGTTGTTATCAGTATTCAGTAAGCCTTTATTAATTTGTCTATGATTTATTATATGGATATTTCCAGAGGTAGAGCCATAGAACGCTGACAAAAGATGTAAAGTTCTGGCCTCAACAAGAAGCTGCTTCGTAACGTCGATAGTCTCATGCAGCTTGCCCGCCCTGCTATTACAAGCAGGAGGATTCACCAGTAGTTACTGATGGCTGCTTGTCAGTTGGGCAACATTCACACGTCCAAAAAGCAAAAAGAAACCTTTCCATGCTGCAAATCATACGTGCGTCGGGAGGCAGCCCGTCTTCTGTCTCTACGCCCTTGGTATATGTATACACGACACCAACTTACGTAGCTGTCACCCTATAGAAGAGGCACAGATCCGAAGAGTCTGACGCGGTCCACTTAGATCTTGCAGATATGAGTGGCTTGCATGTTATTGAAGTTAATGGGGAAATGGACTTTTGCCGCATTTCGGGCTATTCAAGAAGGGCGAGAGACAGTATGAATAGAGTAGAGATCGATAGAAACAAAGATTAGACCCGGATTTAAGCAAGTTGATAGACAGTGGTGGCCTTCAAAGGCACCTATAAGTTGACGGTCGCTGAGACGAACCTGCTAGCTTTGGGTATGAGAAAGAGACGTCGGGTCTGAGGCAAGCTCCCCATCCAGATTATAAACAACAAGTTCATAGAGCCATATAAACTGTTCTTACAACAAGCAGCGATAGGAGATGTTGGTAGAAGCCAGCCACGAAATTGAAGAAACATTATTTAAAGATTCTCCCGGGTAGCCTCAGTCACGAAGAAAGATATGGTCCGCCGAATACGTAACACAGTGGGCAATTATAAGCTACCAGTTTGCGCAAACGAGACCTTGCAAGAAGTTTCCATGCCAAAGTTCACCAAGGAGCGACTTTTGTTAGACTTGGGTTTGTTTGGTCCCGTCAACAAGCGGAGACGTCATAAAAAAAGCCATCACCGCCCGTAAACAACCATCGTGATCAATTCAACGGCAATTACCTTGCGCCAAACTCTCAAGAATTAAACTCTAGGACTATGATCACAAGATATCCAGAAAAGTCAACAGTTGCCCAAGCCAAAGGGTAAAATCCCCTCTATACGGCAATTGCTTCCTCGATTTGGCCTCGTATTCCCCGCCGCTGACCCGATACCTGGGACGACTGGAATGCGGGAACCGTTAAAAGTCCGACGCCATTGATGAGAGACAGTGAGAACGTGGCTAGAGGGTTTGGCGCCGTCCCCAGATCATGTCTGAGGCGCAGGCACGCTAGTCAAGAAATCAGGAACGCGCTTCTACTGGAATGCTGATCAGTGTGTAAAGCGACGACGTCTTAATTGAGTTACATGAATGAATTTTGAGGAGTAGCTTGGGATGAAGTGCATTGTTTACAACTGGTGAGGGACTGAATTAGTGGTGGACTTTTTGAGGCGTGTTGCCATCAGCATGCAAGGCACGAATTTCATTTAATCGTTCACGTTTTTCACCGTAGAAAAATGGTACAGACGAAGATGGACTTTGTGTCAACTGCCGTGTCGCTTCGGTGTTACCCGGGCGTCATGATCACGAAGGCTATACGAGATGCATCTTGGAAAAGGTTTGTCGTTCAAGGAAAATCCCATTAACTGGAATACGTAGGGGAAACTCCGAGCCTCGTATCGCCAGATTCCAAGCTGCAAGGCTCTCAAGTGAACCTTCCAGACAAAATCTCGGGGCATAGCTCAATACCCTAAATCCCCAGCCTCAAGTCAATGACACTTGAGGCCCGACAGGATAGAGTATTGGAGGCTTGCTTACCCGATGTGACACAACACTTTGCCCATCCCATCCGGTGAATCCGCGCTCTGGTGGCTTTTCTCAGCTACCCAATGTTGTAAGACTTGGGTCAGCATGCAGAAGGACGGTGAAAAATACATCTACTAAAGGCATGCTGTGCTGTAATGCATCGGATGTCGGGGGGTATAATGACGGCATGGATATAATTCTGTTGGAGGAGTAGTTCAAATGGGCTTACGTTAGGGCAACTCAGTCATTGGACAATGCCGTGAGATGCTTACTGCACGTGGGTCGTGTCGATTTCAGGCAATATGTTGAGAGAGTCTGACTGCAGATCAGGCGTTTTCTTAGAGTATGGACTTGTGTGATTACTCTGGTAGGTATCATGGATGACGGCGGGTAAACAGCTGCACGAAGTATCTGCCAGTTAATGATCCGATAGTGCCGTGATAAAAACAGAACGTCATGTGAAAAAAGCAACACTGAGCTGAAAAGTCAATGTCCAAAGATGTCAGTGATAAACATGACATTGCAGCAAACAAGGCTCGCTCGGACCCAGAGAAACCTGCATCATCCTTTGAGCTCTACATGGATTAGCCGTTCAGCCAGAAATCAGCCGCAAAAAAACAACTCACAGTGGCCGTCATCAGCTGACCTGGATAGCCAAGGATTCTACAGTTGTGGCATAACAACTATTGTCTGCAGGCGTTAAATAAAGTTACCAAAAAACATTAACAAAATCTCGTTAAGCAAGAATTTACAGGGGAAAAGGAGAGAAGTAACTGGGAGAGGGGGGCCAGGCCAGCCTCTCGTGTTCTGTTCTGGGAGGGGACCAATTGAAAGTGATGGCGCCCTGGATCGTCACAACGGGCGGATAGTTTTTCCCAGGTTCGATCAGCCATTCCCCGCAAATAAGCGGCGGAAAACTCTATTCCTTGTGCCGTGATTTTTCATTCTCACTGACTGAATGTATCTCTCTCCTGATGCTAGAGCTGCAGGTGAGATTTGGGCCAGCCAAGCCTCGCTGTAGCGATTGAAAATGCAACGTAAACCAGGATTTTGTTTCTTCCCCCGCAGCAGGCCTGACCTGAAACGTCACCATTATTCAATGGAAATCTGCTCACTCCAACTTGGCATATCTTATTGTGAGTGTAATCATCGCCGTCATGGTGAACACAGACTACCGAAGTTAAAAATACCCGAGAAAAAAAAACAGATCGCAACGGTTCTAACCGAGAGAGTATTAGTCAAGGAGTTATGCACGTTGGCAAGAATAGAATTTTCCCGTGTCTGCAAAGGAGACGGCCAATGAGATTCGCGGTTCACGGTCTGGAAATCATGATCAACAACGAGCTAAAATCAGGCCAAGACTGTCCCCGCGATCGAGCTTATGACCCTAAGGTTTTGGAGAACAGGGGTCCCCTGTCTAGGACTTGAACTGTAATTCGCGTGAGTTGGCGGGCCACGGCCACTATTGAAGCGACACGATGTTTTTGCATCGGATCCTCGGGCGGGGTTGATGGAGCGAGACAAGTGATCTAATCAAGAGCTGAGAAGAAGAAACAGAAACAGATCGACAGAGCATAGCAAACATCCCTTGCATATCGGCCATATCCAGTTATTTCCATCATCTTCTCATGCTTCTTCTCTAAAGACAAGGACCCCCTCACCCTCCATCGGTTGTCGGAGACGGAACAGTCGGTCGATATCCCAAATCTTCCCCCTCTTTTGGTGGACCACCAGCCAATACCAATACCAAGAAAAAATGTGGCTGCATGCTCTTCTCTGACTGGTGCCAACCCCTCGCAGCTATGACATGTTTCTCTGTGGCTGCAGCTCTCGCTATATTTACCAACACCTGCTATTCTGTTTCACCCGTGCGTGGCTGCTCTGTCTACCAATCAATGCACTCCTCGTATGCTGAAAATGCCCCCTTTTATCCCAAGGCCTCGTATTGAACAAGATCGGGTCTTTGCGCTTGGCGAGCTTGGGTCTGATTGATGAGATTCCGGATCTATGTACCTCCGCGCGCATACGCTGGGACAACTCAGCTCCGTTGGCAAAGAAATACGGGAAGAAGCTAAAGTCCTAGGTCGCGGCTCCGGGACATCCAGGCCCTAGACAGGGATCCATGCTTGTCTCACCCAACCTCACCTCTTGATCGCGTTTGTTTCCCTTTTTCCCCTGGTGAGTTGTCCATGTGTGAGACCCAAAATAATCCCATCAACCTGCATTAGCCAGCCTTACGGTCACTTCTTTTAGACTTGGTGCTTGCGCGGGGAATTGGCCACAACTTGAGCCTCTCCTCCAACGAGATGTTGCAGCTTCAACACCATCTGCAACTGCAAGACCTCGTATTCCTCAATCGGTGTGTGATGCCTTTCCACCTGCAGCCAGCGCATCCGCTCAGGGCGTGGGAAAAACGCCCTGTTGGCGTCACAGCTGTCATTACTAAATTGTTACACTCACTTGTATATGCTGTGCTACTATCTATGGGAACACCAGACCTGACCTTGCGTCCCATTCGGCTCGTCGCTCTCCGTTTTGTGATGGATTCGGCCGACCGTCGAATTACGGAGATTTATCCAG
This sequence comes from Fusarium fracticaudum, assembly GCA_003353625.1. NCBI lineage: Eukaryota > Fungi > Ascomycota > Sordariomycetes > Hypocreales > Nectriaceae > Fusarium > Fusarium fracticaudum. Next base: position 434,165 of record PDNT01000008.1, read on the forward strand.
CATGTCACTAGAGCCTGGTCCACTGTTCCAAGACACACAGACGGGACAGAATTAGAAATCACGGCACAAATCGCTAAATCTGGATCAACCACGGCACAAACCACTAGCCTGGATAGAGTGGTCGCTATCAAATCTTGTCCGGTCTAGAGCCGGCTCTGCCTTCACGTTGCAAAAAGTAAGCATAATGTTGGGCCTGCTCTATGTCCCGTGCTGCCATGGTTTGTCCTCAGCCCAACCTTCTCGTGCCCCTGTCCTGCTGTGTCTGCCTTCCCTGTTCCTCGGGCGTGGTATATGCAACCCCCCTGGGCCCGACAGCTGGCATCCACAGTTGAGGCTGGCTCTGGGATGCATGTCACACTGCGAGAGGAGGATTCCGGTCTAAGAGGGAATTTAGCTTTGGAACTATTGCCTTGGAGCATCATGCTTCCCAAAGTAGCATGAGCTGACTTCCTATCTGGATGCTGGGATCATCTTGACCAACGATGGGCACCTAACCATCAAGATCTCGTATTCCATCTGCAGTCAGACATCTCCTACTTAAACCTCATGATCTCCTCACCAAATCCGTTTCTGTCTCTTCACTCTCAAGTCAAGAAAGGCACCGGTCTCTCAACTCGACTGACCTCCTCCTTCACTCGCTCCCCTTCTTTCGTTTTCACCCCAAATCACTTTCGTTGCTGAAAGGCCTGCAGTTGCCTATCATGCATATCAAGTACCTCCTTATCAATCTTTTCGCCCTGACCGTCTCGGTCAAGGCTCTCCCCAATGCCGACAACGACTTCGGTCTTGAGGCTCGGGATGACTCTGACGCTCTTGTCCAGCGCTGGGACTGTGGCCATGACGCCAAGGAAGTCTACGGCAAGTGTGTCTGCAACGACAAGCAGCTCACTTGGGATGGCAAGAAGTGTGTCTGCCCCAAGGATACCACCTGGGAGTATGGCAAATGCGTGCCTAACAAGCCCACTTGCCCCAAGCCTCAGGTCTACAACCCTCACTCCAAGAAGTGTGAGTGTCCCTCCGGTACTGAGTGGAAGTACGGAAAGTGCATCCCCAAGTGCCCCTATGGTCAGTCCTATGATAAGGACCAAGACAAGTGCGTCTGCCCTAAGGGCACAGAGTGGAAATACGGCAAATGTATCCCCAAGTGTCCTGAGGGCCAATCCTACGACAAGGACCAGGGCAAGTGTGTTTGCCCCAAGGGAACTGAGTGGAAGTATGGCAAATGCATTCCCAAGTGCCCTGAGGGCCAGTCCTACAACCAGCACTCCGGCAAATGCGAATGCCCAGCTGGCACATCTTGGAAGTACGGCAAATGCGTGAAGGACTGCCCCAAGGGACAATCTTACAACTGGAAGACCAAGCAGTGTGAGTGCCCCGAGGGAACATCCTGGAAGTACGGAAAGTGCATCAAGGATTGCTCTAAGGGACAGTACTACAACCAGCACAAGGACAAGTGCGAATGCAACAAGGGCACTGAGTGGAAGTATGGCCAATGCGTACCCGTATGCCCTAAGGGACAGGAGTACAACAAGTGGTCTCACAAGTGCGAATGCCCCAAGGGAACCTCTTGGAAGTACGGAAAGTGCATCAAGGACTGCCCTAAGGGTCAGAGCTACAACCCTCACTCTGACCAGTGTGAGTGCCCCAAGGGAACTGAGTGGAAGTACGGAAAGTGTATTCCCAAGTGCTCCAACGGTCAATACTTCGACAAGGACCAGTGGAAGTGCGTCTGCCCCAAGGGAAAGATCTTTGAGTACGGCAAGTGTGTCTGCCCCGAGAACCAGGTCGAGAAGTACGGCAAATGTGTTTGCAAGGATGGCTTCAAGCTCGAGTACGGAAAGTGTGTTCCTGAGTGTCCCAAGGGCCAGACCTACAACAAGCACACCAAGAAGTGCGAGTGTCCCTCCGGCAAGGTTCTGAAGTACGGAAAGTGTGTCTGCCCCGACAACCAGGTTGAGAAGTACGGCAAGTGCGTCTGCAAGGACGGCTTCAAGTTCGAGTACGGCAAGTGTATTCCCCAGTGCCCTCAAGGCCAAACATACGAGCACGGCAAGTGTGTCTGCCCCGCCGGCAAGGTCTACAACAAGTGGCACAAGAAGTGTGAGTGCCCCGAGGACAAGGTCGAGGCCTACGGCAAGTGTGTCTGCCCCAAGGGACAGATCGAGCAGTACGGCAAGTGCTCGTGCCCCAAGGGCCAGTACTACGACCGCTGGAGCAAGTCTTGCAAGTGCCCCAAGGACCTGAGCTGGGATGGACACAAGTGCGCCTACGACTGCGGCAAGGACGCCGAGTACAAGTACGGCGGCTGCGTCTGCAAGAAGCACGACCAGGTCTTTGACAAGAAGTCCAAGACTTGCAGCTGCAAGCAGGGCTGGTACTGGGACCAGCACAAGGGTGTTTGCAAGAAGGGCGGCTACTAAAAGGTGTTGAATCGGGGGAGAGATTGAGGGGGATAGCTGCTTGGTGGAGGACAGCCTGGAAGAGGCTCTGATGATCTTATGAGATTGCCTTTGGCTTTGGCTTGGACATAGCACGTTGACTTCGCTGGACATCTTCTTTACACTCCTTATATACTTTACTTCATAGTGGATAATACTTAAATCAAGGACATTGCGGATCACATCTTTTGCCTTGGCTTCAGTGACTTGACTCTTTTCACCATGGTCGACCTGAAGTTTGGTCACTCCGCCAATGGAATTACCGCTCAGCTTACAATATACACAATTGGGGTTTAGTCTTATAGAAGCTGGGCCTTGGTTGTCAACTTATCGCGCGACACAAGTATTCACGTTTGTGTGTCATTAATTCGTCTGTTTCTTCTGTGTTACTCTTGACAGCCCTTGATTATAGATACAGGACGAAAGAAGGCCTGTAAAACCTAGCACTGTTGGTTCTGCCTCGCCACGCAATCATGCATGAAATTACAAAGGCTGAGTCTGTGTCACAGGATTGGTTGGATAAGAAGAAACGAGATTATGCGGTTGCCTCATTCTGCCTGACAGCTGAAATTCACAAGCGTTAGAAGCGGGGTAAGCAATTCTTGTTCTTTTTCCAATCTCACATCTACGCCGCAGCCCAAGTCTTTTGCCTCTTTGCTACATTATATCACCTGTTTCTTGTCGCCGGTTGTTTCTGCACACATTGATTTTGCAACATGTCCGATCCGCTTTCCGTTGCAGGGAGCGCGGTTGGCATCATTTCGTTGGGCATACAGGTCTGCCAAGGCCTGATTTCTTACCTTCAATCCTTCAAAGGTCAAGATCAAGACATACAGGACAGTCTGAACGACGTTCAAACTGTCATATCAATCCTATACTCCCTGAAGGGCATCTTACACAAGGTTGACGAAAGGTCTTCTGGAACACCAGCTATTCGTCGATGCTTGGCCGAAAGTGAAGAAAAGCTTCGTGAATTCCAGCAATTCTCACTCAAGCTCCGTGGAACACAAAGTCCAGAGCACGATGTACTGAGAAAAATGGATAATACCAGACGTGTGCTGTTATATCCCTTTCGCGAAGAGAAACTGAAGTCACTTTGCCAGTCATTAAAGGGATTGCTCCAAAATCTGAGTCTCTGCTTGGATATTACGACACTGTATTTGCCCAACCCTTCTCCTACTGAAGTATCATGCTAAAAAACGCGTAGGGACATCGCAGCCGGAATCCATACTAATGTTGATGACCTCGGAAATGACTTCAAAGACCAAGCCGCAAACGTGGCCAAGCTCTCTGACCAACTTCAAGTTCTCGACAACAGCATGGCAGTGTACTATCAGGACTTGAAGAGTGAAATATCCCAGGCTCAAATATTCGCGCATGAAGTCCGACAAGAGATTGGGGCACAGCTAACGCTGATCAGCACTGACATAGGCTCACTTATGTCCATCAATCGACGTCACCAAGAAGATATCAACCAAGGTTTCATGAAAGCTTTCGATGAGCTGAAAGAGCAGAACAACTTTCAGAATGAATTAATACGAACAGCGCTGGTCAGTCATATCGTAGAGCTATTATAGGACAACGCTAATACAATTATGTTGAAGGGTATGGATAGAATGTCTATTCAGAACAGCGAGTCGAGACAAGCTACCGCTCTTACAAGAACGAAGGATTCAAAGCAGTTCACAAGCAGTCCCCCTGGCTGCAACTGCAAACGGCAGCATAAATATTCAGCATATTTCTATCGATTCTGGTATGCTGCGTTCGAGTATGAACAGCATAGTCCTGGTCAACATACACGTGGCTGCAGATATTTCGGGATCGACCAGCCGACGAGAAGAATCGCCAGAGCACAGCTTCCATTCAAGCTCTGGTCTCTATCTTCAAGACTATTTCTCACGTGTATCGAATACTCTCTAGGGACAGCAACTCCTGGGATGTCTATTCGATATAGAAACATTGTCCCAAGAAGTCACAGTCCAGTTCATGATGTGTTGATAGAGCTCTTTGACTACGTAAAAACAACATCAACACGCGCCACAGCAAACGAGATCTCATTAAGGTTTACAGACGCTGAGCGTGCGATTCTCTCTCTTTATAGAGATAGGGAGTCCTCTCCATACGATCAAGATGAGGATGGAAAAAGTCACGCTCTGGTCAGTCATACGGGACTATTCTGATCAGCGGCCTAATCTGACGGATTTATAGTTAGCCTTTGAGGAAACAATCGCCACAATCAGGAGACTTACAAGCGAAAATGACGCTCAATTCACTCTTGAATCACTGTCAATACCGGCAAAAAGACTGATAGAAACCCTTGTTAGTACTGCTGGCGGTGAAAATGGAAAAATGTAAGTGAAGAGTCCTCAATGTTGTAAATAAGAAACAAGAAAGCTAATTTCTTCCTCATCCTATAGAAGTTATAAGCTTTTCAAAGCGCTCTTAACAGATAGGTGGAGAGGTCTAGCTCGGTATTGTCTAAAAACATTCGATATGGATTTGCCAATGACCGTACATATCTTTTGCTACATATATGGGTATCGGCCTAGGGATCTATGGCTTTTAATAAATGACAGTGAGCACAGTAAGTCCGACGTAAAGCAATTAAGGTTCTTCTCTAAGTGACCAATTGGACTCTAGTTTTCGAATTCCACCCAATCATGCAGGCAATATTTCAAGAATCTATCGGCATGCTTGAAATAGCTCTTTCTAACTCCTCAATGGCGGTAAGAGAGAGAATATACGGCCTTACGACTGTTGAGCTCTGTGTATATTGGCCGGAGGGCCTACGAAACCTTCTGCGCATCGACGCTGTTAACGTTCTGAATGAACGTGCCCTTCGATTAGCTGCCTATGCAGATTGCATCGAATCCGTGGATCTGCTATTAAAAGCCGGATGCCCAGTGAACTATCAGTCTACGACCGAAAGAATCTTCGACCGAGCTTCTGAACGATGCATAAATATCATTGCTTCGAGCCTAGCTAGAAGAAGATCAGACTTGCTTTCTTTAGCGCAACAGCGCCACGGTCTCTGCCAAGATCTGGTACTTACCTCTGATATCCCAGACGACCAAGCAAGCTACCTTTGTTCATGCCTTGATGACTCTGGGATCAGCATTCCTTTAGCACTCAGGGTTCCATCCTCGTATTCAACGATCTACCACTTCAGCGGTACTTCAATTTACCATTATTCTATTCTTTTCAAAAATGGTTTTACTCATATAGCAGCACCCAATATGCTTGGACTATTACCGAATATGACGCAGTATCGTTTCCAGCAGCCCAGTTGGATCATGACCGATAATGGCAAGCGCATAGAGGGTATAGATTGGTTAGAAAGCCAAGAAATAATGGATAAGACACCAACAGATCCCTTTAATCTCGGACTTAATATCCAGGCTACTAGTTGGCATTATCAGTCGAGATATTGCCGCTACTTCAGATTTCATCCACACATGATAAGATATCATCCTGGAATGGCAAAGAACATCTTCGAGGTTTCGATAGTTGACAACTGCCGATGCTGGTGCACCCCCTTGGGTAGGGGATGCACGCCACTGACGACAGCTTTGAAGTCATTCGTCAAGGAAGTTCATCAACCATCAGGATCGATTCTCTGCCAATTAGTTCAAATAGTCATTCGAAATACCGAATCAAGTGATTCACATATGACTGACTGGTGCATTGAAGTTATCCGATTTTTGACTTTCGAGGCTGTAGAAATGACCCATACTTGTTGTGAAGTAAGTGTAACAGCGCAATCAGTGTCGAAGAATTTATTTGCTGACCTCAAATATGGTTCACCGTCGTCGATAGGCCAGATATATTATCGGAGAAATATGATGTGCTTATGAATTGCGACCAAGAAAGGTGGCAGAAGATCAGAAGCGATAAGCGAGAACAAGAGAACGCCGCCCTCTTAGAAACTTCGATGGAAGATTTCATGGCATACATGATCGGCATGGAACCATCTCAATGGTCTCTGGAAATATTCGTCAATGGTTATTGGAGGCAGCGCATGTCGGAACTCTATGCTGTTGACGCCGACGAAATCAAACACATAAACAATTGCTTGGTCGGCACCAAGATCTGTAAGTGCTGTCGATCTATGATATCCATTCCAACATCAATAGTCACTAACTTCCTTGAAAGATGTGTTACCCCACAGGGTGAGAGTCTTGCTTGGCGATGACTTTAAACTCATTGAGCTGCAAGACCTGAAGTCAGACTCGACACCACTTGGCGAAACAGCTCACGACAAGAAAGTAGAGTAGGCAATGAATCTTTCGAACCATTTCCTTGCTACTCGTGTGGTTGGATCTGGAAATGAGACTTAATGCTTCCAGGGGACGTATTATTTGTATATCAATTCAGCACCACAGAGACCCGACACTGTGTACTTTAATTTTGGCAATTCGCAAACCTTACACAAGGCTAACAATTACTTCGTATATATACAAGCAATCCCGCTGTTTATGGAACAACCAAAGACCAACTATCCCCGATCAAGTGGTTTAAAGGTCATGGGCCAGCTTGAGGCCGATTGGAAATCCTGAGAAGAGCAAATGTTTTTTAGTGGAATTGATACAAATCCTTGGGACCTGGTGTTTCTTGCCAAGCAAAAGAGAAAGAATGCACCTAAGGTCAACTGTCCGAAATGATGGTACATTGTACTAATTATCATTATGTCTTGTTGCCTGTTGAGCCGTGTATGTGTAAGACCTTCTAATCTGCAAGTATCTGCTTGCACAGATATCAATTGATGTTTTTGAATCCAGCGATCGATATGATTTGGCAAATGCCACAAGCAGAAAAGCTCTAATATCCATAGCGGCTTGTCATCAGACGATACCAATAACGGTCTCAACTTATTCGACAATACAGCAAAAAAGGGTCTCAAGAATCGAAAACCTGTTCACACTCTAAGAGCAGTGGACGACACCATCACTGTGAGTGTGGCACTCCTTGGGAGCCTCCTTGGTAGCACTAGGCTTAGCAGACTCCGCCTTGGTAGGAGTCTCCTTCTCCTCAGCCTCACCAGTGCATCCCTCACCAGGAGCAGCAATGTCGTAGGCGTAAACGTCAATGGCGAAGTACTGAAGAGCATCACTATCGATGACGCTCTTGGAAGGGTCGGTCTTGGCAAGCTCGATGGCTTCAGCATAGTCCTCGGCGAAGTGGTCGACGATACCCTCGCTGATGGTGGGGACGTGGAGGACGCGGTGGAGCAGATCAGTGGCCCAGAAGGTGTTGAGCTTGGATTCGGCGACGGTGTAGCCGAGACCGCAGACGGAGTCGAGGCTGCGGCGGATCTCGAAGGAGAGAGGGCAGATGACGGTCTCGGTGGTGGCGTTGCTACCTCGCCAGTGGCCAGCCCATTCTACATTTGTTAGTCACATACTCATATTTAGGCCATGATTTTAACTTACTATCCTGGGTAGCGCAGTTCTTATCAGGATCATCGCAACGGAACAGCATACCCGCCTTGTTGGCGTTGATGACACGATCGTACCAACCAATAGGCGTAGCAGTAGATCCATTACCAAAGTACTTTTGCTTAAACTCAGACTCATTTCCCCATCGGAGGAGATGATCCTTTGCGTGCTGAGCTAGCTGAACAGTCTCATCCAGAGCATTAACCAACTGATGACGGAGTGTCGCGTTGCAGGACTGGTGAATGGGGTAGTCCTTGGCATAGCCCTCAGACCAGTCGTACACGCTGTTGGTGGCGGTGGTCTGGGGAGCAGACTTTGTCTGGCTGGTCTCTGCGCGGCCGAAGATGGGAGTGGCGGTGGCGGCTCCGAGGAGGAGGGCTACGGCGGTGGTCTTGAACATCATCTTGACGGCTGGTTGGTGATGGAGAAGAGTAGCTCTGGGATTGGATTGGCGGATGAGGCTGAGAGGCTGAGGAAACAAGTGTTATGCAGGAGGTATTAGATGGTATTTATACAGCTCTTCCAAGGTCCATCGTCTAGAATCCAGGTTCCCAGAATTTGGTAAGAGCTAGCCATTCACTGCTGAAAATCCTTCAGACCCTCGTCTCGGTGTCTATCGTGGGGGCTCATACAAGGTTCGACGGTTGAACCGGTCGATGTATTAGCAAACAGAGCCCGTCAAGAGATTTTCCAGTGGCGTCATATCCAAACATCCAGCAAATCAGAACCCGAGAGTATTGGGCAAGGTTACTGCTAGCCTCGGTGCTTACTGTCGTGAAATGTCTATCAGGGTTCTTGTTCCCACTGCGCGGTAACTATCAAGGTATCTTGGCACTAACAAGCTGTGGATCGGGACCCAACGCTTATTCTCAATTAAGGTAAATAATATGCTTAACCCGCCGCCGCAACCTTGTTGGTCAGCTATGCTTAAATTTCTGCGCTCTTGTCCCCCACGAAATAATTCGATACTTGACCTAATGGCGCGTGATCGGTGAGATGGTTTGCATGCATGGTGAGGCATTTTACAGAAGCTCCGGCTAGTTCCCCGACGAGTTCCTGCATGGATTGATGTTATTTGCAATGTTATACGCTGCTGCGAGTCTATTGACAGTTTTGCACCAGCTGGTTGCCTGGGACCATCATCGGCGTCCTGATTAGGGACCCACTATTAGCCAAACCTTGAGGCTTCCAAATCTCCAAAAAGGTCCTCATCAAGGTTAGATTCGGCGTTGAGACGAAAATCTAGATGAAAGGTTAGACGCATTGGGATAAATGAGCCTCAATTTAGTCGATGATTACATCTCTAGGCGAATGAGAAATGCTTCGCCGACAATGTAAGGGCTGTATATAATCATGGTAACTAACCGCCTGGCAATTAGTAGCTGAATAAACACGAGGCAAAGATTATTCTACCAAGATTTCAGTCAACTAATTCAGGTAATTATTTCTTAAGTTGGGAACCGTTCCCGTTGTGGCTGGCCTTGCACAAAGCGTTAGCTAGATTTCTCGAAGCTGCAAGTCAGTCAAGTTATTAGCCCCATCATTCTTGCAAAGTCGAACTCAATATACATCTTTCACGATATCCTCATTTACAGCAACTAGAAATATCTTCTTTCTTTATGTAAAGCTAAATGACTGGAACTGAATGGCATCCCAACTTTACACTACGCTACGCCTTCTCCAGATCACTAGGCCTCGCCCATAACCCCTCCGGCTCAGCACCCTTCGCAACCCTCAACAACTTCCTCTTCTCCCTCTGCTCATTATACGTATCCAACCACTCCTTCGAATGCCCAACCAGTGGTTCAATCTCATCACTAACAAGACTGGCATTCGCCCAGTCCAGTAAATCCCTCACATACTCGATCTCTTCGCCATCTCCCGCTAAACTATGAAACTTCCTCCCACGTCCCTTGCTAGCAACACGCTGGTCATATTCCTGTCGCAGAGATTGGATATCTGGTAGGGACGACTTTCCAGTAAGTACGCGAGCGAGAACCTGTGCTTGGAAGTCGAACAGAGAAAAGGTTGCGGTGTAATATGGTACGCCGATGAATGAGAGGGTTGGATCTTCGGTGTAGAATATGTCTTTGTGGAGGTTATGCACCATATTTCCCTCAGAGGTTATGAGGACATCTCGTGTTGCGTCGTTGGCGGATACATCATCGCGATGATACTGGGCCAGGAATGGATATGATGTTAGATAGCCGGTTGCCAAAACAACAGCATCAACATCGCTAAGAACGTTTCCATCACTCAAAACAACTCGGCTCTTCACTCCCCCAGTTTCTTCAACCTTTTCCAGCACAAACTTCTCAATCTCTCCAACATGCTCAACGCTCCCAGGAAACATTGAAGGCGGCAGATCAAAGTCTCCGCCTCTAGTACTCTGAATAACCCTCTTCGCTGTCTCACTAGTCTCACGGCAAACATCATACGCCGACGCACCCCCACCAACAACTAAAACAGTTTTTCCTTCAAACTGCTCCGGACGACGATACTGTTTCGTGTGGATAACATCATTGCCAAAGTGAGGTTTCCATTCAGCAAGACCAGGGGTATCCGGAATGCGAGGCAGGTTATAATGGCCAGTTGCTACCACGACAGCATCGAATTTCCAATTGCGTTCGATTACTCTTGGTTCGCCATCACCTTCGAGGAGGGTTATTGTTCGGATGTCCCAGTGGGTTTCGTTGTCGCTTTTTTTGATGTCTTCAACACGCGTATGAAAAACCGTTGCATCGTCCACGCCGAATTCCTTGCTAAGACCCTGGAGATAACTCTGGATATTTTCGTGACCGGTGATATCTTCAGTTCCCTTTGGCCACGGACCAAGATTGCTGTAGAGCAGACTTGTAGGGACGTTATTCCGAAGACCGAAATAAGCGGGGCCGGGAGGAGAGAATGCGACGTCGAGATCGTCCCTGTCTTTGGCCTCGAGGGGATGAGAAGTGTTTCCGTCTTTGTTTTTGGAGGTGGTTTGGCTTGCTGAGAATTGCCCTGGGACTGAAGTCACATAGTCGCCGGCAGAGGGTTTCTCGCTGGGGTAGTCCGTAGTCGCTGCTCTGGGGTCGTAGTGCCATACTCCGGATGTGACGCCGGAGCGCTCGAATACAGTGACATCGGCGCCTTCTTTGAGGAGATATGCTGCTGCGCAGGTTCCGCTGACACCGGCGCCGATTACAGCGACTTTGATCTCGGGGCCGAACTTGGTGGGCTCCTCGGGGGAAGGTGATCGATCACCGTTGAGGAAAGGACTCATAGTTACAGTACCGCCGAGACTACTACTACGGAAACAAATAGTACCCAAATTATTGTTATCTTGGGACAATTAAGTCAGTCGTTTAGGGAATGAGCCCTGAATATAAAACCGCTCAACACCACTTCATCAACACGGTTTGATCCGGAACATCCATCAAGTGTTACGACTATCGGGACTTCTTGTCCGTTTTCGACTCTCTTATCTCCGGATACTGAGTATAGCTCATACTGTCTCCCTATTGTGTGCGCTTCGCGTCCGTTGACAGGTCGATAAGACCCCAGTATGGAACCGTCGAGCACGCCATATCGCGAATTATGTCACAAAGGGTATAGCCCAACACTGTAACGTTTGACGTCAATCTCGAAGCTTATTTCGCAATAGTCGACTATCGATAGCTTAGTAATTCTCTATTGATTGATAAGACTTGATAATCATGTTGAAGCTCCAGGCTAGGAACTCTATTAATTTCAGGTCTTATCAAAAGAACCCTGTCTCACCGGCCTCAAGGCTTCTCACATCATGATAAGAGCGTCATTGGGACTCATTATGAATAATACTTTGTATCAGTTACTCGTTCCATTTTGGCAAAGAGTTCAACCAACCATCATTAACCTTCAGCATGGATTCGAAAAGCAAAAATGATGGTAAATAAAGGTGCAGGCCTATATGATCAAGGTATGCGCTATGATCTTTGAAGGGTCTCTTCACCTTTGGCCCTTTGGTATTTTCTTCATATTATACCTGCGCGATATAAGAAACCGAAAAGATCTAGCCTCTACTAAAGCTAAGTTCTCTATACACCTTTAAACTCTCAGCCACAAGTCTCTAAAGTCTCTACTTCAAATAACACAACTTAACTCTACTAAAGCATCTTCAGATCAACCCCGTTCTTCATCTCTGGACAATCTCCCGAATCCCGAAACCTGTTTATGGGCATCGGATAATTCCTGTTGGCCCAATCCAATGTCCTGATCCACTATGATCGATCACTGCGCCGCGAAGGATTCGCGGAGCAGAGTTCTAGTCATCACAAGCGCACTTAGTGATTGCAGCAACGGAACAGCTTTTCCGCTCTACATCCTCTCTGCGCCCAAGACGTAACAACATCTTGCTATTCATAGCCAATGGTGGCTCAATATCTGCAACACCGGATCTCGCAGTTATTACATAAATCCCTGTCCAGTATTGAACGTCAGCTTACCTAAAAATTTCAACTCCACCTATAGGATCCAATATCAGCTTATATGCATCGCTACCTCCAATCTTTCGTAAATCGCATGCCTAATACCAATCACGATGCTCTTGTACAACCTAAATGAGACAAGGCTTGATTTTCTGTTGACGATCTAACCTCAAATTCGGACCTCGGCAAAAACTCTAGCTGTTTCCACGTCCCCCTCATTTATCATGAAGATCGCCCGGGGAAGAACAATTCCTCTTCTTCTCATCCAAAATGACTTCCAAATCTTCTACAGTCGGCCCCAAGGCCTTGGTTCTCTCAGCCCTCACCATAGGTCTAGGTGTTTTCCTCGCTCGACCCGTTAGTCGCGTCACGACCGTTCTCGGCTTCTTCCGCACTCCGTCGTCTACTATCGTCTCCGATGCAGATTTTATTACCATTGACGACACAATTGTCTGTGAGGACGTCCATCTTCACTCTGGGTTGCTCTACACCGCGTGTGAAGACTCGTACGCTCCGCGGTTCTCGTGGTTTCCTGGTCTGGGCGTTCTGCACGATCCCCTCACGGCTAGCAAGTCGCGTGGGTCTATCCACGTCATAGACCCCAAGACGTTCAAGTCGAAAAGACTAGACTTTGAGGGGTTCGAGGGACCGTTTATTACGCATGGTATTGATGTTATTGCTGATCCCAAGGATAAGGATAGTGTCTACATTTTTGCCGTTAATCATGTTCCGAACCCTGCGTACCTTCAGCATGTTGTTGATGGGAAAAAGGATGAGTTTGCCGGAAACAAAGCTGCTTCTCAGGTCGAGATCTTCCATCATCGCATTGGATCTTCTTCGGTCAAGTATGTCCGATCGATAAGCGATCCTCTGATCCAGACTCCAAACGACATTGTTGCTCTATCCCCGACAAGCTTTTATGTCACGAACGATCATCATTATCGCGAGGGTCTTATGCGACAAGTCGAGGACATGTACTACGGCGCGAAATGGTCAAACACAATCTATGTTGATATCACCGATACCGCCTCCAAGGTTTCAACAGCAGGGTTCAAAGCTTCCGTTGCTCTGACAGGCCTGCACAACAACAACGGTCTTGGCCACGGGAGAACCCCCAACGAAATCGCCATCGGCAGTGCAGCCAGCGGAGACATCCACATATCCACCGTCAAACCCGACCATACCATCCAAGTCCTAGAAACAATCCCATTCGACACGGCTGTCGACAACCCCTTCTACTACAGAGATACATTTGCTAGTGGAGACAACGACAGCAGCGGCTTTGTATCTGCTGGTCTTTCAAAGGCCTGTGAGCTTGCAAATAGCATTGGCATTGACACTGCCACTGAACCAGTAATGGTATGGCTCGCTCAGCGAAAGAACGGAAAGTGGGAGAACAAGCTTCTGTTTGAGGACGATGGAAAGAGAGTGAGATCTGCGGCTACAGCTGTGTTGATTGGAATTGATCCGAAGCTTGAGGGGGGTAAGAAGAAAGGATGGTTGTTTGTCACTGGGTTTTATTCACAGCATATTGTTGCTGTCAAGGTCGATCTATGATGGGGTACATATTGTAGTGGCAATGTAAGACGACCTAGTTGAAATTAGCGGGCCAACTCTGGTAAATCAAACACTTTCTGAAGTTGGTATTTGATTTAAAGACGGACAATCGTCGCGGGTTACGGAAACTTGTCAAAGGCCGGCATACCTATATACACAAGCGTCATGGCTCAAGGCACATTACGTCATCCATAATTTTGCAGAAGATAAATGAATCCAAACCTTCATGATCCAACTTAAACCAATTTAATTAATATCAGTTTCTGTTCTATCAAATTTCAGTCAAAATGTCGACAGTTGAAATCATCTCCATCTCCACTGCCTTGATGGCATCAGGCGGTATCGCAACCCTGACATTCTTCGACGTCCCCGAGCTTCAATCCCAACCTGCCTCTCGCTCTCTACCCTCTATCCGATGGCTATTCAGTCGTGGGTCGCATGTCTTCCCATCCGCGTCACTTCTCTCAACCATTGGCTTTATATACTCTGCATCTTCCAGCAACTCGACAGGTTCTGGATCCCTCTTCGCTATCTCAACCAACACTCCCAAGACCAACACATTCTTGACCGCTGCGGCTCTAGCATTCAGCATCGCGCCGTTTACTCAACTCATGATTCCGACAAATTTTGCTCTCATCGAGGAGAATAATAAACTTGGTGGAGCTAGAAGTGAGAAGGCGGCTGAGCAAGACGCGTCGTTGGATAGAAGTGCTTGGGAGTCTGTCAAGGGAACGGGTGAAGGTTTTGAGTTTACGGATCTGAGTGGTCCCCAGGAGAAGACTGAAAGGGAGTCCACGGCAGAGCAAGATGAGAAGGTCCGTAATTTGTTGGAGAAGTTTCGATGGTTGAATCTCGTGAGAGGTGTTCTTATTGGGGCTGGAGGAGTCGTTGGTCTCTATGCTGCGATCAACTAACGACAGGCAGGCCTTATTAATTACTAGTTGCCTCCTTTTATCTCGATTTCTTTTAGTTTACAGAATATTCTATGCTACCATATATGCACGTTGAGTCGTTAAAAGATTATATTATCAAGAGGAACATTCTCGAACTACGGAAACCTCGTTACCGGCGTCATATTAAATGAAAAATGTAAAGTTACACCGCCAAAATCATCCCCGAAATATGCAGCCTAACTACACAACCCAAACTCAACCCGTAAGTGCTTCCATGTCACCGATTCTTACTTCCCCCAACCGGAACCTATCACTTAGGCAGGACAGCCCTTCCAGAAGCTCGAGCCGCCTCAAGAGCACCGTGCAGACCATACTGAGAGTAAACACCGTTGATGCGCTGTGTCGAATTGAGGTTCTTGACAACCACTATCTGGAAACAAGTAGCTGAACCTTGACGGGATCCAATGGTGGAATAAGCCAGGAAAATCTCCCAGATCTGCTCAAGTCAGCTTTTACGTCATATATCGGGTCCCTGGAGATACATACTCGGAACCATCGAACGCCATATTTAGCTTTCACCTTTTCGGCATTTCCAAGCCAGTTTCTATACCATCGCCAAAGAGTACCGGAATAATGAATGCCAACGGTATCAACACTAAACCAAGTTAGTGAATGCCTTCAAGAAATTCAATAACTTACCTCTTGACCTCGAATCCAGCGCTTTCAAGACATCCAACGTAAAAGGACAGCGGCGTCGATGCATCAGCACCAGGAAATATATACTTGTTCAGAAACAAGCCCCAAATGAAATCCTCATACTGCCACGCCTTTCGAAATCCCGACATCTGCACATACATGGCCCCATCATCCTCCAGCAGCTCATAACACTGCCGAAAGAACCCCGTCAGCCGTCTCACGCCAACATGCTCCGCCATCTCAAGCTGCGTGATCTTGTCAAACTTTTGCTCCGGAATGTCGCGATAATCACAGCATAAAAGCCGACTCTGCTCCTCGTCAACACCTGCTTTTCTCAATCCATCGTTTCCCCACTCGACTTGATTCCTTGCCAGAGTTACACCGGTGACGTGTGCGCCATAGTTCAAGCTCGCGAATTTCGCCAAGGTGCCCCAGCCGCAGCCGATGTCAAGAACTCGGTCGCCGGGCTTGATGTTGATTTTCTGGCAGACGATGGCGAGTTTATTATCTTGCATTTCTTCAAGGGTTTCTTCGCGATCGGGGTCTGAAATGATACCAGTGGTGTAGATCATTCGTGGACCAAGAAACCAAGCGTAATGATCATTTCCGCTATCGTAATTAGTGCGAACTTGCTCTTCGTCCTGCGAGCGCAAGTGAAGAACGACATCGGGGAAGAAAGTGAGTAAAATATAATTAAATGTCTCGCTGGTGAAATTAAACGTCGCCCAATCATGGCGATACTCAAGTATCTCAAGGGCGTCGGCGTTGAGATCGACTTGGCCAGTGAAATAAAGCTCAAAGAATTTACTCATGGGGACTTTATGGCGGCCTGTATATCGCGCGCGGAGCTGGTCCGTTTTGAAGGTGAGGTAAAACTCGATCGGTCGGCCGGGAAGATGGACTTTATCGTTGATTCTAGGGCTCAATTTGGACATGAAGGTCCAGATGACGACCAACACAGGGACTGTGGTGAAGATGGCGAGGAAAAGTGCAAGTTTGAGACCGCCGCCGAGTTTCCATGATAGCCATTGGGGAACGCCGTAGAGAGCGGCGCCGAGGAAGATGTTGGACCATTGTTCATATCCAGGGCCGTCGGCGGGAAGCGGAGCGTTTTTGATGGCGGGAGACTATTCGCAGTAATTAGCAGATATGACATGATGGGCACAAATGCGACGACTTGCATTGGTCAAAGGAACGCCCGGATTCTTGCCGGTAGAGAGTACGTCAGCGGGCGCTTTGGGTGTTGCGATAAAGTCAATGTCGCTACTCAAATGAGCGCCTCCATTCTGCGTCAGCGCCATGGTCACAGACTCATTCGCCCATGAACGTATGAGATGAAGGGAAGAATGAATGAAAGGATAAACACGAGATTAAGCGGTCGAAGCAACCCTTTTAATCGCACGGCATGCTGGGCTGATACATCAAACCACCTCGAAAATGATGTGAGGCCCCGCTGCATCCGGGCCTCAGGACGTGCATCGCATTGCATCCCTGCCCAAAAGCGATAGGAGAAAAGAAGGCCAGAATGTAACCGAGATGAAGAGGGATATCATGAAATTGGGACGCGTAATTGCATGCCTCTGCATCCTGCAGTGTATTCTGGTGCCTATCAGAGTTATTCTGTAGCCTAATTTATTGGCATCGGGGCATGCCACGCTGCGCTGCGCTGCAATTATCCCTGGTGTGACGTCGGCGGGCGGAGGATCTCCCCGGGCCCGAGACTGCGATTTGCACGTGTTTTTCTGCTGCTTTTGGTGAGAGGCTGTGCCATTTTGGCCAAGAGGGGGTTCTTTCATGGGGAAACGTGAACGCCAAACGAGCAGACCTAGGAGACAACGTTTTCAGGGAGAGATGTAGTCTGGCTGGCCCGCGGGAGATCGGCGCCAGGCACCGTGATTCTGACGCGCTGCGCTAAACTCTAACTATCTTGAAACTTTGATGTCGAGAGGGTATCTAGTAGAAAATGGATAACATCACCAAATGACCTTTGAGAAGCAAAAGAATTAGCCTTTAAGAAACTAAACTGACCAACCCTTTATTTACACGGCAAGCATTGTATGGTTCATGGGTTCTAACACGATCAATTTCCGGGTACAAGGTGAATGAACCCAGGGTAGGTACTGTCAAATGAGATGCCAAACAGCCAAATAAAGATGCTGGCATGATCTAGGACACTCAGATTTTAAAGATAACTCTTTCTAAGAATCTTAGGAATTTTCAACTCGGTTTGGTATTGTCGCCCTCGATCTCAGTCTTCAACCTTTGTCGACCTGAACCGATGTTTACTGTCTCTTCATCCAACGATCAAAATCTTCTCAGGTTAAAATAAGACTTCCAACAGCAAAGGATGTAGTAACTAAGCTTTCATATCAACATATTTATATTTTACAGCGTATTTGGATCATCTCGAGCATGCACAATGAGGAGCGCGACACAGCAGATCCTCGTATCGTCACTGAGCTACTGACGAGTCTTCTGCGAGGTGCTGGGACACCTGCTGAGATCAAGGCGGTTCAGGAGGGTGCGTGAAGAAGTGTCGTGGAATGACAGTACTCAACCTTGGACGAGATCTCCGATATGGCTTCTTCTTTGTGTTGGGTTCAGCTCGCCATGGCGCGTCATCCACGAGGATCACAGAAGCTTTACAAGCGCTTCATGGTGTTCTTGATGGCCCAGACTCTTCAGATTTCTTGTGAAAACTCGTCGTCTAGTGAGGTGATTCATTTGATGATGGCTAAGATCTCAAGACGACTTTGCAAGCTTGGGGATAATGAGGGTGGGGCATGGCTTTATGCCATCAAGGATATTGCTTCATCGGCTTCTCGAAAGTTGAAGCAGAGCTGGATCAATATTCAGCAACAAAACGAACAGCCACTTGATCTCAATATCCTAGCTGAGTTCAAGTTCGAAGAATATACCGACTTCTCGTTGCCTGAACTCCATAACTTCCTCGCAACTATCCCCCAGCGACAACAGCTATCAAAAACAAAAGGGTTCAAGGTCAAGCCCATTACCCCGTCCCTAGACCCTCTTACTATCTCGACAGTCAATGGTTCTGTCAACAGTGTTAACAAATCTTTCGAGCTCGTAGCTTTCGAGCCTTGGGTACAGAATAGCCTCGGTACATGGCTTGACGATCACTTGAGCAGCGAGCAATCATGCCACGGTCTGAACACAGTGCTTGAGCACTATCATATTTCTGCGAAGAGATGGTATACAGGCCGTCCCGAGCGCATGTCAAAGATGCTTCTTACTGTCGGTGAAATCTGGGTGGCTATTGATAAAATGGCTGTCCACCACAACCCTTTGATGTTGAAGTACAGAAATGAGATCCCACGTGAGATTTTTAGATCTACTTCTCCATTCAAAGAACGACATATAGCGTTTGAATCAGTTGGAGGAATACTTCCAAGATACGTCTGGAAAGCTAAAGTTATCAGCACTTCTAGTAAATGGCCAACGACTATCCTTCGTCGTCGAGTACTTTCGACAATGTCAAAAGCTCCAAGAGAAGAAACTACAGATCGAGCGCAGTGCAAAACTTGATCGCGATAAGAAGCTGAAGCAATTTCGAGAGATGAAAGCAAAGTATGACTCTATCATGAAGCGGTACGATGGCATGCAATGTGAGAAGGTCCTCCAGGTCCAACACATCGTGAAGTATTATGTTCATACCAAGCACAAGTGTAGACGCTGTGCTCTTCCCGCCAAAGCAAAGAAGCTCAGGATCAGCCTTGACGAGTGGCCTCTCCCAGCAGATGAACTTGAGGCTCAAACGTGTGTCTTCGAGATGGACGTGCCCGTTACGTTCGCCGTGTGGCGAGATGCTACGGTTTACTTCCTGGATAACATCTTGAGATTTGAATCATCTTGCGCTGGGGGCTATCCACGTGTATCGTTTCCCTTGACGACATACAAGCCCCTCAGGCCCTGGTTGGAGTCACAACGGCACAGAGTCCAACTACTCTCTGAGATTAAACCGCACTCACAAACTCATCGCAACCAGAAATCCATCAAAACATGTACTGGGGCTGATGTCTGTCTCAATAATGGTCTTCGTTTCAGTATCATGATAGCTCTAGGAATACTTTCCTGTCTACCTTCAAACCAACGACCAAAATCTCAAAGCACTACACTATCAAACTCCCTTCGAAATCTCATGCCTGGCAACGATTCATGGCTCGAACATGGTGTCGCAAGAACGGCGAAACACCGAACCAGGACATCGCGAGCCAGTCTGACTGTCCAGAATACATGTCACTCGGGGAGTTCAAGGCTTTAGTTGCCTTACCATACGGATATCGCCTTCAGTGGATGAACATCCTTATGCAGCTTGCTATGCCCACCGTTGACTTCAATAAGCCTGAGACTGCGCTGATCTTGCTCCGAATGATGTTGCAAGCTGGGCCGTTTGATGAGGATGAGATAACAAGACATGCCCATACTCAACCGACAGAGGTGGACATCGGTTCGCAGATTTTGAAGTACTTAAGTCAGATTGTGTCAAGGGTTCAGGAGAATTGGGAGTCGTACACTTCGCTGTGCTCTTTCACCTGCTTGGCTACTAGGTTACTTGCACTGGCTGATAAGTCCCTGTTAACATAAATCCTGAAGCTTATCTTAAAGTTCCGAGAGATCTGTTACAAATGGGTGATGTATCTGTTGTCCAAGGCCCAGGATATTGAGCATCGCCCGAACGGAAGGAATTCCTCGAGGCGGCAGTACACACCGCTCTTGTCTGCATCGGGACATTCAATTTGGAGGGTGAGCACTTTGAACAGGCATTGGGTGAAGAGCATCAAGCGGCGATACTGCTGAAAATATCCATCATCACCCACAACAACGTCGACTTCAACAGCTGCAGGGGGATGCACCGTATGGCATTATGCTCGACCGATACAAAATCACAACGCATAGAGCTCTACCTACCCTGGCGAAAAAAATAACCTCCAATGGAAGATCATGCCTTGATGTAGCTATCAAGTGACATGGCCTGATTTTGCGCGAAAGAGTAAGTGGTCCATGGTATCTGATCACTGGGTCACGGAACTGGAAACCTCCAAGTTTATGTCAGCCTTCTCACAGGACAGTTGTTGGTTAAAGGATCACCTGTGTCACGACTCCCTCAAAAGTATGAGACCCACCGAGAGTATCAGAAACTATTCGGGTCTGCGACTAGTCATGCCGAGCAATCTGCCGGGTATAAGTTTCTGCGCGACCAAGACGTTCCACGCGTACACGGTCCATCTTGGTATGCAGACAAAGAAGGGCGTTGATAACCTTCTTGTACGTCTTTCCAAGACTGGCTCGACGTTGGATTTGATACCATCGAGGAGCCTCCAAGATCTACTGCCCAATCACTTCTCCGATAATCATGTTCATTGGCTCGAGGAAGCGTCTGGAGAGATTGAGTTCTGCCATGTCGATGATCCTTGGCCAAGCATGAATACGGATAGTTGGCACTTGCGAAAGGACATTGACACATGGAAGCTGTCACTTGGCAAGGAAATCGTGCTAGTGTGTCCATCGAGTGAGCTTGGGCAGAGAATTTCCAAGATCTTCTCACGACTTCAGCTTGCCTCGGACTTACATCTTGTTCTCCACAAAAAAAGCAAGGAGCTTGAGGTCCGGCTACCAAAGCTCTGCCTTGAGTTCACGATCAGGTCAGGGACGTCCAACATCAAGTCTCGACAGTTTCGTGACATGACGATTGATCAAAACCAAGCTATCTGGACGCTTATCGGGCTTGAGAACAAACTCATCCAGGAAGTCAAAGGCCTCATTGCCAAGTTTGGCCCAGAGATAAAGTCCAAGTACCCGCATTCTATCGAATTCGACGCACGGCATATTGGAAGATATCCCCGCCTACGAATTCTACGGCCTGACGCCGAAACTGAGATCTTCAATCCTGTCACCGAGGCAGTATGCGATACTGGTATGGCCGGTGTCCAGGTTGTGGAAATAAGTTCTCTCTGGAACGAAATGACAAGTAGAAGTATTCTTCTCCGGGGCCTATTCGCCGGCGGAATTCTTTCCTTCACACTGGGAAGAAAGCAATGGAGAGTGAACTACGGTGTCGACCACAACAGGGAGAAGATGACCAAATTGGTGGTTCCTTTCCGGGCAAAGGATAACCCAACACCTCGATCGGAGTTTAGCCTACCAGACGTGGTGATTATACTGACCTGCTTGAGTTATTACTACAGTGGTCTCGATGATGACGTTTTGTTCGCGGCGTTTGAGTTACTAAGCAGGTCGGTCAATCCCACTCAGGAGTACCAGGACTGGATCAAGACTGCACCATCGCTACCGCAAGCCTTCAGGAACTTGGAAGGGGTCAACTTGAGGGACCGAGTACAGTGTACAACTGAGATCTTCCCCCACGCACGATATTCTAAAGCGGCGGTTGATTACTACCTGTGTCATCTGGTCTTCGCAAAGGAGTCCAAAGAATTCCCTTACAAGCTGTCAGCATCGGGTTAGAATCTTGGTAAGAGGAAGGATAATCCAACAACGGGATTCAGTGGAACCAACGACTCGCGATATGTTCTGCCACTTGGCGTGAAGCAGCTTGACCTTCCTAAACAGAAGCATACAAACGCTCTTGTTCTAGAGTACCTACTCCAGCCAGAGAATAGAATCTCACTGATGCCGCAAGAAGCAAAGGGTACCACTTTTAACAGCAGCCTTATATTGCAGATGGTGTCCAATATGAGCTCTAGTACTTGTATTATTATCGACGTTATGACCCAAATCGTCGACCTTACTAACCAGGAATTTGCTATGCAATGGCTAGCTTGCTATCAAGATCATAGTTCCACCCAAGCTGTGGTGTTCTTCAACGACAACGACGACATTGTCATTATCGACCGTTCTGGCAAGATAGAAGACTTCCAGACATCACCTTTATCCCAGCAGCTGGATCTATATCTTGTTTTCCTGGATAAGACACATACCCGCAGAACGGATCTGAAGCTTCCTGCCAATTATCGTGCTATGGTCACTCTTGGTCCTGGTCTGACAAAAGATAGGCTGGTTCAAGCTTGTATGCGGATGCGCAAGCTGGGCAAGGGACAGACAGTAGAGTTCTGCATTCCCTGGGAGATTGAGCACAAGATCTTTCAGCTCAAGGGTGGAGGCAAAGAAGAGATCTCTCTCTCTGATGTCCTTTGCTTGGCTATCACTGAGACATGTCTTGACCTGAAGAGGGCTATGCCACTGTGGCTTACGCAGGGTGCCAGGTTCTCTAAGCAAGAAGCCATCTGGCCCCGCCTCTCTGACAACGACACCAAGCCGAATGAGTTTCTCGAAGGGGAAGTGCAGAGCCTGGGGGAGAGATGCTGTCCCCGGGAAGGTTTGACAGACCTTTCTTCGCTCACAGAACGGCTGAATGACTCCATTGTAAAGATCTTCAAGTCTCGATGTGAAGACTTTGGTCTGGAGAGACTACGCATTTGCTCTCTACAGGAGGAGCAAGAACGAGAGCTGGTGCCAGAGACACAGCACGAGCGCTAAGTCGAAAAGGTCCCTGCACTGAGGCCTGATACTCATAGTATCAATGGGTTTCTGCAGGAGTGGATAGCAGAGGGCTCGTTCCCAGAGTCATCCACCGCTTTCCGGACTGTCATGAAACCCTCGTTTAGAGTCTGAGCAAGACTTCGGCAGCTGTTCCACTTCGACGCCAAGAAGTTCCCTAAGACAGTATGGGTGAGCATGGACTTTGCGCATACTGGTAAATGTGTGTTCTGTGGTAAGAGCTACTCGGACTCTTATCAACGGCCTGCACAGTGGGTGCTGAGCGGTAAGAACGAGGAGGGTGCCTCTTGAATGGTAGTTATAAGTCCATTCGAGGCTCAGCACTTTCTCCCGCGTATAGAAGAGTCAGAGCATGTTACCCTCCACCTTTATGCGCCGAGGGTCAACGTTGGTTTTGGACCGCGGGACGATCTTCAACTGTATTCAGTTGGCAAGAAGCTTGTGGAAGAGATGCCAAGAGACATCATCGCGTTTCCTAATCTCTTTTCTGGGCACCTGTACCTTTCGTTGTATGACGACTATAAGCTTGTCTGTGACTTGCTTGGTTTGGCATGGGATGCCCTGGACGGTGGTAGTCGGAGTCAATACGATTTTACGAAGAGCCCTGCGATGTTTCTGAGGGAGCTTTTGGAAAAGGTCAGGCAGGACTGTGGGACTATTGACAAGACGGATATGGGAAGGGTCATTGAAGGAGTGCGCTTGGTTGAGGGCGATTTCAATAGTCGGCATGTATTGTAGTTTGTGACTATCACATGTGGTCTATAGACTTGACTCCTTGCAATGACATTGTAGATAGACAGAAAATTTAAATGTTTGCCAGCTTTCAGTTTCACCACAAGACACAAAATGAGAAGTCGTCAGTGGAATTTGCAAAGGCAGTACCATGAGCTTATTCCCGCCGCGTTAGACATTAAAACGTGACCTGAATAGGAAAACCACAGGGCTGAGATAGACTTCTATGTCGATAAGGAGGTCGTGAAACTAAAAGGAGATTAATTACCGAATTGTTATCCCTTCGAGTGGAGGATTGTTTCGGACTTTTCACTCAGGCTCAGCCAATGGGGCTGCGATGTAGTGGCTGGATGAATTGACCCCACAGTTGGGCTCTCCGCTTGCAATCTCAGACTGAAATACAGGGGCTTTGGGTTATCATGGTCTATCTCCCCATTTGAACTGACAACAAGACTAGAGGTAGTCCAAGGCCTGAGAAATGACCCAGTATACTAAAGATCGACTGTGATTTCATAACCAATCTACAGCTGAAAGCGCAGGCTTCTTCTTGTTCGCTCATCAACATCACCCTCATCCTCAACAAGCTCCCTTTCCAGTTTCTTATTATGCCTCCAATAAACTCCCATAATCATAGCAGTGATAGGCAAAGCAGCAGCATACAATAGAACAATAGCCAAGAAACCCTTTGTATACTTTGGCGCATCGCTCTGGCGAAACAGCTGCTTTCCAGCCAACCCACCAGCATTGCTCCCAATGACGGCCATAGCCAATCCAATACTGCGCGTCTCAGCAGATCGAGCATTGATACTCAACCAGGCATCATTCAGACCTTGGGATAGCGCATTGCCACTACTCAAGAGGGTAAAGAGCGAGTATTTGGTCCACTTGTCCTTATCAGTCGATCCAAACAAAGCACCGCCGAATGCAATACTCCAGAGAAACGCAGCCATGCACCACAGACCTCGCTGTTTCGTTTTGTCGGAGGCCCAGGCGATGGCGAAGCTGAGGAATACGACGAGGAAGCTGCTGACCAAGTTTAAGAGGTTGGAGTTGATCTTGCTGAACCCCAGGCTTCGGATGATGGTTGGGCCGTAGAGTTGAAGACCGCCCTTGGGGGCGAGACCTACAAGGTTGAGAAGTGTGTGCATCCAGACACGGTAGTCGGTGAGGGCGGCAATAACGCCTCGGACGGTGATCTTTGCGTGGGCTTCCGTCTTGGAGATGTCTTCTTGATAAATCCTCTCGTGCATGATTTCGCGCTCACGAGAGGTAAAGAGGTCGAACCAGCCGTGAATGGGTTTGGTATGCATTGGAGATTGAGGTAAAAGAAGGATGAAGACGAAGAAGACCATTAGGGTAAATATACCCTCGACTGTCTGATGTTAGCAATATCCACGACGGGGTAATGCAGAAGGGAACGGACTGATAAAGAGCCACTGCCAACCAGCCAGACCAGCTATACCGCCCATCTGCAAAACACCCGCAGCGATCAACGACCCCGTAGCAGTAGCAAAATAATTCCCGAAATAGAAAATCGACGTCCTCAGCGCCAGCTCCTTCTCCCGATAAAACAGCGCAAGCATATACTGCCCACCCGGGATGAACCCAGCCTCACAGAACCCCAGCAGAAAACGCGTCGCAAAGAACGAATGCACATTCGTAACCCAAGCTTGCGTCAGAGCAATGGTGCCCCAGATGAGTACCTGGCCCGTAAGCCAGATCGGTGCGCCCAGCTTCTGGAGGACGATGTTGGAGGGGATCTCGGCGATGATTATGCCGGCCATCATGAGCTGGTCGCCGAGGTTGACGTCGTCTTTGGTGATGTTTAGATCGGTTGTGAGGGTGTCAGTCAGGGCGTTGCTGATGTTGCTGCGGTCGAGCTGGAGGGCGTAGAAGCCGAGGACGAGGAGAGGCATGAGGACCATGTCGAGTCTGGTATGTGAGCTCGGGGCGTCAATTGAAAAAACGGATTGTCAACCTACTTTCGAACGACTGCCTTCTCTTCATCATCTGTCCAGAGAGGCTGCGCAACAATTGACTGCGACGCATCGTCAAGATCGTGAGTTTCTTTATCTGCCTTGATAGAATCCATCTTGGTAGAATGACCCAGAGCCATGTTGACACCGAGTTCAATGTAGTGTGCAATTCAAGCCCTGTATCGAGTTGATTGTCCAGCCGATGACTGTCTTTATACCCTTTCATCACGATCCCAATAGTCATAGCTCCCAAACATGATAAGGTATCTAAGACAATCTGGTGCACACACCATTGAATGCCAGTATTGCGTATCTTACCCGCCAGGAAGGGTTGCTAGATCATCCACGAGGGAGATCGTCTAGTTGTCGGAGGTGAGCGTCGGCGATGAGCGAAAAGGTGGGGTTTCGGACGAGTCGCCGATGGCTTCAAGCTGAGCCCTTGGGCATACGCGATTGACGACGATAATGAGCTCACAGAAGCGTTTAAATGGAGTTGACTCAATTGTGTAATATTTGTTTACATCGAGAGAAAAACATTGAAGAATTTCGAAAATGTCCAAGGATCCATCAAAACCAAACATCGTGCTCATCCTAGCCGATAATCTCGGCTGGGGTGAGCTCGGCTGCTATGGCGGAGGAATACTTCGCGGTGCTGCAACACCACGCATCGACAAGCTCGCCACCCAAGGTCTCCTTCTTCACAACTTCAACGTGGAGAGTGATTGTGTTCCCACGCGCTCGGCCTTGATGACAGGTCGTCATCCCATCCGAACCGGGTGCCGACAATCTGTCCCGGCTGGGTTTCCCCAGGGTCTTACGAGCTGGGAGCGTACACTGCCCGAATGCCTCAAGCCAAAGGGTTACGTGACGGCTCATCATGGGAAATGGCATCTTGGTGATATTCCTGGTCGGTACCCTTCTGACAGGGGATTTGACGAGTGGTTTGGGATCCCAAGGACGACTGATGAGAGTCAGTTTACGTCGGCTTTGGGATATACACCTGAAGTTGCCGAGTTGCCTTATATCATGAAAGGTGTCGCTGGAAAGGACTCTGAGAACGTTTGCGTTTATGATCTCGAAAAGAGACGGTTGATCGATGAGATGCTGGTTGACCAGTCAAAAGATTGGCTGTCACGTCAAGTAATGGCAGAGAAGCCCTTCTTCTTGTATCATCCACTCGTCCACCTGCATTTCCCTACTTTGCCGCATCGCGACTTTGAGGGGAAGACAGGACAGGGAGAATTCGCCGACTCTATGGCCGAGATGGACTATCGAGTTGGTCAATTGATCGACCATCTTGATGACCTTGGAGTTCGCGACAACACAGTCTTGATATTTGCCTCTGACAATGGACCTGAGTTCAGACCCCCATATAGAGGCACTGCTGGTCCGTGGTCCGGGACATATCACACTGCCATGGAGGGAAGCTTGAGGGTCCCATTCATCATCCGATGGCCTGGAAAGGTCCCGGCTGGGGTGACATCCAACGAAACGGTCCACGTCACTGATATCTTCACAAGCATCCTCGAAATAGCTGGTGCAGAAGCACCACCCGATAGGCCCATCGATGGTATCAGCCAAGTAGCGTTCTTCAAGGATCCGGCTACTGTCAAGTCCCAGCGTGACGGATTCCTCTTCTACATCAAGGATGAGCTGCGCGCTGTCAAGTGGAAGGACTGGAAGCTTCATTTGGTCTGGGAACCAAAGGTCAACCAATCGTCTGGAAAGTTGGAGTCTCCGTACCTATTCAATGTGGTGAGGGATCCAAAGGAGGAGACGGATATCTTGGCTTACAACACTTGGGTCATGCAACCGGTCATGAGGCTGAAGGCCGCGTTTGAGAAGAGTTTGCGGAGTGATCCGGCACCACCTGACCCGCTCAAGGGTCTTTAAGGGCTGGTCTAGATTCAGATGGAAAACCAAACTAGGGGATTTAATTTTGTAAATTAGAGTGAGTATGCTCATCAATTCGCTTTCTTCTGACGCTGATGGGTGACTGGTGATATAATCATTTTTGATCTAATATCCACGGGTCCAAAGTGGGTGATGTTGACGTCCATAGCGTCGCTGCCCCATCCAAATCCAACCAAGGCAATACATTATGCCCAAACAGAAAGTCATTTGAAATATCCATCGGCACATCTAAGGCCAGTTCATCAATAGTAGCCGACATCTCCTCGAAGCGGTCACGGTATGAAGCTCCGGGGTGATACCGCTCTGCCATTCCCCACAGAACCGTTGAACACACAGATACCCGGCTCTTCAACGCATTTACATCAAAGACTGCACCTTGCAGCGTAAGATTCTTGATACAGTGGATCAAAGCTGCACCTGACTGAAACAGATTTGGCGTCGTTCGCCAGTAGAACCTCAACTTTCCCTCTTTGAAACCCTCTCTGTAGAGCTCGATGCTCGTGGAAGCATACTGCGCGAGATCTCGTAGCTCGTCTTCCGAAAGGTGAGGAAAGTGGCGAGATGGTGAGAAAAGAAAGACAAGAGTCATGTGTAAAGCACCGTCGAAGAAGTTTTGGGGCGCGAGCTTCGATGTTGGGTCCAAGGGAGGCACGTTTGCATGCCATTCCACAAGACGATTCTTCATGCCCATCTTCCAGGCTTTATAATCGAAGAAGCTGCCATTCGCGGGTGTTTTGTAATTGAGCGTGTGAAAGATTTCGTACTCGAGTTGGCGAAACAGGATGCAGTGGTTTGCTAGTGGACTTGATGACTCAGGCCCGACTGTGGATGGGAGGGGGGTAAAGATGGCTTCGTCTGGTATTGATCGAGGGCGATTGAGTATGACGCAGAGGTTTGTTTCGAGAATGTAAGTGGACCAGAAAACCCGGCGTCTCTTATTCACCTCTGCTCCATTCTCATGGGCGTCACCTATCACAGATAGACGAGTTTCGTTGAGAAGGTCGAGGTCAATGGCCAATCGTGTTGCTAGGCCAATGAAGTGCCAAGCCGCAGAGAGATTTGAAACGAAGATGGTATACTGTACGATACGGAGAAGGTTTTGGAGATGCTCAAGGTCGCCTTTCCAAGTAGCCTGCGGCCGTTCTGTGAGTATCCCAATAGCTGACGCGAAGAACGAGTCGGATGCAGTCGTAGGAACGGAAGGATCCGTCCTGTTAAGAAGTCTGATGGCAATGGCTAGGACCATGCAAAGTTGAAATTTCTGTACTGAGGTGCCCTGGTCGGGAGACGTCTGGTCTTGATACAAGATGGAAATGGTATCGTGAAATAATTTCTGGTTCAAGACAGGGGAGAAGAAATCAGAGTGTTCAAAGTATGTGGCAGTTAGTTGAATAGCGGTATGCCTAGGAGGAAATTTGATGGTGTCTGGTACAGTGATAGCGTCAAGGAGAGTATGGTAAGCTGAGTCTCCGGGATGCTGTACATCATTTGGCCTGGGTACTAGCAGGCGCAGTAAACTCAGATCATCAGAGCTGTAAGCCTCTGCCGTTGATTCAAGCGCATCTTGGGAGGTTCGGCTGACAACGGACTCAGTGTCTATCCCTTGATTTCGGAGAGCAAGCTCAAGCTCAGCAACTCGATCCTCGAGATTCTTAATATAACTGACGACATGTACGTTAGCATTCAATCGGGAAAGAAGTAACAGGATCCAATACCTTCGAGGCACAGATTGTCCGTCTACATCAACGCTTACACACGGCACTCCGGCACGCGCACACGATGAGCATGCCGGTATGGTCTGGTCACACCGTTGTTTTCGGGACTTGCACCGCTGACAGGCCGTCACGTTGGTACGTCGGACGCTGCTTCGTTTACGATTTGAGGGAGTTTCGGCCATTTCTGGCGGTTGTTCATGACGAGGAAGTCTTTTTGGTATGAATGATAAAAGTCAGGTTCGCCGAAGCTTTCCCCGCGTTGGAGATAAGGAGGACCCGACTTGGAGCGATGGCGAGAGTCGCGCTAAACCGTTGTTGGACTTGAGTTGACATATTGATCAAGTGCAGCATTTACATCGAAGAAGCCAAGTAAATGCTATGGATTTAAATTGAATAGAATAGACTATGTGTACATTTCACTTCTTGGGATTAAATCATCGCAAACTCCAGTCAGACAGTATTTGAGGAAAACAAGCATTAAATATCCCTATTCTCAGCAGATTTGCCGAGCACTGGCATAAAACCTCGACGCCATTGAATAAAAGCTGTACTTAGAGTGCTTAAGCCATTTGTTTGTCTGCCAGCTGTTTGGCACTGCAAAGACATCACTTTGCTTCACTGTGCTCCCACGTGACACAGGCAAACCACTTCAAAGTCACCAAGCCAACCCAAAACAAACTGACGACGTCGCCTCTTCCAATTTTGCTCTTTGCTCTCACAACCAAAACCACATCGCCTGTTTTCCTTCTTGATTAACCTTTCGCCTTTTTGCGTTCATCATGGATCGACTGTTCAAGCGCGACGATACATGCAACACACGAACCTGTTCCTCGGGTGCCATGCCTCCTCTCTACGTGCCCAAGAAGCGCAAGCCGAAAATGTCCGAGTACGTCTCTTTTTATGTGTTAGTGTTGCTGATCTGACATTGTCGCAGAAAGCCTTCGCGACTTCTCGCTTACCCCATCGAGATCCAGCTACACGTCTTGGAATTTGTCCCCAGGGAGGGTCTGGTCGCCTTGTCGCGGGTCAACAAGCATCTCGCCAGTATCGCTCAGCCTGTTCTTCACAGGGAGCTCGATGTCAATTGTCCTCGCGTCAATTTCGAGCGCCACTCCGCCCCGCTGGTCCTTGTCTTGCGAACTCTTCTCTCACGACCTGACTTGGCCCAAGCTGTTCAGCATCTTCGCTTCGATGGATATGACTTTGTCGAGAGAAGAGTTAATCAACTTCCCACCACGCCCATCTTCCATCTCTCAGATGATGACAAGTTGAAGGCAGTCCAGTTCATCAAGGGTTTGGATCTCTACCAGGGGCTTGACTGGGCCAAAGCTTTCCTGAAGGGCCAGGTTGACTCTCTGGTCAGTCTCCTTGTGGCTCTTACGCCAAAGGTCAGAAGCATTTATCTCGGCGAGTTCTTCTCTGTTGAGATCTACTACCTCCGAATGTTATTGAGTCCAGAGAGCTTCGGCTCCCCAGGAGGCAGCAACGTGCATAAGTTCGAGCATCTCCGCCACGTTACTATCGACAACCATTGTGCGACGTACCATCATACCCTTTTCGACTTCAACAACGTCTACCAAGATTTCTTTCGTCTTCGTATGCTTGAGAGCCTCGCTATCTCAGGCAGCTTCCCTGAGAATTCACAACCCTTCACCATCTCGACCAAGTTGGAACATCTCAGATGTCTGGATCTAACGCGAATTGGTGAAACGGAGCTTGGACGGATTCTTTCTATCGCACCCAACCTGAAAGAGTTGAAATACATCTACGCCTTTTATCCCTTAAAAGACATCGATTCGACCCACGAGCAGACGCTGGACATGAAAACGCTATGCAGTTCTTTGGAAGGCCATCGACAGACACTCGAAAAGCTCGAGCTCCTCGCTCTCGATGACGGCGACGTCTTGGCTGAAGAGTCAGACATTACATGCTGGCCATTAAACCTTCAGGGTTCCTTTCTCAAACTGCACGACTTCTCAAGTCTTTGCACTCTTACCGCCCCATGGATCTTCATCGCTGGGCCGTCCAAGGGGGAACACCCCTCACCACTACGCCACCTCATCCCAAGGTCCGTGGTGCAGCTGGCCTTGACAGACGATCTGTGTCTACAGCTGTACTGGGACTGGGACCCCCTGGAGGTATGGGAGATGCTGACCGATTATTGGCACGATCTGAAAGATACAAAGACTGCCCTTGCCACGATGTTTCTTGTGGGGCCGCTGTTTGCGCCCTTGTTCATGGAGGACGAGTTACATAATGCGAGACAGCTTGCTGGTTCTGCGGGTGTCGACTTTTGGCCAGTCGAGCAGACGATTCATAACTATAACGAATTGCGGGACGCGGAGGAGCGTGCACGTCGCTATGGGAGCCCGTGAGAAAAAGGACAAGCAGAGGTGATGGAGGCTGTCTAGCATGTAACAGATTCGAAAGAAATGATGTTTTGTTTTGTGTTACATTTTGGCGTGGCTCGGTTTGCTTTTGGGCGTTGAGAGGATTTGATCAATTGTCTGATGGCGAACAAGGATGCCGCATTGCCAAAGGGATTGGGACGCAAGCGAGGTTTGTGCAATGTTTGGTGAGTACAAGGGTAGGCAAACCGGCAATCACCCTATCACGGAAGGATACTGAGCTGTCGTGGTTTGCTTTTTGATATCTAGCAAAAAAGAAAACAACAAAAAAAAGAAAGTATTATTAACATAAAGCCCCGAACTTCACACGCGCGCGGGCCATCTTCATCACATGTCTTAGAACTGCAGATGTCGTCGTCATTCATTCTTACATCCCGCTCATCAACCCAAACATCATCGTACAAGCTGTAAATCCCCCTCGAAAGTTAACCATTCTCAACCTTGACCTTGAATCTATCTTCAAGATTCATTCCAACTATCAAAAAATGGACGAGAAGTCGTGGGAGGCTCGAGCAGTAGCCAAGCGCGCCGCCACCCTAGACAAGATCCCTTCAGAATGGAGGTTATCGCCGGAGGACCTCAAACGAGC
The DNA here is from genome assembly GCA_003353625.1 of Fusarium fracticaudum. NCBI lineage: Eukaryota > Fungi > Ascomycota > Sordariomycetes > Hypocreales > Nectriaceae > Fusarium > Fusarium fracticaudum. The sequence goes on from PDNT01000008.1 coordinate 466,499, forward strand.
TCAAGATCAACGCGACATCACAAAATCTTTTATTGAGCACTTCCTCGACGAAGAAACAGTTTCCGTCACGTCGTTAAAGACTGTTAAGATTTTGAATGCTGTGTCCGAACAAGAACTCACAGCGACCCAGGTTGTGAGGGCATTTTGTCAACGAGCGGCAGTCGCTCATCAGATGGTGAGTACTAGCAGAGTTCTCTGCAAGACGGTGAATTTGACATCATGCGTAGAATAATTGCCTTCACGAAATCTTGTTTGATCAAGCACTCGAGCGCGCCCAGTTCCTAGACGATTACTTCATCAAACATGGAAAGACGCTGGGATCACTTCATGGTCTACCTATCAGTCTCAAAGACCAATTCCACGTCAAAGGCGTCGATACAACAATGGGCTACGTTGGTTGGATAGACGGTAATCTGGGGATCAACCCTGATAAGTCTCACACGGTAGAAAGCCAGATCGTCACCGAGCTACTGTCCCTCGGAGCAGTGCTATACTGCAAGACAAGTCTTCCTCAGACGCTGCTCTTCGGTGAGACAAAGAACAACATCATCGGCCAGATATTAAACCCGATTAACCAGAACTTGTCGTGCGGTGGTTCTTCCGGAGGCGAGGCAGCGCTTATGGCACTGGGCGGAAGTTCAGTTGGCGTTGGTACGGACATAGGCGGATCATTACGAATACCAGCTGGTTTTTGTGGAATATTCTCAATAAAGCCGACATCGAATCGACTGAGCTACCGTGATGTGGCGAATACAAACTCCGGACAGGATACATATCGGTCTACGATTGGATTCATGGGGACGTCGATTGATGCGCTGGAGGTGGTATTCAAGGCTGTTCTTGGGACGGAGCCTTGGATGAAGGACCCAGCTGTTATACCGATTCCGTTTCGGAAAGAGGTCATGGAGTCGTATCGGAGACTGGCGGATGAGAAAGGGAATGCCAAGTTTGGTGAGAGGCCACTGAAGATGGGGGTGCTTTGGAATGATGGGATGATGGGACTACATCCGCCTGTTCTTCGTGGGCTGAAGGTCGTCGTTGAGGCGCTGAAGAGAGCTGGGCACAAGGTGCGCACCGACAAGTGAGGAGAAAGCTTGGCGCTGACGAATGACAGGTCATCGACTGGAAACCACCCTCGCACGAAATGGCAACAAACATTCACGCAAGTTAGCCTTACTCTGAACCAGTAAATACGCTGACAAAATGCTGCAGGGAGGGTTTCTCAGTGCAGATGGAGCGCACGACATCCACCAACACCTCAAACGATCCGGCGAACCTCTAATCCCAGATTTGCAAGACGGCCTCAATCTGAAAACCCCAACGGAGTTACTCAAGTATCAGGATCTCACTATCCAAGGGCTCGAGTACGAGCGGCAGTATTCCGATTACTGGAACTCCACCGCCGACTCAGACGGTACTTTATCAACCCTACTTGCCAACCATATACTGATAGAAGAAAGGCCAAGTAGTAGACGCTGTCCTCATGCCTGTAGCGCCTCATGCAGCAGTGATACCTGGAAAGTTCTACCACGGAGGTTAATAGTGTGAGGTGCTGTTTCATGTGTTGGTGCTAACCATGTTGCAGCGTATACTGATGCGATGAACTTGACCAATTACACGGCCGTTGTTATTCCCACCATCAGAGCGGATAAGAGGATTGATGTTTTTGATGAGGGGTATGAACCGCTGGGTGAGATGGACAGGAAGAATTGGCAAGCTTGTAAGTTGTCCCCTTCAAATTACACTGGCTCTTGGGCTTCGCTAACTGCTACAGATGACTCAGATTTATATGACGGAGCTCCAGTAGGCGTTCAAATCGTAGGGCGAAAGTTCGAAGAGGAGAAATGCCTAGCTATAGCCCGAATAGTCCATGCCGTCGTCCAGAGCGCAATCAAGACAGGGTAGTTGGCTTCTACCAAGAAGCGGAAATACACATACGATTATGGAAATAGACAGCAAGAACTGGGTTTCATCTGCCGAAGGATACTCGAGCTGTATACCGGTTTTGTACAAGATTGCCAAGAAGCCAACCTCTTTTTGGAGACCAAGTTCATGTTTCAAGGTTGCATTGCAAGGTGTCTGCATGACAGCTGAAAGTGATAGCTTCTTGGCGGTGTGTTCTCCGTTCTTTGACATTTTCATTCCGCGGCAGGGGGGGCATCTCAAACCACGTGGCTTGAGGGGCTCGAACCGACAGAGCGGTAAGAATACAACCATAGCTCTGGGGAAGGACGGGATATTGCACGGTGATCAATTGACAGTCTAGATTGGCTCTAGTTGATCGACTACAGCATGTCACTATTGTATATATTTTATTTCACATTTATTTCTCCTGATTTGTTATCTTTGAGAAAACAAGATGACGCGTGGACATGGTAGACGAAGGAGAAACTAGGCTTGATTATTCACCGCCCTGAACCAAGAAACGCAATCGAAAGAGCTATATCAGCCAATTTATGCAGCAGCACCATGTGAATCACAACACAACCCCTTATCGCGGAAGCTTCTTGCCGGTGGCAACGCAGCAACACCAAATCTGTTGCAAGACCCGATATCACCAGACCCCAAAACCGCGGAATTAACAGGCTAAGACGAGTAGTATTCTAGATTGCGGATAGTCGAAGCAGCTAAACTGACAGCTGAACCTTGATGAAGCCCAGCTGCCGTTTTCTGTCTCACTAAGAAGCGATAGCGTGCACATACCGTCCGCTAGCTAGACTAGACTACCCGGAGGATCACCCCCTTCTGAGCGTTAGACCCGCCCTGTCTGTGCCTAGCCGCGGGACTGTCAAAGCATTTCCCTTCCATGGGGTTGGTAATTTGACTTGATGGAGGGTTTCAATTGCGACGATGGAAAGGGATAAATATATCCGGATGAATCGGATGCATAAATGTGGTGATAATGGGTCGGTTAAGTGTATTTTACCCAGTTGTTGATTCGTGGCTTGGGGCATATCACGCCACTTCATCTAGCCCGGCACTATCGAAGCCCTTAGTGAAGAAAAAGAACAAAGCCGTCGTCTTCGAGAATGGCGCGGCTCGAGAATTAATTAAAAGATAGTTTCGGTGCAATTGTGGTCTAGGTAATTACCAGCGAAGTGCAGAACCGAATCACCCGAGATAAATGGCCGAGAAAGTTTTGAGGGGGCATCCACAACGCAACTCCACCGCATCGTCTCTACAGGGGGAGGGGCTAATTCATCCTCCCATGGAGTACACGGTCAAACTGTTACGTCTCCTTTATGTAACGACAAGACTTTTCTATGGCTGGCCCTACCAACACCGCGTTTTCCCCAGACTTTTACAAACGGTTCATGAGTACGTAAAAAGCTTTATTTCCCCAGATTCTTTAAACGAGCACGATTGCCGTGATGATGGTAGGAGAAAGTGGCTGAATTGATGCCGACGGGACTGGATCTTGAGCTTGTGATTAGGGCGTTCCAATTCCCACGTGTCAGCGAACCAACAGCACAGCATTCGGAATTATTCGCCCGGAGGAATTTGATCGTTATCAGGGGCAAATTATAGCGCATGTTGGCTGACTCAGATTGACGACGCAATCAGTTATTTGCAGCTTATCATTCCATTTTCCAGTCTGCTCTACTGTTGTTTTTATGCACCCCTGCCGCCACTATCTTTTAGCAGTTTCTACAAGGGGAAAGTCGCCGTGTACCTGGCCCATAACGCCAAACCGCATTTCAGCACCGCTGCCGATTTCGCAATCGCTGCACGTCGCCAAGAACTGAATTGACAATTGCGCTCAGGCATAATTGACGGTTCAAGCACCGGTGTCGCAAGACATGATACGATGCAATTTGTCCGCGCTATCGGTAACAGTTTCATATATGATCCCCTTTGCCGGTTGTCATTGGTTCGAGATCGAGCCAATTACACTTTTGGTCAACGACTCGCTGATGATGGAGGCTTTTAGTGGCTGCATGCCCCTGGCGTCAAACTCCATTGACGTGCCTTAACCGTATCGAACTGCAGCCAACCCCAACTGCGCCGCTTAGTCTGAGCTCGAATTGTCTGGGCCCTTGATAAAGTTGACCAGGGGAGCACCCCTTGCTGTAGTCTCGAGTCGATTCATTAATGTCCCGCATTCCCCTCGTTTTTGCTTTGCTTTTGCTTGTCAAACTTATTTCGTACCTGGTTAATTATACTTCGAAAGGCTTTAAGGGCCATAGCCCGCCGACATGCCGCTCTACTCGGACGCCCCCGATGCGCGCCAGTTCTACGAGGATAAGCCCACGCTGCTTGTATCATGGTGGATCACGGTCTTTTGTGTGGCGATCATCCTGACCCGAATGTCGGGTCGATACGTACGAGTCGAGAAGTTGCTCAAGGAGGATAAGATCGCTGCCGGGGCGCTTATACCGCTGGTTCTACGGGCTGTTTGTGTTCATTTTGTGCTCAAGAACGGAACGAATAATGTCAACTTGGATGGGTTGAAGTTGAGTGATGCAGATATTGATAAGAGGATCGTGGGGAGCAAGATGGTACTTGCGAGTCGAGTGTTCTACGCTTCCATGTAAGTTCACTTTACTGATTGATGAGAAGGAAGCTAATGATGTACAGTCTTTGGATTCTTAAACTTACTACCCTCGAGTTCTTTGAACGTCTTGCTGGCGCTACTCGACGACGGTCACATCGTATAATGATCCACGCCATGCGCGCAACACTCGCCGCTACATTCCTCGCCGTCGTGATAAGCGACCTCGCAGAATGTCAACCCTTCCCTCACTACTGGCAGGTCACTCCCGACCCCGGCCCTCAATGCCGTCAGGGCTTCGTGCAGATGCTCACAATGGGAGCCTGTAACGCCTTCACCGATCTTGTCCTCATCGCCTTTCCCATCCCCATCATCCTCTCCACCCAAATCGCAACCAAGCGCAAGGTCCTTCTCATCATGCTCTTCAGCTTCGGCTTACTCACCGTCGGCATCACACTATATCGCATCCCCCGCATCATCGAAGCACACGGAAGTCAAGTCGTCCGCACGATGTGGGCATCAATCGAGATCCTCGCCGCCACAGCAGTCGGCAACATCGTCGCGCTAGGCTCGTTCCTCCGCGACAGCGGTGTCAAGCGCAAGAAGTTCAAAGAGTCAAACAGCTACTCCGGCTACTCCAACTCGCGCTCCCAATCGCAGCCTACGAAACTCACCCGCACGGCGCATAGTCAGTGGGAGGATGAGGATCACGTTCGTACGACGGAGGGCATCTGGGCAAAGTCGCATGACACAAGCGACTCAATCTCTAAAGATGAGGATTTAAGAAAGTCGGGTGAAAGACCTGTTAGTCCGACGCAGAGTCACGATTCGCTTATTACGCGGGATGAATTGACGGGCAAGATGGATCGTGATGACTTTGTGTATCAGCAACCGCCCACGGCTGTTATCGCGGGAGGATCTAGACAGGTTCAGCGCGCGCAGCCGACGAGGGATAATTGAATGCGATAATTATGTATATTATAACATGATAATAATTACGATTTACTTTGTTGATACCACCGAAGGCTTGTTGGTGATTACTTGATCGTCTCATGTAAGATGCAGTTTATTGTACGTAATAGCCCACCATGATAGCTTCAGGGACCAGGACCATCCCCGGACCCAATGTGGATATTTCCAGAGTCTCTCTTCCCCATGGGCAACAAACACGGGGGACGACTTGACATGTCCAGTAAACGACCTTCCAGGTACAGAATGGCATGAGAACTGACGAGAGTTACACCGTGAGGCAATAACCTTGACCCAGTAACAGTGCACGAACCAAGTGGAATCTCGCTGATCCCACTCAAGTGAAACGTTGCGCCTCCTCCCCCTCCTCCCACTCATCATCTCTGCCTCAATCGCATTTATCTCCCTTTCAACCACTCTCTCGCTGCGCCGCATTTAATTCTCCTGATCTTCACAAGCCAGACTGCATTTTGGCGTCGCTGTTAGTCCTCTTTTGGCACACCCGCACCCCATCATTGGCTCAACGCTCCGACAATCTGCACCCGAAGTAAACCGCGCATATCCCAAAAGTCCTTCTAGAAGCCTTCCAGAACGCGCCCTTTTGAAGACTTTTCTTCATGATCGGCATCCAACCCCCGTCGTAACGTCATTCCCACCCCCCCCAAACTTTCATCTTTTGTCCTCCCCCGCAATGAAAGATCCTCGCGATGCCCAAACAATGCAATCGTTCAATGTAGAAATGGGCTCCTCGTGGAGCATACACGCTCATAAACCACGGACTTCATGGCTTCATAGCTTCCGACGCGCAGATCCTCTTCCAGGCTATCATCCAAGCGACGCACCAGAGCGATACTACGACTTACGCGCCGCCAATGCCAAAACAGCAAATACAGCACTTGCGCGGGAATTAAAAGGTCGCCATCTTCAAATGATTGCCTTTGGCGGTGCGATTGGTAAGCTTGACACTTTCCAAGCTCGGCAAATCTCGGCTAATGTGATGTAGGAACTGGGCTGTTTGTCGCGTCGGGAGCTTCGCTTTATAGAGGCGGACCAGCGAGTTTGTTGATATCGTATTTATTGCTCGGGGCGATGCAGTATTGTACTATGCAGTGTCTTGGGGAGTTGTGTGTCATGTTTCCCATCGCGGGCTCGTTTTCGGCGTTTTCGACCAGGTTCTTGGATCCGTCTTGGGGGTTTGCCATGGGTTGGAAGTAAGCTGACTGAAAATCTCTGATTCGCTTTCACTGACTTTTGTAGTTACTGCTTGCAATGGTTGTTCATTTTACCGTTGGAGATAATCGCTGGGGCATTTACTATAGGATATTGGAACCCGGATCTGACAAAGTCGATATTCGTAGCTATATTTCTCTGCGCCATTGTCATAATCAACCTCTTTGGCGTCAAGACGTATGGCGAGGCTGAGTTTATCTTCTCGCTCATCAAGATCACCGCAATCGTTGGCTTCATGTACGTCAACTCCCCTCCCGCTCCTCCCAGTTCTAACGGTCTAGATTACTCGCCATCGTCATAAATGTAGGCGGGGAGCCCGAGAGCGGTTACATCGGCGGCATGTACTGGCGTAACCCAGGCCCCTTTAACAACGGCTTCAAGGGCTTTTGCAGCGTCCTCGTTACATCTGCATTCTCCTTCACTGGCACAGAGCTCATCGGTCTCGCCGCCGCCGAGACAGCTAACCCGCGGAAATCGTTACCGACAGCGATCAAGCAGGTTTTCTGGCGTATCACGATATTTTACATCGTTGCGCTATTGCTGGTTGGGCTATTAGTACCTTCTGACGATAAACGGCTTGTCGGTGGCGACAATGTCGCTGATGCGACGGCGAGTCCGTTCGTGATTGCGATAGAGAAGGCTGGCACTTCTCTACTTCCAAGTGTAATGAATTCAGTCATCTTGGTGGCGGTGATAAGTGTTGGAAACTCAGCGGTCTTTGGGTCATCGCGAACGTTGGCTGCTTTGGCGGAACAATCGCATGCGCCGCAGATCTTTGCCTACGTGGATCGACAAGGACGTCCTCTTATGGCAATACTATTCGCATCGTGCATCGGTCTCCTCGCATTTCTCGCAGATGTCAGTTTCCACGACTCCATCTTCAACTGGCTTCTCTCTATCAGTGCATTGAGCACTTTATTTACGTGGGGAAGCATCTGTTTATGTTACATCCGCTTTCGAAAAGCGTGGTACTACAACGCACATACTCTGGAACAACTACCGTTCAAGTCTCACGTCGGCGTCGCAGGGGCGTGGTTTGCTTTTGTTGGTTATATCCTTGTGTTGGCCTCTCAGATTTGGATCGCTGTCTCGCCGGTTAATGAGCCTGATATTGACAGAAGTGCATCGGGACTTACCCAGAATTTCTTTCTGAAGGTTTTGGCGATACCCATCATCTTATTGTTCTATTTATCTCATAAGGTTTGGTACCGGACGCAGATTGTGCGTCTGCCTGATATGGATGTTGTCACTGGGCGGAGATATTTTCGTGTGCATGTTATGGCGGAACAGGAGCGGGAAGAGCGACATGGCTGGCCCAAGTGGAAAAAGGTCTATCGGTTTCTATGTTGATGTACTTGCATTGGATGGCGTTTGCATAGCGACTAGTACTTTGTATCCTAGATAGATGCACGACTTGTATAATCATCATTGCAGCGAAACTCTTCTCTGATTTATGTCTTCACATGAAACTCGCTACAAAGAGGCTTTGATAAAATCCAGCCAACACCATCCTCTATGACCTTATCCCATCTATTGAACGCCGATAACTTTTCCTCGTGCGATCTAAAACCATGGGGGAGCCCCAAGAACAGGTTGGTGTCTGTCGGAACTCTGAATCATGTCAGCCAAAGTCGGCAAAAAAGAATCCATACCATCAGCTACTCACCCGGCTTCTGCCAACATTTTCCCATAAAGAAGCGCTTCATCTCTAAGAGGATCCAGGCCTACCACACCAAGCACTGTAGGAGGCATCCCTTTAACTTGTTCCGGCGATGCATTCCCAGGGTTGATCTTTAAATCATTGACATCCGGTTTCTCAATTTTCAGCAAACTAGTGAACCATCGAAGTTCCTCAACGGTAAGCATCGGTGCTGTAACATTTGTTTTGTAAGATGAGATAGACTCGCTCTTCATCTTTCTCAGCTGGGGCTCATAGCAATCAACGTGCACGAGGCACGGTATCATGAGGACTTGGCCTGCGATGGGAGGTCTCTTCTCTGTTGCACGATTGAGATGTTTTTGTAAGGTGAAAGACGCAGCGATCCAAGCGCCAGCTGAGATTCCGCCAATAATGACTCTTTTCGGGTCCCAGAACATTATATCCATGTTATCATGAGCCCACTCGAAAGCATCTTCAGCATCATTCCATTGCGTTGGATACGTGAACTCTGGCGTATGTCTGTAATCAACATTCAGAACCGCCACATTCGATCGAACGGCTATACGCGCACATATCGCATTCTCAGCATCCAGCGAGCCGAACATAAAGCCACCACCCTGGAAATGTATATACAATGGGAGCAGGGCTTGTTCCGGCGCATTGACTGGCCGATAACTCCGTGCTGGTATGATGCCCCCATCACGAGAGGGAATTTCGTGACTCTGTATCCGCAGTTGAGGCACAAGTTTCATCATCGACTTTCTGGCGATAGCTTCTCGTTCTTGGTTTGCCAACCTTTTCATCTCCGGGATCGGCATTTCCGGTACAGGTAGCGGCGGTAAGGATGCTTCGAGGGCAAGCCACTCGGGGCTTACCCCGTCGTAGCATGAAAAGTCACACATTGGAGAGTCTTGAAGCATTGAGATGAGGAGGGGATGTTTGTAGAAATCTACATACGCGAGACTTTGCTGACCGGCTCTTTAGTTTCCATTAGCCGAGGCTATACACGATTCGCGCTACGCTAGACCAGGAAAGGCAGGGGACGATAGCCATAAGAATGGAGGATGAATCGAGTTACAATTTATATGCTAAGCGAAAGAGAATACAAGATTTCAAATGTATTTCAGTGATGTAAGAGAGAATCTAGAGACGCGAGCGAGCCAGCCTTGTATATAATATTGGACTTTCAGCAGTATGATTAACAGACACCTGCCTAAGGAAGATAATAAAAGAATAAAATAAGGAATACAAAGACTTGAGGAAATATAATGTAACTAATCTCTGAGATTGGGTATTTATGGTACATCAATGAGGGGCCAAAGACTTTTTACTCCCTGGAATGTGCCAGAAGGATATAGAAGGGGCAAATCTTAATATACAATCTATTTTGACACATTATACATGAAATATGGGCATGAGAGTACTGTGTTACTTTGCATTATTGAACTTTGTATTAGGGCTGAACCTACTTTCAGGTCTTTACTACAGTTCCACTCCATTTCTTGTCAAGTGTCCCAAACTATCATCCTACATCTACAAAATTCTCACTCCCTATATCACACACGCGTGCACAAGAAGCATGGAGACACTTTCTAACGATGAAGTCATTTCGAAGCTCACCTGTGATAATTATCTCCATTGCTGCACGGGCATTGAGGACAATATCCCCGCCGAGCCATCAAGGATTCATCCAGAACGCCCCGTGCCCTGCTTTGGTCTGCTTGAAACTTTACCAGCAGAGATACTCCTCATCACCGTTGACCTCCTAGACTTTCAGTCGCTATCACGCTTTTCGCGGACCTGTTGGAGGGCCAAGAGAGTCGTCGAGAATTTCGTGCCGTATCAGCAGGTGTTTCAGCATGCACCGAAAGTCCCAACAGCGTTGATACAGGCAAACGTCGCTCGCTATTACCCGCCTTCAGTGGTGTATCGCACCCTACGGACCGATCGCTGTGTTTCTTGCACTGACTTTGGGGCATTCTTATACCTGCCCACTTGCGAGAGGGTCTGCTTCGAGTGTCTTCATCAGAACAGAGGACTGTGGATGATAACAATACCGATGGCTAAAAAGTACTTCGGCTTGACACACCAGCAAGTCCAGACACTCCCTATCATGCGCTTAATCCCAGGGAATTACTGCCTCTGGACCCCTGTCAAGTTTCACCGGGACCCTTACCGGCTGGTCAGCGTAAAGGCGGCTAAGACTTTGGCTATTGAAGTTCACGGGTCTGTGGAAAACCTGGCCAGATTTCTACCTACTCCCGCGACAGAAGAGGAGCACAAGCTCTATCTTAAGTTCAAGCGCTACCAAGAAGCACCGGTGGAAGCACCAGGATGCGATATGTCAAAACTTCCGCAAATACCTGATGTTGACCGCGATCCGTTCGCGGGTGTGTCCAGTCTGCGCGCGCCGTACATCACAGACACAGGAGCAGACTGGGGACAGCTTTGCAGGGGATGCAATATCACGTACAAAGACTTCACACGTCATGCTCTGCCTGGGACTGTTCATGCACGATTGTGTTCCCCCACTGTGTTTAACCTTACAGGCGGCGGTCACACATATATTCCCGGCGACATAGAATATCTTGCACCTATTTCGGCTTTAAAGACGAGATTGCGCTCGCGGAATGGGATGTTGGCACACGCGAACCATTGCTATGGCGCACTGAAGATACTCAGGCAGTTGAACAATATCGAGGCAGCCGAAGCTCTCGAGGCTAATGATACATGAAAGTCGCTGGTGCACCTCGCCCTGACTCATCTGTCAACTCGAATGCTAGTTCCTCAATTTCAGCCTTCGCCTTCTTCTCATCATATTTCTCAGCATGTTCGAAATCAATCATCTTGACGTTCCCAGTGGATCGCTCGACAATGAAGTTGTAGCGATTCGCGTCTCCATGGACGAAACCCAGCTTATGCAATTTGCGCAAAGCCGTCTCACACTTTGGCAGATCCGCTGGTGTCGCACAATCGCCCTCTATCTTTTCCAAGAGAAGCCCAATATTTCTGCCTCCCTCAAAAAGATGTCCCAAAACCTCAGGGGTCAATCGCGCCTCATCAGAGCCCTGCAACGTGGCCAAAGCTTGGTACACCCTAGTCTCGTGCTCAACTTGTGGAACGAGCCACTGGAGAACGGCAATCTTGGATATTGCAATCTTCCCTTGATATTCGACTTCTCCAACGCGCTGTTTGTGATATTTGATACGCTTCAACGAAAGTACGTCGATGTGTTGTGGATGCCAGGCGGATTCCACCTCGTCCAACGGTTCGAAAGAAATATCCGATTGAACGCTGCCATCCGGACCGAGAGAAAGTCTCATCTTCGTCCAATCTGTGTCCGGGAATAGCGGAAGCTTTGGAATGAGAAGATATGGTCTACAGAGCGTGTCTTCATCGAATATACGGTTGGGGCTCGCATGGCCAGGAATTGTAACATAATGCACGCGGTTGCCGGCCCGAATGCGGTATTGGCCTTCGTCTTCGTCTATTTCTTGGTTGAGGACTTCGATATCCGACTTAGGCACAGTATTGATATCTTTTGCAATGGGGCTCGACATGATGAGGGTATATCGGTGATAGTGTGTGCTAAAGGAAGAATGATGGTATTGTCAAGATGTTTTGAGTACTCAGGAGCCCCGCGGTTCAAAGTATCACAGTATGTCCCCGCCAATCATAACACTTAGCTGCAAAGTAGTCAAGCCCAGCGCTTAACTGGGGCGCCTAGGGGAGGAATGAATATTCAGGATCTTGATCCTTAGTGATAAAAAGACTTAGATAACTTAGAATAAATTTAGGGTAACTTTACTAAATTTAGGATATCTTTTACTAAGTTTATTTTTAATATGCTCTATCCAGGTGGAGTGGCGGGAAGTGTCTGTCCGCTTATGTCATCTTCAAAATATCTCATCTCACCTCGCATCCCTTGTGAGCGGACCATCGTCTTCCTCTAATCAAGCACCACGGCCCGTCAAGATCCGTCCCGCCATCATGAAAACATCTCAACGTAGATCCCAGCGCGCATCTGCCGCTTGCGACTTTTGCCGAAGACGAAAGGTAGTAATGCAATCGTACTGGCGCAACGCATCAGCTGACTCTTTCTAGCTTGGTTGCGATAACGCGAAGCCAAAGTGCGAAAATTGCCAGGGTCGGGCTATCGAGTGTACATATTCTCAGAGAAGTGCTCAAGCTAGGTAAGATTGGGAAGATATCATGCAGAGTTGGTGCTAACATGGATGAGCAGACCGTCCAATGCGCGCATACAGAAACTGGAAGAGGAGAATGCGCGTTTACGCGATCAATTGTGTTCAAGGGGTCCAGAGCTGAGCGGCGAGCATTCTGATACTCAACAAGGAGAGACTCACTTGGCTGCTGATACCCCGAATCCCATTGAATTTACACCTACGCTGGACAGCATCAGCGATCAGACTCATCAAGCAAAGACGCGGGCTGTCTCTCCTTCTTGCCATTTCACAACTGGGCAACCCGATGGTGCCGCTTTTCATGGCCCTTCCAGCGGAGCCTGCGGAGGTGTACATATAAGAAACACCAAAGAGCCGTCTCGTATAACCAGCCACGATGAGATTACCAAAAACCAACTTTTGGCAGAGACAGCCAAGCAACGTGGGTGCATATCATTCGATATTCAAGATTCTATGCTCATCCAAATTAGGTCAACTCGAAAAGGTCAACCTCAGAGCAAGAAAGCTTGACTTCTGTGGTGTCGACCCAAAGATCGGCATGGATCTTCTTGCCAAGTTCTGGAACCGTCAACACTATATGGGCTCTATCGTCTATCGGCCAGCGTTTATGCGCGACATGGCATGCAAAGGCCCTTACTACTCCGACCTTCTCCTCACAGCCATACTCTTTGCCGGCTCTATGCACACAGTTGATGCAGCTGCTCTCCGAAACACTAGCAAGCTGAATTCCATTGGGCGTCCATATCGTATCAAATTCGAACAAGCCTTGCACGCTTCTGGCTCTCAGGTATTGTTCAAAAGTGATATCACTACCATACAGGCGCTGCTGGTCGTTTCTGATACCCTGTTCTCATGGTGTAATGAGAGGAGTCTCTCGTGGCATTACTTAGGTATCGCGATTAGTATGATAATCGATCTTGGTCTGCACATCGACGGCCCAGCTCGAAGATCTTCAAAGAAAGTATCTGCGGAAGATACGGAAGTCGAGCGTCGGGTATTCTGGGCAACATTCAGTAAGCATCTAAACCCCTTCAGAATTAATTATAGCTAATCTTTCTAGTCTCGGACAAGGTCCAGTCTATCTACCAAGGCCGTCCGACTCGATTACGCGAGCATGATAACCGTGTACCGATCGCGTTTCTTGATGAATATGAAGAACTGGAAGATTTTCATACTCGAACGTACTCTGCTCAACCGTCTCAGTTGGATTGTCCGACGTATAGTGTCTCCACGTTTGTGCAGCTTTGTAAACTCAGCATTATCGTGGATCGTATTCTATGCGCTCTTTATGCTGAGAGGAGCGCTACAAAGAACGCTGATCAAATATGGCAGAATGCACAGTCACTCCACGGTGATCTTCAATCTTGGAAGGATGGATTGCCAGAGTGCTTGAGAGTTGATCTGAACGACTCTACTTCCTCTAACATCCTTCCTCATAATCTGACATTGCTGTGAGTCTGTTGTTTGGTTTCCTGTTCACACATTGACTCTATCAGGGCATTATACAACTCACTAATTATCTTGATCTATCGTCCTTTTCTTTCAGAGGGTCACCTTACATCTGTCTCTGCAACAGTCGCGCCCGAAGCCTTCTTTAACTGCGTCACAGCTGCGATAGAAATCCATCAGATTCTACTGGTTTACAAACAGCATTTTTGCTTTAAGACAGCGCCCTATTTTATCTCATACGCCGCGTACGTTAGTGCAACGATCCATGTGCGTATGGCGGCGCAGAAAAGTCCAGGGTCACAAGCGCATTTATGCCTTAGAAATTGTCTGGAGATTTTATCCGAACAGCAGACGTGGTGCCACGCCCCAAAGCGAACGATGAAGATTCTTCTTGGTATCATGAACCGTTTAGGTGTGAACGTCGGAGAATTCGTGGCGATAGAACCGACAAGCTGCCAAGATGGTCACCTGGGACAGATTGATATATCTGAACTATCTGAAGTTGACCCTGACATCATGTACCAAGAACCTGACGTGTCAGTGATGCAGCAGCCAACGCCTGACGCAACAGTTGATTTCTCTAACATGGAGTTTTCTGATTTTGACATCGATCAGATCATGCAAAGTTTTGTATTTGAAGCACCTCTGATGGCACAGGAGGATTTTGTACCAATGCCTCAACCTGGATTCAGCCATTATGGCACGGGCGATGAGGCACTCACAAATCGGGATATGATGGTGTTTGATGACTTATTCGGGTTCGACTCTAGTACCTCTTAGGCCACCAGTCTGACTATCCTAGCCTGGTTAGGTCTTATCGTTTCTATCTCAGTATCCGTTTGATTTCGTATAAACGGGAGAAACCGGGTCCCAGAAAGTCAAGATAAGCTCTTTCAGGCCAGTCCCGTATCTTGACCAAATTCTATACGTCAAGTCAATCGGGCCGTTTACAAAAGAACGTTCAGGCAAAACCTGGAAATAAATGACCATAATGTCGAATAATGAATTTCAAACGATCATTCGAATGAGGCTCAAAAGGCTGGCGTCTTAGCGTCTCTTTCGCGGATTTTAGCCTCTGGCGAAGTTCACGGCCGGCCGAAAGCCGATGCAGCGGCCACTTGTCCGGTCCGAGATATCCGATCGAACCGCTTTAATTTACATCATCACACCTGTAAGGCTGAACACTACAGTTTTCGGTGACAGTGTTATGGATCTAGTGATGCAATTGTCACGATAACCGAGGTCAGAAGCATGTCGAGAAATGTATATAATAACAGAGCCGCATTTTCTTAGAAAGATGTTCACTCTTCAGCTTCCAAGTATAGAAATCAACAGGCAATTACTCACACTGATCATGACTTCACCAAGCGCTGACGTTCTCGGTTACGAGAAATCTATTTTTGACGCCGGTCTTCACTTTGCTCGTTCTGCGTTTACTTTTCAAACCTCGCAATGGGAGCCTTTGGCGAAAGAAACACTCTCGGCTACTTCTTGGGGCTATATCCACGGAAACTGTGGTAGCGGCTCAACTTACAGGAACAACTTGACTGCTTTCTCTCGCTGGTCCATCGTTCCAAATCGTCTCGTGCCTAGTCACAGGGATGAAAATGGTAATGAGCAGTTTTCTGATACTTCTACCACGGTTCTTGGTCAAAAGCTTTCCTTCCCACTTGCAATTGCACCCATTGGAGTTCAAAAGATCTTCAACCCTGAGGGCGAAGCTGCTACTGCCCGAGCCGCTGCATCTCTTGGAATTCCGTATACGCTAAGTACAGCTTCAAGCACTAGTATTGAAGATGTTGCCAGAGCGAATGGAAAAGATGCACCTCGATGGTTCCAGCTCTACTGGCCGAGCCGTGAACATGACGACATCACCATCTCAATGCTCAACCGCGCCAAAGCATCCGGCTACACGGCTCTCTTCGTCACCCTTGACACATACGTCCTCGGCTGGCGTCCGAGCGATCTAGACAACGGCTACAACCCCTTCATCCACCCCGACCACATCGGTGTCGAAATTGGTCTGACAGATCCTGTTTTCCAAAAGAAGTTCAAGGAGAAGCATGGCTATGATATCACTGATGCAGCGAGTGGAGTCTACCAAGCGGCTCAGGGCGGATCCGCAGGGGCTAGTCTCGGTGACGCGGCGAGGGAGTGGGCCAAGATCGTATTCCCCGGTCATTCCCATTCCTGGGAAGATATTGAATTTCTAAAGAAGCACTGGGACGGCCCCATTGTTCTCAAAGGAATACAGAGTGTTCACGATGCCAAGAAGTGTGTTGAGGTTGGTGTTCAGGGAATTGTGGTGAGCAACCACGGCGGTCGTCAACAAGATGGTGGAGCGAGCAGTCTTGGTATGCTTCCGCGAATTGTTGATGCTGTTGGGGATAAGCTTGATATCTTCTTCGATAGTGGTATCAGATGCGGTGCTGATATCATGAAGGCCATTGCCCTGGGCGCGAAGTGTGTTCTTGTTGGGAGGCCTTATGCTTATGGTTTGGCTTTGGGTGGTGAGGATGGTGTGAGGCATGTTCTCAGAGCGCTGTGTGGTGATTTGACTATGAATATGCACTTGGCTGGACTGAGGGATATTAGTGAGGTGAATCGGGATATCCTGGTGAAGGAGAGTGATCTTGCGTAACGAAAGGTTATATTAGTCGTGGATGAGACCCTAAATATTTGTGGCAAATCTATTTACATTAGATGTTGAATAGAACGTATGTTTTTAATTCTTTACAGACTGAAACTCGGTCTATCTCCCACGATCCTAATCCAGCTGACTGTTTATCAAGGTCGACTGATTTCAGTAACCATCTTAGTCTACAGTATTGTCATTACTGGCTAGGCTATCAAGATGATTGGTGCATCAACTTGGAGTAACATGTTCTCTGATATCGAAGAAAAGAGACCAAGACTGTTTGTGGACATGGAATAAAGGCGAAAGAATCTGACCCCGACACTGGCCTGTGAATTTCCTTTCCTGAAAATGTGGGCTTTGAGATCCCACCCCATTAATCTTCCTCTCCACAAGCTTCTTTGATTCTTGTCGTTGTGCAGAAACCTTATTTCCGTCAGTTAGCATTTGTATCTCTGTTCCGTGTCCTTTTTCACTTTTCCTTTGTTCCGTCTTTGCTTTCATGCATGAACAGAGCTCACATTGCATCATCTGTAAACTTTCGTTATGCTGGCTTCACTTTGTTCAGCTCACTGGACAAAGAGCAAATTTCCAATGATTTTTTCTTATAAAGGGCGGCTCGAGGCCATGCCGTCGTTATCGACCAACTCACTTCTCTGACATTCAGACTTGAGACAGCAACTACAGACCTTGTTCAAATTCATATCAACAACACCCTTAACACCATCTATCACAATGTCTTCTCACAGCCGAAACTCCAGTGGAAGCAGCCACATGTCTCTACTCCGTCTCCCTAGCCCCATCGAGCTAGCTGAGGATCATGTCTACTCCAGAGCATCTCTCTACCCCCTTGACCACACAGACTACGAGCCATGCCGTAAGAGGATCATCAACACGAGCTTCGGTGCCCGCCAGATCATCCGTTTCATCAACCATCTTGAGACCCATGATCCCGCCCAGCACGATGCCGCGGTGAAGAGACTTGTCGAGATTGGTGTCGATGTGGATGACCTGGTTCGTCTTTCTCAACGTCGTGCTGAAGTTCCGTGGGAGGAGAGCTGGCCGTATAACTGGGAGAAGAAGGACGGTTTGGTCTTGGGATACATGAAGAGGAACTTGCCTCGTTGGATTACGATTATGAAAAAGACAGAGGCTCGGGAGGCTGCTGAAGCTATGGGTGAGACTTTTGAAGACGATGATTCAGATGATTATATCACCGCTGATGAGATGGATGAGACTGAAGCTACCCAGGGAGATGGGGAAGAAGCACAGGATGGTGTGGATGTCAAGGAGGCTAGCGGTTCACCAGCTAAGGACGATGACATCTATAGTGAGTCGCGTCTTCCTAAGGGCTCTATGACTCTCAGGGAGTTAATTGCGTCCTATCGTAGGGCTCACGCGGAGCAGAAGCGAGCTGAACAGATGCGGAACCAAAAGGAGGAGACTGAAGTCTGATGACAGTGAAGTGGTAAGTTTTTTATTTTCACTCGTTTCGTGTCTACGGTAGGTCTTTGGAGTTAAGATTTGGCTTTTCAAGAGTTAAATAAGTCTCGGAATATTTTTTCTTATATAGATTGCAATTAAAGACTCCTTCATGAAGTGTTTGTGGTCTCTATCTTTGATACTTCCGTCTGCCAAAAGATTTAAATGTCGACTTACCTCCGGATGGATGTCATAAAGCGCTCAAAATATGTTGCAGTAGTAGCAGGTACTTTACTGATGTAAATGAACCGAATTATTAACTTCACTTGGAACTTTTGGAACGATCAGACATTGTGGGTGGTTTCAAAGCGTAATATTGTGACCGTAGCGTGCTTTTGACAGACATGTTGAATTGATCTGCGTGCCGTCCGTTCCGGTATGAGACTGTCCAAGTCCTTGACCAAATTGAATGCGCTTCTATCACATGATTGACATAATCGCTGCAGTATATAAGCTAGGTCAATAGTGCTTACTTCTCGAATATTTGACCTTCATTCATACTCAAACTGAAGTCAAAAGTTTCAAGGAAACACCTGCACCGTCTCTCTTCACTCAAAGTTCGTTGTCATCACAAACTTCCAGCCACTGATCTCAATTGGCCTTTCTACTGTGCGTTCCATCGACAGAATGACTAGTAATGCCTCATCTCGATATACACCACGGCCCGGCGAGCTTCCAGACGCAAAGCGGGACGCTCTCAGGGCGTTTGAAGTTTTGAAAAAGGGCGGCGTCATAATCGCTCCGACCGATGTCGGGTACGGAATGATGGCCGCAAGCACCGACGCAATCGAGCGTATTTTTATCACCAAAAGGCGTAAAGCAGGACATTCCATGGGCGTCATCGGAACATACGACCTTCTCACACAACTATACGATCTTGCAGATGAGAAATACACCATCGTCCGAACATTCACAGAAGAATTAGGATTGACGGTTGCTTTCATTGGAAAAATCAAAGAATCAGCAGCAGAGCTCATCCCGAACGTTGAGCGGGTTGTCAAGAACGGTACTTTAGGTTTTGCTATCGGCGAAGGCCCTTTTTCACGGGAACTTGCACGGCTGAACGATGAAAATGGCTTTGTGATGGTAGGCAGCAGTGCTAATTTGACGGATCAAGGACAGAAGTTTCGAGTTGATGATATTGAGCCTGAGATTGTGGAGGCAGCTGATTTGGTTGTTAACTACGGTCGGCAGAAGTGGCATCTGTATGGAAGGGCCGGGACTATCCTGGACTTGGACAATGAGCGAGTCTTAAGAATTGGGGCAAACTATGAGAATATAAGGGAGAAGCTGGCAGATTTGTTTGGATGGAGTGTTCCAGAAGATCCGGACTATGATATGACCGGGAAGCAGACCGTTGGCTTCTCAATCAAGGGGAACTCAGATAGCTGAGTTTTATAGTACGGTTTAAGGAGAATGTAAGATGATTGAAAACTCATCGGGTTTATATAAATAACTGTAAATGGATGGTATATTTCCAGACTCCGTACTCCTGTCCCCGTTCATGATCGATGCTGTACCGTGTTGTCAGCTGGCAGCTCATGCGTGAAATGCGTCGGCGACCCTCCCATTTCCCACGGTCCATGTCTCGCCGTGTTATCATTCGGTGCTTCGACCGGCGCATATCCATACTTCGGCGCTTCCTCTGCCGTGATCGTCGACAGCACAGCCTTATCACCCCGCCGTCTTCTCCAGAGCATGAACCCAGCGCCAGCAACGAAAAATGCTCCAACGACAGCACCTACTGCCACTCCGGCAGTTGCGCCCGCGGATAGCCCAGACGACGGCTCATTCGTCGACGAAGCAGTCGCCGCAGTCGTGTCACTTGCTTCGCTGGTCTTTGTCTTGGTGTTGGGTTTGTTTGTTCGCGTGCCCGTTGGTGCCGAAGTTGTTGCAGACGAAGGGTCGGTGATGTTGAATGTATGGCTAGCAAAGAGGGCACCTGTATCACCAGTCTTGAAAAGCCAGAGACTAAAAGAGTTTCCGTCGGCGGGATCGATGCCTTGATATGATGCGATCCATATGTACTCCTTCGATTTGCTGTTTGCTGGAACACAGTTAATCAACAGTTCATCTCTGATTTTTAGAAACTTACATTGTAGGTTGTATCTTTTCCCAGTGTCGGTTTGCCACATTGTAAGATCAGTAAGCTCCGCATCCGTCTCCCAAGTAATCTTGATCTCCTGCCCTAGCTTATAGTGAGGATTATTTATGCTGGAGTCGCTCGGTGGTGGATTCGTGAACGCAGCGGCTACTATATGATGAAAAGATACAAATGCCAGTATGGCAAGTAATGGACGGGTCGCCATGTTTCGCGTTATCATGACAGAATTCTATGGTGCGGAAAAGATGAGGGAGCGAAGAAAATACGACACGCGACATGAAGGATTATTACAACTTATAGCTTACTTTTGGTCCTTCTACTGATGGGTGTAATAGATGCATTACAAGGATCGACGTCCTACACATGTCCTTAATTAAGAGGCGGGAATGAACCTCGCCATTCATCTAGTGTCCGCTAGTAAGTGGCTTGGTGTGTCAGACAGATATTGGCCCCCATTGTCACCAGGCTGTGTACTCGGAGACAATGTGCTGAAGGAAGCAATATAGTAATTCATTTTCACTGGATGTAATCTCATGGCATGTGAGGATTCTAAAGATACAAATTTCTTCATCTGGCCTTCAACAAACCCTGGTAGCATTCCTTTGGCCGACGCAGATGTCGAGATCTTGCTCAGTAGAAAAGAGGATAGAACATGGACCATCCCTGCTAAGACGACACTGAGATGATCACTAAATGACCCAGTCAGCCAGTGCAATCGGAGGCCCGCTTCCTTCGGTGCCTCAGCCCCCCGGTTTCAAGACGCTAGGATCGACAACCCTATCACAGATGTTTCATCTCACTCAGCTCACATTACCGGGCTCCATAGAGATTAAGATTTCAATGTTTGTCCTGCTGTAATCTTTTGACTTTCTATCGATGGAGGTGATCGAATATCTGATATCATTAACAACGCTCCTTTAAGTTCCGACCCTCTCATTTTCCCTCCTGTGACATCTCTCGTTCATGTCTTACTTGTTTTCACTAATGCACGCGAAGCTGGCTCAACGCCAGTGTGATTGGTTCTCGCTATCCCTGTTGCGATCCTTCTCGGTCCCGAGACTTGAGAATACAGATACTGACCAAGGACGCTGTATCTACAACCAAATATAACAGGTTTATGGCAACTTGGGTTCCTATCTCATTACTAATACGGTTAGTTGCTTCATGAATTTATTCAAAGTGTTCAAGTGCCCAGAGATGAGTGAAGTTAGATGGATCTGGGTGTTCAGAACCTCTAGCTGTTGAAACGATCAATATAGCTAGCCGTATCTGGTTAGACTCATTTGCATCGCCCGTCGTGAGTTATTTCCGTAACGAACTCAGCCTCTCTCGGACTCTCATTATCGCTGCGCATCTTTGACTGGTGGCGTCCTTCACCTAGTCACTACTATCTCTTTGTCTATCTTGAATCTGCTATAGCCTATTGTCGTAAGGGGCAGGCTTTGCATGTCTAACCTCAAGCTTCGATGTCTTTCCCCATTGGGACTAGACCTGTCCTATAGTTAAATACCCTAAACACCAGAGAATTCCTGGATTGTCTTGACTCGGATTTATTTACCACCTTCTTGATTTTTAACATTGCTGAGAAATAGAAAAGTATAACCCATGGCATATTTCCCAACAATGTGGTATTATACGATATGCCTCATCAGGCATGAACCTATGGTCTGGCCTCACACTCTTCTTCTCATGTTTCTCCTTGCAGTCATGACAAAAAGTGTGCACGCTATTGGAAACAGCATAGCGCGCCAGCAACTCCTTCAAAAATACGGAAGACCAAGCATCAACTCCGTTGGATATTTCTATCGAAAGCCTTACTTCCTTGTTCTATGTCTTCGATTCACCAGCTAAACAGAAAGGATGCAATGTCCGAGGACCTCAACCATCATCCAAAAATTCATAGCCCACTTTAACTCTCACGCAATAGTCTAGAGACTCGACGCAGCAGTTTTCAGAACTGGGATGGTCAAAGAACAATCAATTCGGCCGAATATGAGCGTGGTGTTGTTCTTTTCAACCACTCAGCATTGGTAAGCGTGAGCCTGACAATCATGAGCGCAGACACCGACTGCTTTAGTTTTGTCGGCTCTCAAGATCAGTGAAGTCAACGAACTGCAAGTTGAATGACGCAACCCGTAGCGGAGGCATCGGAGTTCCTGCATAGAGTGTTCAATCCACATTCCACAGAGCTTTTTGATTATCATTGACAATTACTTCGGTAATCTATAGGATAAGCACGGGAGACTCGTCCGTTCCGAGTATCCGAAAAAGCCGGGACGATAAAATTGACGGACCCTCTTGTTCTCCGATATCCGTCAACGAGGTACCTTACGTGGCAATTGACTCTTACCGGAGATAAGATAAGAGGTGGTGAGTAAACAAGACGTTCACAAGCTTGTCTGTAACATACCAGAGTCAAACCAAAGACAATGATAATAGGGAACACAATGCAACTCTCTGATCAAGCTGGATAAATGCACAAGATCATTATCCAAAGCTGGAGTTGTATCAACAACAATGATGTCAGTCTCAAGCTCCGATTGGCCCCGAGCCCATGCGTAAGCCCGCCTAAACTCCGCGTATACGGTGGGGGCAGGTAGCTTAGCAGGCTTAGCTTACCTGCATAAGCAGGAGCTACCTATACTGAATTTTTGATCTCAGCATTGCGAGTGGTTTTTTCTCTCACTGAACCTCAAAAACCTCTCTCTTCCTATCCTCAATCTTCATTCTTACAAGGCATTATACCTCTGCATGTTATTATCCCAAGATCTGAAGCGGATGGTCCCGTCTCGTCTGTCAGCATCGGGATAAACGCCACAAAGAGGGGCTCAAGATCCCTCATTCAGCCTAAGACGTCAGCATTCGAGGCTCAGCATCAATTCGCGCGTATATCATCAGAATACCCTTCCATCGCAATCTCACCTCGTCAATTCGACTCTACAGATTCATCAAAATGAGTCGTTTAGCAGGTTGGTTCCGGTCCGGAACTGCGACGCCAGCTACTGAGGCCAACAGCGATGCTGGCTCAATCACCACCAAGGATACCATGACCCGAGAGATGGAGGACATTGACGACGCCATGGCATCGTGCGGCCTCATCATGAACGACGATATCGACGGAGCATGGGAGAAGCTGCAGACCGGAGACTCGTCCTTTCACCAGCTAGGATTGGCAGTCACCATCTTCATGCGCTCCGTGCTGGGCTTTGAAAAAGCCGTCATGACCGAGACCACCGCCAAGCTCGACGAGTGTGAAGCGAAGGCTTGGGCGGACTACAAAAAGGCTCAGAAGCATGGCAAGGCTCGTGCGGGGAGTAAATTGTATCCTCCCGGTACAGAATTCGAGCTCGTTCGTGCGGAGACGCAGCTCATGGGCGCCGTGGTGGGTGTTTTGCATGAGAGTCTCATTGACGCGATGAAGAGTTTTCTTAAGCTTCGCAAGGCGTTCATGACGCTTGATGCGATTATTGAGGCCGAGGCGAAAACGCTCAAGAATATGCCTCAGTCCACTTCAGAGGCATCGCTGTCTGCTA
This sequence comes from Fusarium fracticaudum, assembly GCA_003353625.1. Classification (NCBI taxonomy): domain Eukaryota; kingdom Fungi; phylum Ascomycota; class Sordariomycetes; order Hypocreales; family Nectriaceae; genus Fusarium; species Fusarium fracticaudum. Next base: position 490,255 of record PDNT01000008.1, read on the forward strand.
AACCTGTTACTGAATTGAACAAGAGTATGGAGAAGCTTGAGGTTGAATCGGCTTCTGGCACACAGACTCCTGCGAACGGAGACTCTTCAAGCTCGTCAACCACCGAAGATGAGAAGATCGATGAAGGTGCACCTCTGCGCGAAGCTCGATCGAAGCCGACAGAGTCCGACTCTGTTCTTCTTGAAAACCCCCTCGACATCTTCGTCCACTCTGGGGCCAACATGTGTTTTGGTATGATTCTTCTCATGTTGACCCTGGTTCCTCCCGCTTTCACTCGTCTTCTTTCCGTCGTCGGGTTCCGTGGTGATCGTGAGCGTGGCGTTCGCATGCTCTGGCGCTCCACTGCCTACGCCAACGTCAACGGCGCCATCGCTGGTCTTGTCCTGCTGTCTTACTACAACGCCCTCCTCGGCGCAGTGGACATTCTCCCCGATGCAAAGGATTTTGACGACGGTGCTGAGATTGTCGGACCTCCACGGGAAAAATGCGAGAAGCTCCTCGCGTCGATGCGCTCTCGATACCCCGACTCGCGACTCTGGATCATCGAAGAGGCGCGTCTGCACAGCAATGAGCGGGACCTCCCCAAAGCCGTTGAAGTTCTCACCACAGGCGGCGAGTCAAAGATGAAGCAGGTCACGGCACTCAACAACTTTGAGCTCTCGCTCAATTCAATGGCTATTCAGGACTGGCCTCTTATGCGCGACTCCTTCATGCGATGTCTCGAGCTTAACGACTGGAGTCACGCACTGTACTACTACATGGCAGGCATCGCATCCGTCGAACTCTACCGCGACGCCGTAGCCGCAGGAGACAAGGATGAGGCGCGCCGCCAAAAAGTCAAAGCGGAAGAATATCTGCGCAAGGCGCCAGGCGTAGCAGGCAAGAAGCGCTTCATGGCGCGCCAGCTGCCGTTCGAGGTGTTTGTTCAGCGCAAGATACAGAAGTGGGAGGACCGCGCTAAGACCTTTGGCGTCGATCTCGCTGATGCGATTGGGCCCAGTCCCGCGTTGGAAATGAGTTACATGTGGAACACCATCAAGCGCATGGGCCCTGCTGAGCTGGAGAAAGCAGTTGGGGGAATGAGTTGGGACAGATGTACTGCTAAGACGGAGGTCGTGGATAAGATCAAGGCTGAGGTTGATGAGATGGGAGCCTGGGCGCTCATCAGCGCCTCGTTATTCCGCAACCAGAAGAAGTTTGTCGAGGCGAGGGAATTGTTGGAGACGCATGTCTTGAAGTTTGACCGGTGAGTTCCAGTTCAACATTTCACATTGTATCACGTCCACTAACATAAGCAGATTTGCATTCAAGGGCCCGACAAAAGATGACTACGTCCTCGCGGCAGCTGTTTACGAAAAAGGTGCCATCGCATGGTCAGAGTGCTGCAACCCTCCCGAGGGCACGTCGGATGAGATCGCGGCGTACAGACGAGAAAAGTACGACGAGTGTGTGAAGCAAATGGATGTCGCCAAGGTCTGGGAGACCTTTGTGCTGGACACTCGAATTGGCATGAGAGTACAGAGCGCCATTGAGACGCTCAGCTGGTTTGCAAAGAAGATGGGATATAAATAGATGGAACAAGCAATGGGACGGATGGGAGTTTGTACACTTAGATGGCTGCACGTTATTTGCTGGGAAACGACTTTAATGTCAATTGAGAGAATGGACCTCATTCAATTGCCGGCGCGTTTTGATCTCAATCGCGAACTCCTCCTCTTACCGCCATCATCTCCATTCGTCAATTTGTCAATCCCTCCTTGAAGAGCACTCACACCGCTGCCCAACTTATCCGCCGACCTCTCCTTGACGTTATGTTTCTCCGCCTCAGCCCTCACATCATCGAGTACATCCCTCCCCCTTCCAGTATCATTCGCCCAGTCCAAAACTCCCCAGGCGCCGAAATTGCAATCGCCTCCGCTCGCGTAATGAATCGCTCTGCGACGCGTCATTCCACCCATGATAATGCCAGGGACGACACTGTACCCTGACGTGGTGACTGTCTCTTCAACCGTGCAGAGCGCAAGGAAGAGGAAGTACGTTACCATGTGAGGGCGCAGGGCGATGGCGGGTATGTACATTGGGACGAAATGATGCAGAAGAAAGGGGACGGGGTGATCTGCAAATACGAGAAGACTGTACGGCGCTGCTGATCGCGTGTGACTGAAGCGTCTGTGAAGCTTGCCAATTGCGCCGCGGGAGTGAAGAAGATTGCGATGAATGTAATAAGTCAACACCTCACGCCCCGTCATCATAAGCACCAAATGCTTCGCCAACTGCCACGGCAGAGGCAGCAACGCCGTCGGATTAAAGTCATTCTCACCAACGAGATACACACACGCCAAATGCGACGCGCCCTCCAGCAACGTCACGCACAAGAGGTTCACCAGCACGAGACCCAGCTGTCGCGTAAGCAAGCGCGCATCACGCGGGGCAAGCGAAGCACGGCCGCCAAATTTGATGGACTCGGCGATGCTTGGCACGGCTGTATCAAAGAGTAACGACACAAGCGAGGGGAAGAGAAAGAGGATTATGCGCGTTGCGAGGGAGCCGATGAGGCGCACGCGGAAGGGCGTGTGTGTTAGGACGAAGGTGGTCCACTGGACGTAGAAGAAGAAGATGTTGAAGGATGTGGACCATGATGCTGAGGCGGGGGAGAGGAGGTACGATATTATTGGGAGGGAGAGAAGAACGTCCATTGTTACTTAGTTAGTGATGGGTCTTGGGTTGTGGCGCAGATGTAGAGTTTAAATGCCACGAGATTTGTTGCTTAATTTTTGGGGGTTTATTTTTATTTTAGTGAACGGGTGAGGATTGTTTCATTGGCATGACGTCGCGTCGTGGTTTTTATCCTGGAAACTGGGGAGATTTGGGATGATGATCTGGGGCTGGGGACATGACGTCGATGTGGCTAATGTGTGCAGTCAGCCACAAACTTGATTGATGCAGACAATGAAGAGAACAGCCTAAAATGCAATGATCTCGATGATAGGTATTGCCTGCTTACGGAGTACAGCGTCTGAGAATATCGTCGAATCTTATTATTAGACCGGTCAAAACTTTCAAGTTGGAGCTACGGCAATTGAGACGATGCTTATTAGGCCAGACGCAGGTACCGTACCAACAAATGCAAGGGAGATAAATAAGCACCAGGGCCAGAAGATAATGGCCATGGTTCCATGCTTGGCAATATAAACAAACCAATATCAAGAACAATCTCTCCCTCTCTCTCCCCGGTAATTATACAGTCAATTATACTCCGTGATATGTCACTCATCGCAGCCTAGCACATTGGATGAAATGAAATTGGTCTACTCTAACCCAGACAGCTCCAGTCTAAAACGAACATCCGCTGTGGAGCAGTGGAGTCTCCAGTTAATTGACCCGTCGCAGATCACAGAACCTGCAGCCAACTACTGTATTCAGCAAGACTTGTAGATTTCCCTCTAGCTTTTGCTAACAAGCCAAAGTTTAAATGTGAAACTGGCGTTCTAGATGGAGTTATTGGAATGGTGCCTAGATGGAATGCTAGATTGTCAGATTGGTGCACGGTCTAGGCTAACGGGAATGGAATAAGCTCCAGGGGAAAAGTTAACTTTCAGGGGTCCAGAGAGTGGACTCAGGGGTGCATTGCATTGCCTGTCACTGAAGAGAGAGTCGAGCGAGTGAGTGCGAGAGAGAGGCACAGCCAGCGATAAACAAAACAGACCGAATGAGATCTGAAAGTGTTTCTTTCTGTCTTGTTTTTCTTGGTCTAGAGATTTGTCACTCTTGGTCATGCGCATTTCCCGTCGGGACCTACGCTCCCGAGTTGGCGATAGCGCCCGTGGCACGTAAAGTGAACGTTCAGCCCCTCGAGGCATGGCATGTTGAAACCATTCCTCCCCCAGAATCTCGACTTGTCTCTTGTCCCATCTCATTCATTTACTCTTGACTATAGTAGAGTCTAAAAGCATAAACAAGTTCAGCTGCAATATGAGTCTTGGGCTCTAAGGCTGATTGATTGGCTCCACGCTCCCTGTCTTAGCTTCTTGTATTCCCCCCCTTGCTTAGCCTTGTCCCCTCGCCCATTCTGTCTTTTCGCTTCTCCTCGTCAACCAACTTCCATTTGCGCGACCACCAAATTATTACCCAACCCAATCTATCCTTGACGGTTGTTGATCTCTCTGCCTTTGCTGTCTTTTTTCCTCTTGCTCTGGCTGGCTTCTTTTCCTTCTTTCTCCCTTCCACGCGACAAATCGGAAGATAAACCCACTTGGCTCAATCTAATATTCCTAGTACAGCCACCGCGATCCACCATCACCACTTCCACCGAACGAGCTAATATCCCCAGAGACGGAATCATCCCTCGTCGTGACACTTTTCTTTACTCATCCCTTATTCCAAGGGTGAGAAAGCCGCGCCACTCTTTGTCTGCGCGAGACACTATCGTCGACCCGCGAGACAGCATCGCGAACCGACTTGCCTCCCTTGACAATCCATCCACTTCTTTTTCGTGACTCGACCTAGAGTCCGTCGCCCTAGCCATGGATTTTGACTCGGCTGATGTTCCCCCTATCCCTACGCGCGCCCGCGGTCACTACGCTCATTCTCGACGACGCTCTCTCCAAGGCCCCTCCTCGGCAAAGCGCAACTCTGGTCTTCCTCCCGCCAGCCCGGAAGTCATCTCCAACCTCATCACCAGCCTCAGCGTCATCTCGAGGCCTGCGACGAACCATTTCGAAGCATCGCCGACCAGTCTGTCACTACCCGCGAGTCCCGGGAACGGTAGCTTTGGTGTGGACTACGGAGCGTTTCATCAGCCTAGCCTCGACGACCTGAGACAAGACCCCGTGTCACTCGACGAACTCGCCGCGTTACCTCCTGTCATACGCACCTCGAAACCCCCCAGCGGTTATTCACCTTTGACAGCCACAAAGAGCCCTAGAAGCCCGAGAAGTCCAAGCCGCGAGGGTTCCGGTGGCCTGCGATCATTTATCCGAAATAGCACATCCCGACCCTCCTCAAAGGGATCTTCAGCTGCGTCCAAGAACGATGATGCCCAGAGTATAGGGAACCTTTCGATCGAACGTCGCGGTGCCTCGACACCCGAACTAAACCATAAACAATCACACGACAGCTGGGGTAGGAAGACATCAACAAGGAGTCAAAAGGGCCTCATGTACATGAGTTCCAAGGAGCGTCTGCGGGAGAAGGAAGCCGAGAGGAAGCGGGTTTCGGGCGGAGTCTCGGCTTCGTCGTCTGGTGCTCTCCCCGGCGAAAGTGTTCACAGCGGTGGACGCAGTGATCCATTCTTTGCTGAAACTGCCATCCGTGAAGAGTCACATTACGAGCTGCCAATTGAACGCCCGATGGATGCACCTTGCGCTATCCCCGCGCGGAATTCGAGTCTTGCAAAGACGGGTCCGCAGAAGAGATCGAGCGCGAGGAGGTCAAGACGAGAGGACGGTACGACGAATGATGTGATTCCAGAAGGCGAGGAACATAGAACTCGAGATCGGGAGTCAAGTCGAAGGAATCAGAGTCATTCTGGCCATGTTCAATCGAGATCATCCACCCGATCACCAGTCTATGGCCTCAAGGACGCATCTCCTTCAAAGAGTACCAGCGTAGCGGGCAGAAGTTTCCTCGATGTTAATGACGGCTTCAGCGACGAAGAAGATGAGGGCGCCCCATTTCCTGCTGTGGCTCAAGGTCGAAAGCGGGATCAGAGCAATGACCGCAATGATCAGAGACGGTCTGGTCGACAGAGCCCGGCACCAAATGAGGCTATCAAGGTGAAGCGCAGCAATTCCCGACTGAAGCGTTTGTCTGCACCGCTGAATCACAAGGTCGACGAACGAGCCCGCGATTCACCCAGTCCCCAACCAGTGCAGAATCATGCACCTGCTGGTTACGAGCGTCCTCAATCCGCCGACTCTGTCGACGATGCTGTCGAGTCTTATTTATGCTCACCACGTTTATCGCAGAAGATTCGACACCCTCAAACAGGCCGCGTTATATCCTTCTCAGAAGTCGGTGACTCTGAAGGTTCTGCCGTCTTTTGCTGCGTTGGGATGGGATTGACGAGATACATCACCGCCTTTTATGATGAGCTCGCACTGACGTTGAAGCTGCGGCTTATTACTCCGGACCGACCGGGTGTTGGCGATAGCGAGCCTTATTCTGATGGCACTGCTACGCCGCTGAGTTGGCCAGGTAAATTGATGTTCCTCCGATTGAGAAGTTCGTGCTAACTGTTGCAGATGATGTTTATGCTATTTGCCAGACCCTCAAGATCACGAAGTTCTCTATCCTCGCTCACTCGGCCGGTGCCATTTATGCTCTTGCCACAGCCCTTCGAATGCCTCAACATATCCGCGGTCGAATACACCTCCTCGCGCCCTGGATTCCTCCCTCCCAAATGAACGTTTTCGGTACCTCACACACCCTCCCTCCAACCAACGCAATCCCTACCTCGCAACGAATTCTCAGAGCCTTACCAACGCCCATCCTCAAGGCTGCAAATAGTAGCTTCATGACCGCAACGAGTAGCTCAATCACTAGTTCATTACCCAAAACACCACGACGAGGAAAGCGAAAGAACAATGGCGGGCGAGACAGCGCAGCTAGTTCGCGTAACGTCACGCCGAGCTTGGATAAAGAAAACGTGTATAACAAATCACCCGGTCACGGCGACACGGAATTGGAGCCTCCCAACGCGTCCGAGAACATGGACAGAATGAGCATTCCCCAAGGTACAAGAGGCGATTCCGACATTATTGCAGCCGCAGCGGACGCCATGGCAGACAAGGAACGCCAAATGACCTACGATCTCCGACTAACCCACGCCATCTGGGAACTCGCCACAACAGGTGCAAACCCCGCCGTCGACCTCCTCGTCTGCCTCGAGCGTCGTCACACAATCGGCTTCCGCTACGTCGACATCACAAGACCCGTCGTCATTCACCACGGCAGTAGAGATACCCGCGTCCCCGTCGATAACGTTAAATGGCTTGGCAAGACAATGCGGCGCTGTGAAGTTCGCGTTCTCGAGGGTGAAGGCCACGGCTTAATGGCTAGCGCCAGTGTAATGGGCTCTGTGCTCATGGAGATGAGTAAAGAGTGGGAGGATTGGATGAAGGTCACTGGTGCAGATGGGAGGAAAGATCGTGAGAGGGGACGACGAGGGACGCTCGTGCGATAAGGTAATACTGTTAACATACTTGTCCGATTGGATGGTCGGTCTTGATACCCAGAGAGACGGGCTTCATGCTTGGTTTGGTTAAGGGACCAAGGTTGGAGTATGACATCTCGTTTGTTTCTTACATAACATTAATCTCGGGGACTGCCACGTCCCATGTAATGTCTTTTACATATCAACGCTTAATGATAGCTTCTCTTAATGATACCGACGCTTCTACTTTAATTAAATTATCCCTCCGCGAGCATCCTCGTCCAATCAAACTTGCGCCATCCCTTCTTGAAGCCCTCCACTCTAGGATCACCCCTCATCCACCGCCCCTGTTTCTTCATGACATGCGGCTCCGCATCAACGATGCCCCCCAGGACTTCACGCGCGAAAAGATCGCCCTTTGGCCAGCGACCCGCATCTTCAACAACATGGCCCAATCCGCCATCTAGCGTAAACCACACGTGAAAATACGGCATCTCTTTCGCGATAGAGCGTCTAAATGCGGAACGGCCCATGCCGTCGCGCGCTTTTGCGCCTGTGTCGATGATCTTGCGATGCTGACTCCACTCTTCGTCGGATGACAGGAACGCCTCTTTGAAGTACGCCGGAGCCGTGGCGCCCTCTTCGTAGGGTATCGGAACAGCGACCATGGCTGCGTGCATGCGCCGATGGGGCTGCGCTGCGTTTTCGTAGAATACGACCTCGCGGCCTTGTTCGTGATACATTCGTGTCAAGCTCTTCATGAAGTTGCGTATCTCCTCCCATTCATCGTCGTCGCACTCTAGGAGATTCGCGCGGTGTGCGAGAGGGACAATGACGGCGCCGCCGGATGAGATCTCGGGTTCAGTCGCGAGGGTGAGAAAGGCGCGTGTTCCGAGGGCGATGACGGGTGCGAGGGGCGGTTGGTTCTTGTCTTCGTGGTGGCACAGGGGACAGTTGTCGAGAGCGCGGGACATTTTTTGAAACTCGGACACGGCCATGTTCTTGAGGTTGATGTCGGATTTGTGCAGGCGCTTGGCGAGCTTCTCAGCGTTTTCGTCCATGTAATCCAGATCGTTATCGAACTTGCCATCTTTTGCGATGCGTTCCGCTAGACGTAGACCCTCACCGCCAGCTTGGTTCTTTGTGCGACGTTCCTCGCGGACCATGTCGTCAATTGTCATGTCTGTGTTCTCCTCGACGTTTCCGCGCTCGCGACCGCGTTTGTTGGTGATGGCTTTGGCTTCGTTACGTGTACCGGCGAGCTGCCGGTTGTCCATTACGCTGAGCACGACGGCTTCGGGGTCGGATTGGGCTGTGGCGAACATTGCTGCGGCTTTGTTGTATTCTTCTTCGAGCTGTGCGGCATTCGGGGCGCGACGGAGCTTAGCTTTCATCATTTGCGCGCGGAGACGGTTGAGTGCGCTTTGGTCCATCACGGGAGTTGATTGGGGACGCGTGTCCGGAATAATTGTTCCTTGTTCGGGCTCGGGAGGTGGTGAATCTTTGCGCTGGTTCTTGAGCCTCTCGCGGTAGAGGTCGCCGGTTGGCTTGTCGTGGCCCTTGTAGTCTTTGCCGTAGATCTTGCGTCGTTCCATCTCTTCCTTCTCTTCCCGCGCGTCATCGAAATATCGCAGGTCGCCAAAACGCTCCATGGCAACATCTTCAATTGGACGACCGCTTTCTTCAGCTGCTGTGTATGCAGCTTTGAGCTTTGTCATTCGCCATGAAGAGCCAGCGTCGCCGAAAGTGTAGTTTACGGTTGATTCGGTCGGAATGTCAAGTTCATCGACGGACTTGCCCTCGTTGATGTCGTTGATGTGAGTGTTGATCTCGCGCTTGGACACGACACGCTTTGGCTCGGGTTTTGGAGGCGGCGACTTGTTCTTGTCGGGTCGGTGGATGTAGTCGACCTCGATGGAGGAGGGGGCTGTCATCCAAGAATCTCGCTGGAGGGACTTCGATCGGTCGACTGGATCTTGGCTGGCTGGTTTTTCCTCGTCGGGGATGGGGAGATCTTCTTTGGGGTCTGTTGTCTTACGATGCCGGTCGTCGCCGTGTCGTCGCGACCGGTGGCTATCTTGGTCGTCGCGCGAATGGCGCGATCGCTTACTCCGGTGGCCTTCATCTTCGTCGTCGTGTCTCCGACGATGGCGATGCCTATCTCCGTCCCTATCTCTTTCACGTTCCGAGTCGTGTCGGTGATGATGCCTGTGCTTGCGATGTCGCTTCTCGTCGTGGTCGCGTTCTGCGCGCTCCCTCTCGGCCTTTTCAGCGGCCAACGACTTTTCAAACTCGTCTAGGCCGTCCATTTTGAAGGTATGGGGTCGCGAATACAGCACAATTGAATTGTGATGGAGAAGTATTGTATTGGTTGGATGGACTGACCCGTTACGTTAAGAGCAAAAAGCTGATCCAGCTCAAAGTGGGGCCATCGCTCAATGCTTTAATTATGACGAAGCTTCAGAAGTAAGACACCCTAGAGCGCCTTCGACTACCTGGGAGATTTATTCATACCCTCTGCTTGCAGTTCATCTTTGGCAGAGCTATTAAAGACTAAATGTGAGAGTTAATCTTGATTATTTATTTTTCTCTTGTTTTTCCCTTGGAGATGCGGATTGCCCTGATCTACAAAGACTTTCTGAAGACATCCAGAACTAGTTAACATCTGCTTGAGCTACAGCCTGCCGATGTCATGACCGAGAATACCCGAGGTGATTAAACGAAAACACAAGGGTATTAATTAAATCCACTAATTAGGTATGCACAGAACTATTACTAAACAGAATCTATATCCCGTCACCTCACTGACGTAGGTATCTTCTGAACCAGCCACGACTTGTAGTGATCATCCAACGTCTCGCTCAGAGGCCGGTACACTATCCCAAGTTCCTTAATCCCCCGCTCATTGCCAACCTCAAACCTCACCCCAAGATTCGCCCGCATCCACTTCTGCGTCAGCCCAAACAGAGGCCCGACGATCCGAATCAGTAAATTCGGCAGCGTATGGCGCGGAAGAGCCCAGCGCCGCTTCGCCTGAGGCCGTATCTGCTTCGAGATATCCACAAACCTCACCATCTCTCTGTCACAGATGATATATCGCCCCTGCGCAGACTCCGTCTCTGCTGCCCTGATATGCGCTGTAGCTACCTCCCTCACGTCAACGGTGCAGAAACTCAGATCGGGAACTCCGAACCAAAGCTGGCCGCTGAATAGCTCGTCAAGCAGGAAAAGACTTCCAGAGTCTGATCCAGCTGTGAGGGAGGGACCGAGGACTAGTCCGGGGCAGATGACTACCATGTCCCAGCGTGATTGGGCCTTTTGAATTTTCCAAGCTTCTTTCTCGGCGACGACTTTGGAATAGTGATATGGATTGTGGGTAACGGAGCTAGATTCGTTGAAGTAACTCTCAGTCAAGATGTTGTCCTTCATGCTCCTCACATCGATGTAGTCTCCGAAGATAGCGCCAACTGAAGCATGCATGTTAATAACTATAGGTCTGTAGAGATTGAGTTCTTACTAGTAGATGTCAAAACCACCCGCTTAACACTTTCAGTGCCGTTCACGCTGTTCAAAACATTTCGCGTTCCTTGCAACGCAGGATCTACCATATCCTTCTGTCCATCCTTGATCTTCTCAGCCATCAAGAATGGAGAAGCAACATGATGAACTACCGAGCAATCTTTCATAGCAGGTTCAAATGAACCCGGCTTGAGAAGGTCGGCTTCAAATAGGTCTAGCTTCCCGGGGTATTTCTCTTGCAAACTTCGTAGAGGTTGGACTTTTCGCGTGTTGGTCAAGTCGCGTACAGTAGTGTGCACGTTATATCCTGCTTGTAGGAGCTGATTGACGAGATGGATGGCGATAAAGCCACTGCCGCCGGTGACCATGTGGGTATCTGATGCCATGGTTTCGAATTATGCGCTATACATGCTAAAGAGAGGTCTATTCTATTTCGCCGTTGAAGTGGATTGTTGCAGGCTTATAAACAGCTTTGGATCTGGCGTTTCTCGGCTTCCGCGGGCGTCGGTGGGTACGTCGGCATTCTTATCCTGATCTTGGGTGGTATCGATGAGTTGATCAGGCACTATAAAGAGTCTACCCCGTAACTTTAAAGCAGATTTGATGGTGAGTTGAATCAAATAAGCATCAAGAGCGGTGCCCGCGGGCCGAAAGTTAGTCGTTCCTTGGGCTCTGGTTAGAGAATGGTTACTTTTGTGAGCCTTGCGATTCTTGCTGCAGTTTTAGCACAATGGCAAGCTCTCGGTGATAAGAACTAACTTCAAAGGCTGCTTCAGGTCCTAAATGCTCATAAATAATGTTCTGTACAATGTATTAGTGAGATACTACTGTAAGAATCAACTACCTTTATTGCATTAATGAGTGTTGCAACCAACCTTTGCCCAATGACATGCTCGGGTCTCTCAGTATTGCAGCCTCACTAAACTGCATCAGGCAATCCGACCTTATCAACCCATATCTCCTCCCAAGACCGCCAAGCTTTTGAATCACATCCTCTTGAATTCAACTGCTGATCCTCTTCACGTGTCTAGCGAGTGAAAGTCTAGAACCGACCCGCATCTCCAGTTCGCCCCCCCCGAGCTATCTCTCTTTAAGGGTTGATCCCGCAAGGATAATGCTCCAATCATCCCCGCAGACCTCGGCCTACTCCGTATGGGGTGAAGGCACAAAAAAATGTTACACAATGGGGACGAGGCAAGGAAATAAAAAAACCTCGGCTGCGGTATTTTCTTATCCTAATTTATCCTTTTTAACCAGGTTTTCTGAAAAGTATCATTTCTCATTTTGGTTGAGCACGCGACATCAGCTAAGATGGCTGCTATTCCCGATCCCGAAAAGGAGTCTAAATCCGAAGCACCTCAGCTCGCCACTGAGGACCAGCTTGGAGTTCAGACTGTCTATGGCGATGAAACGCATAGAAGGCTCAAGGGCCGGCATATCCAACTTATTGGAATTGGAGGAACCATTGGCACTGTTCTTTTTGTACGATCTCAACTCTACGACTGGAGCCTCAACGCAACAATTGAAATAAGGCTAATACTGTTCTCAGGTCCAAATCGGCAAAGGTCTAATGCAAGGCGGTCCTGGAAGTCTTTTCATCGCCTTCTCCTTCTGGTGTCTAATCGTCCTCACAATCACAATGTGCATCGCCGAAATGGTCTCCTACACGCCAATCTCGTCTCCGTTCGTCCGGTTTGCCGGTATCTACGTCGACGAAGCCCTCGGTTTTGCTTCCGGCTGGAATTTCTTCATATTCGAAGCTGCGCTGGTACCCTTTGAGGTAACAGCGTGCCATTTCATTCTTCAATTCTGGACCGATGCGATTCCTGTCGGGGCTACTATCGCTGTGATTATCGTGCTGTATGCACTCATCAACCTCATGGCGATTCAGTATTTCGGTGAGACGGAGTTTTGGGCTGCTATTGGAAAAGTCATCTTGATCGTTGGCCTCATCCTCTTTACGTTTATCGTTATGGTTGGTGGGAATCCGCAGAAACATGCGTTCGGATTCACCTACTGGAAAAGTCCTGGCGCATTTGCGGAACTTTACTACGACGGTGCCTTGGGTAAATTCGTGGGCTTTTTGGGCTGTCTCATCCAAGCTGCCTTTTCTATCGCTGGTCCCGATTACGTCGCCATGGCAGCTGGAGAAGCTGAAAACCCTCGCAAGATTCTGCCCCGGGCTTTCAAGACGGTGTTTTACCGGCTGACATTCTTCTTCGTGCTTGGATCCCTCTGCGTGGGCATTCTCGTGCCTTATGACGACCCAAACATGATTGCTGCTTTCAGGGATGGCAAGTCCGGAGCTGCTGCTTCGCCGTACGTTATCGCCATGGACCGTCTTGGAATCCGGGTTCTGCCGCATATCGTCAACGCCATGATTCTGGTGTCGGCGTTTTCCGCCGGCAACTCCTATGTGTTTTGTGCGACGAGATCTTTGTATGGCCTTGCGCTTGAAGGGAAAGCACCGCGCTTTTTGAAAATCTGCACTAGGACCGGTGTTCCCATTTACTGCGTCCTTGTGGTGCTGCTCATCGCTCTGCTATCTTTCCTTCAGCTCTCGAATAGCTCAGCTGTTGTTCTGAGTTGGTTTGTGTCCTTGGTCACAGCATCTCAGCTGATCAACTTCTCGGTCATCTGTCTTACATACCTTTGCTTTTATCGTGCAACAAAGGTGCAGGGTTTCGACCGCTCGACGTTGCCCTATCGCGCGTGGTTTATGCCACATGCTGCGTACGTCGGACTAGTTGCAACTTTCATCATGGTATTTGTTGGAGGATATACTGTTTTCTTGCCTGGGATGTGGGATATTCCGAGCTTCCTGTTCTCGTAAGTATCTCCGTGGATGCGGCGAAAATACAACTGACACCCACAGATACACATCAGTTGGATTATTCCCAGTATTCTATGTCGGATGGAAGATTGCGCACAAAACAAAGATTGTTAAGCCAACTGAAATCGATTTACGGCATAACTTGGCCCTGATTGAAGAGTACGAGAGAAATTATGTGCCTAAACCACCAGCGTGCGTATATCTGCCTCTTTAAAGAATGACAAGATGCTAATAACCTTACAGAAACTGGTTTGAGAAGGTTTTGCACTTTTTATTTGGTTAAAAATATCGCCACACGAGAATGTGCAAGTATCAAGAAGAGGAAGCTGAGATCGGAGAGTACAGCAATAGGGAGGGTTTGATGACATGATTCAACATTTCTGTATATCTAATGGCAAGCATACAAGACAGCATCTGGGACGGTTAGATAAAAGGGCAACTAGCATACGATGATACCCAAGTTCAATTGCAAAGCTATCATTTCTTTGGAAACGCGCATTGAAAAAACAGAATGTTCTACGTGAATGGCTGAGCCGATTCCTCTCGATTCGCCAGTCTATTTCTCAACATATAGTGCCAATGTCTCCGCAGATTTCTTCAAAAGCTCCGTATAATAAGTCTCAGAGAGTAACCCTGACCCGTGATCGATAATGAATTGCAGTTGGTCAGGCGTAACATCCACCTCTCCCGTCTCCAACTGAGCCTTGCCATAACCCCCAACGGGCGTTCGATCAATAGCTGGCATAAACTCAACAGCCAACCCACCATCATAGCCAACTTCAGCGAGAGCTTTCATAATCTTGGGCCAGTCGAAAGATCCATCTCCTGGTGCGAGTCGGTTATTATCGCCTACGTGAAAATCAACGATACGCGATTTGCATGCGTGAATAGCTGCAATAAGATCCTTCTCCTCAAGTGCAAGGTGGAATGGATCAAAGGCGATACCAACGCCGTATCCAACCTCATCGGCGAGAGCAAGAGCTTGATTTGAGCGATTGAGGAAGTAAGTCTCAAACCTATTCAGCGGTTCAAGACCAATCTTGATACTCTTCTCCTGCGCAAAAGCAGCAACTTCACGGAGGCCCTCTACAGCCCACTTCCACTCATTCTCCGGCGTGGAAGAAGGGATAATAGTGCCGACGGTGCCAGGAACGACGGTGGTGATCTGGCCGCCGAGCTCAGCGGACATGTTGACGACTTGCTTCATGTACTCGATGGTATCTCGTCGCTGTTGAGGTTCAGAGGCGAGGAGGTTTCGCTTTCCGTGCATGACTGTCACGGTTCCCCAGCACTTGATGTTGTATTTTTGAAGAAGATCGCGGGTTGGTCCGATGGGAAATTGATCGGGTTCGCCGGCCAGTTCGATGCTGGTGTAACCGAGGCGGACGAGCCTCTGGAGGGTCTGCTCAAGAGGCTCGGGCCGCATCCAGGTATGAGAAGAGAGATGCATTTGAAATGAGTAGTAGAGTAATCAATTGAATGATGGAAATTTTTGAGGATTAATTGTGACTTTGAAGATGAGACTCTTCCTTTTTATTTTACTTTATGTCAGGTTCATACTGGCTGTTCAATGTGAGGTATGTCAAGGAGCGGATGGTTGTCTTCCGTTAAAGTGGGTCATTGTGACTAGAGACGGAGCATCAGCTTCCGTCTTATTAATTGAACTGGCAAGACTCCAGAGGTGGCATTACTAAAGAGTCATGCAAGTGGATGACAACGAAAGTCGTAAGACCTTGTTGACAAGGGACACAAGATTCCGCTTAAGAATCTTCAATTCAATGTCAATTTGGACGAACTATATATATCCGAACCATATTTCGCATAATGCAAACAATCCAACTCACAAACCGTCAACAAGTACTTTGCTTCTACACTAAATTCAAGTCCTGACTATTTTACCACCAAGCATCATGTCTATCCCTTGGAACGATGATTCAGTCTTTGAGTCCTACAACATCATTGAAGAGACGTAAGTACTCAATCATTAGACGCTCTGATCAATAACTGACTTCGCCAAGATTCAAAACTGTCTCATCTCATGATATCAAAACAGCCATTCTGATCCCCAAGAACCTCAAGCCAGGTCACCACCCAATCATCTATCACATCCACGGTGGCTTTCTCGTCATGGGAAGTGGCCTCTTCGCTCCTTTCTTCCCAAAATGGGTTGACAAACTTGCGCTTCAACACTCTGCCATCATCGTCTCCCCCGACTACAGACTGTTACCTTCTGCGAATGGTCTGGAGGATGTGCTTGAGGATGTCGAAGATGGCTGGCAGTGGACAAAGAATCAGTTGCCAGGTATCTTGAAGGAGAAGGCCCCTGGTCACTCGATTAACTTTTCTCATGTCCTTCTTGCTGGCGGATCAGCTGGGTGAGTCATCTCACAAAAGCGTCAAGGCCTAATGCTAATGCTCTTACCAGTGGATACTGCTCTACTCAGCTTGCGCTCTCTCATCCCGACGAATTTCACTCTCTTACTGTCGTTTACCCTCTGTTGGACACCAAAGACAGACTATACCTTCAAGGTGCACTCCCTGACGAACCAACCGTATTGCGCATGCCGCTAGAAGAAATTCCATCCATGGAAGATACCCTAGCTTGGATCGAAAAGACGCGCAAATATGCCGAATCAAGAGCTGGTTTCGAGAGAACTCCCTTCGCAGTCGCAGCCTGTCAGCGGGGTATTTTCTCGTCTCACATGCTGGACAACAAGGGTCTTGACAAGACAGAGTTCCATCCTCTTGCACGAATCGAAACTGGTGCGAAATTGCCCAAGCATATGTAAGTCGCCTTGAACTCCCTGCAGATGAGGACAGAACTGACCAAACGTAGGTGGATCATGCATGGAGAGGATGACTCGACAGTGCCCATCCGCGGCTCTCAGAAGTTTGTTGATCTCGTGGCCAGGAAATTGCCCGAGACTTGTATCCGGTACGATCCCGTTGCTGGTGAGGATCATGGCTTTGAATTTGACGAGAAGAGATGGGAGTCTTTTGCTGATGAGGCACTTGCTTTTGTGAGAGATGCTTGGTTAGCTTAGCAGCCTTGGTCTAGAGCTGTGACCGGGACAGAAACCAAGCCCAAGCCCATGTTGCCTCTTGTGTACTTGAAATATACGGTTTAGAAATATTTTATTGAATTACCCAGCGCGGTTTGCAACTGATCTTTTCGCTGAGAGATGCACCCTCGAATCTTCCCTGCAAGTGGTATCAGTTCCTCATAAACCGCAGTGAGAAATCGTGGTTTGGTGCATACGTCGCTCAGCTATAACGTTTTCACATAGACTCAGATCGATTATCCGGGAGTATATTCGGCGACGAACCGGACCAAAAAGTTGATCTGACTACATTCATCTCGGGCCGTAAGGACTCATCCATGAGACGCGTTCCCTGGGTCATCATTATAGCCCACTTGCCATTAACGCGCGGCATGAATAAAATCAGTCAATTCTAGATGTCCAGGATGCAAAAGACGTTCTGAAGATATCGTACTTCGCCACCTGATTTATGAAATCGTTATCTCAACGGCTAGGTTCTTTTGTTCTGTTCAAATGCAGAAATCCATGGTCCGAGGTACAAGTGTTCTAGGTAACAGAACACTGCAGATTCTACCAACCCCCTCTGAACAGACAGAAGATTATCGTATCTGACCCCGCGATCACCATATCAGCCTATCATATTGAACCTCTTGGGTAACATCCACCACTGCAACTATTGCGACGTCCAATAAATTCCCCCGCCTGATGTCTCGTGCCCCATCTCACATATCTCTCAGCGGCAAAAAAAAAAAAAAACCGTTATCATTCTAGCCATAGCGAAACGTCGTGCTACCTCTCCATCTCAAAAAGTTCCTCACCCCGGAGCATTACTGGATAGACTTATTTTTTGGGTTACAACTAGAGTGGGCAGCCGGCAGATCTGATAAGGCTACTCTGTATACTGATCATCAGCCCAATGAAAAGCTCTCGTGATGCCACTTGCCGAGTCACGATGTCGGACGATAGGGATCTAGTGACTCTCGGGGGCGGATGCACGGGGAAAAGAGTGGACTCGTCTCCGCAAGTGGGGATCTCCGACGCCGATCGACCTAGGACCAACACGGACTGCTCACACGTCATTCGAATGCGTGGCTTGAGGGGAACCAAGCATTGGCTCGTTTCGAAACTTGGCGTGGTCATTCCTCTCTTTTCCCACTCCATGCATGCATCGATATCGATATTTCGCCATTTGCTATTCTTGTGAATATTTTCCCATATAAAGCCCTTTGTGAATACCCTGTTTTTTTGTCTCTACCCGTGAGGATAACGCCGCTTTTGTCTTTCTTATCTACTAGTGCCGTGCCGCGTGCGTAAGCGAGCCTCACCTCTTTTTCCCGCCCATTTCTCACGAGAGAATTTTTAACGGTCATCCTGTGACCATGAGATTCCAATCCCCTCTTATCGCAGTGGCTTCCGCCCTGTGGCTCCTCTGCCCATCAGTACTAGCCCAAGAACCCGCGGATGCATCGGGCTCTTTATCCCTCAACACCGACAAGCCATTATGGACATTTGAGTACCAGACTTCAACCCCTAACCTCGCCAACTGGATTGGTCTGTACTACAGCGCCGGCGGCGGGCCCGTGGACCAGAAGAAGGGCTCGTCCAACTCTATCAAGTGGAAGTGGGCGCCTCACGACAAGGGCGATGTGCAGCTTGACTTTGGAAGCTTGGAACCTGGAAACTACACTGCTTTCTTCCTGGCGGATGGCGGTTACTCGTGGCTTGCTCCACCTCTTCAGATCATCAAGGGTCGTGAGCTCGATGGTGATGTGAAGTTTATTGTTTCTGACATTTCTCTCCCTAAGGCCCGTGTTGGTGATGGTTACTCGCATAGCATTAGAGGTCTTGTCCGCGGTGGAGGCGGCACCATGAAATTCTCCACCGAGGGTTCTAATGTTGACTGGATCAAGATCAGTGCTGATGGTATCATCTCTGGAACGCCTACTTCAAGCGCTGACAAAGCCGTCTTCACCGTTCGCGCCACTGGAAGGGATTCCGCCTCTTCCGGTGTCTTTACCATCAACGTCGCTGGCTCTGGCAAGGCCCTACTAAGCGAGCTCAAGGTCCTCACTCTCAACATGTGGAACGGCGGTACTATGGTTACCAGCTACCACGACAAGCAGGTCAGGTTCCTTGCCTCTTCCGGTGCCGATGTTGTTGGTATTCAGGAAGACCAGCAGGGCCGCCATGTTTCTCGCCTCGCTGATGCTCTGGGCTGGTATCACTGGTCAAGCGGCGGTGATGTCGGTGTTCTTAGCAAGTATCCCATCGTCGAGGACTACGGTGTTATCAGCGGTCCTGCTCGTTCTGGTGGTGTAAGAATTGCTCTCGATGGCGAAAACCAACAGATCAACTTCTTCGTTGCTCATCTGGGCTATACCCCCTATGGACCTTACGACACATGCTATTATCATCTGCCTGTCGATAAGATCATTCAGCGAGAGGTCGAGTCCGGTCGCACTCCTCAAATGAAGGCGACCCTTGAGGGAATGAAGAGTCAGCTTGATAATGCTGATGATATCCCTGTGTTCTTCGTTGGCGATTTCAACGCCCCCTCTCATCTCGACTATGTCGATGGTTTGAAGGAGAAGAACTGCGGATACACCAACATCCAATGGCCTACCTCCGTTCTTCCCAAGGAGAAGGGCCTCATCGACTCATTCCGCGTCGCTCATCCCGACCCCGTCAAGGAGCAGGGCATTACATGGTCGCCGATCTATATCTGGAACGGTGGCTACGGCAAGGCTGAGCCTCTGGACCGAATTGACTTTATTCTGCACAAGGGCAAGGGCCTTAAAGTCACCGACTCTCATACCGTTGTTGTTGGTGAGCCTAAGCCTGAGCCTAACCATAAGGAAAATGAGTGGTTCTCTGACCACGCGGCTGTCTTGACGACTTATGAGCTTTAGGTCTGGAACCAAGCTACGAAATCAACTTTGGTGTTATGGCCTGTTTAGATGACTTGATGATAAATAAGCATAAATAAAAATTTCTTCAACAGAATTCATTGAACAGAGGTTCATCCGTTGCGAATAGACGCGAAATGAGATCAGGTGGCTGTACTCCAGCTCAAAGCGTATGCCACCTCGGCCACTGAGTTTGACAACTTTTCACCTCGAATCTGAGAAAGAAATAAAAAATTAATAAACCAATAGACATTTTGATTTCATTCAAAGTTCAATCGCGGCTCCAAGTACCCCGACAGAGGCAACTCTTGCTGTCGCGTGATCAATTTCTATAAATATGCTAGGCTCGGCAATCAGTCAACCATGTGAAATTCCACATGCAGTACCCATCTACAAACAATTACTTAATTGCCGTCTCAAAATCAGGGTCCTTTTGTTTTGTCCATTCTGCAACGCATCGCGTTTCAGGAATCTAGCGAAAGCGGGTGAAACAAACCCCCGAAACCACAACATGCTCCATTCTCCACAGATCAGATCATCAAGCGATTTTGTTTCCGCCAAGTGATCTATCTCCCCGCAAGAACCCATAAGCTACCGTGCTTGTCGTCCACAGGTTTCCAATCCACGTAATATTCCTTCACAGGGCCCTTGGAGAGGTTTTCATATTCCTAGATCGCGGTGTAGCGATAAAGGTAGACATGGCGTAGACTGAGAGTAGATGATCTGCAGCCGTAGCTGAAGAGAGTCCGCGCCATATCTCGGATTGCTGCTTCGGTGTAGAGATCTTAGAAGGTGGGATACTCGTTCATCAGTTGGTCTTTGATGGTAAGAGAGATGAGGTTTGGTGGTAGGAGGTCGGCCAATGGTTGCCAAGCCTCTGATGGTGTATGGCCGGCCATGAAGAAAAGTGAGAGGAATTTCAAGATCCGTCAGTGGCAGAAACTTTCTAAGATCGTCAATGCGGCCGTGAGTCAGCGGTCATTCATGATCAAAGAAATCAATCAGTCCTCTCTGCACAATAGTCAACTTGAGCGTTAATTTGGTCAAGGAATGACGAACATGCTACAAACCTCTTCTCAGCTTATAAACGTCAAAGTCGCATTCAAAAGCAGGTAGATAATACGCGTAGAACAAGGCTTTGAGATTAGACGTCTATGCAAGCATAGGGCATGATCGGCAAGCCCGGGATAGCATATTATAAACTGGATTTCTATTAGAAAAGTAGTAAAAAGAGAGGTAGCTAACTAACCTTTCTATATTAAGGTTTATTTTCTTACTATAAACTTAATAGATTAATAAATAATTAACTTAGTAACCTTTATATAAGCTATTAATATATTAAGCTAGTAAAAAGGCCTATAATTTACTAAATAAAAGTAAAATACTAAGTAATATTTTTATTTTTTAGTATTTTTTATTAATTTATATTCTAGGTATAAAAGTATATAAATTAGTAGTTTTTACTATACTTATAATAGCCTTATTAATTAATCTAAATACTATATATAAAAAATATTTTTTATAGCTAGGCTTTTATAATAACTTTATTAATAAAATTATTATTAATAACTTTAATAATTAATAGCTATAGTAATTAGCTATTATTATAACCTTTTTAAATAATCTTAGCTATTAGTATTACTATTAGCTTTATTATAAGGATAATTTACTTACCTAGTAATCCTATATTAATATCCTTACTAACTTTTAGGCTTATAGCTTATAGCTATTATTTATACTAAATATAATATTTAATAACCTATTTTAAATAAAAAAGGCTAACTTTTATTAATTTTCTTAATAATTAAAAAATAATATTAAAATAAGTAATAGTTAGTATTAGTCTTTTAAACTAAAGTTTATAATCTTTTTATAAATAATAGCTTATAGTAAGCCTTAAAGAAATATAGCTTATTAGTTTAAGGTTAATTAAAGTATTATATTAATAATATTTTTTTATTTAATTAACTTTATATAGTATTTATATATAAAATTTATTTAAATACTAAATAATAAATATATTTATTTATAGATTAAGCTAAATACTAAATTTTATTAATTTAATAGTATTATTAAGGCTATAAATAGTATATATATACTAGTATTTATTTCTTTTACTTAGTAATAAAGATTCTAATTAAAAAAGTTATTAATTTTTTAAAATATTTTCTATATAATTAACTTTAAGGAATAGTTTTTATATATACTTATAGTATAATAGTATAATCTAACTATATTAAACTAAGCCGTGCTTGGGTTTATTATTAGCAGATTATATAGGGTATATACTAAGTGTTATTAAAGTATTATATCTCTTAATAGTAAATTAATACGTATTAGGCTTAGTTAATATAAAGAAGTTATAATTAATAGTTAGTAAGCTAAGTTCTATCTAATGCTAAATAAATATATATATATACTTAAGTAATATATATATTAAATAGAGTTAGTTTAACTCTATTTATTACTATTTATAATATTTTTATATATAAGTTAAATAGTATATATTTAACTTATATAAGGTAAGTAAGTACTTATTAAAAAGAAAAAGTAAGGTATACTATCTTATATATATTAAATAGTATTAGGTTATAATATAATCTTTCCCTTTTCTAGGGTTTTATTCTTAAGGCTTATAAGTAACTAAGCGTAAAATTTATATATATATTTTAAACTTAACCTTATAAATATCTTTTATATTAATAATATATTTAGTTATATTTCTAAGTAAGTTAACTATTTTAAAGTAGTTACTAAGTACTATAAGGATATTTTTAACTTAATCTATAAATTTAGTTTTAAGATGCTTTATTATTCTGCTTATTTTTATACTAATTATTTATAGTATATTATTTCTAAAGGTAAGTAGTAATATAATTTTTATATATTTAAGAAGTATATTAATTATAATTTTAGTAGTATTTCTTTTTAAGCTTATATATTATATTTTTTATATATTTTTCTTATACTAATTTTACTAGTTATGTATATTTTATATAAGAAGGATTATATTAATAAATAAAAGGAGCAGGCTAAAGTAAACCTTTAGGAAGCTTTTGCTTATTTTTAGTATTTATATTACTAGGAGAAGTACCTATATAAAAAGGCTACTAAAATAGTTTATTAGGGTTATAAGGATTTAGATAAGCTAAAGGAGTTAGAAACCTAGGATTAGCAGGCTACTAAATCTTCTGCTTTAAATAATATATAGTTACTAGAAGATTATAGTATTATTAATTAAAGCTTAGTATTTAATTCCTTTTTTCTTAGTATTAATAAAACTTTTTTAAAAGTTATTAGGTATTAATAAGGTATTTTAGCAGTTTCTATATATTTTTATTTTCTAGGTAGTTTTTCTATTTTATTAAGTATTCTTTTTAACTATTAATTTTATAGGTATTTCTAATTACTTTTACTTTATAGAGTTCTAATTTTAAGATTTTTTATAGTTTATTGCCTATTTTAACTTATATTATATCTACTGCTAATTTAAGTAATAAAATATAAAAGACTAAATAAAGCCTAATTTTCTCTAGTAGGTCTAATTTATAGTTATTTTTTAAAATTTTTTATAGTACTTTATAAAGTCTAATAAACTTATAATCTAGTTTATATATTAGTTAATCTATTTTAATGTTTTTTATAGCTAGGTAGACTATATTTCCTTTTAAAAAGGTTAGTCCTTTTAACCTTTTTAGGTTATAGTAGTTTTTTATATATTTTCTAATAAATTTAAGTTCTATTCTTATTTCTTTATATAGATTTCTAAGGTTATTACTTTTAATAATAGTAGCTAGATTAATTAACTTTTCTTATTATATATTATAATATATATTTAGTATAAAACTAAAGTTAGTATAAGCTAGTATAAGCTTTATGCTTTTATTATAGGCAGTATTATAGGCAAGCTAGGCTATTAGTAGTTTTTTAACCTAATTATTCTATTTATAGTTAATATAATATTATAGGTATTGCTTAAGTACTTGGTTTATTTATTTAGTTTATCTATTAACTTATAGTTAGAAAGTAGTTATAAGTTAGTAATTTAATCTAAGTTATACTATAAGTAATTACTAAAAGTTTACTGTAAATATAAGTTCTTTATTAAAAAGGATTTCTATAAGTAAGCTATATATATTAATAATATATTAATAAAAAATATAAGAAAGTTTTTCTATATCTATAGATTCTCTATATAGTAAATAGTATAAGAATTTTATAAGTTAGTTAACTATATTTATAATACTATTATAAAAGATTCTAGTTAAGGGTTCTTCTAATAAGGGTAACTTTATAATAAAGTCTATTATAATTAAGTCCTAAGGTTATTATACTACTAGTAGGGGTTATAGTTATCCGTAAGGTTTATATTATTATACTTTTATTTTTATATATAGGTTATACTGCTTAATAACCTTTTTAATTTCTCTTCTTTTAACTTTATAACCTTATTCCTATAGTTTTTTAAGTATTTTTATTACTTTTTAGTATCTATATAATAGATATAAATAAAATTTATAAAGGAAGTTATATTCTTATTCTGTAATAGTATTAATATTAGTATTATATATTATTTATATAATTATTTTAACTAATTAGGTAAATCTATATTTTCCTTATTTATTCTTTTCTAGAAGCTATTCTTTAATCTTAATAGTCTCTATATTAAAGTTATATTATTAACTAATAGTATCTATATATCTATTATTAGTTCCCTTATAGTATATAATTATAAAATTAAATTTATATAAGTATTTAATATAGTATAGTTATTATTAGTTTAGTTTTTATATTATAGTAAAATAGGTAATATTCTTATAATCTATAAATACTTTAATTAGGTAATTATTTCCTTTAAGGTAATATTAAAATTCCTTAAAATAATTAATAATAGCTAGGAATTCTTTATTATAGATAGGGTAGTTAAGTTTTGCTCTATATATCTTATAAAAGTAAAAAGTAATAAGATATAAAATACTATTATTATCTTATTATCTAATTTATTTTCCTAAGGTAAAGTTAAAAGTATTAGTCTTAAGTTTAACTTACTAATTAAGGTTAAATATAACTAAAACTAGTTTACTAGTAATAGCTTCCTTAAGCTATTTAAAAGCTTTTTAAGCTTTATTATTCTATCTAAATAGTATATCTTTTTTTATAAGTTTTATAAGAAAAATAGCTACCTTACTAAAGTTCTTAATAAATTATTAGTAATAATTAGTAAATTTTAAAAAGGATTATACTTTTTTAACTAAGTTAGGTTATTTTTATTTAATAATTATAGTAATTTTTTATTTATTTATTTATATCTTATTATAGGAGATTTTATAGTTTAAGTATATTACTTAGTTCTAGTAAAAATAGCTTTTTATAGGTTTAATAAGTATATTAGTATCTTATAGTGCTTTTAGAACCTTATAAATATATTCTATATATTCTTTTTTTATATTAAAAAAAATAAAAATATTATCTAGGTAATAAACTATAAAGATATTAAGGTATTCTTAAAGTATATTTATAATTATCCTTTAAAATACTATAGGGGTATTTATAAGTCTAAAAGGCATAACTAGGTATTTAAATAGTTTATATTTTATTTAGAATACTATTTTTTATTTATTACCTTTCTTAATCCTAATTAGGTTATAGGTAGCTTTAAGGTCTAGAGCTATAAAGAATGTCTTTTTAAGTAGTCTATCTTTAAGTTTTATAATAAAAGGTAAAAGCATTTTATCCTTCTTTATAATCTTATTAAGTTATTAATAGTCTATAACTAATTATAATTTATTTATATTTAGTTTTAAAATAAATATAATAAGGTATTTTACTAAGGATTTTAAAGTTTAAATATATCCTTTTTTAAGTATATTTTCTAACTATTCTTTTAGTATAGTAAGTTCTATTTTTATAAGATTATAAATTAGGAAAAATTTTAGATTTTTACTATTCTTTAGAACTATTTTAATATTTTAATATAAGTATTTTAGGAATTTTATATCTAGTTTTTCTATAAAGAGTTTCTTATAAATATAGTACTAGATTAGTATATTTTTAAGTTATTTATTAAATTCCTTACTAGTAATTTATTTTATTTATTATAAATCTTAGTCTAATTATCTAAATTAGCCTTTAAGAGTTACTATTATTTATTTAATATATTTTATTCTGCTTTTATAATACTTATATTAAGTTCCTTTTAAAATAAATAATATTATACTATACCTATCTTTACTGCTCTTATTAATTAAAGATTAAGATTTTATATTATTATTATTTAAATTAATTTTATTATCTAAAAGGTAATTTTTATAGTTTACCTAGCTAGTTTTTTAGTTAAATTAGGAGTTATAGTATTCTAGCTATAAATATCTAAGTACTAAGTTATATTCCTAAGTAGGAATAATATTAAAGTTAATACCTTAGTTCTTTTTATTAATAAATACCTTTAAGTAATTAATCTCTTAGGTAATATTTTTATCTTTATAGGTATAGGTACTTCCTTTTTTACTTTATACTATATAAGATCTTTCCTTATTTCTTTATAATAGTCCTAGCTTATTAACTATTTTAGGGAAAATAAGGTTTATAACTACTTTACTATCTATAAGTATATTTAGCTACTTACCCTTAATTCTAACTTTTAGTTCTAGGTATATTTATTAGTTATTATTAACTATAGTTTATAAAGCTTTTATAGAAAGTTTATTTTTTATTACTCTTTTACTTATCTAGTACTTTATTATAAATAGTATATTCCTTTTCTCTAGGGATAGTTATAACTATACTTACTATTTATATAGTTAATATTATTAGGGTATTTATACTAGTAAGCTAGTTTATATTAATACTTAGCTTTTATTTATATAATTTATTTATTTAAAGTAGTATTTTTTTTTACTATTTAGCTTATTTTAGGTATTAAGGTAATTTTTTATTCCTTTTCTAGTTTATTATTTTTTATAATATCTTTATAGACTTTTTATTTTTATTTAACTATATAGTAGGAGTTTTAAATATAGTTTAAGGCTTATTTTTATATTTTTATATTAGTACTAAGCTTAACTACTTATATTCCTTTATATCTTTTAGTAATTCTATATCCTAAAGTATTAATAATTAAGTAGGGTTTTTATTCCTTATATTCTTTAGTTTAGACTAGAAAGTAGTTATTTACTTCCTTTATTTACTAGTATTATAGGTAAAAATATTATATATATAATATCTATAATATTTACTAGTATTTTAGGTATTTTAGGTACCTTTATAGGTCCCTTTTAATCTAGATTTCTTTTTTAGGTATTATAGGGTCTTTTACTTTATCCTTAGTATATAACTAAATATAAATATTATTATCTTATTTTATAATTACTTTTTTTTTAGTTTTTTTAATATACTTAAAAGTTTTACTATACTATATATAGTTCTTATATTTATTATATTATAGTATAATTTTTATATTCTAAATTATTTAGTTTACTTTTTATTTAATCTTTTTAGCTTTAAAGTTTTAACTAGTTTTTAATACTAATATATAGTTTAGGTTACTATAGTATTAGTTTAGTTTTTTTATTATAGTTTTAATAGGAATTCTATCTATATTTATATTAAGTTAAATAATTCTATTTTAAACTTTTATAGGTATTCCTATTTTTATAAATATTTAGTTTAATATATTATTAAGCTTATAATTAAATTCTTAGGTACTAGGTTTATTATCTGGATTAGGGTTAACTTCCTTTCCTTTTCTAACTATAGTAATAGTTTTTTTAGTTATTTTAAATTTTTCTAGTTTTAAGACTAGTACCTAGTTAAGCTTAATATTTTTATTTTATTTATTTTTTTTATATTGCTTTTTTTTTAGCTAGTTTTACTATTCCTTAGTTATAACAGTGTAGTCTAACTATATTAAACTAAGCCATGCTTAGGTTTATTATTAGCAAATTGCATAAGGCGTATACTAAGCGTTATCAAAGTGTCATATCTCTTAATAGTAGATTAATATGTATTAGGCTTAGTTAATATAAAGAAGTTATATTAATAGCTAGTAAGCTAAGTTCTATTTAATGCTAAATAAATATTCTTATATAATAGCTAAGTAATATATTAGTATATTAAGGTTTAAGGACTAAGATATCTAATTTCAGTTCTGGACTGCAATAATAGGTCCTTAGTCTATATATAATTAGTGCTTTTAGTTATAGACTAAGATAGGAGTTATCAGTCTATAATAATTAGTAAGAAATTTTTATAGGTAACACGTAACGTAACCGCTAGGGCCGTAACATTAGTATTTTCCCTGTTTTTTAGGTAAGGTAATTCTAATATTAGGGCTAAGTATCTTAAAATAGGTTACTTTTTTTTTAGAATATTTAGGTAATACTTATTAAGTATCTATTCTTTATTAAAAAATAGGTTAAAGATATAGTATAATTATTCCTTTTTTAATTAGTTATATCCTAACCTAGTTATATTAACTATTTTAATTACTATTTATGGTTTATTATTATCTTTTTTAATAGTACTAATAGTCTTTTTTTCTAGTACTAGTTTATACTTTTAGTTAGTTTTAATAAGGTTTTTATATTTTTAATTAAAGTATTCTTTTTTACTATAGTTTTAGTAAGTAATTTTAAACTTATTTCTTTTAGTTATTTTAATAGTTATTAGTCTTATATTAGTTCTATAGAAAGTATTAATATTTCTTTGCTTTTTTTAATTAGTATTATTTTTATTTTACTTAGGATTATATAATCTTTTATTTTTTATAGCTTATTTTTTATATTATTATTTATATTACTAGTTATTAATTTTAATTATAATAGCTATAAGCTTATTTAAGTTTTTTAGCTTAGGTTAGATATTAATTAAAGTATTTTTAACTTTTTCTTTAAGTCCTAAGTAAACTTATACTATATATATTTCTTTATTCTAGTTTAGTCTAGATACTTAATAGTAATACTTAGCTAGGTAAATAAAGGCTAATCCTTTCTATTTAAGTTAATAAATCTTTATTTTTACTTATTTTTATTTATTTATTATTTTATATATATAATATAGCTTTACTTTAAAGTTTTTATATTTTTTATAAACTTATTTAGTTATTTCCTATTATTCTTTATATAGTTTATTAATATACTTTTAAATAATAGGTTTAAATAATTATCTAGTTTTATCTTTAAGGAATTCTATAATATATTATACTTTAAGTTTATTTATAGTAAACTAGATAGGGTAATATAGGTAATAACTTTATAAACTAGTTAAGAACTCCTGTAATTTTTTAGGGTTTTTATTATATAGTTCTAGCTATTATAGTTTAAGGATTTTCTTTAAGTCCTTACTAGTAATAATAAGTAAGCTTATATACTTAATATACTTTTAATAAAGCTTTTTACTATTTAAAGCTTTTATATTAATTTTATTAGTATAGGCTAATAATAAGTTTACTTACTTTTTAAGATTTTTAATTTTCTTTTTTATAATTTATAAGTTCTATTTAGTATTATCTAGCAGGTTATTATAATTTTTACTAAGTTTATAGAGTTATTTTTTAAGTTTCTTAACTTTATCCTTATAGGTACTTAGATAAGCTAAGGTAATATTCTCTTTTTTTTTTTATTAGTATTTATTAGAAGGTCTATAAGGGGCTAAGAAGTCTTAGGTATATTTAGATATTAGTTATATCCTAAGGTAAAGGCTTAGCTTAGGGTTATAAGTGCTATTATATAAGTATTACTTAGTATTATGTAGTATAGTCTAAATAAGAGCTATTAATATATAATAGTATAGTCTAATTATATTAAACTAAGCTATACTTAGGTTTATTATTAGTAAATTATATAGGGTATATACTAAGTATTATTAAAGTATTATATCTTTTAATAGTAGATTAATATATATTAGGCTTAGTTAATATAAAGAAGTTATAATTAATAGCTAGTAAGCTAAGTTCTATTTAATACTAAATAAATATATATATATACTTAAGTAATATATATATTAAATAGAATTAGTTTAACTCTATTTATTACTATTTGTAATATTTTTATATATAAGTTAAATAGTGTATATTTGACTTATATAGGGTAGGTAAGTACTTATTAGAGAGAAAAAGTAGGGTATACTATCTTACGTATGTTAAATAGTATTGGGTTGTAATAATTAAGTATATTTAAAGCTTCTATATAACTTTAATTTTAAGGAAAATAATAAAAAAAGGAGTATTATAAAGGATAAAAAAAGAAATACTATAAAGAAGGTTATTAATAAAAAGGCTAATTAAAAAGAAGTTATTTTAAGCTTATAAAAGCTAGATTAAGATTATATTACTTTTTTTAAGATTAGACCTACTTAGTATTAAAATTACCTTATATTAAAAATTTTAAACTAATTAAAGCCTATAGAAATAAAATCTATATATTAATTAAATCTATTTTAAATTAGAAAATTACCTTATAATTAAGGCTAAAAGCTATAGCTAATTAGGATATCTTTAAAGCCTTATAGCTTTATAAAAGCTTTAACTTTTTATATTTTATAATACTATAAAAAGTATATTTTTTTAATTATTAATCCTATATATTTTATATTATAGTATTAGTAAAAGCTTTTTTTATTTCTTTATTATTAAAGGAATTTTATATTAAGGTATTATTTATATTTTCTTATAGCTATTTTATTATTTTTATTATAAAATTAATACCTTAGTTTTTTATAAAAAGCTAAGTATAGTCTTTAATTATACCTTATAAATCCTTTGCCTTAACTAGCTATAAAGATATTATATAATTATAAGTAAATAACTAATTCTTTAAAAATAGCTTTTTAAGATTATAAAGATTACTATTACTTTTACTTATTATCTTTATTTTCTTTTTTTAAAGAAAAGGAATTATATTATTAAAAAGGATTAAAGTAATAGTAATCCTTTTTTTATTACTTATTATAAAAGTTTATAATAGCTTTAATAAGAAAAAAGAAAGTAAATTATTAACTAAATTATTATTTACTTATTAACTTACTTATATAAATACTTTAATCTTTAGGTTTTCCTTAGTAATTTTATTATTACCTTATTTACTATTTACTTTAGCTAGGTAACTATTTTAAACTTTTTTTTATTTTAAGCTACTAAAAAAGGCTATTTCTTTTCTTAATAGTAATAATATTCTTTAGTAATAAGTAAAGGTATTATTATTAATAGCTTTTATAATATATCTTTTTACTAGTTAGTTATTAGTAAAGATCTTATATTATATATTAATAGTTATATATTTATTAATACTAAAACTATTTTTTATTATACCTAAAGCTATATAAAAATAAAACTATTTAAGGTCTAATTCCTATTATTAACTAATAGTTACTTTTTTTTTCTTTATATTTTTTATTATTCTTATTATATTATATATATTTAAATAAATATAGTATTTATTTCTTATTACTATATATTATAATTTAACTTAATAAAAGTCTTATTTTATAACTAAAAACTCTTTTTATAATACTATAATAAATAATTTAAATATTAGCTTTATTATAGCCTTTTTCTTTAAATTTAACCTTTAATTTTACTTAGTTTTAAAAAAAAAAGTCTATAAAGAAAAAATATTATTTTAAAGTTTAATAGTTACTTATTAACTATAAAAAAAAAAGCTATAATAAAAAAGAAAGCTATAATAAGGTATTAAGCTATAGTAATAATTATACTATTCTTAGCTAGGTTAATAAAAAGGTTAAGGTTTAAAGGTATAATATTTTATTTAATTATATTATTAAAAGTTAACTTTTAATAAAGGAATTATTATTAATTTAAAGATTAGTTAACTTAGCCTTTTTAGCTATAATTATATTAATTAGGGCAGGTAAAAATACTATTAAAGTTATTCCTAAAGGCAATAAGATCTCTTTATAGATATAGAATAGCCTCCTTTAGGTATAACCTCTTTACCCTATATATATAAATATACCCTTTTTATAATATAATATACTATCCTGGGCTTGCCGATCAGGGCCATAACCTTGATATTGTGGGTGTTTGATAAGCAGTGATCTAGATGAAGCGTAGTGAGAAAGGTAGCTTGCGGTGCGGATAAGAGAGGCTAGAAGGGATTTGTGTCTGCAAGTTTACCGTTCTCCTCTCCTAGAAGACTGGCGAAAATTTCGTGAGAGAGTTCTTGCGCTTGGAAGATAGAATGATAGTGGATGGATTTCTCTTGTGAGTTGCTGGTAACCTGATCAAACTCGCGGATTGGCGACTTCGAAGTGCGTGACATTCTGAAGATTGCTTGATTTGTTTTGAGATGAAAGTGAGTTCCTGAATAGCTTGAGGAGCCATTTATGGCTGTATAGAAAATATCCCAAGGCCGATTGCAAGACTCTGAACTTCGGTGCATGCCGTGATGATGAGCGATAAGATAAGATCAAAGTCGCGATCATCGAACGCTAGGTTCAGCTTCTCCGTTTCAGAAAAGTTCAATTCCTCTATCCCATCAAGAATTGTTTATCGAGCATTCTCGTTCTCCTACCGGGTGATAAGTCAAAAGCTTCAGTTCCCTAGTGTCCCGAAAATGCTCGTCATGCAAATAATTCTCAATCTGAAATCTCAAGCTCTTAACATGACTCTTAGGTGCTGGACGACTCAATATCGCAAAAAGAAAGCCAAGGCCCCAGGGTAGTCGCCTTTTGCGTGCCGCGTGTATTCTCTCGAGCCGCCTCAACTCTCTGGGTTAAAGTGGCGGGGAGTCTGGCGCTTCGACGTCGTGCGTTATGGTGATGTCGCAGTAGAGAACTGAAACAGTTGCGGTGTGGAGATTTTTGCTTGTTTGGCAAAGATGGAGTTGATCGCGAATGGATAGCCGAGGGATGATCTCGAATCTCAAGATGTTGATTGTTTCAACCAAAGTGGCCATGTTTGCAGTCATAACAGAACAATCCAAGGACAGAAACTAAACAAGTAAATTACAGCAATCTCTTCGCATTTGAGGTTGTATACACTCAATTTCACTGAAGCTATACGGCATTTACTCTAGATTCGGGGTTTTGCTCATCTGGCTAGGGTCACCTTAGGACCCATCGTGAAGCAAAGAAACTGTGGAGTGAGACCCGTGCTCCGCGACGGCACAAGCCGAAACCAGACCGAGTCATTACAGAGTCGCAATCTCTCTCTGTATACGACTCTGTAAGTTGATTGACACAATGGATCTTCTCAGCAGACGTTATCTGATACAATTGATAAGCGAGTACTCCGTAATCTCCTCTGAGCACAAAAGGGCCTCGAGAAAAAGAGTCTTTTCCGCTGAGTAACACGCCAAGAATCTGAGCGTAGACTAGTCAAACTTAAAAGATCAGAGTATAGAAACTTATCAGATCAATTCAGCGTCTCCCCCAACCTCGTCTATCAGATAAGACGTTAGTAGAAACCAACTTGTTCTTTAATTGGCATACCAAGCTTTCTCTCCTCTATTTCTAGATAGCCAAGAGACCTTCACTATGCGGGGGGGAAGGGCCGCGTTTGCAGTGACACACTGCCAAGAGCGACAAGTCCATTATGTCCAGGTCATGATACACTATTAGTCTATTACCAGTGGGGGGCTCTCTCGTTCAGAAGTGCCGATATCTACTGTATAAACGACGCGTTCCCCAGATGATCACCACAGAGACTGAGACGGCCAAGAAATAAGGGGGCCGCCGGAAACTAGACGTTCCGCCCCCTGCGGTGGGTATATTTGCAATACGACGTCGTAGAATTTAGAACCTGCGACACCAGATCTGCCCTGCTCCCGCAACATGCTTAACTGTAGCCGCAGATCTCCGCGACGCCACGCCATACCAAAACGGTCTCGGCTACACGGTATTCCCGGGGGAAAAACAGAGGGTAAAAAAAAAAGTACCGTAGCTGAGTGAAACAGTGACGCTTGAAACTGTGCCGTGAGACGATGCTCGTTTCGCATCAAAAGTCGCCTCAATTTGTATTCACCAACTTAAAATAGTTTATTATAACGTCGCCAAGAAGTCTATAAAGATGAACTGAGATCCCGCCAAGCTAGGTTTCTTTTCCTCTCGTTATCCTGCACTCTCTGTTCTAGGCTGGTACCTGGGCGACATACATTTCCTTTGTACGTTTCCTTGTGTTTATTGAGTTCTTTCTCTGTCTCTTTCCCTGGAATTTTGTTTCTATTCTTCCTTGGTTTGTTTCTAGTCTCTTTTCTTTATATTTCGATTCGAATGGGAACTGGTTTCTCTTCTTTTTGGTAATACAACTTCAATTGCTCCTCACGATCCTTACGAAACGGTTCTTTCTGTTCAATCTCTATTCGATATGGATTCTGCAAAGCCGCAATGTGGTGGATCGGGGACGGGTGAGGATTATCCTCTTGCCTTGCATGTCGGAGGTCTCTGTAAGTGCTCCACGCGCTGAAAGCTTGTTACGGGCTACTCCCCCGTGATAAGCGATGTGTTTGCTTGGCAATCTAACAATTTCACAGTCGCCGTGTTTACTGTGTCTGCTTTCGGTAGGTCAATTATTTCCTGACATTAGATGTGAATTGCTAATGATTCTCAGGCGCTGGTTTCCCCGTCGCTGCGAAGAGAATAAAGTGGCTCAAGATGCCTCCCAAGGTCTTCTTTGCTTGCAAGCATTTCGGTACTGGAGTTTTGATTGCTACTGCTTTCGTTCATGTGAGTACCCGCGAGTTACAGGTCGAAACTCACCTAACAATCATCAATAGTTGCTCCCTACAGCATTCGGCAGCCTCACTGATCCTTGTCTCCCCGACCTCTTCACCGAAATCTACCCCGCCATGCCCGGTGTCATCATGATGGCCGCCATGTTTCTCCTCTTTATGGTCGAGCTCTACCTCAACGCAAAGACTGGCGGCCACTCCCACGGCGGTCCGACCGGCACTACAGTCACTGTCGTCCAGCCTCCTCCTCCTCGACCTCAGCGCCCATTCCCCGAGACTGCCAACTTCAACCACTCTCACACTCGCAATGACTCAAATGTTTCAGACGACTACGACGATGTTGAATACGAGAAGGCTATGGCTCGCGAGCTGTACGAGAAGGAGAACAAGCCACACGCCTACTCTTACGACCAGGACAGCAACTCTTCCATGCCTGCTTGGTTCGTCGTCTTCTACGAGCAATACGTTCGACAGCGCTCTGAGATGATGGACATGATCAAGTCAACTCAGTACTCCAACCAAGCCGTCATCGATGACAAGCCTAGCCCCGAAGTCAGCCAGTCCTTCTTCGACGAGGAGGGTCAGACAATTGATCAGGCTACCTACAAGCGAATGTCGATGAACATCACCCTCCTCGAGGGAGGTATCCTCTTCCACTCTGTCTTCGTCGGAATGACCATCGCCATGACGACTGACGGTCTCGTTGTCCTTCTCACTGCCATCATGTTCCATCAGATGTTTGAGGGTCTTGGTCTCGGAGCTCGTATCGCTGCTGTGCCTTATCCTCGCGGAAGCTTCCGACCTTGGCTTCTTGTTCTGGCTTTTGGCTCTACTGCACCTATCGGCCAGGCCATCGGAATCGCTAGCCGAAACTCTTACGACCCCGAGAGTGCACTTGGTCTTATCATGGTTGGAGTCTTCAACTCTATGTAAGCTTCCCTCAAACCACTTGCATCAATCATCTCTAACAATTCCCAGCTCTTCTGGTCTTCTCATCTACGCTGCTCTGGTCAACCTCCTGGTTGAGGACTTCCTTTCCGAGGAAGCCCAGCACCTCATGAAGAAGAAGGACAAGATCGCCGCTCTCTGCTGGATCGGCCTCGGCGGTAAGTCTCTCCCCATCCCATCGTCTGTGCTCTCGCTAACTCTGCCAAGCCTTCGGAATGTCTGTTGTCGGTGCTTTCGCTTAGACTTCACAAGTGTTTGAAAACAATAGACATGAAACCACGCGACGGAAAGACGCGACTCAGGATATGTTATCCTCATAACGGCTACTTTTTTTTACTTGTACTATACTGGGGAAGGGATGGTGATGATGTTCGTCGGACTTTCATTCATTACGGAACGAACATTGGGATGGTGTTAAATTTTACGAATATATTGATGTGCATGGATCAACAAATGCGAGCGGTACATAATGATTATGATGATATACTGGGACTCTGAAAGTACTGCTGCTACGATAGAAAGAAAGAATGAATAGAATCTTATCTCACTCCGGATACTGAAGTTCCGCTCGATGATGTTTGAGTTGCGCATTGATCTCCTTCTGCTGAGTGCATTGACAATCACTTGCTGAGCCAATAGGAAAGTTCTTGGCCGGTTTCATCATCGAGTTCCAGGATACGGTCTTGGTAGCTTGTAAATGTTTGATAAGCCCTTGTATTATAACTCTATTATCAACGTTATTTATTTATAGCTAAATAATACGATTGGCTCATCTACTTGCAGATGTCGCAATCCCTCATCGCAATGCGACAGCTCTGCATTGCTCTACATCACCGTCGACGAACTCCACGTCACCCGAATGGATAATAGACAAGCTTTGAGAAATTCGAAGGAAACTATGCGTTAGCCTGACTTTTATACTCTCGGGCCCCAAGGTCTTGTTCTGTTGGCAGCATTATTTCTGTGCCAGTCTTCGACAGGTATACATGTCAAAAAGAACAGTTATGCGTCAAATAATGATTTAAATATCAGAGAATTAAAGAAAGAATATTGATAAAGAGAGATGCGGAAAGTGTTGACAGTGAAGAATTTGGTGAAAGTGAGATTTAACCGATGAGCCTAATATCAAGAGGTGAACATTGGTTCATGTTCAGGCTGATCAAAGCTCTGATGTTAGCTGGACAGGTACTCACGGCTCATCCTGTCAACCGTCTTCAAAAACTCACCAACTCCAATATGATCCGATGCAAAGAACCATTGTGGAATATTTTGAGGCTGGTTGACTGACTCTTCGACTCTGGTTGGTTGAAGCCTTTGACCAGTTCCTCTTCGGTCCAATCAAACCTCGCCGGCTTTCCCGATTCGGCAATTTCCCATTGCCCCCAATACAGACCGCTTGTAAAAAACATCGTGGTGTTTCCCGTGCTGTTTCTGTTTATAATTCACGGGTAATCTTTAAAGAACCTACTGTATTCAGGGCCATGTCTTACCATCCCCATCGTATTCTTGCATCACCGCACGACCAGCATCATGTACGATACAATGCTATTCTGGCTAGTCCTTTGGCTGCCATGATCCATCGTATGTATGTGATTCTCGTCTCAGGTAACAAACACAGCCTCAGACTCCCATTCAACGATAAATTACAAGAGTGTAACTTGTAACTGCGACACGCTGCACGGTCTGTGGACTTGGTCTCGTCCCATTACACTCGACCTACTGTTCTTCATACGCCTTCTTCTGCACAACCTGCCCGCAATTAACAACATCAACCCAAGTCACTCTCGTCGCCGGTAAAGCACTCCCGAAGTACATACCCTTTGTACTGAGTGGCTGCTCGGCATGCTGGAAGGACTTTAAGAAAGGTCAGATGATATGGAGCTGCAAGAAGTGCTAGGACAAAACACTTTGCGAAAACTGCTAGAAGAAGGCAAAAAGACATTGCAAGCATGGTTCAAGCGGAGAGGTCGTCACGATGAGGGTTCTGGATGGGGATGGGGAGGATGGTAGTGATGGACATGGCAATGAGGACGATGGTGATGGGTTGGAGGATGTTATCGATGCGATTGTTAGTATTGTCATTTGATACAGTGTCACTACCTCTGTGAGGTTAATGGAGGGAATCTGATCCAGCACCAAAGGAGCAAACTACCTCGTGGTAAAGCATGCCAGCCTGAGGGAGACAGCATCTCTCATGTTGACTGCCTTGAGTCTTGATCAGGCTACAAGTTGAGCCTGACTTGGGTCGTTTACATACGTTTCAACCTCCCTATGACAGTAACAGCCTTACATATCCTTCCCTTTCGAAGGAAGAATATTTATCAATCCCACAGAAAACCACCGTTCTTTCTCCAGAAGCCATCCGGGTCATATCGCTTCTGTACACGCTTCAAGAACTGCTCATTCTTCTTACCATAACTAGACTGAACAGGTTGATCCAGGAGTGCATAATTCATGTACCGTGGATTAGTCCGGTAGAACTCTGCCTCCCTCGCAGTAACAGCGCCCGGGATGGCGTTTGTGCTGAGTACCCCAAGCGCAAAGGACGTTGCCAATTTATCTCCAACCTTGCTGATGCGCTCAGCAAACTCGAACATCTCACTGTCATCCTTGACACCCAGCCAGGCCAGTGTGTAGTCAATCCAAACAGCATCGCCAGCGTTTGGTTCAAAGCCAAGCACGTTCTTTACGCCTGTGACGTTCTCGCCGGCTCGCATCGCAAGTGCTGGTACTGGCACCAACGCCATGGAAAAGAGGAGGTCCTGATCGCTGGCTGCTGTTGCGTTTGCCATGTCCCGGAACTTCTGCCATTGCTGAAGGTACAAATCAGCGCCGTACGGCGCCACAAGGTTGGGGAATGTGTGACCACCGATCAACCAACGTTTCTGGGGCGTGTTCCCATTGTTGTTTGACGCTATGAGTGCCGAATAGCTTTGTGTGGAGGTTGTGTCTGCGATGGGTTTTGCTGCGTAAAAGGCTGCAAAAGGATTGGCGTCGCCTGCCGGTGGTGAAGAGGCATTGTAAAAGACATAGACGTTTATGAAGGACAGCTGAGGGTTGGAGCCCCCTCCCATGCTGAGGTACATGTGCGATAGAGGATCGTAATTTGCGATGAAAGCTTGTGTGGCGTTGAAGACCTGGCTGGCCTTGTCGATAGAGAAGGTCAATATACCGGCCCAAACCTGTGTCGTTTGCTGGTATGTCTTGAGGCTAAAGCGCGTCACGATGCCGAACTGGTTTCCGCCGCCCTTGAGTGCACGAAAGAGGTCGGTGTTGGATGTTTGGTTGACGTTGGCAATCGTTCCATCCGCAAGAACAACTTCGTAGTTGAGCACATTGTCACAAGCCATGCCGTGCAATCCGGTGAAGTAGCTGATGCCTCCTCCAACGACCAGCCCCCCAACACCAATTGATGCGAATCGTCCCCCAATGACAGTTACGCCGTGAGGCTCAAGCGCCTCGTACACATCAACCCATCTCGCCCCAGACCCTACAACAGCATAGCCCTTGTCAGCTACATTCTGGACTCCATCAATCAAGTCCAATGAGATGAGAATCCCACCCTCGGTACTGGACCAGCCGGGCCACGATCCATGGCCCCCGCTCGTAACGGAAAATCCGACTTTTTTACCGCAGGACGAGAGTACCTTTACGATGGAGGCCACCTGCTCTGTGTTTCCAGGCCTTGTGATGCAAGCGGGGCTCAGATCACCCGCCGTTTCGCTCCAGTAGCTGTCCCTAACTGCCCGGTAGCCAGTGGAGTTTGGGGCAACGAACGCTTCAACTGGCAATGTCGAAGTGAGAATCAAACATGCTTGAGGTGCTGTTGAGCAGAGGTAACTTGCCGCTGCGGGGGTAGCCAATACTAGTAGGCCCCGTAAGAGCGTTGCCCGTAGCCTTTGCATTGAGCTGCTCTGCATAGTTACCAAAGGTTTCTTTCAAGTCGTGTTACAAGTTCCACTTGAGCTATGTGATGGGGAAATTGTATTAGGATAAAAAGGATATTTTGGGGGTTTTGAATAATAATTTATCATCTCTCCTCTCGGTCTTACTGGGATCGAGTGAGACGTTCCCCGCCTTTGGGCTTCCCAGATTGGCCACTGCAGATGCATGAGGTAGCCCATCCAATTGGCGTCTGTCTCGCTCACCCTCTACCTACCCAAGTACATATGCACATGCATGCTCAGCCCCTCTCTATTCATCTCCTACCTTTGCATATTCGGGTACTCGCCTGGGCTACCTACCTTATGCTACGCGTGAACTTGCAAGCAGGGCAACGGGCGCCGACTTGTCGATTGCCATGCTCCTCAATATATTTTGAAGACTGTTTTATTGTGGATTCCTCGGCAACGTTGCTCTATCTAGACCTCTCTGTCAGAGATGGGAGTGATTGCGAACGCTGAATTATTCAACTCGAGATACTGAAACCCGACACCTCGAGAATCTGTAGGTAACTCAATTTCTCATTCAATACCAATACGAACATCATCCGACTCAATCATTCCCTTCTAGTTTGACTGCACTTGCCAGATTGTTGGCGAGTGCTCATTGTCAGCTTCATCACTTCGTTTGCTTCTTCTCGTCTTGCTCTCGGTTCTTCCTTTTATCGTTTGCACATGAACTTTCCAACACCATTTGCTTCAATTAGAGCTCACCTCTACTCCCTATTAGGACGTTGCTGTGGACATGGAAGATGCTGATTTTGCCACAAGTCTTGTTGAGGATATGCAATATTACGCAGACGACGAGGGATGTGCGCATGAGGCTGAGGCCATCAATCGGCAACCTTGACTCGACCAGGAGGTTGTGATCAAAACCATGCACCTCTTCAGCGTCAATTTAAAATCTCTGGAAATCGCACCAAACCTTTGTTTTACGAGATCCTCCGGCGAGACGCAGACAGACAAACTCTTGTCGTCGCACTGCAAGATCTTTTACGGAAACAGGACTTCCTACGATTGCCTGGTTACAACTTCTGGGCTGCTAACTTGGGACTCATTACCGAGAATTACTATGAGCCATCCGCCAGAGAAGCCTCTCAAAGCAACAGCATTGAATTTGCACGCCATGTCATCTTCGAAAAGCTTCACGAGAAGAAATCTCGTATCATTGGACACGTCTTATACTCTCCCAAGTACAGCCTTGGCACCTCAGAGACAGGCGCCTCCCGTCTAAGAGATTGGGCCTTGGTTGAACTAAACCAAGATAAGCATGAGATTGTCTTTAGCGAAATGAGAAACATGGTCGTGGCAGGTCCCCGCGCAGGTAGAGAATTGTGGAGAGTCCTCTATGATGAACTTGACGATGAAGACCGAAGACGCGTTGAGCAACAGCTTCCATTTCATCACACAAACACCTACGACCTCACTAGAACTGTACAGGAGTTTGAAGTAAGATTTCCGAATGAAGCTTCCCGAAGTCTGGAGAATCAGCGCGCTATGGTGGTGGCAAAG
This sequence comes from Fusarium fracticaudum, assembly GCA_003353625.1. Taxonomy (NCBI): domain Eukaryota; kingdom Fungi; phylum Ascomycota; class Sordariomycetes; order Hypocreales; family Nectriaceae; genus Fusarium; species Fusarium fracticaudum. The sequence goes on from PDNT01000008.1 coordinate 530,792, forward strand.
TTTGGTTGAAGTACAAGCCTTACCTTTGGTGTTGTGAACGAGGTCAAGTCTGTCTGTCGAATACCAGTACTAGGACAAGAGTTTATCTCTGAAGAATGGTGTATTCTTGGGGATAAGAAGAGAGGACAATGCCGTCGACCCTTCTCTGAGGATGGAGATTCTGGATCGTGTGTCATGGACATGTACGGTCGGGTTGGTGGAATGATAACAGGTGGAAAACGAGCACAAAAGGATGACCCGGACATTTCCTATGCTGCTCCAATTGACTAGTTGCTGAAGGACATCAATATGAAGTTGAAGAAGAGAGGGTTTAGTGTTAAGCTGGCTTAATAGGGTTTATTAGTCTATCTTATTATTAGCCACGAGAGCCTCAACTACCTTATTATTATTTTGCCGTTTTGTTTATTGAGCTGTGTTGTACTGGTGTGTGTGCAGAGATGTAGACTCGAGGTACGTCGTGAACTTCGCTGTATACCTTGATGAAATACTAACTTTGTCTTTACAGGTTATATCCCTTTGTATACCTCTTGGTCTCTTCCCTGCAATGCCCTACGCTTGTAATAATATTTATTGGTCATTGTGAAAGCTTATAGGTAAAAGCTTATATCGGGGGGGAAAATATCGTGTTGTCATTCATTATCTGTATTCGCAGCCTAAAGCTTAACCTTATAGGCCGCAGTTATCTCATAGTTAAATAGTACCCAAGTGAGTAGATTAGCATCATATGCGGTCCCTGATTTGCGTGACTGTTGTTCATTCGTGGCGTGCGATTGCCATTTAAAGTTTTGTGATTGTGCACCACCTGGAAGTCCCGACATCGCTGTGTGAATGAGTCATCTTGTCTTTACACTCGGGTTATAAGGAGTCTCACTTCCCCCGCATCACGATTTCTTCTTTCATCCACATCTAAATCGCATCATCCGTGGCATCTTCATATTCGGTTAATCACCATTTAGCACCATGTCAACCCAGGTATACACCATCGCTCCAAAGGCCAGTCTCTTGGGACTGCCTTTTGAGCTGCGCGAGCAGATCTACCACGAATACTTTACGGTCAATGGTGGCTATGTTTACGATGCAGATTCCGGCAAGCTCATTCAGGCCAATAACTTATCGATTGACCTATCACTACGTTACGCATGCCGCGCGATCGCTTGCGAAACTGTACAGTATCCGTTCAGCCTTAACACCATTACGTTTTCGACGCTTTATAGGCAGGACTGGAGGAAACAAGCCGCCTCTGTTCATTACATCACAAGTCATCACGTTACGTTCCAGCATGCTATGCTTGCTCGACTGAAACGACTTGTAACATCTGAGATGTACGAGAGCCCTGATCCAAAGTATTCTCAGTACCTTTCAGTCATCAAAAAAGATATAGCCAAGGCCATGGCCCGTTTTGACCGGCACCCAAACGTGCCATGGGACCAGAACGTATTCGAAATCCTTCGAGCTTCGAGGGAGGGCGGAAGTATTAGATCGATGGGAATGTCACACGCGGTCATGTCCGTCTCGCCCAGAGACGGAACCATTTTCTCCGCGCAAGCGGCTGATTACCTTCTACGACAGGTAGCAGAGAAACATCCTGAGGATTTCTCGCATGCCATCGAAGAGATATTGCCTGGCTGGACTGATTCTCATTCTGTCGCAGACTTCTTTGACCTTGGGTTCGATCCTTGGGCGATACCTTCTGTTGCTGAAGTCAAAGACAAGTGGGAAAAACTTCGATTAAGTTTTCTTTGGGAAAGGTTGGACAACTGGTATCAAATGCCTTGGAAGGTGGACGGCTATACAGGCCCAGAATATCGCTACAAACGGAAGTATAGGTTTTCTGCTGCCTCGGTCGCAATCAGATTATTAGGTCATCTCTCTCAACAACAGAGGCTCTCCGTATCAAAAATCATTTTGAACGAAGACAGGTACGCTGTTGGAAACCCTGAGTGTCATATACTAGGCCTGATTCCTTTCTTTCAAGAGAATCCGAACCTACATATAGAGCACCGAGTCAATCTATGGCGGAATATTGTTCCTATCAGTGGCTACCTGAATGCCGAAATCATCTCGGTAGAAGATCAAGGCGACATTCAGGGTGATTATGATCTTCCTACCATGCACCAGATTTATTCCTACTGGCCTGGCAATGTTATCACCAATATCATTATGCATACTTCACAAGCCTTGAAAGAAGGCCTTCCATCGAGATCATACACCCTTACCTTTGATGGCGATCCTGATCTAAATCACTCAACCGAATTCTTCTCTACAATCATGAAGTCTCACATCGCGTGACTTACAGCCAATACCGACTGCGTTGCGCAAGGTCTTCTCTTGTCACAGGAGCATTTCAACTACCCATTCGATACCAGAAGGTCTGTTGAGGGCATTTGCCCTGAAGAAGAGAAAACGACAGTTCTTCGATGCAACTTCAGTCTTCAACAGCCCTGGAACTATCAGGAAATCGTTGACGACCACGATGCCCTCCGTTACCAGTCACTACAGAGCCTCATGGGTTCACATTTTGAGCCCCGTATCATCGATGTTTCAACTGATGTAATTGACTGGGCGAAGATCAAGCAAGAAAGCTTTCACAGAGAGGAGGTACCAAACGCCATGGACGGAGAAAGCCAGGCCTAACATACCATAATACGATAGAAACTCGGAGGCGCTTGGACATATAGCTATCAAAATCTTACAGGAGACTTTTGCGAAAGGTTATAGCTTTTTGGAATGGTGTACATGGAATCTACAACTTGATGTAATGATTTATACTCTGAGAAAAGCTTTACTCTAGCTCGAATGACGGGCCTTTACTCTTGATACCTAAATTTACCCCTCCACGATTCATTCATATACTCCTCTTGTGGTCGGCATTGAGAGAATGACTACGGAGTCTGTAAGGCCTAGGGATGATCCTGTCCTCCTCGTAGATACACGTTCCAACTTGCAGAAAACCTCCTCTAGTTCCTATTGTGTATCCTATGGTCTGTTGAAAGTTTCAAGCACCTAGCTGTGTATACTTTCTTCTTAGTCCAGGCTTACGTCCCGGCGATACCTAGGGCGTTCCATCGGTCCTCAGAGGGCCGGTTGCTCAACCAGGAAGACAGCGGGTCCATGGGGGTTGCGCTCCCCAAGTTCCTGACTGCCGTGAGTGTTGGTTGACCACTGCCATGAGCATGGGTGCCTGTGGTATCTGCCGTGGTTCAGTGACCATCGTCGACAGATCACAACCCAAGGTACTGTTCGTGGTTGTCTTTCTCTCTTCTGTGTTGATACTGGATCCTGTTAGAAGACCAGCTGTGAGCTAACCGTGTCAGTGTGTGTCAAACTAGAGAATCGAATCAGCGCCGCATACCTTTGAGTTTCTTCTATCATGTCGATATCGATCCTCACGCCCTTGCATGGCATCGGTGATTCTGGCAACTTCACTTTGGGCAAAATATCACTTTGCAGTTCAGGTTTAGCCTGTGTTGGGGAGCGAGATACGAGGGTGGGCTATTCGGCAGTCCGAGATGAGAAACCGTTCCTCCTTTTATCCTGCCGAACCTTTTTAGACATGACCAATTTGCCTAATTCTCGTCCTATCGGTTGGTTTAGAGCCCCCCTGAAAATGCTGCACAAATCTATATTAATCATTGTACTAACTATGCTCTAGGGTTCGAAAATGCCACTCTCAATCCGCTGCCCCGCGATGAGCCAGCTGCCCTACGCCCCGGAGAAAACTTCGATACTAAGTAGTTCAAGGTCACTTGACGCTAGACTTACGAGCATCCCCTCCAAGCTTAACCTTCGAGTCGACTCACTGCCAGCTGAACCGACCGTGTGACCATTGCAGACACTCGCTATGCATGAGAATCTCGCCCAATCTACCAGTATAGCGCAACCAACACAAACAACAATTCTCCATGGAACTCTGACCTTTGACTACTTCTCATTCCCTTCCAATGAGATAGGGCTGTGGTGCGATATATCACTCCTAACTGCATTCTGTAACCCAGACTTACCGCTACCGCCTATTGACACGGGTTTGGACGACCGCTTTACGAGACATGGACCGTCTATGCTGCCTCAAACCCAAGCCCAGTGTAATCATGAACTCGCCATGCCCCTGTTAGATGAACCGTTCACTTATTTCCCGCCGACCCAATTCATGCCCAACTCGAGCTCATTCCCGACCTACATCCCATTAGCTTCAGATTGTGTTTCTGATTCCTCGCATACATTCCAGCTTGGTAGCCGAAGTCCAAGCACCATCATGCCTATGGGTAATTATTCCCCGGCTTTCATTCATACGCCTCACCAACAGTATATTGGCGTCCAGCTCGGTGCATCCATAGATGGCTGCGCCAACGACGCCATGCCTGTGGATCACGGTTCAGCCCGAAATGTCCCTCCACAGGCCATTACGGCCGTGAAGAGGACGATCGCAAGGAACTCCGGGTAATCCAGTACGGTGAGGAAGAGCCTTCACATAAACCCGAAAAGAGGAGCATCGAGATACTAAACAGCAATGTTCGTACTGCAGGTTTCAGGTCTCCTGAGAGCAACACCGCTAATCATGTACTGTACCAGCCGTCACACAAGATCAAAAAGTACAACGGGAATGGCCAGATACAGGGTGTCGAGATGACCATGGGAGTCTCGAATAGAAAGCCCAGAAGGTCGATGGACGCTGCCTCCCGAGAGAGCGCCGCTCGCTGAAATAAGGTTGGCGCGTGCAACTCCTACCGCCAAGGAAAGAAAAGGGTGAGCGTGTGGAAGATCTGGATCTTTGGCATGGCACGGCTGACTTGGGATAGTGTGACCGCCACAGCAAGACTCCGTTCCAGCCTTGCACGCCGGGTGCAACAGTTGTGAAGTACAAGGGGATACTTAGATTTCCATGTTTCATATCAAAAGTCATCGAATCAAGTCTCCCTGGTTTGGTTTCATTCCCGTCACGCCCGCGATGGACTTGCAGATCGACCGAATCATGATCAAACATATGCTTGATCCATTAAGGACGAGCCTGCTCGAAAGGCTTAACTCAACTATCAAAGCCACAAGCTAGAAACATGGTTTGATTGCTACCTCAATATCTACTTGCTGCTGAAGCATCTAGAAGAGGCTTCCGCACACGGAAACAGATTTGCAAAGTTTTATGGGCTGAATGTAAGTGACGACGGCATGGGTCCCCACGAGCCGCACAGCGATATAGAACGGCTAACTTGAAGGTCTCAGCGACGCTACTCTGACATGAAACTCGCACAAGCTTGGTTCCATGCAGCCAAGATTCTTCTCTCCCGGTTTCACTTTATATCCAATGGCTCAGCGCCCTTTCAACTCGACTGGGGCGATGCAAAGAAAGTCGGGTTTGCCAAGCTTGATGGCCGTGAGATAAGTTTCATACAAAAGACCCGAGAGATGATGATTTCCAAAGGTACTTAAACGTTCCAAGATGACAGTCGAACCTGGGCGGAAAATGGCACGGCAACTGACCGAACTTTGCTGACTCACGGTTTGCGGATCTATGATCAAAGAACGGATATGAACGGGATCTATACTGGACACATCAACTGTTCTCTAGCGAGTGGGACGCAGGTCTGCCACATATCGAGGATGGGGTACCAGATTAAGTATGCCGGAATATAAGAGCTTAATATAGCGGAGCCAATGGGGAATGGAGTTTTTGTATTCCAATTTGTGATATTTTGTCTGGAGTCTAGAGGCGAGGCATGGCATAGCATAGCCCGAACATTGCAGATTAGATGGCAGCACAGAGTCGCCAAGTTGCCACAAAGGAATTGTGAATCACGAAACACCGCCGAGTCTTTCCCGCAAGCTGCGTCAAAGACATGCATTCATCTTGATTTGAGACAATCCTCTCTCTTTCTCTTCCCGAAAGTATGGAGGCTAGGCCGGGATGCCGCTAAAGCAACACTCGAAGTGCCTGTCATTTCTCAAAGTAGGCCTGCAGCTGCTCCAGAACCCATTTCGGAATACCCTCCTTGCCAACCTCATCGAAAACCTCGTCAGTGATCTTAATGACGACCCCAGCATCGAGATCTATGTCCTTATGATACTCGGCAAATGCCTTGCGAACTTCGTTTGCCTCCTCCTCTGTATATCCACGACCGACCATAATCGCCTTGGTACGGGGCTCGAGTACCCTCAGCGCGACCCCCAAGTCATAGACCGATAAAGGGTCGGATTGCAGGATGCCTCAGATGCCGTAGCCGTGAGGCTCGATATGGACGTGGATGCTTCTGATGACCGCTTGGTTCTGGTTAAGGGAGAGGACCGAATGGCCCTGGCCGTCGCCATTTTCGATTCGCAGGTGGGTGGAGACTATCCAAGGTCAAGGCGGGTTAAATAGATGTCGGCGAAGATGGAGCGCGTGATTTTGACCTTATAATACTAACTGCGATTGGTTGTGGTATCGTGGTCCTAAAAAGGGGCAGAAATCCGAGTGTCAGAACCGCTACTAGAAATAGATGGTTGAGGTGGTTGGAAGGCATAAGCAACCTATGCGGGTGAAGTTGGTAATGGAGTGGACGAGCAGAAGACAGCGCCTAGGTTTTACCTAGGTAACCACGTCAGGTATGGGCTACCTGGGCGACCCGGCGCTTCATTCTACGAGGAACGCCTTGAAAAATCCTAAGGCTTATGAGGCATGGTATATTGATGGCTGCAAGTCTCAGCCTGGGTCGAGTAATCACGATCTATTGCCACTCAACTCGACGGAGCTACTGTTACGCCCTGACCAGATTACGATGACAATATTGGGGCTGAAGAATTTGTATCTTGTCAGCTTTTTGAATGCGATCGCCACTACTTTGTAACATGATCAGACCCTAGATAACGTCTGGCATTTCTCGACCGGTGTCATCTCAAGACCCCCTTGTCGTGGCATATGGGAACCAAGAATGAATCACAATATCTTAATACAGCTCTACACAGAGGCATCTAAAATACTTGTTTTCCAGTTTCTTTATCTCATGCCATTCCACATTTCTAAACATAACGTCTTGTCTGCAGTATCAAAGGCCCAAACTCTCAGTAGTCAGCGCATGCCGAAGAACCTTGTATGATATTTCAAGTTGCAAAGCATGTCAAAAGGGATTGCATCTGATGAAGTTGGGGCAAATAGTTTTGGTTACTCATTTCGTTTCAGCTATGTTTACTCTTTCAAAGACGTTATTCTTTTTTTAGTTCCATTGCTTTTGATTCAACCCGGTGAAAAAGACTGAGGTATATACTCCGTAAAAGATTAAACAGCTTCGCGTGTCTTGACCCGATCATCTATGCTTGCGTTCTCATATGAGATGCTAACTTCTTGTACTCGCATGATATCTCGTTTACCTCCACCCTGCAGAAGGATTGTCTCATCGCTATCGTTCTTCATAGTCGTATGACCTGCCTCAACATTTGTCGAGTTGTTCTTGCCAGACTTGGCACAATCAGTCTTGCGACCACCAAGTGAGTTGAGGCCATATGAGCCTGTTCCTGCGCCGTAGTTGGAGTCGTCTTGTTGTCGATAGCCGGCGGAGCTGGATTCTTGGCCGCGAATCTTGTTGACGAGGGGTCGAAGCGCGGGGAGTGTAAGACAGACCAAAGTCGTGGTAACTTCGCTCATGGTCCAGATGACAGAGTCGGATGTCGCGTCTAAATGCGACAGTCAGTGGGCTAGATCATGACATAGATAGAGCAATGGTGACTTACAAAGATAGTCCTTGGAATTGTTCAAAGCATCTAGACCCGAAGTTCTAACAACTCCGCAAACACCAGCACTGAAGTTGGTTAGTTGGACGGTTATCTCCATACATAGATATGGCAAGACCTACAAAATTCCAAGGCTGAGCGACAAGCAAATAGTGATGCGCTCCTTACGCTTCATGTTCAAGCCACGAAGGGCGATCCATGGGAATCCGGCTAGGGCAAAATCCAAAACGGCTGCGTAGGCTAACAAACAGTTAGACGACCTGACCCGCGAAGCTTATATAAGGATGGACTTCACTTACCGCAGTCGATAAAGGCCACTACGGCCAAGTTCATGTGGCATACTTTCTGCTCTATCAATGCAGGATTCCAGATCGACTCGGCAGGTGAACACTGGGCGAAAATGGCGATGGCAAGGAACGTACTCAGCACCATCATAGAAACGATACAGAACCAGAGGAACCACCGATGCCAAGGCGCAGTAACGATACGGAGGAGGAAGACGGCGACGGCCACTTTACCCATTCCAATGGCCATAGCGACCGTAGACTGTGCGCAAAGCAGCCATAACATGGCATCAGCAAACTGTGGTGTTTCGAGGTCGTCAAAGTGTCGTCCCATGCCATAGTGGGCCGAGACTGAAGTCAGGATAGCAAAGAGAGTCAGAAGAACCTGGTTCAATGTTAGTACATTACTTTATGTTAAATGCATCTTCTTTTACTAACCGACGTAGCGACCAGGCAGACATCGTCCCAGCCGATTGATCCCCGAATGAATCGGCGGGTGTAAAGTCGTAAACAGATAAGGATATAACAGAGAACATTCTCAGCCCAGAGAACGCCGACAACCATGGGGCCTTTACCCCCGAAGCCTGCTGCTTGCATGATATCGAGCGCCGGATCGATCAAAAGAAAAAGAAAACAAACTTTCGGCCACGAGACTCGACAATAACAAGAATGCACTGCTAGAACAGGCTCAAATGTTTTCTAAAATGAGAAGAGCGTTGGAGCTAGGTCGTGTGCAATATACATATGACCGACCGTTGCACAGATCGGCCGGCCCCTAGAGTTAGGCTAAACTCGCTAAGACAAAAATCCTTAATTCTTGGTTCCTGGCAAAAGAAAGGAGGCCAGGAGACAAAGAAACCAGTGTCATTAACTGATACGGACCGTCGTATGGATTAGCGAATATGTACCAACAGTGCTTGGTAGTTTATCCTGTCGCCCAATCTAAGCACGAACCGAATTGCTGATCTTTCTTCAGCTAACAGGGGCTTGTTTCGCGAAGTTACCCAGTGCCACTGATACGACGAAAGGATGCACTAGTTGTGTCGATCACTTAGTACGAGGGACCATGCGTCGGGGACCATGGTGAGTACATAACCGTACTAATAGACTAGTTTTGACAGGCTGACGGGATAAAGCAAAGGCTAACTATCGGAAAGGCTTTATATCTTGGTGACTGTTGAAAACGAGCTTGACGCCCATATTGATCTGACAAAGCGATGTCTGACACATAGGGCAACTTTTCACATGGCATTATATGGCATATTGAGGAGTCCTGAACGATACTCCCTCAATACCGTAGTATCGTGGTGGAGTGAATGTGGGCTAGCGATATTACTACGGGTATACAAGCGACCAACACTCATGCATAGAAGCCACTACGCTTGAAATTCGGTTGCGACAACATGCCACATCTGCGTCGTAGCATGGATAGTGTTGCTAGTCTGATTATCGTGGGCATGTTGGTTCTCGTTTGCGTTCCACACGAGAAATAAAAGTACAAAAGAACCTTTCAATTTCTAGATCGGCTTGTAGGTACTTCAAGTCAAAATTCAAATCATCCATCATGTCTACCCACCAGAAGGTTCACCAAGGCAAACTTGCTATTATTACCGGTTCCGCCCGTGGTACGTACTGTTTTATATGGATATAGTACACTCCGTAGGTTAATCGGAACTAATATGGAACTGTACATATTAGGCATCGGAGCTTACATTGCTCGCGCTCTTGCTGATCGCGGTGCGAACATCCTGATCAGCTATGCCACTGCGTCTTCAGATTGCAGAGCTGTAGAATTGAGTAAGGAGCTACAGGACAAGTACTGCGTCAAGGCTGTCCCATGCAGAGCCGATATCAGCAAGAAAGAAGACTGTGACAAGATTATCTCAGTCTGCAAAGAGAACTTTGGTGGCGACGACCTACAAATTGACATTATCGTCCACAACGCCGCTGTTCTCTACCTCGGACCCGTCGAGTCGGTTTGCCAGGATGAGTTCGACCACATTTACCGCGTCAATGTGCTGGGACCATGCCTGCTCACAGGTGTCTCCAAGCCATACCTACCGACAGACCGGTCCGGGCGGATTGTCATGATGTCGAGTGTCAACCCCAAACTCGGCACGCCTCACACCACACTGTATGCAGGCACCAAGGCAGCCATTGAAACCATGGCCAGGGTCTGGTGTCGCGAGCTGGCCGAGAACTGCACCGTCAACACCATCAACCCCGGTCCTGTCATGACCGACATGTACATGACGGCTGGCGACGAGATCAAGTACGCGCTGGGCCTTTGGAATCCCCTCATTCCTCTTGCGCCCGTTCGGGAGACGGATGGTCCTGAGGTGCAGGAGCTGGGGAAGAAGTTTGGCGGTAGAGCTGCGTACCCGGAAGAGATTGCCAATCTGGTCGCTATGATCTGCAGTCCTGAGTCGGGTTGGATGACGGGCAACCTGGTGAGCGCCAACGGAGGACAGTCGTTTAGCTACTAGTGACATAGTTAGCCTAGCTGCTTCATAAACTTTGCCTGTAACAGTTGGTCTTTGCAGATCAGAATTGAAAAAAGCAATATGACAGACATTCTTTGAAGTACCTAGTCGTGGTAGTAAGCGACTTGAGCTTTGACTCAGTCGCGTACCTCACGGCGGCCGTTGAACTAATCTCGGGGAAGACAAAAGACGGTCAATTTTCGCGACGGAGAGCGTTGGCAAGCGAGCCCCAGGCTAATGAAAGGAAGCTAGTTTAGATTCCGCTGGAGATCTGCGCAGCGGTACTTGTTCCAAGTGGCCATTACGAGTCCTCGGGGAGCAAGAAAACACCGGACCTTAATATAGGGTGTAAAAATAAACTTAGCAAAGAGCCCCCTAAGCTTAGGCTAGATTTACCTAAATGTTTTTATTACTTAGGGTCAAGGGTCTGTGTTTTCTTTCCTCCCCTAGCGAGTGTCTAATAATCAGCCCACTGACTGTGCGTAGCGGCTATGGCGGCAACCAAGAAGTCGAATCCACTACCGGCACTAAAATCCCGGGGGCTCGGCACTAACGAGCCAATCTCAGAGACTCAGGCAGACGAAGGATTTAGGGCTGCTACTCTGATCCTCGGATGTTTAACATTTAGCGCAAGACCATGCACTTGTTCCCTGCTCGTATCACTGCCCAAGCCCACGGCACACCGCGGATATTCTACACATGTTCCGTGCCCTTGAAGAATTCTTCATGTATTTATTGTCGTATGTATGCACACTAAACGCTAGCTACAGTAGTCTTGCTTATTTGGCTGTAAAGCCGCCATCGATCGGCAGTGTAATGCCCGTCACGTATGAAGACGCAGGCGAACACAACCACAATGATCCCTGGGCAACCTCGTGTGGCATCCCAAACCGTTCAAGGTAGCTAACCTGAGGGGCGAACTCGTCGACCGTCGTTCCCATGATTTCCAGTGCCTTTGCGGCCATGACAGTCTGCACGAGTCAGCTAAGATGTGCATAAATCGTTGCTTTGTAAGTACTTACATAGATTGCTCCTGGGGCAACGGCATTCACACGGATACCGTGAGGTCCGCCCTCCATACTGGCATGCTTGGTCAACCCGAGAAGAGCGTGCTTGGCAGCTGTGTATGCCGGCATGTTGGGTTGAGGCTTGAAGGCGTTGATGCTAGCGATATTCACAATCGCGCCCCCTCCGCCTTGTGCGATGAATTGCTTCATTTGATGCTTGGCACAGAGAGCAGTGCCTGTCAAGTTGATGCTCATAAGCTTGTTCCAGTAATCCTCGTCAAAGTCAATCAGGGTGGAGTTATCAGGTGTAAGAGCCGCATTGTTCACGGCACAGTCCAGACGACCAAACTTGTCGACTGCAAACTTGACGAGCGCAGCGACCTCCTCTGAAGATGAGATATCGGTCTTGCAGAACAAGATGTCACCCAACTTGGAGAGCTCTTGGGCCGCCTCCTCACCCTTGTCTTGCTGGATATCACAGATAACAACCTTGGCACCAGCCTTGAGGAAAGTCTCTGCAGTAGCCTTGCCCATGCCCTGAGCACCTCCGGTGATGATTGCTACTTTGCCCTTCAAGACAGGGTAGACTTCGGCTTCAGGCACATGGGGAGCCATGGTTGTACAGTGTTGACTTTGACAGCAATGTATCAGGAAACAAGTGAAACAATGTGTGTCTGTGTGTGTGATAAATGACTGATCTAGAGTGAAAAGAAACGTGGTAGGACTGCTAAGTGAGCGATCATGCACAAGAAAGACGAAAGTAAATGTGATTAAATAGTACATGCCGTTCGCACAGAGCCACTAATGCAGCAGAACCCATTGTTTGACCACAGCTTGAGTCGAGCGATTTCCGGCATGGCTTCAAGGGCCTACCTTAATGACTAGGAAAAGCTCAGGGTTCTGTTGGTCCAAGTGGGACGGACAAATTGCTCGACGGGTAGATTGAGCCAACAGAAAATAGTGTCATGAAGACCAGGGCGCTTTACCCCATGTCTTAGTACATAAGCGAATATGTGATTCTGTCAGTAGCTTTCGGGTGTTGGCTATTGTCTGAACCAACGGGCCAAAGTCCACTTATTTCGGAGCCCCCACGCCTTATGTAGCATCAAACCCACTTCGCGCAATAGCTAGTGCTCTCCTCCTTTTGCCGAAGTAGCATCGCTGCTGGTAGTTCGGTTGAGGATTGACAGGCTTTCCGGCTGCAATGATTTCTTACCCGGATATTCGTACTTGACCCCAGAAAGCGCATGATGGACAGAGGCTACATGATGTGTCGGTTATAATTGAGTTTTCCCCTTTCTTCTGCAGTCTGCAGCTCGAGCAAGGAATTTCTCACAGCACAGCATAGCACAGATTCTGCGAAAATGTCTTTGGCACAGGAAAAGGACCAGGTCCGTGAGAGCAAGTCCTCTCCAGACTCTGAGATGAGCGATAATCTTGGTGTTGTTACGCACTCTGTCAGCTGGATTACGTACCAGGTTATCTTCACAGCTGCATTGGGTGGTTTTCTATATGGATTCAGTGCCAATGCCATTGCCGGTACTTTGGCCCAACCATCGTTCATCGCAAAGTTCTTGACCACGACTGATGCTGCCCAACGTACCGATGGACTCCTCGGAGGGTAAGCTTGCCTCCAGCATTCTTTTGACAATGCTGATCATGTTGATCCCAGCTTCCTCGCCGGCGCCATGGTAGGCTCTGTTGGCCAGGCGCCTCTCTCGAAGCACTACGGTCGTCGCCTCTGTAACGCCGCCGCCGCCATCATCGTTATCGTCTCGGGAGCTCTCCAGGCTGGCTCGATCAACATTGGCATGTTGCTGACCTTCCGAGTGATATGCGGTATCGGTGCCGGTATGGTCTTCGCCAACTCGCCGGTGTACATGTCCGAGGTTGCACCTCCTCATGCCCGTGGTGCCCTGGTCGGCATGCAGGGTGTTGGTGTCGTGTGCGCGTACATCATCTGCGCGGTCTTCAACTTGGCCTTTAGCTTCGTGCACTCTGCTATTCAATGGCGTCTCATCTTTATCGTCCTGACAGGATTTGGTATCATCCACCTCGGTTCCCTGTACTTCCTTCCCGAGTCTCCTCGTTGGCTCATGGAGCAGGGTCGCTATGAAGAGGCCAAAGAGATTCTTGTTCGCCTTCACAAGACCAAGGCTGATCCCAAGGGTCTGCTTGCTCAGGCTGAGGTTGTCCAGATCAAGGCTCAGGTAGAGACTGAGAGACAATTGCCTTCTGGTTTCTGGTACATCTTTACAACTCCCCATCTGCTAAAGCGTGCCTACTGTTCTATTCTTCTTTGGGTCATGGCTCAGGGTACCGGTATCACCGCCATTGCTAACCTTATTCCCGTACTCATGGGTGGTCTGGGCTTCGGTGTTACTCTGCAGATGGCTCTTGGTGTTGCCTGGACCTGCGTCTTGGTCGTTGGATGTGGTTTTAACATCTTGCTGCTTGATCGAGTTGGCCGAGTTAAGCTTCTGGTCATTGGCGGATTCGGCTCGGCTGCTATTCTCAGTGTCATGGCCGCTCTCCAGAAGTTCTATCTCGGTACCGACTACACTCCTGGTTTGAACGCAGCCGTGGCGATTTATTTCCTATTCGGTGTCTTCTTCACAACGACAATTGAGTGCACGGCATATGCGTACGGATCCGAGATCTGGCCTACACATCTCCGAAGCGAAGGCTCTACTCTTGCCTTTGCTTCCTTCTTCGGTAACGCCATTGCTTACAGTGCCCCTGTCACTCTTGGCCTGAAGAACATTGGCTGGAAGTTTTACATGATCTTTGTTGTTGTCACCGTGGTCAGCACCATTGCTATCTGGTTTACTTTCCCTGAAACTCAAGGTCTTCCCCTCGAGGAAATCAACCTTCTTTTCGGTGAGAAGGTCGAAGTCGACCTCAAGTCCGCTGTTGTCGCAGAGGTTGAGCAGACCAAGACTAGCAGACCTGTGGCTGAGGACACTGCCTAAGTAGACTAGCCTATTACGGAAAGCCGGTACCAAAGTAACCAGTCCTCCATTTCTTGAAGAAGGTCATTGAGCCGTTTCAATGGTGACCCGGTCTCAAAGCTAGTAGCGCCGATATCTACCTAGGTATTCCTTGAAGCCTGACCTTATATCTCAACTTAGATAGGATTTAGGTAGTTTCACAATTCTTTGAGGTCTGTAACTCAAGTGCTGCCTTAGGACACAAGGAGGTGAAAGTTGAGCTTGTGAACTGATAAACAACAATGGAGAAATGATAGGGGTATGAACTTTAAGCTGCCACGTTATCAAGAGGACTAGGTACTAACAGGCCAGCCAGCCACTCAACCGAATCTATGTATCAAGCACTTCATGAACCATGTTTTCTTTAACGTCTTTCCACGACCACAGGCCAAGACAAGCCTAATCATGATCCTAATGGCTTAGGATCCTATCAATACGGTGTCAAGGGGCTTATCAGATGTGGTTCAAGTTGATGACATCCCCTTTAGAACATTTGAACAGTGTCGTGATCCTCGATCGTAAGCTAGCTGTCTCATTGACGTCGCGTAATTGTTACACTACGCGGTTGAGAATTATTACATATATCGGAGAGGCACCGTACTTTCAAACGATAGTTCTTTAGCCAGTATACTTGAAATAGTAAAAGTACTAATGTTTATATCTTTATCTGAAGCCATTGTAACATGACAGAGCCTGGTCTTCTGAGACTTGATGTCCATATCAACGTGATGCATATTATTAGGAAATGGGTGCTCCAAAGTTATCATACGCCTAATCCCTAATAGTCTCGGTATAGACATTATACACGACTTCGGGAATGTCATCAAACTGAAATGTAACTTGATACTGCGGCAAGACACTTTCCTTCAAGCTTCCATGTTTTGCTGAAGCCCTTCCTCGACGTTCGTCACTTTCTCTCTCTTCCACCATGGTAGCTTGTGAGTCCACATCCATTCCAAACTCTCAATCTTGAAAGCGATGTAAATCAGAGATGCGATAATAGCACCAGAGATAGGAACTAGAACATCAAAGACACAGGGTTAGCAATATGCTCAAGCTTTCAATGCAGATTTTCCCCCAGGGATAATTATTCAACTTACACATAATCTCAGAAACATAGCCTAAGCTAAGTTTGTCGTCTTTGACTCTCTTGAATTGGGCGATGTCAATTGCGAAAAATGCCGCCATGAAAGAGAGGGGCAACTAGAGATTCAGTCAGCTTTCATCAGATTACACATTAAGGACAAATACAGGCAGCTTACGAAAACAATTGTGACGATTGTGAAAACCATGATCGTCTTGCCTTGCTTCTCACTCTGTTCTGCTTGGACTCTGGCGTATCGAGCATCCATAACATTACTCTGCTTTTGTTTCAAATCTATGAGTAAGTTAAGCTGGTGTTTACGCTTGGAGTTAGCATTTGGTATTGACCAGGATCAGCTGTATAAACTTACAGCATTGTATGCATTGTTAGCCCCATCAATCATGTCTTGGATCTCATCGATACTGAGCTGGACTGTTGCACGTGGAGAAAGTCCATAGCGTTTCTTTTCGTTGAGGTTTGCACTGGGTTCGGGTGCCACGGATGTAAAAAACGCGTTGTTCTCAACATGATAGTCTGTGAGTCCTGGCATGGGCGAGATTGCTCCTTGTGACAAGGAGAAGAAGGCATTGTTTCCGACGTGAATGCTGTTTCTTTCTTGAGGGGAAGATACTCTTGTCCCATCAGCCTTCCCATCAAGGTCTTGAACGGGTGTCTTCTCGCGCCTGTAATTAGTCTCGCTCTCCTCAGAGTGCTCGACTTCAACCGGTTCCCCTGCCTTACGTTTCCGAGATACTGACGGATCTCCCGTCGTGCTTTGAAAAGGAATTGACTGCATGATTTCCTCCATCTCGTGAATAATGACCTTTTGATCTCGGAATATCATAGACATGATACGCAATTCATCTTGGACGTCCTTGATCTCATCGAGTAGCTGGACCTCCTTTGTGATATCAAGAACTCTGAATTGCGCCATCTTGAGAAACCTCTGGACTTTCTCTTGCGAGATTTTACCCCCGCTTGATTTAACAAGGGAGTTGACAAATCTGTTGGCCGAGTTATCATTGAGTTCCTCCAGCACAGACTCAAATTGTTCCGTAAGATTAGCCTGTGCTTGCTTGGTGTCTTTCAGCTGGACGTTCTTTGAATTTTCAACTTCTGACAAGGCCTTGAATTGCGCTATCAGTGACCTTTTATTGTCTGGTTCTTTCTTCGATGCCTTCATGATAGTGGTAAACTCATCAAAGAGTTCTGTTTCTTGGTGCATCTGGTTTGGTATGGTCAGCACATCGGATAATAAATTGTTTGATTCAAGACTTACCACGTCTCCGATAGCCATTTCGTACATTTCCTTGAATCGAAGTCTCTCTTCTTGGCCTCCTATGTCCATATAGGTTCTAGAACACTTGAGAGTAATCAACTTTGCCAAGTCGTATGGTGTTTTGACTGACTGAGGGTAATCGAACATATGTGAAAGGACTTGTTCCAGTACATTAGTATCGCCAAACGGGTCAGGATCGTCAACCTTGTCATTGGCTGTGTCGTTGCTACCACTAGCCTCGCTATTAGAGTGTGGTTCCCTCTGAGGGAAACATGTAACTATCGTTGTTGGTTGGCCACCTTTCCCTGTAAGTACCCATAGCCAGAGCTGGTCGACCATTGTCAAAGCTTTTGAGTCTGGATGTAGTTTTTTCTGACAAGCTGCCCGAGACAAAACCTGGTCGCAGTCCCTCTCCCTGGTGCTGTCTAATTCATGGTAGTAGTATTGGTCCAGTGTCCTTCTTACATGCGGTTGATGCATACAATGTTGTTCTGGACTCATTGGCTGCTTTGGATCTGGTTGATACTGGGAGTCTTTCCTGTAAAACAGGTACGCATTCAGGAACCTCTCGTCGTTCTTCCAGTTCTCACCAGGATCTTTTCTGTACATGGATTGTTTCATGATTTCTTCTCGTTGAATCTGTTGTTTTGTGATGTCCCAGTGAAGATAGGGCATCTGTCAACTGATTAGCTTTGCTTAATAATGAGTGCTTAGCTTCTACGAAACAGTCTGCCTACAAAAATCACTAGATCTATATCAGAGTCATCCTTTTCTATGCTTTGAGACTTGCTCTTGCTTGGCACTGTTAAACATCATAAGCTAGCCACGTTTTCCGCGAAACAGAAACTGGTGGGGGACTCACGGTCCCTGGAACTGCGGAAAGCCTGGCACAGCGGTCTCATAAATCGCGCGTGATGAATTCCAGGCTTTTCTGGAGCTGTATCCAAGGTATTCAGACCACGATGGTGTTGTCGTCGCACCCAACGCTCTGGCCTCAGGATATTGTATGTTTGCATCTTGTCCTTGTATAGCTGGGATATGAGGACCTACGCTGAGTCAGTTGCACAAGATCATAGTGTTGTCTAGCAAGGGGGCAACATACCTCGATCCATCGCATCTAGATGCGTTAATGGAGTTGATTAGCTTGGGTACAGATAATGCAGGCCGGCAGAAGCTTCTTACGTTATTCGCTGGGAAATGGATCCATTTGAAAGCGACTTCCTTGGGTTCTTTGGCTTCATCTTCAAGTTTCTGCAACAGGCCGCCGACGTCATGTTTCTCCGACACAAAGCGCTTTAGACTATGGCCTTCAGTTTCGAAGGTAGTTACTGTGGCTGAGAATAGAGAGTTCACCTTTTGGTCAAGTTGTTCAGCCTTTTCGGCCGCTGGGCCATCTTTGTTTCTCCAAGTGAGCCTGGTACGCACACTTTGTAACTTTTTGTTAATCGCCAACTCTTCGGCCGTCTCTCCTTTCGCGTTCTTCTTAGATATCACGGCCCCTCCAGGCAGCAAAACATCAACCACCGCTGCTTTGAAGTACTCGTTTACGTTGCCATTGATCGCGAGAATGAGGGGAGTATCCTCTGAGGTTGAAGTTGTGAAATTGACATTCGCATCCCACTGCAAAAGTATTTCAACAACGTCGCCATGGCCATACTCTGCTGCAATGCAGAGAGCTGTTTTCCCGTGGTATAACGAAGTTGTTTCGCTCGGTAACAAAGTATCGATATTGACGTCCAGATCAGCGAGAAATGGGGTGACTGCATAGGTCCATCCGAATCTTGCCGCTTGGTAGAGGTGCTTTAGTCTCCACCATGCTGGCTGGTTATCAGAGTTCTCCCAAAGCTCCAACATATACAGCAATAAATCATAATTGCCTCTTGAATATGATTGGGAAGCAATCCACGATAAAGGAGACAGGTTTTGATCATCTTCTGAGTGTATGTCGGCACCAGCGCCCACAAGTAATTCAACAATGTCTTTTCTACCGGCTCCTGCTGCTAATTAGACTGGTGTCCGTCCATCTTTGTCTCGATGTTCAAGAAGGCTTTGGGACTGTTCTGTTGTATAGGTTTTGAGACTAGCTGCCCAAGCCAGCACTGTTTCATCATCCGAGCTTTCAAAAGCATCATACCATCTATGTTCCAATGCCCACGATAACGAGGCTTGACGCGATGTTGGTTCTGAGGGATTGAACCAATGCCAGGTAGAACCTGATGTTTTCATGAAGCCTCCCAGCCTTGTTTTTGTCGACAAAGAGAACTGAAAACTGGGCAAACGAGGGCCTCTGAACAAGATCGCTACACATAGCCGGCTTTTTTCGAGCAAGTCTATGTGGAATTTCGCGGTATTTGGGGATGGTCTGTCAGTCGTAGACTGGTCAGAAAGGTGATCATAAGACTGCTCGCTCTTGTCGCTCTCGGCCATTTTGAAGACTGCCGTCTTCACAATATTGTGTTTCAAGGTCTCGTCTCTCCCCAATATCCTGAGGTCAATCACCCATTTTCCCAATAGACTCTTATTGAACATAGCTTCAAGTGCAAGCAATCGTTCTGTTCTCTCAACATCGGCAGGTTGTTTCGTGCTGTGTTTCGAGATAAGATAAGTTGGTCTCCACTTGACGTTAGGTTCATCATCTTCTATGATAACAGAGCGGCGAAAGACACTTTCTTTATCGTTTTTAGTCATTCTTCATGTAACAGGAGAGAATACTGTGGGTGTTGAAGCTTGCTGGATGCTCCAAGCTGAGGGACACCATGCGGGGAACTTATACTGCAGTAACTCAGAGGGTGCACTGTTTTGGCTAATTGAGTTGTCGTGCCGCAGCGAGTATTCTGCGAAATGATAAGCAAGCATGTTTTCTTTTTCCGCAAGTCGAATGATATGACAGGAATGGCCAGTGGGTCGTGTAACCAATATTCGTGCGGCTGAGATGCATTGCTTCCCCAAAGCTTTGTTGTTGGTTTCTTATTGGTCACGGGCCTCATCAGTTGGTGACTCCTGCACGTCTAAAACCAGTCACAGTTGACCAATAGAGCTGAAAAGAGCCCATGTTTGGCGACATCAAAACAAACCGTCAAAAATCATGAAACTCGGCTGATAATTACCGGTTTTCTGATAAGAAGAGCAGATGACAAAAGAAATAGCATCACGAAGACAGACCAAATTACAATACCTGGATTCCCCAGGCCAAGATAGCACTGTTGTAGGGCCAACCGTTCTACCCATCCTTGACGGCCATTGACTTCACTGGAGCCTCCCTTGTTGTATCAATCAAGCATACATTTTCTCTTCGCTTTCTGTTCTCGCACAGTCCCAGTCCTCTTTTTACCGCTCAATCTGGTGGCTGCATGGAGCAGTGCAGCAAAACCCAGCACCCGTTTCAGCTAAGAGATTCAGTACGTACTTAAAAAATGTGTGAGAGAAGAGAAAACATTGAGTCGCTGGTGGAGCCAAACCAATCTGTCCTGATCTTCATTTGCCAGATAACGAGGGAGCTACCGAGATCTACACTAGGCGATTCTTCATAAATTGGGCACATTGCAATGGTGTTGTGGATGCAAGTGCCAACTTAAACCTTGCCAGCCAAGCTCTTGATAGCCGCAAATATCCACCTTAGTCACTGATGTGCTGCTTTCAGTTGTCATAACTCACGTAATAAGTCCGAGACATGATTGACAAACAATACTAAGTCGAGCCATGACAAACTTGTACTGATCCCGAGAGAAAAATGTAGCAGGAAACTCATTTATACATCATCCACAAGATCCTTCTTGTGTAGTGTTGAAGGACTACAGCTTCAAAAGTGGCACCTGTGAGAGGATGGATGATAAATGTCAGATGGGAGAAGGTCTGAATGTTTTTACAAGATGTGGATTTCAAAGTCTCTTTTGCCTGCTAATGTCAACCCGTGACTATATTAATCCGACTTTGATACTTCCGCTTCATGCAATCGCTGATACTGCAGAATTACCCGATACATAAGATTTCCCTGTCAGGATTAGTTTTCGCGAGCCCTTGCGCTTTCTCAAGTCGGATAATCTGATGGCCATCTGGGGTCTTTGGTCAGTATAATTGATCTTGTTTCTCCATTTCATAAAGGCTAAGTCTCAAGAGAGGCGACCCGGTCTAATTAAATGTGTATCGGGAAGAGAAGCCGAGCCATCGCCATTCCGACCCGAACCTCGGTTTACGTGAACTATATTAATGTCTACTTACCACAGCTCCACGCCGTCAAAAGCTAAAACATAACTAATGAACTAACGCTGAGACTGTCAGTGCATTGGCTTTATCTATATCGAAGAGGTCCCTCCTCATCTACAGTTCTACACCTCAAACCCTTTCAAGCCAAGACGCTGCACTGCACTGACCCTCAGAACATCGGGCTCATCGTTGACAGCAAGTCTTGGAGATATAAGGCTACTTCCCACTAACTTATCTCCCAATGTCAACAATGGCTTCAGGCAATTTCTTCAAGGCAGCGCTTGACAAAGGCGCAGGGCCGAGCCTTGGGTATTGGCAGATGATGCCCAGCACCAACATCTCACGCATGCTTGCGCAGACGCCCGGCTGCGACTGGGTTTTGATAGACTGCGAACACGGTGATCTTGATGGTATGTGGGTAGAGCTGCACGCGGTGACTGGCACTGACTGTGAGCAGATCGAGATATGCGCCAGTGCGTCCCAGCCGTTGCGGCAGCAGGCGCATCGCCGATTGTGCGGATCCCAAGTACAGAACCATGGCTCATTAAGCGTAAGCTCTGCTTAATGAATCTTTTTCATGTTACTAACAATTTCCTAGGGGCGCTGGATGCTGGTGCGCATGGAGTGAGAGACCCCCAAGTGTGTCGAGTCTGGCTGGGCGCCCTACTAACACTCGTCAGATCCTCGTTCCTCTCCTTCAAACAGCACAAGAGGCTCGTAATATCGTAAAGGCAGCTAAATTTCCTCCCATGGGAAACCGTGGTTTCGGAAGCCCATTCTCCATGGATCGCTTCAAGCCCGTCCCTACATCGGATGAGTATCTCCAACAGGCCAACGACAGTTTACTTACCCTCGTTCAAATCGAGACAAGGTCTGCTTTAGATAACCTCGAAGAAATTGCAGCTGTTGATGGTATCGACGTTTTATTCATTGGCCCTTTTGACCTTGGTGAGTCACTCAGTAGCAAGACTCAACTTCCTTGGAGCTCATATCGTCTAGGCAATAGCATTGGATATCCGATTCTCAACGGTGTTGTGAAGCCAGAGCTTAAGGCTGCTATTGACCGTATTTTGGAAGTTACGCGTAAAGCAGGGAAGAAATGCGGTATCTATTCGGCGTCTGGGGAGCAGGCGAAAGGATATATCGAGGCTGGGTTTGATATGGTTCATGTCGGGACGGACTACGCGATGCTCCAGCAGGCTACGAGAGCTGAGATGGGTACTGCTCAAGGGAAGGATTTAGGAAAGCGCGTGGGCTATTAAAGATCTTTTGGAGACGTCAAGGTCAAGAAAGTTACCTACTTCGCAGTCCAGAGAATCGTGTAGGCGTGCGCCCTCACCTCAGTGAACTACTGGAGATAGCTAACTTTCATCACTTCGACTTCCGGTGCAAACATTAAAAAAGCTTTGTAGAGGCTTCTTAGCAATATTCGCCGTGTTATATTGTATGGCCTGGCTCTATATTGTATCTGCCTGTGTTCTGCAATCCGGCGACCAGCAGTATAGCAGTGCAGTCCAAGCCTCCAAGGCTATATAGGCCAGTAATCGCGTGCATTTAAGGCATCGCACATGTACGCGAGTTAGCTACTGTCTGGTTATTCATACGTTGATGAAACAGATAATATACTATTGTTCATCCGGAGTTATATCTAATAATACAACAGCAAGTCATCAAAGAACAAGACCTAAGCACCTGAAAGGCTTCTCTCTTCTTGTAATAGCAGTTAGCATAAGTTCTAAATCTGGAAAAATGTCCAGATGTGAAATAAGGATCTTTAAAAAATGCAAGTGTAAAGGGTAGAGATAAATAATTTTACTTATTAAAGATTTGTAAATAGCATTGACTGAGGCAATTCACAGATTTTCGAGATACTGCAAAAAAGGAGGGGAAGATGAAAAGTGTTTACAATAAGCAAAATTATAAAGATGGCAGAAGATATATGGCAATATATGGTAATATGTCACATGTAAACCGAAGTCCTACATATTACATCTACTCACACTACAGCTATCTAATGCCTATCTAATTTTACAGGTCACATCGGGTCGGGATTCGAACCAACAACGCTCGTTGTTGTGACTTACCTTCGTAGAGCTCTGGACACCGGCCATTGCCATTCCGTCATTGCTCTACGACAATGGAATACAGAGCGGAATTGGTATATAACACTACCACTGGGTCTAGAGGGGGCTGTGTGACGTGTCTAAAGCTTGTGTTGAAGTTAATATCGGGTTGAGTTTATGTGTCACGGGGCTGGGGGCGGACTAATGAGAAGTGGCGACATCCAGCAGCTGTGAAACCCACGAGTGAGTTACAGCAGTCTTCTGATATAAGCTGATTGTTGCCTAATTAGTTCTTCTGTGTGTTAGATCTAGATTTGACGTGGAGGTCCTGTAAAACGTCAGCCCAAGTCATTGTTCATAGGAGTATACGGACTCACAGTAACTACCCAGCAGAAAGAGATGGAACTTTGTCTGCACCGTGATCAAGACTCATCTATGACCGGCGATAAACCCCTCTGTGAAGTCCCGAGCAGCTTCATCAACGAACCTGCCTCTCAGCACACGCTAATCACTATCATTCATCAGACTTATCAGCAATGTCTCTCCACCAGTCTCTCTGCAGCATCCCAAGGCCCTCCTTTGCACTGTTCAAGCTTTTTTGAATATAATGGTAATTGTTTTCAACGCAAAGAGGGGCACGCACCCGTTGCTTTCAGACTCATCCCACTCTGGGGCGAAGCATGGCCAAACACCCAAGCTCGTTGAGTCTATTATGCATTCTGGTCCATGAAACCATGACTAAGTTCTAATCGCATATTTCTGTGACCCGTAGCTTTCACGTAGTGATACTTCCCTGATTGGCCTGGCTCATGCACAGAAGAGAACTGTGGTGACCAGCTGTTTGCATCACTTAGAATTAAGTCCTCGCCATGCAGCGGGCCTTCGTATCCTCCCGCAAGCATCGAAAGCCCTTTGGAGCTCTAATTACTAACTTGAAGGAGAAGCGACATTTCAAAACGAGGTTTCGAGAGCAGTGTCATTCTGCCATTCGCACATCGAGCCCCTAAATCCCTGAGTACCGCCATGTTGACACTCAAAGAGTCCGGAGCCGGGTGAATGTGAATTGAATTCGGGCTGGGTCTCAAGTGACTTTTGGAGCTACTGTTATCTCTCATACATATCGCATATCTAACGTGGTGGTTTTGTGGCATCTATCGGGATGTGCCAGTCTCAGTTCGACAAGAAGCTGTTTCGTGGATCTTGGCATTTGTGGCCAAGCTACCGCGTAAATATAAGGCCCATGTTCATATCTCAGGGCTTCTTTGTGTCATCATTCTCCAGTCTCTTATCCGGTACAAGTGAATTGACTATTAGGGCTCCTAGTGAGAAATGAAAGGCGAGTGTTGGCCGTTCATCCTGCCTGGATCTATATCATGGCGTGGGCAATGTCTGGACTCTGAACTCGCATCATCCTTACATCACACAGTCCCCAAACCTTCTTCTTTCTTTTCCAATGGAGCCATCATTTGTAACATCTATTGTCTCATGTGTGCCGGTATTCGTCCATATGGCGATCGGATCGATGGGGGAACACAACACAGCGGACAACTCACAACTCCCGAATTGTGAGGTCAAGTGATAAAGTTTATTATTCTACTGTTTCAGAACCCATACACGTCTTTTCTCTAATCTTCTCTGCCGGTTTCATCAACTTCGAGACAGTTGTTCGAGGCTATGGCAATTGGGCTGATGCCAGAGAGGTGTCTGGGATACTCCGACTTGTTGCCAGCCGGTGAATCTTTATTTTGCTATTAATGGATTCAAGACTTGAAGCTAATGAAGGCATTCCTGTTCCTCTTCTTTGTCGGCCTCTTCGTCGAGATCTAGCGTTCCACTCTACTATGGGGATGACTGCCGCCCTCAAGGTTAAGCTTTAGGCTGCGAACACAGATAATAAATGACAACATAATACCTTTTCCCCCGGTATAAGCTTTTAACCATAAGCTTTCACGATGACCAATAAATCAGCGTTTCTACTCACCGCTTCCGGCTGTTGGTTAGTGACTGACGCTGAGCGATAACTTGCATGTTCAGCAGCGTTACCTTGAAATCTTCTTCTCCTACGAGAAGCTCACGGAAGTCTAAATAGCGGCTACGCCATCTATCTGCGGTATATCATCATATTCTTACTCGGTGTTGTGGCTAGGCGTCAAACTGGTTGGACACAGACCCAGCCCAACGTTGAGAAGCTTTAATTGAGATCACACGGCATTTGCCATTAATACCTCACGATAGCTAACAAAATATGGCCCGTACTAATTTAAGCTCTCTTTCAACCTTCCAAGATTTTTTTCTGCCTTCCGTTGATCAACGGAAGTGGGAGAATTAGACGTCTTGCCGATGAGTCACGCCTGAAGACAACCCTCAACACCAAAGCTACATCATGTTACAGAGGCATTTTCTCCTGCACAGCTATATCAACCAATCTACATCCGTGTATCTGCCATATCAGATCTTCACTCTTTTCCACAACGTTTCAACAACTTCAAAAGATGGCATCTCCAATCTTTGTACTAGAAACAACTTCCCTCAATACCATTCGATCACTTCCCTCAGACATCTACCTCGTCCACGCGACAAACTGCATCGCCGAGTGGGGAGCTGGTATCGCTGCCGAACTAGCAACAGTATTTCCAGCTGCTTGCAAAGAATACAAAAAGTTCTGCAACGCAGCCATACCCGACGCGTCGAGATGGCCATCCCGAAGTCTTGCGGGGAAATGTTACATTATTCCGCTTCAAGCTTCAGACACAGCGACAGGGGCTCCGAGGATACATATTGTATGCCTATTTACTAGTTATGGGTATGGAAGAGCGAATCCGAGGACGGGAAAGCCAGGGAAGGATGGTGCGGGAAAGATTTTGGCGCAGACGAGGGCGGCATTGAAGGAAATGAGGGCGCAGTTGGAGACTGGACAGGAACAGGGAACTGATGGAGGTCCGGTCATTTACTCTCCCATGTTTAACTCGGGAGCATTCAAAGTCCCATGGGAGAGTACTTCGCGACTTATCGAGGAGGAGTTCAGCGGTTTTGAGGGTCGGTGGTTGATAATGGCGCCTCCATAAGATCATGATGGTGATTTTGTTTCGGCTCGTTTAGCCACGGATGGGCCTCATTTATATAGAGAACAAATAATTCCAAGATGCGGCTTCGCTCAAGCTGAACCCAGCCAAGGTTGGTCTCATATTTGTTTCATTATATCTAAGTCTGGCAATTTCTTCCCAAGTTGCAATTTCATCCGCTGCCTTGCAAGCTGTGAATATAATCCCAGACACTAGTTCGTCTTTCAACAACCAACAAGCGACCGTGGTGTAGTGGTTAGCATTAACGCCTTCCAAGCGTTAGAGAGGGGTTCGATTCCCCTCGGTCGCAAGCACAACAGCCCGGAAGGGTTCCCTTTTGCAGACATAGACTACAGATCTTGAGTTTCTTGTTCTACACCAATTGTTTTTTTATATAACCCATTACCTTTTTTTTGACGCTGTCATTGTCATAGTTCCAGGAAGCAGTACTAGATTAATTACCCGTAATTGAACAGCGTCAGAGCTCTATGCAAACATATCATGAAGACGTGGAGTATTATCTCACAATAGAGATCTCACTATAGGCTAATACAAGATATCAATTACTTCTCCTACTTCCATGTTCTGCTATTTTTCCTGCCTCATTCATTCTGCCATTGAATGTTCGTGGTGAGCTTCGCATTTCCAACAGCGGTCGATCATTCTTCCGTTGAGCCCCACCTTCCCGCCTCGTCCACAAGGCTCCAGCTACCGCATCATCATCAAGCTCCCCATAGCCTCTCAAGCCAGCTCCAGCTCCATCAACAACCGCAATCGCTCTCCCTCCCATCTAATTGAAACACCACATCACATACCCGCCTCGATCCACCATGGCATCCACAGACCCCAAGACCACAGACGACAAGCCCGCTGAGCAGAAGCCAGAGCAGAAGCCCGCCGCCCTCGGCGAGGACGACGAGTTCGAGGACTTTCCCGTCGAAGGTACCACTCCCACCACCACCACCGTCTTAAGTTTGCTGTGGAGTACTGATGCTATCTAGACTGGCCGGAGGATCAGACCGAGGCTGCAAAGGGCAGCGGCGAGACAAAGCACCTCTGGGAAGAGAGCTGGGACGACGACGACACGAGCGACGACTTCTCACAACAACTTCGGTGCGTACAAGACTTACGAACACTATTCGAGCAGAGCTAATATCTGGATAGGGAGGAATTGAAGAAGGTCGAGGCTGCTAAACGCCGATAGAGTTATGCTGTGACGATACCGCGATTCGAACCGAATTATAGAACGGGAAGGGCGAGTCTGTGGAAAAGACATATCAGATGAAATAATTAAATACCGATAGAGGCGCGCGAATGCGCCATGAAGCATTTTTGACCGTTTCGAATGGGCTGTGTTGCCGCCAATGCTTTCTAGGTGACAGAAATATCGGGACGGATTCGTGCTGGAATAAGTAAGCTATTGTTGGCTTCTTTTAGGCCTCGTCATTCAGAGCCTTCAAGAACTCCGACCTGCAGATCGGAACTTCACACGGACTCGGTCTTTGTAGGACCGTAGAATGATAGAATAGGAACTATTCAATAGTAAACATAGCTGGTCTGGCTGCACGATCTTTTATTTTATTCTTCTTCGCGGAGCAACACGAGCTAGTGCGATCGGGACATTTGCAGCGATCCCAAACATCCGCAATGGCAAAGGCTCTAGATTCCACCATCGAAGCCTTCTCACAAGTACACCAATCGGAACTGCTTTCATCGTAGGTAATGTTTTTATAGCGCTTTCGCACCTCTATTGGTATTTGGTATTTAATTATTTGATCTGTTCAGTCTTTGCTACAGACTAGCCCTTCCCGCCCGACCTTTTCCATTTTCATAGCCCGTCATCAACAGGTTCTCATAGACATCGTACTCCAACAGGTGTGGATATTATTTACTTACTCGACAGAGCGGTAAC
The DNA here is from genome assembly GCA_003353625.1 of Fusarium fracticaudum. Lineage (NCBI taxonomy): Eukaryota > Fungi > Ascomycota > Sordariomycetes > Hypocreales > Nectriaceae > Fusarium > Fusarium fracticaudum. The sequence continues at coordinate 558,857 of PDNT01000008.1, forward strand.
ACCGGGCAGCTCCTTGCCCTCGAGGAGCTCCAAGCTGGCACCACCACCGGTGGAGACGTGGCTGAGCTTGTCCTCGACGCCGTACTTCTTGGCGACGGTGGCAGTGTCACCACCTCCGATGATGACGATCTTGCCTTCCTTCTGAACAGCATCGACGACGGCGTCAAGGGTAGCCTTGGTGCCGCTGGCGAACTTCTCGAACTCGAAGACACCGGCGGGACCGTTCCAGAGAATGGTCTTGGCCTCGGCGATGGCCTCCTTGTAGAGCTTGACGGACTCCTCGCCGCAGTCAAGACCCTGCCAGCCGTCGGGGATACCGTCCTTGTCGGTGGCGTAGCCAGTGTTGGCGTCCTTGTCGAACTTGTCGGCAGTGATGTAGTCAACAGGGAGGACGAGCTTGACGCCCTTGGCCTTGGCCTTCTCAACGAGGTTGCCGACGGTCTTGGAGCCAGCCTCGTCGAAGAGGGAGTTACCGATGGAGACACCCTCGAGGGTCTTCTTGAAGGTGAAAGCCATACCACCGCAGATGATCAGGGTGTTGACCTTGTCAAGGAGGTTGTCGATGAGCTGGATCTTGTCGGAGACCTTGGCGCCACCGAGGATGGCGAGGAAAGGACGCTGGGGCTCCTCGAGAGCCTTGGCGAAGTACTCGAGCTCCTTCTTGACGAGGAAACCGGAGGCCTTCTGGGGGAGGTCGACACCGACCATGGAGGAGTGGGCACGGTGAGCAGTGCCGAAAGCGTCGTCTGTTCTTGTTAGCATCACGTAGCGTGGGATTGTAGCACAATTGGAGACTCACTGATGTAGACATCACCAAGGGCAGTCAGGCCCTTGCGGAAAGCCTCAACCTGAGCCTTGTCGGCCTTGGTCTTGTTACCCTCCTTATCCTTGGAAGAGCCCTCCTCCTCAATGTGGAATCGGAGGTTCTCGAGGAGGATGACAGCGCCATCCTCAGCCTTGTTGACGATCTCCTCGACCTCAGGGCCGACACAGTCGGGGGCGAAGGTGACCTTCTTGCCGAGAAGCTTCTCGAGCTCGGCGACAACGGGCTTGAGAGAGTACTTCTCGTTGGGGGAGCCGTTGGGGCGGCCGAGATGGGACATCAAGATGACGGACTTGGCGCCATTCTCGAGGGCGTACTTGATGGTGGGGAGGGCACCGACAATTCGCTGGTTATTGGTGATGTTCTTGTCGCCGTCGAGAGGGACGTTGAAGTCGACCTGAGAGGGGTTTTGTTAGCTAGAGTTTGAGGATGGCGGGGTATTGTTGAGGCTTTTTGGCAAGGACGTTTGAGCCGTTGAGCTTGAAGGCTACAGCTTGATCAAAGGCTAATCAAGGAATTGATTGAGGTATATCTCGTGCAATTGCCTCGACTGGCTCGCCGTGACATCTGATGATATGATGCGGGGAGCTCAACCAAGCTCAACAGCTTCATTCCATCGCGGGGCATTTTTTTCTCGCCAACTTACTCGAATGAGGACTCTCTTGCCCTTGACGTCAACGTCAGTGATGGAGAGCTTGTTAGACAGCGACATGATTTCGATGCGAGGTACGAGTGAATGGGGATGTAGGTCAAGGGGTGATGTCGAGGAGAAGAAGGGAAGAAGAGAGTTTATGGAGGGGAGCGTCAGGTAGTAAATAGCACTGCTAAGTTCAAGGTGGGGGTCAATCTTCTCAACGCGATGACGCTGCCGCTGGCGTTGGCGGGGCTTTCGCGGCTGCACTCGCAGATGGTGGGATGATGAGGCCCGTGAATGCCCCTGGAGAAAACACTTTAGCCATGAATCTGGCGTGAGATGTCGACTTGTCAGTGGACTATTGCCTATTCCTCTATTCATGATATGACATGATCGGTCTCGTCTCGGTCGGTCCACTTGTGAAATCACTCACTCGCTCCCTCACTTCATCGCCTGTCAAGCAGCCTACCCTGAACACTCAGCCCATACAATTTATGCAGCCGTCAACATCGCCGGGTTACGGGCATCGCCCTCCGGCTTCTGGCGATGCGGATGCGGCAGACCCGGAGAGACGCGGGCCGTAACTACACCGCCGAGAACCACGCGTTTTACGTACAGTCAGTTACCTTGTTGAACAGTTGTAACGATATGCGACCCGAAGATACATGCATCCATGATATGAGGTCTAAGCTAGCGGGGGTGGAAGCTGAAAGAAACCCATATTGAAACAACATCGATTAGCTGATCTGATAGTGATATTCGATATGACACGTTCTCATTACTGTCGTGTCTATGGATATCAATGCTCGAAAAGTATTGCCACAATTTCTCAGACCACTGGATCTTCTCGGTGAATTATATCAAGACAGACCATACCACTCACTCTTCACACCTTGCTGGGTTCCATCGCAATCTCCATTTAACCTACACACTGTCATCTAACGGCCGAGATCAATTCCGACTCGTCAGCCCTACAATCCAAAAGACTTACTCGATGTCATATCATGATTATTACCAGGACACCCCTATCACTCTTATTTCTGATCAAACCCGTCTGCCAGGACAGAATATTGCGTTCAGGTCCGCTACATGTGGCATTGAGTATGGTCCAAAATGTTAAAGACAAAAAAGATCGCCTCGTCTTGTCATTCAAAGATCTACCGAAACTCCAAACGAGACTCACGCTGTTATTCTAGACATGGTCCGTATCCCAACCCAACCCATAAAAAGAATGCCGTACAAGGCAATTGCCACAAAAGGCCCGGCCCTCAGGCCCTCAATTGTAGGTCCCAGAGCATGCCGAATCGTGCAGTATATGTAAAGACCCCCAAAACGCCGTTTCTATGTGACGGCTGAAGCAGTAACAGTCGACGCAACTTCATGTTCATAATCGATCAGCAATAAGCTCGAGGCCAATTGAAAACGGTCACCAGGCATGATGGAATGAGCTTAGTCAGATGCCGAGTTTGTCAAGGACAGGTATGCTGTCCAGGCAATACCAATTGTTGACACAAAAGGCTGCATACGTGTTAGCGATCTTGGTGTCTGAGGCGCAAAAGAATGACGTACCAGTTGGAACTGAACGGGCATCAACCGGAAGTTGACAATCTGCACAGCAGGCCAAACAACATAGTTGGCTTTGAGAGTTGGAATGTACATATCCCGAAGCTTGTTCGAAACGGCGCGACGGCCACCACCCTCAGCGATAGTCATGGTGGTGTAGAACACGGCCAAACCGAACGGCGCAAAGATAAGCTGATCGAAAGCAACGCGCTTCATGGCGGGGACGAAAGCGCTGGTCTTGGTGACGGGGAAGACTCGCTCGAGGAAGCGGAACCACTTGAATTGCACGGGAGCCATGCAGAAACCGTATGCCATGAAGCGCGTGAGACGTTCAAAGTCGAAAGGTGGAGGTAGGCCGACCGAGTCGGGGATCAGGTCGCGATCGTAGAAGGGGTTCTTGCGGTCGAGCTCGTGGATCTCAATAGCAATGCCGTCATTCTTCTTAAGACCGCCTGGCTGACGGAGGGCTCGTTCGCGAATGGCGGTGATGGATTGGGCGACTGTGTCGGCGACGCCTCCGAGGATGGCGTTGGTGACCATCATGGTCATGACTGGAAGGTGTCAGTTACATCGCATCGGGGGAGAGGTATTTATGGTAGCGTACGTGGTCGCTCGTCATAGTACGAGTTGAATCGAGCTGTAAGTCGTGCGATGAACGCCATTTCGATTAAGAAGACGATGGTGTGCAGAAGAGGCTGGTGATAATGTCGTCAGCGTCGAGTCGCACAAGCAAGGCCTAACAGCACAAAGAAGAAAGGACAACGAGATTAAAGAAACGGGATGGAAGGGGGAAAAAAGAAGAAGAAGAATAGACAAGTGCGCAAAGTGATATCATGAACAAGCGAAAAAAGAGCTTGTAGCGATGACGATAGAGCTGGACAGTAGTTGGGGAAAATACTGGGGAAGCTAAAGTGGCGACGGATCATAGAGTTGGAAAAAACAGGGAGGGCGTGGGTGAGTGAGCTTCGACTTACGATGCGACCGTAGATGTACTTGGAATTGATGGAGCGGATGAACCGCCTCTGGGTGAGTTCCCACGTCATATCGAGAAAGATTTGAGGTAAAAGCGATAAGAGATGCAGAGATAACCGGGGGGGACAAAGAGGGACACGATGCGATTTTATTCCCTTGACGGTGGTGATACAAGGGAGAAAAAGGGAAGAGAAACAGGAGTGAGAATTGATCTGCCGTGCGCAAGCGCTGAGGAATGACGGGGCGCGTCCTTTGTCTCAAGAGCGGGCGGGTTCTTCCCTATAAAAATGACGACAGGTATTCCACTCTCACGACGCACAGTTCGATCTTGGCGTCTTCAGGGGATGATGGGAGCCTCTTCGTTATGTCGCAGGCCTCGCGATCGAGAGAGAAAAACGACGATATGAGAAGAAGCGTGTGTGTTGTTGAGAGAAGAAAGGAAAAGATGGAGGAACGGAATTGGGATGGATCATCAAGTCATGCGACCAGCCTTCAGTCTCAGCTGGAAAAGCAACAGTGCAGCGCTGACGATATTCGAACGGTGTCGCAGACAGCAATCTTCTCCACGTTTCGCCAGGCATCAATGGTAGCCCCTCATCTGGGTATTGGACTCACACTGTGCGGTGACCCAAACGCCTCTGACCTACAAATGCATGACTGGGAATTTACTTTACGTACGGCCGTTACACGAGTGAACAATGTAACTGTATTCAATGCCGTAATTTGGCTTCGTCTTTTGGCTTTACTAACATCGTAGTTTCGAAGTCTGTGTGCTGAGGTTAAGCGCTGATATTGAACCCTGGTGGGCCAGTCTCCGGGGATCCCGGCCGGACAGAGGTTCACGGGCTGACGCCGGCTCCGAGGGTCCGTTGATCTGTTACAGAACTGCTACCCACAGGCATGAGAATAGGCGAGCAAAGCTACAATGCAATGCAGTTGGGTCTGCAATGAACTGGACACAGTTGGTGATGTTGGAAACAACGCACGGCAGCGATTACGTTTTATATTGAGGCAGTGCTACTCTCGGCAGACATAGGCGTATCGCCAGCCAAACGTTGGCGCAAACCAAGCTTACTCTCGTCGTCGTATTAATTCTTGGGCCCATACTCTGTAAGCGCTCGCCAATAATTCAAGAACGGCTCTCACGGTACCTAGTCAGCATCCTTTCGCAGCCTGTTGTTTTATGTTATTCTTATCACCCTTGAGTTCCGATCACGTGGGACATTACGAGATTGAAGGCACTTACAATTCGCATTATCGTATCGTTTCTGCGCAAAAATGGCGATGCTGTTAGTCACTCTTCGGCCTTGAGGTTGTCACTTTCTCAGCCACGTCACAAAGGTTGTCGAGTGGAAGATTCAGGGTCCTCTGCTAATAGCCGTTCTAAACCCACGTATCCGCTTCCCGCCCATGATCGCCGGGTCCCGCAAGCCAACTTGAGTGACTGCAGATTCCGCACGTAACGTCCCCTACCCAAAGACTGGCCACCCCTATAGACTGGCCACCTCGGCTAAAATACTAAAAACCTGATATTATAATTAATTAATTAATTATTATAATACTATATTTTTTATATTAAATAAAACTTTAGTTAGTAAATATTTAAATAGAAATTAATATAAAGATCCTTAAGTTTTAATTTCTTAACCCTATTAGCTATTTTTTCTAGTTATAAAGTCTTTTATATCTGTTTATAAGCTTTCTTTATTACTAGAATCTTTATAAACTCTATATTTAGGTTATAAATAACCTTTTTATGCCGTTTTAGTTGATTTTCTTTATTTTCTTGCTATAGAGTACTTATTTCTCTATTCTGTTACTTAATGTTAAAGTTATAACGGTCTAATTAACTACTAATTTTCCTAAAAAGCAGCCTGATAGTTAGATCTTGCGTTGCAGAAGCTAGGACTTGGCCTAGAGCTTGCTAAAGCTATATAGATAAACGGGGAGTTTTTAGGAGACTTAAATCCTGCTTTTTTAGTAGTAAATTTACTGTAATAGCAAGAGAAGGTATTTCTATAACTATTAGGTTTATTAGGACCTTTACTAGATTTATAGGCTATAGTTTAGTAGCTTTAAAGCTAGTAATTGCATTAGACTTTATAATAGCTTCTTTCTAAGCCTTGTTATAAGTATATAGAAATATAATCTTGTTAATGTAACTGTTATTAGAGATAGAAGTAAGATTTAAAAGAAGATAATAATATGCCCTTTTTAGAGGACTAAAAACTATAATATCTAGTAGCTAAAGGATATAGGAAGTGTAAGTAGGAAGAAATAATAGATATATATTATTATTATAATATTCTTAAAGGAACTTTTTTATAATATAACTTCTGTAGCTATTAAGAATAAGAAGTTGGGGTTTATTCTTCTTCTTAGGTTATATTAATAGAATAAAGACTTTTCTTAATTAAATTAATACTAATTTATTATTTATTTATTTCTTATTACTATAAGCAAATTTCTAGTCTTTTAGGAAGTTTAAATCCTTAGGGAAATGTTATTATTAGACTGTTTTCTTTTTAAAAATAACTATAGGTCTTAGGACCTTCCTGGTTACTAAGATATACTTAAGAATTATAATCTAGGTATAAGAACTAGGCTAATAAATAAGTACTAACTTCTTTAACTGATAACTAAGGAATAGACTATTTATTTCTATTCCTTTTATTATTCTAACTTTATTAATATTATATCTGTTCCCCTGCTTAACTAGGTATATTGCTAGTATTATAAGGAGTATAAAGAATGCCTTTATTAGTTTAGAAGAAGCTCTGTAATATTAATTAGAGTTAATTTTCTTGCCTTTTAAAGTCCTAATATTAGGATTTTGTCCTAAAAAGCCTTATAACTAGTTCTTTCTAATGCTTTCTGGGAAGCTGTTATAGATAGCAATCTTACTAGCGAACTCTCTGACTTACTAATACGATATAGGGTATCCTAGATTAGCTTAGATAATAATCTAGTCTTAAAGATACTTTTTTTAAGTATTAGAGAGCTTTTAGTAAGGTTTTTAGGCTTTTCTTAGTGTTATACTTTCTTTAATCTGACTTTAGAGCGTAGAATAGTTAATACTATAAGCTTTAGCTGCTTTGTTTACTAATATACCGTCTGTAACTATCTAAAGTGCAGCGCTTATATCTTTTTTAGTAAAAGAAGGTATTTTAAATTAATTAGTATTAGTTTGAAATTAATTGGAATTAAATTAATAGAGTTATGACTGTTTAAAGTATATATAAATTGGGTGGCTGGGTTGAAAATGAGGTGGCTAGTCTGTGGGGGTGGCCGGTCTTTAGGTGGGGGACGTTATACCAAATAGGAGTATTTATGTCTGAGAGTCGTTAATGGCCAAGGCGGCTTTAAAATTGCGGGAAAGCCATGTTTCGATCTCTTGCCTCGTATGACAAACACCCCCTTGACCCTTGCTCCCTCTAGTCCTGACCTCAGACGCCAGTGCAAGAAGACTTCTGACATTGAATTGAGGTGCTAAAAATACCTAGTCTAAGATCCTATAAATCTATACTAAATTATGCTAAGTTTACCTAAACTTAAGGAACCTAAGGCTTTTTATCACTTCTATTAGGATAGGTAGACCTGATAGAGCCCCTTCTGCTCCTGCCTTGTCGATGGCCCCAAGTTTGGTTGCATCCACTTGCCTGGCTCAATCTAATTCAATCCGCTCGACAATCTTTGGCACAACAACAAAACATCGCCATAATGCGAACCATAATCACATTCACGAAATGGCGCCTCCCTGACTTCAGCTGCCTTACTGAACGCTTTTCGTTGAAGTCCAATCCCTGCAAGCCACAAGTTGCCTGACGAATCAATAGACGCCGTCATGTCTGTACAGCCTGCCCGCTTCCGCAGCAGCTGAAAACACAGACACCACGAGGCTCTCAAGAAAAAGGTGAAGGATGATAAAACGCCTTGGTTAGAGACTGGTCGCAATCAAGATTGATTTATGAACGTCGGGAATCTTGAACCTTTCCATCGTATCATTTTGAACCCCATCGTATTTCCTCTTCACGATGGCCGAACTTGCTGCACTCGGCGTCGCAGCCAGTGTACTTCAGGTTGTCGATTACGGTACCCGTTTCCTCACCACGCTGTACCAAGTCAGACAATCGAAACATGAATTTCTCAATAATCTTCAGAATCTACACAGCTCATCAAGCAATCTTCGCGATGCCCAGCATGAGCTTCAGACCATTTGTCACTCCGGATCAAACACTGATGCAGCGATATCGTCCCTCGCCAAGAAGGGTGAAGCCATTGCGAAAGAAATGCTCGACTCACTGAAGCGAATCGAGGAAAATAGCCACGGGCGGAAGCGCGACGCAGTGATCAAAACATGGCTGATTATCTTGAAGGAGGACAAATTGAAGGGCCTTGAAGGCAGATTGACAGAGGTCAAGGCAGACCTGACGTTCTACTTGTCCGTTAATTTGAGGGCTACTGCAAGGGAGACTTTGGAGAACCAGATGCAGATGTTGCAGGAGATGCGCGACATGCGAATAGACATCAAAGCGATCGGAGACGCTTCGAGTACAAATGGAGTTCAAGCAGGCTTCGGTTCTCTAGCAATGGAGTATCTCACCAGCGGCTTGCATCAACGCCAGAAGCTCAAGTCTGAGTTCATAGATGCCTTGATCGCTCGTATCCACATTTCCGAGGTCAGGGCGCCTTCAGATTCATCGACCATTCAGCTATCACCACAGCGCAGACAATATTTGGAACAAGTCTTTATCTCAAGGATCCGATACGACACCATACAAGAGAGAGAACTCACGATAAAGGAAGCTCACAAGGGAACATTTCGCTGGATCTTCAATGACAATAACGCTGGGATTTCACCGATTGGCTTCAAAGAGTGGCTTGCATCCGACGGTAGCCTCTACTGGATCACCGGGAAGCCAGGCTCAGGAAAGTCCACGCTGATGAAGTACCTCCTTCAGCCTGTTGACGCATCGAGCAGCGAGAACAGATGCCACGAATACTTGCAACAGTGGGCAGGAGACCAGAGGCTCACGATTGCCGCGTTTCATTTCTGGGCTATTGGATCAGATATCCAGGCGAGTAAAGAAGGATTGTTTCGAACCCTACTTGTCCAGCTTTTTCACGCCCACCCAGATGTTATTCCTCTTGTTGCTTCCTCCCGTTGGGAAGCCTTGTGTCTTTTCAATGAGGACCCCAAGCGTCTGAGTCAAGAGGAATTGGCGGACATGTTTCGCCACGCAGTGAAATATATCAGCTCCCGAGCAAAGCTTGCACTATTTATCGATGGCTTGGATGAATTTGACGGCGATTGCAATACTCTTATATCCTTGGTACAGGAGTGCATCGCGTCCCCAATCAAGGTTTGCATCTCGAGCCGTCCTTGGACAGAATTTGAGAATGCCTTCAGAGAATATCCCAGGCTGAAGATGCAAGACCTCACCTACGACGACATCACCAAATACGTCGTTTCCAAATTCGAGGCAAATTCTCAATTCGCAAGATTCCAGAAACTGCATCCTGAATTTGCTGGTGCTCTGAGCCACTCAATCGCCGACAAAGCGAGCGGTGTTTTCTTATGGGTCACCATTGTTGTCGCGTCACTCTTGGCTGGGATGATGTCTGGAGACCGAGTTGAAGATCTCGAGAACCGACTCAATCTGCTTCCATCCGAAATGGATGACCTTTATGGGAGAATTGTCGGGACTATTGATCCTTTATACCGCGAACATGCTGCCCAGCTCTTCAAGCTGGTCAGCGCATGCACAGAGCCGCCTTCGCTGCGTGTTTTGTGGTACGCGGACGAGATTAAGTTTTTGGACCGGGCCATCGGCGAAGACCCGTGTGCTGTCCCGCTTGAGGAGGTGATGGGCCGACTGGAAGATATGCGACTTCGTATCGTCAGTCGGTGCAGGGGGCTACTCGAAGTTCAACAGGCTCTATATGAGCAGTATCCTGCAAAACTAGACGGAGGTAATGTTGTATATCTACACAGGACACTTGCCGAGTTTTTAAGGAGGCCTGAAACCCAACAAAGGCTCGACAGCTGTCTTACCACGCCATATGATTCTGCCATTAGGATCTCAGCGGCATATACATCCTTGGCAAAGCTCTGGATGAGACCAGATACCCCAAGCGAAACCATGGGTTTTCGTTTCCAGCTCCACTTGAACCAAAGTCTAGACTATGCCGGGGACGCGCTGCCATTCTCAAGGTTCGATGTTGTTCAGTTACTGGATCATCTACGACAGACATGTGCCAGTCTCTGTCATTACAAGCATAAAATAAACAGATTCAGAAATACACATGGTAATGGTGCATCGCAGAACAGATTGATCGATATCGAAATGGATAAATACCGCTCCGATCCGAACGAAGAATTTCTCTGCGTGGCGACTGTGTTTTGTGTTGGAGAATACATCAGAGCAAAGGTAGAGCAGCATGGTCTTGTCGTGGTTGCGAAACGGGACCCGAGTAAGGAACGTTTGAAACTGGGGAAACTTGGGTGGAGACTACAGGGAAACCCAAAGCTGCTCAGAATCTCCCTTCTTTCGCTTGTGCCCTTAAGAGACCCAAGAGGCGCATCAGTGGTTAAACTGTTACTTGAGAAAGGAGCAAAGCCAAATAAAGCGATAAAGCAAATTGGATTCCGCAGAACGACAGCATGGGAAGAGCTGCTCGCCGGAGTTATTTCGATTATCGAGAGAAGCATCGGGGAAGTCGACAACCACGTGACGGAATGCGTGCATCTTATGTTGGAACGAGGAGCGAGGGTGACTGTCGGGACAGTACAAAGGGCAATAAAAATATCCAAGGAGTGTGTGGTGCCTCGAGATTTGGTATGGATGTCTGATAGATCTGACACGGATAGAGTTCTCAGGAACGCATCACTGGGTAGTATATATGTACAGCTCAAGGTGATGAAAAAGGATCGAGAGGCGCCTTTCAAGATCACATAACCAAGCAAAGTCTTGACTGAAGGCAATGGAACGGACTGAGGAGTACGGCAAACGAACAACAAAAAACTGCATTACGATGCTATGATTGAACTTGCACGACATTACGCAAAGGGTATACTCCATCCATTATCCGTCCGACCCATCCAACCTGAACCAATTCTATGACACAAACCGACCGTCCATCCTATCCATGGCCCTGAGAAGCACGTTTACAGCTTGACATACTAAGACAGCTCATCTTCCTCATGCTCCCACTTTTTCGTCCCCAACTTTCGCATCTTCTTTGGACTGCCATTGCCATTGACTGGTACCGAGCGTGCCTTTTCACCACTGACACGCATGCGCTCCAGCTTGCGTCCTAGATTGGTCATGCTATCGCCGCGAGATGACTTGGAAGAAGGCGCAAAGTCCTCCCGCTCCTCGAGGGGCTTGCGCTTGGTGGGGCTGCGGGACGCGAGCTCACGCTTGAGAATGCCGTTTTCGCGACGGAGGCGATCCACTTCCTCTTCAAGGTCTTCGATAAGAACGTTTTCTTTATCGCAGTCATCGTCAGAGGCGAGACCGCGCTCGAGAACTTCGACTTTGCGGTCCCAATGCTCCTCGGTACGTTCTTGCTCAATGGCCATGGAGTTCTTCCAGCGGGCCATTTCTAGTGCAAGACGCTGCTCAAACTCCATTGCGCACTCTTCGCGAATGGCTGCCTCGAGATCAAGCATGCGGTCCTCCATGGTGAGAAGGTGAGCTTCAGCTGCGACGCGTGCTTCACTTTGACGATCAGCCTCTTCGCGCAATTGATCCGCTTCCTCACTAAGACGCGCGATCTCAAGCGCTGCAATCTCCATCGTCGCACGTTCATCTGAGCTCATTGGTGGAGAGAAGTCTCTATACGATCCTCCGCCTGCGGGCATGAACGGTCGTGGGTGGGGATGTGTTGGACTGACGGAGCGATTCTGAGCCATTTGTGGTGGCTGGGCGAGGATGGTTGTTGTAATGGACGGGACGCGAGGGACTGTGACTTCACGAGCAAGGGCGCTGTATCGAAGGATCTGGGATGTGGCGTTGAAGTCGCCGCGAGGGTCGGCGGTGACGATCATGACGCCTCTTTGGGGGTTGCGGCGAGGAGCTTGGGAGTGAGAGGTTGAGGATGAGGGGAATGAGTTTGAGAAGAGGAGCTCGGTAAGTTTGCACTGTCTGAAGGGAACAATGTTGGGCTGTTGCATGTTAGTCGCAGTCCGTGAAACATCCCTTAGAGAACTTACCTTGCTTGAGCTAGCAGCCTCACTCTGGGTTTGCAGACATTGCCCTAGGTACATCAAACTCTCATTGATCTTACCAGCCTCTGCAAGAGTGGCACCTGCCGTCTTAGCTTCGCGCGCACGCTCACTGCCCGCCAGATCAACAATGGTGAATCTGTTTCCCTCCCAAGGGCCAGGTCTTCTGCTGCGGGTTCGCTTCTTGACTTCAAAGACAAAAAATCCATGACTTCGGCTCGAAACACTGTTGCTGCCAGTACCAGTAACTCGTCGCTCCTGCAGACCAGTCTCGACGATTGTCAGTGCTTCGTTGTAGCTGGAGCAAATGACCTTTCGAAGGCCGGCAACAACCTTTCGGTCTGGTGAGAGCTCTGTTGACTTGAAGAGTAAAGGACGTCGTCGCACTTCTTTTGTGGAGCCGGATTTGACAGCTGGAGTGAGGAGATCGTATATTCGGTCATTGTGCACTTCGTACATCGAGATGATAACAACATATTCGGCCGAGGGATCGCAGGAGATGTCGATGTTGCTCACATCGGGGAGCTGAGGAAGAGCCGAGGGGCGCACGGTAATTCGTCGAGGTGGTGGGGACATGACACCATCGGGCTTAACATCATCTTTAGTAACATTCTTGACACGAGTTGAAGTAGTAAGAGACATGAAATGTCGAAGACCCCGCTTGGGCGTCTTAGGACAGTTCAGCGCGCTTGGAGACGCAGGCAGACTTTCGAGAGGTCTTCTACCACGCTCAGAAGAACGATCCTATCGCTCTTTGAGACGTCGGGTTTCCTCTGCCTCGCTAACAAGCCGTACACTTTTCGGACTTGATGCACAGGCTGCCGGGAACGCGCCTGGGAGGTTGGCGACCAGCTTGGAGGCGGGAATGTTGAGATAGGAAGGCTTTGGGGTCTGTCGTACAAGCATGGGTGTACCGGCGCGTGAAGGCGCTCGCGAAGCAACTGAGTCGCGAAAGGGAGGATCGAAGAAATGGGACGCGGTTGTTAGGGAGGACTCGGCGCCGTCGATGGCTTGGAGGGAGTCTTGGGCTGTGAAGGCGGCGTTGGGATCGAGAATGTTTTCGCCGATTGAGCGGAAGAGGACGTCCATCGTGAGTTGGGTCAGGCCGCGTTGTGTCTTGCTTCCGAGGATCGTATGTGTCTTCGTTTATTAGTCTTGGTGTTTCATTGTTGACATGGTACTCACCTTGCCGGAACCTGTCACTCCTAAGGTAGCGACGACAGCATCTGTGCCCTCGCCGCCCTCAGGCGCCAGTACGCCCTCGACGAAGGGGACGATCTCTGTGCAGTGAAAGACGTCGAGCTGTGTGGCATCTTCCTCAAAAACCTGGGTAAACGCGAACTTCTCGATCGCCCTGCGCCGATCTGTAGGCGGATTTAGAACAATATGCTTGGGATGTGAGCCTTCTTCAGCGGCTTCAACATCAAGAATGCGATCGCCATCACCATGTCGCGTAGGCGGGGGCCGTAGCCGTAGATAAACCTCAAACAGGTTATGAGACGCTTTTCGCTCCATGATACTGCCAAACACGATGATATGCTTTTCGCTTAAACAAAGATGCAGGAACAGAATGGATCGTGGACGAGACTTGTTTAGGACGGTGGATTCATAAACGGAGCGTTGACGTTACAATCCTGGTTGGAGGTCCAGTGTTTACTCCAGTTTCCCTTGGCGTGCTGGCTGGCACGACAACGACTGAAAACGGTTGGAGGGGCCGGCGATAAGATAAGATTAGATAGGATAAGCGCTTTGGCGCGCGGGTGCTGCACGGGCCATGCCGAAGCTTTCACGCCATCGAGAGAGAAAAAAAGTTGGGTGGAGCTGAGTTTTTCCTCAGGCTTGAGTTTGTTCTGGCCTCAAGGACAAGGATGTAAGCCAATTGCTTGAGTGGTGTCACTTGAAGTGGTGCATCACAAGGTTCAACTTGTCAAGATTAGTTTTTGTCGCTATTCATGTCCCCAGCTGAGCTCAATCGGAAGATTCCATATCGAGAAGTGTGTCTGTTCTGCGTCTGCAGTAAGCTGAGATCCAATTCACATGCCAGTCTGAAGCATGTCTTAAGCTTCGTGGCAGCTAGGATGCGTGGCAGCAAGAGTCATCAATGAACAAGGGGGTGTGCAAGTGTAACTAACGCAGCCAATGGCATACTCTCTAGAGCTGCTGATTTCCTGGGGGAGGTTGACTCACCTAAGAGTCATAGTCCATGTCCAAACATATTTACGTGTTCATAATGCAGAAGCTTTCACCTTAATTTCGACTGTGCCGCTTTTCTGTTACGCTCATTGTCGTAGCGAGTAATGCCGAGGCCGCCATTGGTAAAAATCTCTGAGGTAGATATTGAAAGGGGCGCCGTTTACTGGGCAATGGCTAAGTTGGGCTACGAGGAGATTTTGACTCTAAAGAATTGGTCTGGCGCTAAAGAGTTTTGATGACGGAGCTGCTTTTCGAGAAGAAGAGGGGAATGAGGGGCTGATTGAAGTCGACAATGGGAACAGCTGCGAGGACCAGCAGATGTCGTTGAACTGTGAAGAAGACAAGACGTACGGTGTAAAAGCCAGTGTGTTTCAAGGTATTGCCCATGAGCAGGCATCTGGAGATGAGCCTAAAAGCCTAACCGCCAGAACCAAATGAAGTGAAGCAAGCTTCTACTGTCGGTCACTTCTCTACGTTACCATCAACAGAATTTGGTATCCAGGCACGAGACGGCGCCTAAGACTCCTAGCTTGCCTCACCAGAAATTTTCTTCTCCATTGGACGTTTCTGCGTCGAGACTGCGGATACTGAGTAATTAGTCCTCGTCAACTCCGGTTGTCACGTAAAAACTTTAGACGACCGAAAAAAAAAAAGTTCAGCAATAACCCCACCAGTGTCCGTGGCAACATCATACAGTAGAAGCTTAGGAACTTCTTATTCTTTTTCGGGGACCAAGGTATCGGGATCCATTTTCTGGCGTTATTTCTAGCATAAGCGAGAAGACTGACGATGTTTCTCGTCTGATGCCGATGGGAGAACCAAAGAAAGGGTATCCTCTTTTTATTTTTTTCTGGGGCGGATTTCTTTTGAAACTGGACTTTTTGGGAGTTGGCATTGGCCACTGACATAACTGCCTGCGTTTGCCCCTGTTTGACTGTGGAGTACTTTCTCGCTGCGGAGCTTTTTGGAAAAATGCTTGGCCTGCTGTTGGAGGGAGACGGAGGAGGGGTCTTTGATTTCTTGCTTGCGTATCCCGGCTCCAGCGTCTGTTCTGCCGTGCATGAGGCATGGGTCAGTGTCCTCAAGACAAGAGATCATTGGAAATGAAACGATTGAGCTGTTCTCGTGACATTGCGGAGTTTGGGAGGTGCCTCTGGTGGCATGTTGCAGAGCGATATGCAGCCACTGAATGTACTGTACCTGTGCTGTAGTTGCTGTAAAGCCACATCACTTTCAAGTGTTTCTCGTGTTCCCAAGATTAGATTGCTCCAATATCTAATATCAATCTCTTGCATCTCTCCCTAGTCGAGTCCTACTGTACATTAGATTGACGCTCCTTGCTCCCTGTCGTGCTTCCATTCTGGGGCCTGACTGGTCCCTTGGTCGTGATTTTGTTCGCCTCACGGACCAGGGAGCCTCCACTGGGGTAAATGTTTGAAGTCAAGTCACTCATGATTCAAACTTGGTCCCAGCTCTTTGTTCTCAACTTTCGGTGACAGGCAAGCAAACATCTCAACTGCAGCAAGCTCTATATAGCCCACGTAGCATCAAAACAACACAGAATTGGTCTCCTTGCAGTGTCTCACTCGACACATCAGCGCTTCTCATTGTACAATTGTCTTCCTGTCGTTGGGCTTCGTCTGCGCCTGCAAAAAGCGGTGACGGTATTGTCCCTCCTAAAATAGCCTAGCGCATAGGTACCTTCCCTCCCGCACTGCACGCTCCATCGGGTCCACTTCTAACTCAATCATCAATCACCCCCCGGCACTGCCTGCCTCGAGACACTTTGCCCAATCAGGATCGACCCCACTTAGAAGACGGAAAAAGTTTGGGATATTTCTCTCCCCCTCGCTCCCTCTCTTCTTCCTCCATCACCAACCCCAAACCCAAACCACAAAAGACAACGAAGTCGACATTTTCCAGCATCACCCAGAGAACTACCCCTACCAAGAACAAAGTCGAGTAACCATGCCTTCGGCCGTCGCTGAGCTGTAAACGCCCACTGCGGGCCGTGGCTGTTTTCCCTGTCCCGGCTCGCAGTCCAGCAGTTCTCCGAGTTAACCAGTCAATACTTCTCTCTCGACTTTGATCTTTACAGGCTTTCCCGCTCTTGGAGCTGAATGCTCTACCGAGAGTCTGTCTCTGAAACCAACGATTCTGCAACTTGCCCGATAGTCAAGGGCTTTTGATACAGTTACTACCATTCTACTCTCCCGACCACCTCCCTACCTTTACCTTTCTATTAAAGACGATAAAAACAACTTGAAAGTTGTTCGAAAGCGTATACACGCATATATCTACTACAAAACAAGTCTTGCATTGCATTGCTAGAAAATATCTGATCTGAGCTTGCTCATCTACACTACTTTGAAGACAACTCGAACGATCATTACAAGTAGAATACTAAATATCTTGAAGCATTTCCAAAATGTCTCGCAATCTCAAGCAAAAGTTTACAACCCCGGTCAAAAAGACCAAGACCGCCCAGCGCCGCCGCCGGGTCTCCGACACTCCTTCTGCTTCTTCCCTAGACCTCTCGGACGACGGTGGCTACTCTGCCGTTGAAGATATTAGCGACTCTTCAGACGACGATGAGGATGATGTTGCAGCGGCCGAGGAGGAGAACATCCTAGAGGAAACTCATGTTCCCCCCACCCCACCACAAGCTCCTCGGCCGCAACCCACCATTGAGGAGGATGACGAAGAAGAGGAGGAGGAGGAGGTAGAACAGGACGACGATGAGCAAGAGGGCCTGGATATTGAGGATGATGACGCTGCTAGCTGGGGAGGTATCGTTACGGACGATGAGGACCAGCCTGACGTCTACCAAGACGCCAATATTTTTGGTGAGGAGCCTACAGAGCGCCACGTTCACTTCGACGTGCCCTCCAGCGACTCTGACTCTACCGACACCGAGGATGAGATTCAGGGTTTCTTCCCTGATATCTTTGTTTCTCAAAACAACCTGGATCCTGCTTTCCGCCGCGAGATCGAGAACGATCCTAATGAGTCTTCTGACTCGGGATCTTTCTGGGACTTCAACAACCAATACGGCGAGCAAGATGATGACTCGGATGCCGAGGAAATCTTCCGACAAATTGACGATGACACCCCTATTGCCACTCCAATGGCTTCCCAGCCAGCCACTGCTGCCTCTACCCCTCAGCCCATTCCCTTTGGCTTTGAGGAATCCACCGAGCTGGATGGCTACGAGAGTAAGTTTGGCTATATGGGCATCATTACCTGTACTAACATGCCCAGCTGATGGTGATACCACCGAGGAAGATGAACCCGAGCCCATTGTGCGAAGGAAGACTCGACGCCCTTCCAAGCCCATGAGCGACATTTCCGACTCTGATGCCGACAGCCCGGTCAAGGCCGAGCGTGGCCAGCCCCGCTTAGGACGTTATAACCTTGACCGTTCCGACAAGAAGCCGATTGCTGTCCTCAACCCCGTCACCGGAAAAATGATGATCTTTACTCCTCACCGGCGCCACCAACTCGACCTCTCCCCCGAGCAATTTAACTTTCCCTGGGGTACTGAGGGGCCCGAGTCACCTATCATGAGCAACTCTGCAAACCTAATGCTTAGCGCCATGTTCTCCTCCAACACCTTCGGTGACTTCTTCAACACGGCTCAGGTTATGGGACCCGCTGAGGCTTTCTTCCCCTTCCCCTCTGAACCCAATACCGCCGACGAGAGCTCAACCGCGCCTAGCATGCAGGACGATGAGGAGGAAGACGCTGAACTCAATTTGGACCTCAACGACTTCATCGCCTGGGAGGAAAATGACTCCTCTGGTGATGAAGAGGGCGACAACTGGGATCCCGCATCTACACCTGCGCGACCCAGCACAGCTACTAGCGAGAAGCAGGCTCATGGCCACATCAATTCCGAGACTGTCGGAGCTTTCCGCCGTAACCAAATTAACCAGCAGCTCATCCTGAGCAACCAGGCTACCCAGGACTCACTGGCATTCAGCGGTCCCTACAACTACACCGCACTCAAGGGTCTCAAATCGGACCGCTTCGACACAGCTGCAATTCCCCTAACACCCGCTCGTCGCCACAAGAGACAGATGAGCGACGCCACACGCAGCCCCCTTGAATCAATGTCTCAAAAGCGCAAGGCCACCACCGAAGCTGGCAACGGCCACAAGAGGCACAGAAGCATCTCAGATGTGAACTATCTCCACATCTAGTGCATTGCACACCCACAAAAACGTACGAGGACGGCATAGCCCACTCCCGCTATCCCTGGCCTCGACACTACTCTCTTTTGAACAATTTTTCCTTGATTGTTTTTCTTTGGGTCGAATGGAACCCTTGTTCACAGCGTGCTTGCTCGCGCCCCCTCCCCCAAGGGACAGGGACGATGTTTTCTTTGGAGATGATACCCCAGCAGCTCCAGCCCGGTCGAAAAGCCGGGTGAGCGTATCGGAGGAATCAGCGACTTGCCTTGTTGTACTTGTAATGGTCAATCAGGTGGTCGGGCAGGTATTTGCTCTGCGAGCGAACCTGCATGGGACAAACAGAAAAGTTCTAATGCCGCTAATGCTTTGATGTTCTTGATGTCGGATATGGGCAAAAAGTTATCAATTGTCTTTCGTTACTGGTGTTTTCGTCCATGGGTCTAGAGGTAGATAAAAGCCGTGACCAAAATTTCATTCAGTGTTCTCAATACCTTGATACGAGTCTCGTAATTGTCTCTTCTGTGATATGAGGTGAATGTGCTACAAGACGGCCTCATTTTCTAGTGGGGCCGTCATTCGAGTCCTTCGTTCTCACGGCTTGCGATGTCTCCTGTAGCTACGCGATGAGTACGACGTGATACAATGCATGTACGAGATTTCAACCCGTTCAATTGCTGCCTGCTACTGCCCATTCATCTTGACATACTGTCTTTCCGAAGCCAAAACAATTCTCATGCCGCGCCGAGGCCTGCTCCTTGCGACTGGCGCAGTGACCATCAAGCGCCTTGGGCTTCTGGCTTCGTTGACAATTAGGACATTTGTTACGCCCCAGAAGTGCCTTTCGCCATGGCTATGACTCACAGCTTTGTGCAAGGTGAGAACTATGGTATGGCAGCATGCGTCAATCGACGAATACACGCCTACGCGAGACAAGAGAATGTAGAACCTCGATACTAGATGACAAAAGGAATTGGTCTATCTAAGCATGGGCTTAGCGTGCGATTTGACAAGTTATTTTGGCACCCCGTGTCAAGAGGCTTGCAAGCACCATGGGTCTTGAGTTTACTGATGTTGAGTCATGGATGATCTCTGACTTACCGGTGAGTCATTGTCCTTTCTCCAATCGACACCCGCTCTTGAGGCGTCGCTAATGGCCTACGGACAATCTGCTCCATGATGCTGCCTGAAGTCGGCTTATGATGAGCAGCCTTCAAAGGTCAATACTGCGATACTTCAATTCCAGGGCGGATGCTCTCTTGGAAGAGCACAACCAGCAGCAAAGGAGCTGTCGAAAGCCCGCCCATTTCCACCGCCACTGGGCGATGGCTTATTTTCCTCTGGTGTTGGTGAAGCTGGCCATCCTACAGCAAGTGGTGGCCCCAGTGTCAACGACCTTGGTATTCCTGTAGTAAAATAATTGGACAGTGCCACATTGGAAAACATCTGATAGTGACGGCGCTGCTTTTTGGGGTGAGCCAATCTACCATCAATCAGTCCCTAAAGCGAATCCCATGTATGGATACCATCAAGATCCCTCGTTAAAAATATGTTACCAGGCGCCAATGCACCAATGCTGGCTGTTGTTCCTCACGACGATGCCCTGCCCAGTGCGTCCCCAGGTAACTTTTATGAGATCACCTCCTCGGCTGTGGTGGCCATGTTCAATTACATAATTAAACACTTGCTGCCTGCTCAGGTATCTCGGATTGAGAATGCCATTGCGGTTCAGAATGGCTCAGCCTTACCGGGCAGATGTGGGTCCATTCTCGGCCGCCTCGGATGCGTTCCCCAGCAGCTCAACAACGACGGCCAATGTTCACTCAACACCTCAACACCAAAAAAGAAATGGACCAAGGAACCCAGGACTCCAGCCTGAGTCTTCGCCACTAGAAAGCAACACAATAGCATTGCTACGAGATAAGCGCTGAGTTTTACGCCTGTTCAAAGACAATCCGTTCATGCACATCGTGCTAATTCGTTGATGGTCAAAAAATTGCAAAATTTATTATGGTAGTTTTCATGTCAAAACGCCGTAAAACCCCACGCCCAAACTCCAGATTGATGACCCGGAAAAACGTTCTCCCGCTCTATCACCGGACCCACTTATTTCTTCTTCTTCTTTGCAGCCTTCTTGCCCTCCAAAATTCGGAATGCTAAATCTGCGGCTTTCAGCCGCGCCGACCAGGATCTAGGGGCCTACATTCGCAACAATGTTAGCTTTCTGTCTTTCACAAAGTTGCGAGGGTATTGGGAAATGAAAATTGTAAGTTCAAGTGTAAGGTGTGAACGTCCGTTCTGGAGAGCTCCTGAACGTGATCAGACAGCACCCATATGTACCGACTCTTGCGAGTGTGAGAAACAATGTGCGTCGGGGTAGTGCAGGAAGGTAGTCGCCAGTACAACAACGAAGCTCGGCCGCAATTTCTCCGTCCTTCACAGTTGGAGTCTTCCCAGACCTGCAGTCGTGCCATGCCAGCAAGTGCCATACACGTGTCTTCCAATGTCGCAAGA
This sequence comes from Fusarium fracticaudum, assembly GCA_003353625.1. Lineage (NCBI taxonomy): Eukaryota > Fungi > Ascomycota > Sordariomycetes > Hypocreales > Nectriaceae > Fusarium > Fusarium fracticaudum. Next base: position 579,976 of record PDNT01000008.1, read on the forward strand.
CTTGAGGGCTGTATTGCACCCTGCCAACATCGGGAAACTACGCATAAATGGCCACTATTTGCCTGACATTGCTCTTGCAAATGAACATCAATGACAAGAGTAACGACTCGACGGAAAGAGGGGGAGGTTTGGGGGCCGTGTTGGGGCTTTGCATGGCAGTGAAATGCGAGTGTGAATGGTTGGCAAATTGGTAGGTACGTGATGGAGCAAGACGGGGTTGGAGTGTTGTTGCGTGTTCGTGGGCGAAACGGTTGAAAAGGCCAGAACGACTTACAAAGTGGTTGATGAGGTCTAACAGTCATCAGCACAACAGTCAGGAGAAAAAGCATGAGGGTGCACTTACCAGGCACCTTCGCGAAAAGGGAGGGGGCCGAAACCCCCAAACCCAACTTCTTCCCTTTCTTCTTCTTCTTCTCCTTCTCCTTCTCCTCTTCTTCTTCCTCTTCCTTCTTCTTTCGCTTTTCTACCCAATTGTGTCAGTCATTCCCTTCCTTGCTGCAAGGATCAATTGTCATGGAAGGAGTATACTGACTGCTGAGAGAGGGGGAGGAGGCGGCGGCGGTAGGTGTGATTTTTTGTGCTAGCCAACTTGTTAGCCAACAACCAAGAACAATTAACTTGGTGATTAATAACGTACGGTCAAAGCCAGCCCAATCCAGGGCGGCGGGAGCGTAGTCATGGGCGTAAAGCCCGAGGCCATTCTCTACGGGCACCAAAGACTCCATCGTTGTCGATTCCACGAGGGAGGCAGACAGACACTTCGCGACTGTCTACCTTGTTCTATGAGTATACATGCCATTTTGGTTGTCTTGAAGGGCCAGGCGCTCCTTCCCTAATTTTCATGGATTGGGAAAGAGAGGAATTTAGGAAGTTGCGCTGGTCTGGGAAGACACGACAGGCAACAACTCTGCACATAATTGACGAAAAGTGGTGCAAATACGTGGATCTAAATGTTCAATAGCAGTCTAATTAAACCAATTTTATTTGCGTCGCAATTCCCATTGCTGCCGTATCCAGAAGCTCAACAAATACATGTCATGATCTGGTGGGAGCATATCGTGAAGTTCATTGTCTGGATGCGGCGAAAGGTCAGCCAATCATTTCCGGCAACCTGAGGGCTGACCAAATGCCGGACGACACAGCATCAATTGAGCCACGCGCTTGGCACTGTAATATGCCTTCTGGTTCAGATTCAGTCAGACAGAAAGCAGATAATTTTGGGGTTGGTAATATGCATAATTTCATCCCGATTAAAGGGCGCATTTGCCCGTTTAGTGCATCAGCGGAACGTGAATTGCACCCCTGCTGGAGATCATAAATTTTGAAACTCAACGCTCTTTCTCAGTGCAACTGACGGCGCTAATGTCAGAATGGCTACTGAACCAGGCGCCTGAATCCCCAGAGCTCGCTCGTTCGTGAAAGAACCCAATGGAGTAAATTTGAGCGATGCAAGCACCATTCCTCTGGGCTCTTCTATTGTTTCAATGAACCTTGGAGCTTGCGAATTGTGCAATGAAGCTCGATCCTTAACGAGAAAGCCAACGTAAGGCGATTGAGGATCCATGATGTCTGCCTTCTTACGAACAGCCGTGTTTAATTGAACTCAGTGCTGCCGTTCATACAATGGCATCATCAGTCCAACAAATTTCCACCAGGCCATCAAATATATTCTTACAAGTACAAGTTTTTAATTCTTTTCGTTGAGTTGCTTCCGGTTGCCACTGTTGATCAAGCGGCAACTTTCCGAGCCAATACAGTCGGTCCGCTGTACATAGGTAGCTCACCAGGCTGATCAGCTTGATCCATGAAACCAGTCCACTTAAAGCAATTGGAGGTTTCATCACGGTCCAGGAGATGTTTATGAAATGATTCTAATTGACTATTGTAATCTGTGATAAATAAATCGATCTTCAGTAGGTAGGGAAAAACCTCATAAGGATACAAAACCCTCCTACTACATGTCCAAGGAAAATGAAATGCAATCAGCCAAAACAAAATACTTTCAAGATAGCCATCCCTTTTTTTTGTTTTTTTTTTCTTTTAACGTTTTTTTCCCCTTCATTTTCCTTTTTCCCCTCCTCAAGCAAGCAAAGTTCAAAAACAAGAAGATAACAAGAACAACATGCAAATCGAACCAATAATGACAAAGCAGACACAGGCATGCTGAGACATCTCCTGGAAACGCCTAGTCGGCTTCCACTGCAACTGAGTCATCCTCAGCAGGAGCAGAATCGTCGTCTTCGATTTGCTCAAGAAACTGGATGGCGTTCGCTGGCTCCGGGATGGTTTGTTGCCGGAATGGGAGTCGACCGTGGTATGTGAGTTCATAGTACTGGTCTTGCTTGTGATCAATACCAGCGGTGAACGTGCAGTAGCGACCCAGGGCGGCGCTGAATTTACATTGCACCAAGTTTCGGCCCTCCTTGGTGGTAATGACATGGTGTTCGCATTTTTTAGCGATCTGGAACGTCCCGGTGTCGTTCAGGTTCATGAATCCAATCTACAGGGAGAAAAGAGTTAGCATGTGCTTTTTGCAATAGAGGCTCGTGCGTTACTGACGTGACAGAGATCGCATTTGTAGCGGGAATTTCTAGACTGTTCTGTCCATAGGAGCTCGGGGCCAGGAAAGTATCCGATGTGCACGTCGTGACCGAAGGTAGCCTCAATCAGGTCAGCTGTTTCATCAAGGGTTCGTAGCTTAGGCAGTGAAACGTTGATTTGCTCAGGGTCGGAAAGAATTATCTGCTGTTTCACGAACTGAAAGTCATAGTGCCGAACACGTCCATTGTAAGGTATGAAAACCCTTTTGGCAAGCATGTGTCCCTGCGGCTTCCATTTCCATTGCAGCAGGGTAGCCAAAACCTTCATACAATGAACCCAGTTGACTTCAAAGCAGTTGATGGACGGAGCACTGTCGCCGTAGTCAACTTTCTTGAGAGCCGTAATACCAGTTGTGAAGGCGATGTATTGAGCAGAGCGAAGGTAGCGCGCTCTCCACGAACCATTGTCATCTAAGAACTCGATACGAATACCTAAACGCATTGCTTGAGTCCAGGAATCGAATGGCCCAATCGAAGGTATCTCCACGTATGGGTAGGGGTGTTTGGTGTCGGAGTCAGCCATGATCTCAATGACAACGTTGACAATGGAACCAGGCCGAGCAGAGGGGAATAAGTCTTGGCTCAAGGGGAGCTTGAAGGCTCGAGGTACGGTCGCTGCCTCCTTGTTCCGCTTACCAATGAAAACAATTATCTGGCGGTCCTTTTGCACTCTTTTCGGATGCGTTCGAAATTGGTACATATGTGCTTGTCGCTTCTCCCCGAGTGTCGTAGTGCGAACCCAAAGGTTCGCATCGACGAAAGACCGTTCGAGGATCGGGACAGCCCAGTTGCAACCAATGAATGGTTCTTTGACAGAGAACTTTTTCAATGTAGGGCGGGAGTTCTTGACCCTTTGGCCAACATCCAAGATGCGTTTAGCCAAGGGCGCCGACCAAGTCTTATGAAAGGCTTCCCTTTCGTTAGCAATGCCCATGTCGTTAGCGTCGTTGTTGTCGGGCATTCTGTTGTATGTGTCAATTGACAGCATGTACGGGTTGAAGCATTCGAAAAGGACAATGAGAGCCAACTCGGCCCATGACCAGAGGACTGAGTGGTCTTTTGATCCTCGTTGGATGAATGTGATCGGGTACATTCGAACGCTTCCGCCCTTCTTCAAGATCTTGCGTCCGATCTTGTGGTGAACCACGACATTGGAGTTACCCGACATAAGACTGACCATGTGCTGGCCAAATCGCTTAGGAGGGTCGACTGACTGACCACAGTAAACAGCATATTCGGAACCCTCCTTTGTTTTGACATAGTAAACTATGACATAGAAAAAGGATCCAGTAGACTTGGCAAAACGGGGGGGGTTCTTTTGTCGGTCCTGTCGTACATAGTCGATCTTTTCCGCGCTCCAGATCTCCTCAAAGGTAGGTAATCCCTTCTCAAAGGCATCAAGAGTTTTGCAATATGTCATTCCTAAAGTATGTAAATGTTAGTCTAAGTCAATAAAACTTAGGAAATCGTGGGTCTTTGGGAGGTCTTTGGGAAGACTTTAGGAAGATTTGAGAAGACTGGGAACATTTCGGAAGACTTAGGAAGAGTTTAGGAAAGCTTAGGTCTCATACCGTCTAAGAACTCCTTCACAAGAGTCGCACGTTTGGATTCGTTAGCTATCATATCCGTGAGTCGCTCAGGGATGCCAAGCTCCGCCATGGCATCAATATTCTCTTTGGAAGCCAGGGATCCGTAGAGACTCTCAAGCCATTGTCTGAAAGGAGTTGAAGAGTGTGTTCCTGAGATGCGAATGGTGGGGTGACCCAAGACAAGCTCAGAAACGATCTTCTTGTTTGGCGTATACGCGGCACCAAGTCTGATGTGACTTTTCGGAACCATACACTTTCCTGAGGCCTCGATAGTATCAGGAACAGCTCTCAGGCCATGAGCTGTGTAATGAAGTAGTTGTACCCAAATGAAGGGTTTCAATACCTTGCTACCAGGGGAGGCAGGGGTCTCAAAGTTAACGTCGATGTTGGGGATGTATCCAACAAGGCCCTCACGAACCGGATAGAGTCCTTTCACCTCACCTTGACTCTCCCGTGTAATCTTCTGGGCCTCCCCGAGGCTCAGAGGACGCATGACCTCGAAGGTCATAAGCTGGACGCCTGCGGCCATGATGACCACAGGCTGGGACGGTTTTGGTTGAAAATGGATTCAAGATGGATGAATTTATGTTATGGAGTTAAGAAGAAAAGTGAGAAAGTAGTTATTGCTCAAGTGTCTGATGAACTACGATGAGATGTGAGTTGGAGTCGGAACATGGAAAGAATTTATACTGGACACAGCTACGTTTGTTTTGATCATTGACCAAGCATCTAGACAGTGATTCACTGCAGTCTATACAATCAGAGGATATTTGCTTTACATTAACGAGAAATCTGCCTTCCTGAACTAGATATGCCATTGCTTGAGACTTGCGGATGTTCGCTTACTGCTACAGTTTAGAAAACCTATTGGATCATGCTCAAGCATAACGTAACTAAAAAAGATCATTTGATGCAAATATTTAAGCGATCTCGCATGATGAAACCTCTTAAGCGCACTTGGCATGGGCAAGCAAGAGAGATCAGGATGACGGCAACTGTACAAATTGAGGACAAGGAAAGAAGTCACACATATGATGCGAATGGTAAATGACAACCTGTGAGCATACGGCATTGCAGTTCCGTTTGCAGGAATCAGTTCGCACGCGGGTCACTTTGGTTGGAGGAGGTCAAGCGAAAGAGACGGCTATAGCTCCGTAAAACTCCATAATAAAGATAGCAAGCTTAACTAGACTCTAAAGACTATGTTACGTCGCTTGTGCGTTTGGCCGAATCGGCGTCTCTTTAGCTGCGGAGATGCTTCCTGACACCTCTTCCGGGACAAGGAGTGATCCGTCGAACGGTTTTCTTCTTTCACTGAACATCGCAGGTAGTCCGTGGTCACGGGCGGAGAATTAGTCGGCAGGAAACGAACGATTGGAGGAAACTGCTTGCAATTATTAGTCCAATGTTGTACACCGGCCCGCAATTAAGGTATAAGCAGCCGCGTGGTTACAATGCTGACGGGTAGATCAGTAGAGAAATTACGCGACTTTGTATTACATGTTTCCCTGCGAAACGTCAATTCCCAAGGGGACACAGCCAAAAACTTTGTGTTGAGGCTCTAGAGTCTGTCCAAGCACTTTAGTGCGGAGATTGATATAGTTTCACAAGTAAGAGTAAGCAAAACTTGTAGTTTGATAAACGGCCGGCATCTTTACACTTGAGTAAACGCGAAAGGGCGATTTGGAGTTTGGGCTGCACGGCGAGGCGAGATTGCAGATAGACAACGGTATGCTCTTGTCGTATGGTTTGTTGTAGCATTTACCGACTTTCCATGCATTTGATCGGGGCTCCAGCAGCAACACGGTTGCTTATACAAATGTAGACTTAGTGTATCACAATTGCTAATACGTGGTGATTGTGTGGTGGCGATGACGGCTTCGGAGTATCTGCCTGCCAAGATACCAGAGTTGCTTTGCAGAGCCTGGTGCATCTGGGGCCACGTCCGCCAATTCCAAAGCAAAGAACCCGACAAAAGAGCATCGAGGTTCGTGGAAAGCACAGTTGCAGGAAGCAATATTAGCAAACGCGACGTGGTGGGAGATGAACAAGCGTAAGGAGGATTTCGGCAAAACGGAGTCTCGGAGTCGGTGTGGGGCCGGTGTGGGGCCGTTGTTGAAACCTCCCTGCTCTGTTTCTGTTGGCGAATTCCCTACCAGCGTGCTGCAGAATCTATGGAGAACTTGTAGACAGGGAATTACTCAATTCAGTAGACCGAGCCATTGATTTGAGCCAAGAGGGTGCAGTGGCTTGAATGATGATAGGCAGAGGCCCATCCGTAGGACAACGTCGTTCAAAAATCACTCATATTCTTAATTCTCAACGGAAAAATGTATTAAGAGCTCCGGGGTGCTGGCGCAATGGTAGCGCGTTGCTTTCCGGTGGCAAAGGTTCCAGGTTCGAGTCCTGGGCATCTCGTGATTGTGTTTTTTTGATGGTTGTCTCTGGTAACTCGTGAGAGACCGGAGGCATCAGGGGCGGTAGAGGGACATTGCGAAAAAGGGCCCTCAGGCTCTTTCTTTTTGACACTGTACAATTAAGTAGTATCCAAGAAGCAGAAGCATTCCCTTTCTAACTATGTTATTGTGTGCTTTATGTTTAGCGGCAGTCTCCTGTGATGGCGTGGGGAGGGCCGAATTCCATGTCTCAGCTTAGTCCACTATTGTCTGTGTTTTGCAGTGAGGGGTCACAAAGGCAAAGCCAAGTATCTAGCCGTATTCGGATTACCTCCCGGCTTGACGGACATATCCCCAGAACGAAGCCTGTGAGCCAGCCTCGCTAGTCTACATCTTGAGTTGTGAAGGGATCCATTGAAACCTCCGGTTACGTAGAAACAGCAGCAATTTATGCCTTTAGCTCAAAATTACAGATGATCCCATCCAGTGTCTCGACGGCAAGCGCATTAGATATAAGCTAATACACACGAGTCGCGTTGACTCTGTGACAGATGCTCTGACTCGAATTGGCTTTGAGACCTTCTGTCCTGTAACTTATGATTTAATTCCAGCGCGTTGCTTTCCGGTGGCAAAGGTTCCAGGTTCGAGTCCTGGGTACATCGTTGCGAGTTCTTTTTGGTGGTGTGAAGCCTTTCGGCCAAGATCCCGGCATCACGACCGGCCGGGTGCCGAACCAGCTCGGTTTTAGGACCTGCAATGGTCTCTTCCCTTTTTGTAATAGACAGACACAGTAATAATAGAGAGCATTCTCTTTTATTAAACGATTCAAAGTCGTTCTGCGTTGAGCTGACATCGAATGTGGAGATGCAAGTGAGACAGATCCATGTGGGGAAGATCGCCGTGGTGTTGACGCCCCAAACCACTTACGGACATGCGATAGACATGCCCGATGTCACTTAATTACCATCCATCAGTTTGAACTGAATTGACTGACTGTTATCTAAATGATCTAGATTTCCTCAATCGCATGTGAGCGAGGGTGAATGTGATATGGGAACAGGTTCTGCGAGAGCCACCCTCCAACACCATGCCTCCATCTCATCCTGGAGGACTCCACATCGAGCTGTGTTACATCTTCACGATGTAATTGTCCTAAAGCTTCGTACAAGTTTAGGATGCCCAGCCTAAGCTTAGACTCAACTCATCAATAGACCACATCGAAGGAGAAAACAGAGTGAGACTTTTACAGATTTATTCCTCAATCGCTCATGTGCGTATGTGCTACAGCAGTCCTCTTATCTATATGGGTATCAATTACCATCCCAGCACTCAATCCCTTGTTAATCCTCTCAAGCATACTCCTCAAGACCATACTCAGCATCCATCTCCGGATCATCCTCATCATACCCGCCCCCAAACTCATCACCTCCACCACCAAACTCATCACCATCGCCATAGTTCTGCGTCTCATCGTACTCTTCCTCCTCAAACTCTTCTTCCTCCTGTGGCGCTTCGGGTTCGTCGCCAGCAACACTCTCGTCTGGAGCTTCGCTCGCACCATCACCGCCTTTTGTGCTTCCTGCGACACTGGTCTTGCGACTTGTAGCTTCTGACCCGGGACCTCCGAGGTTGGGCATGTCGAAAATGTTGCGGATGGCGTCGTAATTAATCCTCTTGGACCAGGCGCGATCTTTGGCAACGTTGACGGCTGCCTCGGCGGCTGAGCTGGCGGGACTGGTCTGACCTTCACCCATTCTAGCTCGCTTACGTCGCTTTCGTGTTTGCTTTGGTCGTTCTGCCTCCACTTTCTTGCGGAACACCTTCTCTTGGTGTTTTCGAAGCCATTCCTTGTTCTGGTTCACCCAAATCATTTCCTTGATCTGAGCCTCCTCGGGCGACAGCAAACAATTGTTCACCTCGGGGTCGTCGGCGAACTCATCCTCTGTGACGTCCGCCGACATGGAAACTTCTTTCTGGGGCCGCTGTTGTAGGGCCCAGACGGTGTGAATGCGCGCTCGTTGCTCGGCAGTTGTATAGGCCATGGCGTGCTCATATGTTAAGGGGTCATTGAAGATTTCCTCAATCACGCCCTCTAGCTCTTGCTCATCCTGCTCCCATTCCTCATTGATGGGCAATTGTGGTTTGCTGCCTTTCCTTTGGCTTGTCTCTTGTGTCCCGTTCTCCGCAAGCTCCTCGTCCATCGCATCTCCAAACTCTTGCACCAGGCCATCCAGGGTCTGGACATTCGTGTCTTCAGCCTCGGCTTCTTCATCCTCTGCGTTCTCATTCAGCCTGTTGACGAGTGATGGGTCTTTGGCGATCTTGGATGGTATAGGCGGGATGATAAATCCATCATCGTCACGGCGATACTCAACAACAGGCGCCCTCGAAAGATCAGCGCCTCCCTCTATTAACCGCGGATCAATCTTGTCGGCCAGATTGTCATCTTCCTCCTCATTTTCATCACCATCGACATCTGTCGGCCGCTTTCGCTTCTTATTCTTCGCCGCCAATTGCTTCTTGTATTCGGCTGACTGCCTGTAAAAGGAAGGCGGGTCGTGAGAGCTCTCCAGGAAATCCTGCTTCAAGAAATCCTCAACCGACATGCGACTAGACTCGGTGACCTTGAACTCTTGTAGACGGTTCTGAATCGTGTGATTGGTGACTTTGACGATGTAGACAACCTCTCGCACAGTTCGTCGAAAGTTGTGCATTCGTGCTGCCATGAGCAGGCAAGCTCCACAGATGCCTGATGGTCGACGACCCATGACCATCCAATCTCGACTCATTCGCTTGACCAGACGAACAGCGTCCTCAGCAACCTTGGCCGTGTCTTGGTGAAACTCCATCTTTGTCGCAAATCGCCAGATAAGATCCTCCGGATACACTGGAATAAGACCGTCGTTGCCAATTGGCACCACCTCGTTGAGCTTCTTGAAGATGCGACCCAGCTTGAAAACGTTGAGTTGCACCAAGTCCGCCAGGTCAATAAGCATAACCTTGCACGGTGGCTCTGCTCGACAGGCCGCATACAGGCAGACAGCCGCGACGCTGGCCAATGTACGACCTTGGATGAAGTTTGCGCTTGACGCCAGCTTAAAGACTTGCGTTCCTGCAGTGACAAGACTGTCGCTGACGTTAAGCTGCTGCGCATAACCCTGCATCAACCCTTTTGCTTCCCTGATGCTCTTCTCTCGATCCTCGGATCCTCCAACTCTTCGGAAAGCAGGACCCATGCTTCGCACGCCAGCTTGATCAGCACCAATGTAGGAACCATGAACAACAGCAGCACCCGAAGACGATTCTCCAAAGGTGACTTCTGCCACGATGTTACTATCGTCAGAGATACGACCGCAAGTCTGACATGTCCCATCGACGACATTGGGTTTTGGACAGGCTTTGTTCGGACATTGTGGACGATTCGGTTTCGCTAATGAAGCATTTCGATTTACAGCAGCAACTCGCAGGCTATTTGAATGGGCAGCTGCATTGGCGGCTCGTCGTTCTTCTCGCTCTCGCATGGCTCGGACGGGGTTGGGTTTTCCGAATCGTGGTTTGGCAGCCGGGCGCCCAGTAGGCCCCGACTTTGGTGGTGTAAGAAACGACGACATTGTCAAGATATTCGCAGGATCGTATAATTTAGTTGAAATAAATTGAATGTCGTTTCGCTATTGATCTTCCTTCTCTCCCCCAGGCCGACAAACGGCCAGATCACTGAGGCTATAAGCACTCCAGTGCCGCGATGTCGAAAGCGTCTGCTTGCGATAGCTCTTACAGAAAAAAAGATTATCGCGATAAGGGGAGGCGGAAAAAGTAGAGGGATGGACGAGGTGAGATACTGGTGAAGAGAAATCGCGAGTTTTGGTGCCGGCGGGGTTTTTTGGATGGGAGAAATGAGTGTCTATGGTCGAGTGGGGAAGAGTTTTCACTCGCGTGAGCAAGCCCCTGCAATTCGACTGAGTCAGAGGGCCAAGGCAGTGACGGTTCGAACACCAGTGCGTGATGTTTTTGGAATAGTCTTGACACTGCGTAGATGATAGTGAGCAGAATCTTTGATGGTAGTTATTATCGATTTGGAGTCGTCTGCCTTTGTTGATGATCCTTTTTCCGATGAGGAGAAACGAAGAGGAGATTGACTGTTGCAGGTCAGTTTGTGCGAGCAATCTTGTTGAAGCGGTTGGTGACGAGAAAGCCGAAGTTTATCCCCACAAACTCAAAGTCAGCTATCTGTACAGGGTAGACGCAGTGCAATTCATGGAGTCGATTTAATGATCTCTGACTATAAGTAATCTCTTTTGTGTTACTATAAGACAGTCCTGAATATACTGCATTTAAATGTTTAACTACTTACATACTCTCAGTTATTCTGGCCATAAATGTCCTCTTCCAAATAAGGTATCTCGGCATTCCGCTCATCTCCACCCATCGACACTTTATCCGTATCAAGCTCCCGCCTTACATGCATTACCCTTTCAAGCCAGAACCTTTCCAGAATTAACCGTAAAAGTGACAACCGGTTACTAATTCCTCCGTTCTACCAACGAGACCCTCGTCTCAAGACCACATCAAAGGCGGAGTTTCCGCTGCGTTTTGCTCAGCTTAACCGATTACGTCAGGTCTGCCCCGCGATTTCTGGTCAAAGGTATCGTTCAGAGGCTCTATAAATACATCGACGTGTCCCTAGACAATAACTTTGTCAAGATCCTAGAATTACTTTATATTGCTTTTTGTTCAAAGTAAATTTAGCTACAATGGAAACTCCCTTCAAGTGGTCGGCACCGCCTGGTAGTGATATCTGGAAACAGCCTCCTTCTACTGACGTCTTCACTGGTGAGTCCATCTCAACCCCTCACTCTCAAACACGCCCTCTCAGTCACCCATCACGACTAGCCTCACTCACTAACTTCCCCAGCGCCCTTCACCACGCACTCTAAAAACCCTCTTAAGAAGTTCATCTCCGCAACTCTGACCTTCCGCACAAAATACATCCATCAGTATGACCAGGCCTGTCTTCTCCTGGTCTTCACAAACCCCAACTCCCCCACGCCCCGCAAGTGGATCAAGACCGGCATCGAGCTATACAATGATCACCCGCGCTACTCAACCGTGACATGCGATCAATGGGCAGATTGGAGCGTTGAGAAGGTCGGGCCTGAGAATGAAGCTGGCGTGAGGAATGGTGACAAGTGCGTTACTGTAAAAGTGCAGAAGGTGAAGGATGCGCTGGGGCTTTGTATGTGGACGTACAGGGTTGATGAGGATGGTGACAAGACGCCGTTGAGGCAGACAAACTGGGTTTATGGTGATAATGGTGGTGAGGGCTGGGATCTAGAGATCGCTGCTGCTGTCGCGAGACCCGACCCCAAGAAAGAGATTAAGGAGGACCTCGAGGTTACGTTTGAGAAGTTTGAGGTCGAGTGGGATGAAACCGCCTAACAACAAACCACATGATCCTTTAAGCAATACATCACAGACATCACATGCATAGGAACATCAATTGAGGTGGCCGAATTTCTCATTACCTCTACCCTGACGGTGCTTGCGCCAGGGAGGATCGTTCAACGATCCCAAGTTGTTAATAATCATCAAGATCGTAACTTCATTCTCATCGGCGTCTCGCCGGTCCCAAGCAAAACCCATGCAGAAAGGATCTCCATTTCCATCTCCTCCAGTAAACAAAACAGGAAAGCAGTAACAAAAGGACAGGTTCGAGGTATCAGTCTGTAGATGCGAACCAAAAGCAAAAGAGGGCCGACCCGGTACTAAAAGAGGCGAGGCACACACGCAGTGTGTGAGGGCTAAGATGTTATTAAAGCCTCTCGTTCTCAAGGCCGCCCCCTGTTGTGCAAAATCCGAGTAGGAGATGTTTGTATCCGTTTCGCGTTCTAAGCATGTTCAAAAGAGAAAAACTCCTGCCATGAAACGTGAAAGCAAAAAGACAGCAACAAAACCAGAAGAGATCCTTGTTTTTTCGGTGAAAAATTTCCAAGATGATACAAATGCAAGCTTTTAGCCGATCTCGGGGCATTTGCTCGCGGGTGTAGAAAAGCAGTCAAGCATTCCACTTCCCAAAATGTTCCCCCAAACTCTGATGTTGAACCAAAGACAACCCGGTCTTTTTTTTTTTGGTGGATAACAAAACGCCAGAGTAGAGTTGGGAAGAAATGTCCCAGTGTCCGTGTGTAAATGGGTATCAAAGCAGACTTGAAATAACAAGGCAGAAACAGAAACTCGCGATAAGTAAACTCACAATAAATGAGCAGAGGATGTGAAGGACGTCGTGTGCGCGTCTGATTAGATCCTCTCAGCTCGTGTATCATCAAAATTCGGTCGGCCAACCTCGCAGAAGGGGAGTAATGTAATAAAACAAGGCTCCTTAGGACTTCAATCTGATGACGGAGCATGAAAAGCAACCAAACGCCGACTTCCAACTGTTCCTGTAAGCATCACTTTTTTTTGTAGGTTTTTCTTTTTTCGCGGATTTGGCGGTATTCCATTTCGCGCTTGTCCTCCAGCTATGATCAAACACACGGAGCATCCGGAGGCCTGAGTAGTGTGTGTTTGGGTTATCTCGAATCACTCAGACAGTCTTTGGCGTGCGAGCATTGCTCACGTCAATGACGTCGTCGAGGTGATTGCACATGGCTACAAACAGGTCGAAGAAGAGCTTGCTGCCGCCCGCCTCCATCTCGGCCTGCATGGTCCCGCTGCGCTTAAAGGTCTTGCGGCAGCGGATGATCAGGGCGAGGTAATGAGCGCGCAGACGGCTGTCTGAGTCGGGTGTGTGAGCGTAGGCGTACTGAGCTGACCTTATAATGGTCCCGACATCGATGCCGGATTGCAGTCCCTGCTTGCGCAGGGCCAGACGCTTGAGCTCCTCGAGGCCGTACTTGTCCGCGGCGCAGTAGACGACTGTGTCGCGGAGGATGGCCATGTCAAGACTCGACAGGTAGATGGTGGCTTCAGACGCAGCGCCTGCGCGGCCACCTCCAGTTTCGGGGTTGGGTGATGTGTGAGGTGTACGGCCTTGGTCCTCGAGCTCCCAAGAGTTGCGCTGCTTGTTGTGGAGCAGACGTGGGTAGTAGTCACCCTTGTAGAGATATTCGAGGACGGCGGAGAACACCTCGGGTTCTTCGTCGGGGATGGAAATCCTCTTGCTCTGTGCCTCGAAGCAACTTCCGCGCAAGGCGGCCTCAAAGAAAGGCGACTGGCGGAGTACATCCTCATGTGCTGCAAAGAGCCGGCCATCCTGACCAACAGTCAGAGTGACGATGGGCGAGGGAGAAGGCGCGGCGGGTGCTGGAGCAGGCTTCTGGGGAATCGCGCTGTGCTCGTTGAGCGATCTTTGCAGCTTCGACATTTTCGTGTGATCCCGCTGGGAGCCCGATCTCTTGAGTCTCGCAGTCTTGTCGACGCGGTTGGGGTCTTGCGACCTAAACGAGCGTTTGAACATGGCTACGGTAGTTATGGGAGGAAATCGGTAAATAAAGAACGGACTCGTAACGGGAATTTCGACTCGCACAGGATATGTATGGCAGGGAGAATAACGACTCCCAACTTTGTGTATCGATCGATCGGCTTGGCTAGAGAGTGACGAAAAGAGCGAAGAGATAGAGAGCAAAAGGGAAGAAGAAAAGAGCGACGCACAACAGAAAAGATTGACAAATGGGCCCGGGCGGAGAAATATGTCCTTCAAGACAAGACGATATTCTCTTGGTGATCTTTGCGACCCTTTTTTTGGTTGTGTGTGGGGGGGAGGAAGAGAGAAGAAAGTCGGGGGTATGGGGGGATAGGCCTGTATTTATACCGATGGTGTCTCACGCCGCGGGGTTCAAGTTCAAGGATGAGCATGAGGCAGCCAGCGACTCTAGTCTCTACTACTAACATAACTTATAGCCTCTGCAATGCAACCCGACCTTCGTTGTTGGGTTCTTTTGACGGGCAGAATTAATAATCTGATTTCAAAGCCTTTGTGATATTGAAGCCCGAGTCCATCTTGCATTGATCTCGTTGTCGAGGCTGCAATGTCAGGCTCAAGTATGAGTCTCTGCCAACACTCACTTCACCTTCATCTCAGCCAAAGACCCCTGCAGCTTGTAAATGCTCAAAATGTCAATGCCCAACTCGACTCACCGTCATCTTTGTCCTTCCCCGGCTTTTCTTCCTAGTCGTTATTTTGCACCGCCGCGATTAAACAAGGCTCGTTTCGTGTCAACGCCAATCAATTCATCCGTGTTATCGCCACTCCAACCTCTCGATGTGACCGTGCAATGTCACTCGTGGTCCTGGTGGTGCCTCACCAACTCATCCCTCCGGTACCCAATCGACGGTCTGTGTGAAGACGCTACCGAGCCCTGCCATGTGTGCCAGTAGATCTTTGCCTGTGATTGGTGAAAGTCCTACAACGGGGCTGGTTGATTTGCATCCAAGGTGGTGTCGCCAAGTCCTTGTCGCACGTAGCTTCACGACGCCGCAATGTTACAGGTGCATCTTGCACGCTTCACAACCAAGACATCTATCTATAAACCCGACTGTCCGTTATAGGCATTGCGCCGTGACTTTCAACTTGAATGAGTCAACTCATGGGAATTACTTCGGCAAAACATTGTCACAGGCCGTTGCCCAACGTTTTACGTTGGTCTCGTTGCTGCGAAGTCAAGTCAATTTTAGGTTTGAGAGGTTAACCAGACGTCTCGAGTAACCCTACCCCAGTCAGGTGTATCAATCTATATCACATCAAGTCACTCAATCGGCAGACTTTCCCAATCCATCATTGACCGTCAAACAATTTCCAGCACCCATCACCATTCCCAATTCGCACCCCTTCATGAATCAAGGGCTGCTTGGGCAGCAGCGATTGCGCGAGCCTCAGAGTTCGATCGTGTGACGCTCTCCCGGGAAGCGATGAGACCCTGCATGAGGATGTACACTGTGGCAATCAGCATTTACACCTTTCATGTCAGAGGGACAACTCACTGATGGGCATCAAGAATACGAAGCCAATGGAGTAAAGAGTAATCGCTTCATCTGACCCAACTTCGTTCTTGTCAAGCCAGAAAAATGGGTAATAGTTGGTGACGAGGTGACCAAAGGCTGCCCAACCCAGGTAAGCTGTGGCGAAGAACATGATGCCGATGAGGTGGATTCCGACAGTCTGGTGATATGGTCAGTAAGCTGCTATCGCGACTGAACACCAACCTACCCATGGACGTCGAATGCTGTTGAGAACAAGGATCTCAAACACCATCACTGAAGAACCGAACGCGTACAAGGACAAGATGATGAAGGCACGGAACCATCCCTCGCCAAAGATGTCGGTGACTATTCATGGTCAGTTGACTAACGTGCGATAAGGAAAGTGCTTTTACATGGAGCAGCAGGCGTCTGTTCGGCATATGGAGCCCAGACGCGCGAAGCGGTACCGTTGGGAGGTTGAGGCTCGGGTTGAGGTTCCCCACTGGCATCATCACTGTCGTGCTCGCGTGTGATGAAGAAGTAGATGGTCGAATTGGCAAAAGCGAAAACAGCAGTGATGGTGTAGAAGAGCGTAAAGTAGAATTGCTTGCGGAGGTTACCCATGTGCTTGGGGAGAGACATTCTTCGGATGAGCCATCCTTCCAAGCCCCCCATATGTCGATCATGATGGTGGGGATAGTACAAGTGGGTGAATGTCCAAGACTAGAGAAGTCAGTAACAGCGGAGGCAATCCTCATGCGAAACTCACGAAGGTCTTGAGTTGGTACAGGAAGACAAGGAACAGACTGATGTTGGCAAAGTCAAAGACGATGCGCCAGTCAGAGAAGTCGCTTTGTTCGTGGATCTCGTAATTGAGGACGAAGATCACCACGGCTGTGACAAGAGACAAGACAATTCCACGCAAGATAACGAGTACATTCTGCGGAATGAATGACCAGGGGGAGTGAGATGCTCGAAGGAAGGCAGGCTATAAGTTCAGCGAATCAGTGGAAATGATCCAAAGCATCGTGGAGATGACTTACGTGGTCCTGCATCACATTGGGGCTGGGGAGGCCATCGGCGTTCTGGAGAAGAGGTGCCGAGTCCATCGCGAAGACTCAGCGGAAACGGAAAAGAAGGTGAAGAGGGTGCAGATCGATGATGAAAAAGATGCGGTGAGACAGATAATTGCAGTGAGGTGATGCTGGAGCGAGGAGCCGATGAAGCCAAGAAATGTAGGGGATCAGGCGTCGAAGAGGCGATGCTGAACGAGATGAAGAACGCGATGATGAAGCTGGGAAGAAGAGAGACGAGAGGGCGAAGTCATCGTGGTAGGTAAGTGTCGGCCAACAGCTGAAGAAAGAAGGTGCTGTGATGTTAGCTGAGAAGGCAGTCACAACTGGAAGGCGCACGAGAGACGGTGTTGGGAGGAAGGAGGCGAGAGTGAATAGTCCTCACATTTCGGGACCCTAAGCTTGTGAAGACTTCAGTATTATCAGCTGAATTAATCGGCTCGACTTATCGCAATGCTAATTCTATCGTACACTCATCAATAATACAGTCCATTTATTCCTGCTTGGGCGCAGCGCTCTCGTGCCCTTCTCGCTCCATACCCTGGCAGCCGGTAAGTCTTCCAGCAACCTCCTCGACCTTTCCATAACCCTTCTCGTGGTTCGGGTCGTTCTGTGCTCGAAGCTCGCCAGCCTTCTTCATATCGGCAAGACCTGCTGCCTTGTCCTGCTCACCAGAAGCCTTCCATGGTTGAGATCCGGTAATGGCGCCAATGGTAGCCTGGAAGGAGTGAGTGAGAGGCCCTGGAGGAATTGAGAAAGACTTACCTCAGCGGCTCCCTTGACGTATTGGGCGTGGCTGCCGATGAGACCGGGCTGCTGGTTGTTGTTGTCGGCCATTTTGAGTGTAGTGGTGTAAGTGCAGGTGCTTGGGCTGGTTGGTTCTGGTGAAGATCAAAATGCTTGAATCGGTAGATTTTGGAGATTATGAAGAAGAATGTAAACACAGAGAATAAGGCAAACTGACGGCCATTTTAAATACCAAGCTCCTTACTCGCCTACAACGCCTATGACATCGATCTCATGCTTTACATTCAGTCATGACATCACCTTCTTCCGAGCATGACACCCCGCGTTAGACCATTTATAGCGTCAAGGTCCCTGAAATTATGGGGACCAACGCGAACTAGCACCGCCACAACACACCAGCCTCAGAGTGCCACAGCTGTTCCAGACCGGGTGGCCCGTGCTCCTCGAGCTCCCATGAGCCAGATGTCCATTTCGCTCCAGCGCGAAAGTTGCATCGTGGAGTTGTCAAGCTCTACAACAACCTCCCCTCACCCCACGAAACCTATATACCACCCTTCACCATGCTGTCGGCTCTTGGAAACCCGCGGCAAGCTGCTGCGCAGCTCATGAACTTTGCGCTCATCCTCTCCACGGCCTTCATGGTGCGAACGTGTCTTGTTCGGCTCCCAGACGAAAGCTAACCTGTCGCAGATGTGGAAAGGCCTCTCCGTTATCAGCGACTCGCCGTCCCCGATCGTCGTAGTTCTATCTGGCTCCATGGAGCCCGCCTTCCAGCGAGGCGATCTACTCTTCCTCTGGAACCGAAACCTGCTACAGGAGACCGAGATTGGCGAGGTTGTCGTTTACAACGTCAAGGACAAGGACATTCCTATCGTGCACCGAGTTGTACGCAAGTTTGGAAAGGGGTATGTTTTTTGTGTAAGAGTTGTGGGCAATGGCTAATGATGTACAGTGATACCGCTCAGCTTCTCACCAAGGGAGACAACAACCTTTCGGACGATACCGAGCTCTACGCCAAGAACCAGGACTACCTCGTACGAAGCGACATTATCGGAAGCGTTGTGGGATACATGCCATTCGTCGGTTACGTGACGATTCTTCTATCGGAATATCCTTGGCTAAAGACAGTGATGTTGGGATTTATGGGTCTTATGGTGGTTCTACAACGAGAATAAATGGTGTATGCGACGGGAAGATCTTGGATATTATATATACAAACAAGCATTTGCATTGTCGCCGAAGTAGCGCCAAGAGACGATTCGATTGATACCCATTGCATCAATTTCACACAGCATATCGGTGATTTCCTGACAGAGACGAAGGATCTCAATGGGACGTTTTGGTGCCAAGCCGGCAGAAGCGAGGTAACAATGTTACAACATCCGTCGGCCGTCTTGTCCAGGCACTTGACCGAAGGCTAGGCATTAATTAGTGGGTGAGTAGGTACTCCGTATTGCTAGATATTTACAACCTGGTCTTTCGTTGGGTCCAGTTTGACTGACTCATTGAAAGGGACACGCTACAATAGCCCTATGGAATTGGCATTCAGGTTCGGCGATTTCCTCATGTTGTCCCCTGGTAGGTCTAATCTTAGCTGCAACTGCACCCATACCCAAAGCGGCTAACCATGAGATTCTTAACGGCCGCCGCCAAGGATGAAAGGAAAATTTCGCTTTGTTTCCTTCGTTAGTCGTTTTCGAAAGATGTTGGGTTCTATTCCCGACAATTCATGCTTTTGCTAGCATCATGATCTCGTTCTCAGTTATGGATGTTTCATATCCAAAGCAGCCTCAAATGAAGGACCTGAATAAAAAATGAGCCAATACCCAACGCAACAGTGACTTGAGCAGATTCTGCTCTGAAAACAGAAGAAGTGAGCCTTGGTAATTACTGTTTGGCTCTTGAATTCCCCATTCCACAGGGCACTCAAACAAATCGCCATTCCCGTAAACGACAAGCCCCTTAGATCATCATCCATGGATCGTCGCCTCCACTCATCGCGCTACTCCTTGTAGGAAGCCAATTGAACAAGGGACTAACACGGTTTTACTCCTTGCAAGGCCCAGGGGCTATGATCCAACGCCTCAATCTCGAATAATGAATGGCCTGGGGGTTTCACAGCTGGAAGCGAGCTAATCGTTCCTTTTTCTTTTTAAATACATAATAAAGTCTATCTTACCCGCCTTTTCACACAAGGCTCTTCTTTTTTTCGTTTTCGCTTCGTTTCCGGTCATTCATTCGTTCGTTCGTCCGTCGCTTTTTACACTCTTTATCGCTGTGCGCTACCTTTATTCCCGGGGCTCAAACGCGCCGCGTCCTTTCGTTCGTTCCATTTCATATTTTAAATCCGTCGTATTACGTACAATGGCGCCTGAATCTTCTACCCAAACGGATCCTGCACCAGCAGTTGCTCCCGCTGCTCCTCCCACTGCGCAATATGCCCCTCAGACGTACGCTCAGCAGCAACAGCAGCAACCTGGCTTCCAGCAAGACCCTCGCAGTTATGGGCCCCCTTACGCGCCGTACCCGCAGCAGCCTGCTCAGCAGCAATGGACGCCCCCTCGGGTCGCCGAGTCCAAGGCCTGGATGATCACCAAGCTCACACTCCACGGGATCGATATCGTATGCTGTATTGTTGGACTCGGTCTTACGGGCGCGCTCAGAAGTACTGAGACACTGGGTCTGGTCGCGCTCGGTGCTTGTCCACTTGTACGGCTCTCTAAACCTCCTTGTTTTGATGACATGTGCTGACACTCTCTAGTTCGTCGTAGCAATGATCTGGGATATCGCCGAATTGGCCACTCGTTTCGGTCGCAAATGGAAGGCCGGCATTCACCCTGGCGCCCACGTCGCCATCTCCCTCTTCATCTGGCTTGGTGCTGCTATCGTCGGCGGCCTCGAGAGCACTTTTAGCGCATACTATAACGAGTTCGATTACCTCGACGAAGACTGCGAATACAATTCTTCACAAGGACGTTACATTTGCACAAGCAGCGACAAAGTTGGCAGCAAACGCACACTCTTTATTGCACTGTCAGTGTTTACCTGCCTCGTCTGGCTCTGGCACTTCATCCTATTCGTCGGCGCGTGTATCGATACCCAGAAGCGAAACGCCGCAATGAGACGACCCGTTACAATGGTGTTCGGAGGACCGGCTTATTGGGGTCCCGGAGCGCAAGGTTTCCAGCAGGTGCCTCAGTATTACGGACCTCCTCAAGGGCAGAATATCCCCATGCAGAACTGGGCACCACCACAAATGGGAAATGGCAAGGAACCTATGGCAGCAACTCAGCCTGCAGCTGAGCGCTACGCTTGAGAAGCTGGAGGATACCATATCAAATCTGAGAATAATGGGAAGAATAATGTAAAACAGGTAAAATGATGTCAAGAGAAATAAAAAAGACAAAGACTCCTTTCCCTAAAGTATCCTGAAGTGTTCCATAACTCCCGTCCCGTAAGAGGACCGACCGAAGGCTGTCAAATCCTGTGCTTCCTAACAAGTTTGTCTGATTGCCTGGACCAGGACGTGATCAATTGGCCCCTGGAGCGAATCCTGGCGCGATGCCCAGGTTCATTTCTCCAATATCTCCCCCCTTGAAAACTTGAACACCTATTAATCATACATGATTAGTGTCTGTAGCGTAGAGTACCAAGTTTGCAGATCTCGGCGCGGAGGGCAGCTTGAAACCTGGACAGTGTAACTAAAGACAAGACTCACATTTCATGTTCAAGCCATCGATAGTCAAAACCAACTTGTAAGGGAACCTCCAGTACAAATATCTAGTACCACCAGAGGCCTGCGCTCCCTGACCCTCAAGCAGAAAATCCTGGTGTAGGTGTGTGACATCTGTACTGAAAACACCAATTTTCTGAGCATCTAAGATGAAATGTTAGTATTGGTTGATTGAGGCTGGCTGGCTGGCTGGCTCATGTCTCAAGGGCCATACCTTTATTATGCTCGTGGAGATAACTATGATGGTCTAGATAGGCCTCATCGGAAACCCATATCTCTTCTTGGCAAGTGAAGGGCCCTTTGTTGATTGTGCCATCGTCGTTCCAGAAAGGGAACGTGCAGTAACGCGGGGCCGGTATCTGGAACGATGGCGGGATAGCTTGACCCTGAGTGTATTTGTCAGTTACCAACTTTTCTGTCATCCAAGCAGTAAAGGCTTGCCTTCTTCGTAATCCATTGTATAGCTTCTACAAAGAGCTCCTGTGCGTTATCACAGCCCTGGATCGTTGGCTGACCCGCATGCATCGCATACAGAAAAGGCTCATCGCACCGGACCCCGTAGCTCGAGTTTGCGACTCTAGTGGGGCCGTAGAGCTTGTCCAAAGCTCTTAGAACACCCCCCGAAGAAACGGCATCGATTGCTGTGATCCTGTCTTCTTCATCAGTTTCTGATTATTGGGTAGGGGTTGGGTGCATCTGACCGTCCATACTCGTCGGCGAGATGCAGCTCAACATTGGAATTTTGAGCAGCGTTGAAGCTTGCCAGCGCCTCGCGGAGACAAGTTCGTAAGGGCTTTGATTCCCCAAAGCCGCCAGCCAAGACGACTTTCTAGTTCTTCTTAGTTAAGTATCTTCTAGCAAACATTGAAATCACTCACGCCGGTCTTCAGGCCAAGTTGTGTTGTTTCATGTAGCTGCTTCGTCATAAGCATAGACACCTCGTCACATACACGTCGGTAGATGTTGTTCAAGTGTTCACTATCACGATATTCAGATCAAACTCATACAACGGCTGGGCTGGTGACGAATTACTTACGCCTGAATTGTCAATCTATGAGGGCAAGGCTGTTGATTGTCTGTCGCCTGGTTCCGACTCCCGGGGTCGGACCGAAGCCCAAAGACCTCAAGCACCCGATCTTGGCTGTTTTGAGAGACAGCCCACCCGGTCTTGAGGTAATGCTCAAAGTCGTGGGCTGCCAACTTGCAGATGTGGCCTTTTAAAGTTGCGCCGTCCTTGTTCATATAGTCGTGGTCTGCAAGCAGATTCTCGAGGAGTTCCCGGAATGCAGCGTTCAGTGCGTTGGAGCCACATGTACCACCTAAAGATAATGCATTAGTAGTCAGAACACCTCCATACAGGTACAGGAGACTTACCGCTGTGATGCACCAGTTGTCTCTCGAGTCGAAGAGGTGATTTGCGAGTGACAATATAAGTTAAGGCATCGCAAGTGCCTCCGCCTGCGTCAAGGATCGTGAAAACGTCTCCTCGCTATAACTGGTCAGTTTTGTGACATTTTTTCGAAGGCAAGAATTTGGTTACTTTGATTATTGACCGGGTTCCGGAGAGTAGCCACGTTGCTGCAGCCTCTGGCTCTGTTATCATAAAAATTTGAGTGACACAGTCGTTGCCAAAGTCAACACCTGGGAAATTGACACGCTTTGCGGCGATAGCGACACAAGTTTGAATATCTCGCAGTGCCTTTTGTCTCCAAATCACTGGGACGCAAATGACCAACTCTGTAGATGTAATAATAGTGCTCTCTGTAATCTCAGTCTTGGCGTGACTGAGCAAGTTCGTTAAGTAGTCAATGGTCACTAAGAGCACCATCTCCTGAACGGAGATCTCCCTTGAGCAAGAACCATTCTTGGATAGCCGGTTAAGGGTTTCGATGAGATGGCGGTTCTGAATCTCGTGATTTTCTGATTGATTTATAAGATTCTTGAACCCGTACAGCAGAGAGTGTGTATTGTCCGAGTGCGACATGACCTTCGCCATATGTTGTTGTACTTGGAATCCCCATTGTACCTGGTAGTTCACCGGATGACTAGTACCTGGTGGTTCTCTCCTTAGCTCATCGAGAGATCGAAAATCCCAGTTGTTAGGGTACCGCATCAGTGTTGGGACTTCCAAGGACCTAGAATTCCCTCTTTGCATAGATATTTCATCTGGGTAATTCTGAACTGTCCTGACAGCCAGATGGGGGCTTTCTGGGTGGATTCCTCCAGGAAGAAAAGCGTAAGAAACGGAAGAGTTTGTCTCGCCGAAGTCAATAGCAACGACAAGTTTACTCGGGGCCTGAAGAGAAGGCATTGTGGTGTTGTTAGTGAGAGGCAAGGGTTTTAGAGAAAGGAAGAAGTGAACAAGATATAAAAAAATAAGGATGGAGGTTGAATATGTCTTAGCGATGGCTGCCTTATTCTGTATGGGACAAGCGTGCAAATGCTGCTTGAGATATCGTCGTACAGTTTGCATATTGATGATTCACCGGAATCCAAACAAGTCAAAAACAAACCGCAGTATGGCTTGCACTATCATTTGTTTGTAAAGAAAAACCATTGTCAATTTTGTGAATGTATATAATTTGATTGTACCTCATAGAAAGTACCCAACTTATTCCATATGCAACTAACATACGCAAAGGGCATATGACGTCTCGGCTTTACATCTTCGCCTAGGTAGCTTGATCTGCTGTTTGTCAGAGTCTTTCATGTCTCTAGGTGTGATCATATCTGTCAATTCACTGGTTGTTCTTCTAGCGAGGCTGCAATTACCTATGCAAGTATCCGAAGAGTCCACGACGCATCGGTGCCTACCTACTAATCAAACAAAGAAACGCCACGCGCATTCGTCAAACAAAGCAACCAACAAACTCGTGTTTGTCAACAAAGTCAAAGAATCATTCACCGAATTTATTCCAACCGTCACCTTTACAACTTTACAACTTCATAAATTCACAACTTACTGGATACACTCATCACAATGGATCCCAAAGCTCCACGCAGCCCAAAAAGAGCCAGCGAGGGGCCGTACAACCTAAGAAAAAGGACCAAGACAGTCCAGTACGCAGATAACCCCCCGAGGAAGAAATCTGAAGAGAAGCGAGTGCCTGGTGGAAGGCAACAAAGGCAGCAGAGGATATGGGAACATGACGAGACCTGCCAGCTTCTAGCCCACTTCCAATGGAGCTTCAGCAATGGCGTTGATTTCTGGACTACCGCATTCCCCAAATTCCAAGACACCGTTCAAAGAGCCTTCACCAATGAACAGGCGAAGAAGCAGCTGCAGCATATATCGAGTCAGCATGGCCAGATGGAAGGCGAAGATGACTATGCCAACTTGTTCGAATTTGGCCTCGATTCGTTGAACCTACCAGAGGACATCTCCAGGAACGTTGATCAGTTCTTGAACCGTATACCCGACAGTAGCGCTGGACAGTCTGAAGACGACACACGTGCAAAATGCTGTCTCAAGAGGCTCTTAGTGACTTTCTTGGTCTCTTCAGAGAAATTGAAAGCCGTGAGTATGACCGCGTCAAGTCAATAATGCCACTCTTCTCTCATCTCGTGCTGACGAACATCCGGCCATAGATATTACCAAATGAAGAAGGGGCAAAAAACACTGGCCTAGTTGATCAAGGCTCCTCCGTGGACGCCGGTCAACTAATGGCAGAGCAACAGCCATCCCAAGCTTCATCACCCCTCGGCTTGACAAACCAACTAGTCGGAAACCAATCCCCAAAGAGGGGTGAGGCGTCCGTCGAGAGAGATTTCGTTAATCCCCTACCACCCGATAGGAGGGAAATACTGGAAATAGAAACACAGCTAATTGCGTCGTTGATCGAAAATGAGCGGCTCAAGAGAGAGCTAACGGAACATTACCAACCCGAAGCCCACGTGCTACAAACACTTGAGGAATATTGGGGAAATTCGCACCAGAGGCTCCGACGCACCAGAAACTTCCATGCCAATAACCAAGGTTTGAGTTCGGAGGAGATCTCAAATATGTACTTGGGTTTGTTTTGGTCCATGCAAAATGCCTGTTCCGTGGCCTGCCGAGATAACTCAGAAGCACCGGAAGAGCAAAACTCCCACAGCGATCTCGTCGAGTGTTGGGCTCTTAATACCTTTAGAAGAGATTTCAAGGATTGCATTTCTCAAGTCAGAGAGTCCAAGATTTTGAAAGAAAAGTTGCTCGTGGGACTGGTAGGTTCAGCACTTATCGAAATGATCTTCGAGCCAGCCTTCCCAGCATTCCTTCAAGCGCCCAATCCTGTGGCGGAAGCCTATCGAGAACAAATACTCCATATCTGTAAGTGCTTGTTGCATTTATGAAGATAGGGGCTAATCATGATTCAGCGAGTCCCAATGAGCTTCATGAAGCAGACAGGAATGTTCTCCCACAAGTCATCTGCGAGCATAAACCCGAAATCATCAAAAGAAAGGTTGATGAACTGGAACGTATCCTTTACAAACACTTGGATTTCTTCTGGGTGCCTCCAAATGGTGGAACTGAAGACGGGGGAGAAGTGTCGAGGCCAGATGTCGATTTCAGATCATTTCTCGAACAGGCGCTGGATTTCAAGCTCGAACTCACATTAACCACCACGCGACTCAAGTACTTCTACTATAGGCCCGATGAAACCTTCGACGATACGCGTATGGAGCGGTGCATGTTTTCGGATCGTGAGAATAACACCATCAAAGCCTGCTTGTTCCCTCTTCTCTTACACGCGCCGGTCCGAGAGGAAACGCACAATTCAAAGGACAATGTGCTCGAGTACAATACCAAGTACAGCACGTACTTCAGAAGGATATTCGAGGGAAGCCATCTTGATCTGGAATTGGCGTCAAAGGCAGTTGTGCTGACGTAGAGTAGGGTGGGGTGGGGGGGATAGCAATGGAAAGGGTCTGACGAGAAGCTTTTTGCATGTTAGATGAAATTTGGAACAATATTTTCTCTATGTATCGTCACGCCGAACCGAAATGTTTCTAGCATATGAATATAGCTGTCTTAGTCTCATGCAAAATGTTCCACCGCGTACATTGCTTGGTGAATCTCTGATGCTAACTTGGACCGCGGTGATACGTGCTATCTGATTGGGATAGACCAAACTCTTTGTCAACAAGTTAGAGGAGGAAGGCTGCGTGTCGCCGTGGTAGTTCAGAAGCCTAAATCTAACGCACCAGAAGGCTGGCGATTGAACTGCTCGTAAGAAGTCACCAAGTTTGAGGTTATTCTATCAACCTTTTCTGAGTGCAGGCCCTACTCAAATGATCGGGTGTTCTCGTATCGTCATTTTCCGGCTAGCCATACTTTGAGGCTCAAGTGCAGTAAGAGTACGAGAAGTCAAACCCCCATATTTGCGTGGATAAGAGCGAGAAAAGCGGTTATCTGTGGTCTGGCCTTTCTCCTGATTTGTAAAACCTTTATCCGTAGGTTTCGATTTCGATTTGTGAAGGAATATCTGTGCTGATATCTGCATCCTTGCGTGTCCAAAGAGACTCATTACTGCGGTATCTCATCTGAACTTTCGCTCATACTTTCTTTTTGAAAGTATAAAGCCATGCTATGTATTGGGAAGCGATGTGAGGGTTAGTTCGCAGCCAATGAGGGGTTGACAGTGCCAGAACCTTACAACTTTATCTCTACTCGAGTGAGTCATGGCAAAGTATGACATGCACGCTCACGAATTAAGGCTTAGCATGTTGCCTTAAAGCCAGAAGCTTGATCAGACTTTGACGGTGGCACTACAAAGCGACTGATGTGCGTTATGAACTCTGTTCTGTCGACTTCAAAGCGACTGATGTGCGTTGTTGAACGCTGTTCTGTTGTCTATTTAAGTGAACGTCTTCCCTTTCTGCAGAACTGGATAATTTTCTCTCTGTAAAATATTCTCAGCTCTGTACATCCCATCCTGTTCTCTCAAATTCAGATTTTTCTTTTTATTCGCCATCATGACTACCGAACGCCAACTTGGCAAATGCTACCAATTTCACTTTGTCACTACGACATACACCATCCCCAGTTCTTTCATCTCGAATATTAGAAGCCTCCTTTCACTATTTGAGGACAAGGATGAATACGAGATGGAAGGCATAGACGACTACACTGGTTACGTCTTTATGGAATACATAGTGTCACACGCCTATGAAGTTGACTACGAGGCCGCAGAGCAAGACGAGGAAAAAGCTGCGAGAGGGTACAAGATTGCACTCAACGTCTGGGCTCTCGGACGCAAGTACAACATCTATGGTCTAGTTTTGCTAGCCAGGAATCATGTCGTCAAGCTGGCCGAGCTTATAAACCCTTTCTGTAAACTGATTACGACTGTTGATACTCCCCTGGCGATGAAGCATATCACCGGCATTATCCACCGCATCGACGATCAAACTGACGAGCTCCTGGAGACCACAACAAGACAACAGGCGACAGAAGATCTCTTGCATCTGCCACCTCCAGAAACAGTGGGCTGCTTATGGGCGGTACTACAGCTTATGCAGAAGGTCCAGGGACCAGCTCTAGACCGAGGCTGGAGTCTGGTTAACCAGACCGCTCCAACCCTTGTGCCGGAATTGACAGAAT
The DNA here is from genome assembly GCA_003353625.1 of Fusarium fracticaudum. NCBI lineage: Eukaryota > Fungi > Ascomycota > Sordariomycetes > Hypocreales > Nectriaceae > Fusarium > Fusarium fracticaudum. Next base: position 607,652 of record PDNT01000008.1, read on the forward strand.
ATCTGGCGTCTCTCCAAGAAATGGCACAAGAAAGCGAGCATATGCTTCCTGAAGACGATGACGTCGTGGAGTACTCTCTGACTCCATTCAATCACTGGATCCCAAGTGCCAAGATCAAGTGTGGAAAGGTCATGCGCGCCATGGTCGGAAGCAACAACAGTAGCCAGAAGATTGGCACCCGCAATAAGGAGAAACCAGCCCCGAGGGACAAGTGAACTTTTTATCCTTTCTATTTCATCAAATCATCTTGAGGATGATGGAAGTACAACAAGTCTCCTCCGAGCATGAAACTTGGCATCTCATTTCCGACGATACCACATGCAGCTGGAACTGTTTCTACCCCTTCTCACATTTGGGAGTGAGACAAGGGTACAGGATAGGTGTCTACATCGGGCAGCACCCATACCTTCTTCTGGCTCGACTACTACATCACACACGCATACAACCCTCTCCATTTACCCTGTTGATACACACTACGACTCAGCTTGGCATTCATCACAGCTGTAGCCAGAGGCGACACAAGAGTCAATATCTTCAAATCTCTCTACCCCTCTCCATCCCCACATCAGAAATGGCATGCAGCAACTCGGCCACAAGACTTACAACAAGTCGCCCAGTGCTTCGGGACCATGCATCACACGCAGAAAACAATCACTTGTCTTTCAGCATAGATTGTTGGAAATATTCTACACTCGTTGAGTACATGTCTATCCCCTCTTGGAAGATGAACTGGGAGATACATGTTTTTATGGACATTAGAGCGAGAGTTATTGGAGCCCTGTTGACTAGCAAGCGAGAAATGATAATGATAATGCATTTAATTTACCGGCTGAGATGTTTTTTGTATGGCATGTGACAATGATTGCAAACTGATCATGATAGCCAGCTTGAAAAGCCTAAAGATGCCATGTCTTGGTCTCATGTGAATTGGTGCTCTTCAACTTTGTGCGCTGGGGGCTGAAGCCTCTTTTAACCTCCCACAACCTTATCACTTGGTCTCAAGTGGAGTCTTGGGTTCGCAAAACAAAGAGTTGAACAATTGGCCAGACTCCCGTTGTTGCGATGCTGGCATCCGTTTGTCGTGACACCAGCACTGTCAGGCAGAGTTCAGCAGCCTTGTGAAATCAAGTGTGATTCATAAGCTCCACCAGCACTAGGACCATGCGCCACACACTCATAACTAGATTCTTCCAAGATCTGTTTCTCTCCCTCTCTCTTCCAACTCAGACTTCTCCGCTGGCGCGTTTCTTAACCATTTCATCAACCCGCGAAACTCGGTACACGATGGCGGATCATAGCGACGCCGCACCAACACCCTCGTGAGTATTTGCTTATTCGAAATGAAACTTGTTCTAATACGCGAGCAGGCCTTACGCGAGTGGCATCTGTGCTGTTTACTTCTCAGAGAAGGGTCCTCTGTACGTCCCTTGCTCACTCCTCAGTGAGGAGATGAAGGAAGGCGCAGAGTTCGAAGATGAAAATTCTACTCATCCTCTGGCCGAGCTGTGGCTAGACGACATCACGCTCGATGTAGGTCATGTCATCATTCACTATCTCGTCACAGGTACCTACCAGTACCTCCAGCAACAGGAGGAGGAGGAAGATGAAGATGATGAAGATGAGAAGGGCTTTTCAGCCGAATTCGCGACTGCTGTTCGTGTCTACGTCGCCACCGAAGACAGTCTGCCCTTGCCCGCACTCCGTGAAATGGCCAGAGGGGAGATCCTTCGCGTCGGCGAGTGGCTTAGCCTCCCCGCCTTGATCAAAGTCATGGAAGAAGCTGCCCTTTCCTTCAAGGCACACCCCGGAATTGCCGCTTATGTTGAATCGCGACTTTTGTCCTTCTCTGCAACCGCAGACATTGCTGGCGCCAAAGGCAATGTTGACGAGACCCTGGCTGCGCTCGGTGCTCCGGATACTTTGAGCCAGGTCGTACTACGTAGCGTCTTGCTTTCCAAGGCTTCCGAGGGCCGTCAGAAGGAAGAGCCAACCTACCGACCCGCATGGGGATACCCTGGACTTGAATTGCGCTCTACCAAATGGGCCATGGAACTAGCCGAAAAGATTTCGCTCAGAAAAGCTGAAGCTGCTTGCGATGGAAAAGAAATTCGACAGCTACAGAAGATAATGGTGAAACAGCATGGAATACTCTCACTCAGCGATCAGCAGCGACTTCGAGCTCTTCAAGACAAAGCCGAAAAGAGAGCTAAGGAAGTCGCAAGTGAGAAAGAGCTAGACGCACAGCGTTGGGATGCATGCGAAGAGCCTGCCCAAGAGCATCTTCCTGAAGAAGGTTAGTGACAGTTTCACAAGAACCTGACTCGTTCAGAGTGCTCTATATCTGAAGCTAATGGTAATTGTCGCAGTCGTTGATTCTTGCGAACCCGCACCCATTTTCTCCCGAGCGTCGTCTGAAGTTCCCAAGCCCAAGGCTGTCGAGAGACATGAACAATGCAGCGACGAGACCGACAGCGCTCGCAGCGTGGCTACTCCGTTGACATCTGGCTACAGCCTGGACGATCCAGAGGACGTACCATGCTACGACTGGTGATAGGGCCTTCACGAAACGTGGGATTGCAGAAGTGATGGTAGATTCGAGATCAACGGGGTTACATGCGGAAATAAGGGCGGCCTGTTATGAAAGGCATCCAAGGCCAACTCGGAATACATCGAATCTCCCCTCACTCGCAGCTCGCTTGCTATCGTGACTGTCGTGAATCTGATCCGCTTGCCCTATGGAAAGCACGTGACTAGGATGAAGTTTGACTTTGTCCAGCGAGAGCAAAGCACTTTATGCCAAACCACAATAGAACAAGAAATTTTAAGAATAAGCCCAGTTGAGATCAAAGAGAACAAGTGAAATCATGCAGTCGTAGATTAAACCTGTTAATGTTCCGCTTTGCTGCTGAGGGTGTGGTAGCGACGTTGGCTCAATTACTCATCCGGTGGGTTTTATCGCTGCTGATGCACGTGACCGTCGTCTTCCAGGGCACTCAAAAGACAGGCACAGATTGCACACAAAAAGGCGAAACCGATACTAAGTCAAGAATAATGTCCAGAAAGCTCTAGTCCCTCTGACGTGGCTACGTATGATCTGTATTGGCTTATCCTTATCGCAAGGTGGCGCGGAAGAAAAGGTTTGTGCGAAAGGAAGGTTCTCAGTAAGCGAGAGCATACCAAAGAGAATGATGATTCATGTCTAATGGCTTAAATAAATTTATCCCTCATAGGGGGGTATGCGATGCCATGCGAGAACTGTAATTGCTCCATTTTAATATTATTGGTTACCGCCTGATTTTGGCTTTCATGGGCTCACTCTTACTCCAGTGGCTAAAGGGTGCCCAAACTTCGAACAGACAAACTTTCTCACAGTCAAATTCAGAGTCAAGCCATTCAATGCGTGGAGGTTCATGATTTGTTCTTCTAGCTTAATAGCCTTTTGTGAGCTAGAGGCTACCTCATAATGAGAAAGGCAGCCAATGGCGTCTCAGAACTCTGAATCAAAGTCAAGCTGTAAGAGGAGAGTCAAAATATCAACATCTAGGTATTTATGTCATGCCATGTCCCGTGCAATAGCTGGTTCCCTTCCCTTCTCTTTTCATCCGCATCATACCTTAACCATACCACGTGAACAAACTCGCCAAGCAAACGAAAACACCAAGTCTATTTGCTTGATCATGGACATGTCATTGTCTGCACCCTGGCAGGCCGGGACATATCACCCAGTCGCTATCGAAGTTGAGGGGCAAATGGTATTCCGCGTCCAGTTGGGACAGATCCAGAAGTACCCGCTACTTTACAGGCTGGTCACCAGTCACGTACCATCGTATATCTACAACCACGCTTACCATGGTGTGAAAGATTCCTACTGCGGAAATCCCGGACCTTTTTACCTCAGCTTGCGCGCTGTGTCACAAGGTGCTGGACACCTGTTGGGGGACTATCTCGCATTTGGAGAATTTGATTTACAAGATAATCTCCCTGAGAAGAGGCAAAATGAGCAATTCAAAAGCCTTATTCACTTACAGAGTGTTGCAAACAGGTTCAACATGAACGACCTTAAAATGGATTGCGAGACGGAGATCTTCTACATGGCTCTAGACATGGGTCTGATGGAACTCTTCAAGCTTCTTGAAGAAGCGAACTTCCGTTCTGACTTGTTTCCAGAGTTTTCCGTGTACTTGGAGAAGCGACTGGTTGGTTCCGCTTTGGACTACGGCGTGGGAGATAGCCAAAGGGCTTTTGCCAAACTCAAGACCGAACCATCACTCTCAGTCGCTCAGATGCTCTTGAAAGCAATCATAGAGATTAGCGACGTCGGAAGCGAGTTGGATGAAAGGTTCTCCACCATAAACGAGGTCTATAGACGGAAGGTCGCCGAGGTAAAAGCTATTTCGGAGTATATTGGCTGGGAAGATGACAAGTGTCCCGAAACGAGGTGGACGAAACCGAAGAGTGAGATCACGGGAAAGAGAAAGTCAGTTTCTAGTCGATTCTTCGGTCCCATGGCCCAGCAAAAAGACCAAAATGGAGTGGAAAACTCTCTACGATGGCCATTTCAGGGAGCGCCCGAACCAACTTTTCATTCTCCTAGCAGGCCCGCGTTTGCCCCCCCTCCGATAACTCTCCCCCCTTTGGTTCCAATAAGCAATGAAACTGTGCCCCGCCCGGCATTCAAAGATCAATCAACGACTTCGAGACATAGAAACATTCCCTACGCTCGCGAGATGGAGACACAGATTGAAGGGGAATGGAAAATCAAGGCTTTGCAACGCCAAGAGCAAAAGATTCCACCCATCAGCGAGCAAGAGCGACACCAAATGGCGCAGATGGCTTTTGAGGCGAACTGCCCGCAGATGAAACACGATGCATCGAGCGAGAGTCCGGCTCCTGGCCCTTCGACTACATCAGGCGAACCTTTGTCGCAAGAAGCTATGGAAAACGACGGCGATACTGATGATGAACAATCCACTGATGAAGACCATGAAGACCTACAGCACATACAGCGGTTAGTTTCTGAGATGAGGTCGCAGAGGGAACAAGATCGACCGCGAACGGTGCAGATGGCTTTTGAGAGTACCCTGTCGCAGATGCAACGAGAGCGAGAAATAATTGCGCAGGACGCTTTTGGGATAAACTGGTCGCTGGGGAAACACGATGCATCAAGCCAGAGTCAGGCTCTTGGCCCTTCAACTACATCAGGCGAGCCTTTGTCAGAAACAGCTACGGAAAAAGATGACGATACTGAAGATGGCGCTGCAGAAGCTTCCGATCGACCAGTGACACAAATTGGATCCGTCCTGAATCTGCCCGAGGTCACGGTGGCCTCCTTTGACGAATCTTTGCACTCTGAATCTTCTTCGGATACCTTGGAAGGCGACCCTGTTGAAGTTGTAGGACCCATGGATTGGAATGCGGGTTCATCTGAATATGACTACGTTCCTTGGACATATTCCTTGAGGCCTGGTTAGAGAGGCTCTATATCCAGATTGCATTGCTTTGATGGGAAAGTTGGAATCGGAACCTATCATGGAGGTGGATTTATAAGTGGAGGGTTGTCTTTGGTCTTTTCACTGCTTTCTGTTAGAATCTTCCTTGCTTTATTCTGGTAGATCTGGCAACTGTCGATCTTTATGTCGCAGATTGACTGTGAAAAAAGTTGTGGATATGATATAGCCAGACAATAAAACACACAAGTCTTGAAAAGAATAAACTACAACTTGAGGTGATAGTTAAATAAGCCTCGACTTTGCACAATGGTCTTGAAAATTCGAGGAGAGGGAAAACCTAAGCATTGGAATTCATGCACTAAGGGATTCTGTGCCTCATCGAGTGACATAGGACGAAGAACCCTAGTGAAACCTATTTCCATCGTTATATCAAGTCAAATGTCACTGTCACTGACTGTCTTCGAAGTGAAACATGTAGCTGAAAGCTTAAAGCAGCAGACAGAACTTAGAATGTCTTTGAGATGGAGATTGAAAGACAAAGGCAAAGCTTTGTTATCCTCAATGAGCTTTATTCGTAGTCGAGACCTGTGGCTCCTGGTAAGCGTCAGAATCTTGTTCCAAGAGGTGACAGAGTTTGACGCCCCAGCACAATGGGCACATAAGACACATGCTTTTGACCCCTCAAAGTATCGAATCTGCTGGAAAGGCCAGGTCATCCAGTGGGCGTTTGAGTTTCGGATAATTGTACGTGGCTTCGCCTTTTAAAAGTCTTTTTGGCAGCATAGTTTATCAGAGGTGGGTGTCAAAAGTCATCACCACCCAGCCTACGATATGATTGGGTATTCTAATCATTTTGTGGGAGAGATAGTTTATATTTCGTGGGTGGGGTCTTAAGCTTCCATCACTGGATACGGGAGATCTGGCCACAATATAAATTCCACAAACCGCCCCCTTTAGTGCCCTCACAAACCTCTGCTTTTTATCATCATCTTCTTTTTCTTACTAAGCTCGATAGGTAATGAGTTTAGCCCCATGTCTCAAGATCCAACCACCATGTCTGATTCGCCCGCTCAGTTCACTGCGTCGTAAGTATGATGGACTCACATGCATCTTTCTAAACTAACAAATATCTAGACCCTACGCAAACAACTTTTTCAAGGTTCTATTAAAGGGAAAGTCGATCACGTGGATCCACAGAGGAGTCGTCCCAGACCATGTTCCGTCCAACAAGAGTACGCAAGACCCTGTACACAGCTCGGCCACGCCGATCGTGGATATGCAGGACATTGGATATGACACAGCCCACGTAATCATCAATTTCTTTTACACCAAGCAGTACAAGTACATCAAGCCCTCGGGCATACATGGCGATACGGAGAAGGGCTATGAGCTCAAGGTTTCGCTGCAGGTCATTGAAGCCGCTGGGAAGATGAAACTGCCTGATTTGGTAGACCTGGCCAAGAGGCAATGCGTGCGTATCTGTTTTGAAATGGATTTCTTGAATCTCATTACCATTTTGGGCAAGATGAACATGGACTACACAAACTTCCCCGAACTTACACAATGCATCGCATTTCAGCTTGAAAGAATGCTTGCGAACCCTCACAGTCCATTGGTATCTAGTATCCTGCACCGGGCTGCTTCAAACAGCATCACAGACATTCTTGTGCGAAAGTTGCTCATGGTCGCCCGAGTCAAGCCAACAAGTGAATTCAAAGCGAAGCCTACACCTGGAAATGAAGCCCGAGGTATGCCTAACTTCCCTTCGAGACAACAGCGCACTCCTTGGGGTTTTACCGTAGCTACTGAACCGGCGGATCTTCCGTTGCAACTTCGAACTCAACAGCCTCACAAAGTTCCTGAGAACTCGCAACCCGATTATAAAGGAAAGGGACGACATGTGTCCAAACCGGAAGAACATGGCTCCGAGGCCTCCGCAACACCTGTTTTTGACAATGAGTCTCGTGGTGCAAAGGGACAAGAGGAAGCTCGATCTGGGCCTTCAAAGGTGAGAGGCCAGGGTTGTCCATTTTCGCCTCCTTGCGGCGGGTGTGCTGGTGCTGAAAAGGCATACCCCGCTATCCCTGAACTTGGGAAGTCCATCAGAACCATGAAAAGCTTTATTGGTAAGTGAATACATAATCAAATGCTCTTATTGCAGCTAGCTAACTGCTTAGCGCCTGAGAGATCGTCTGCTGCTGACTGGGAGGTACCCAAGTCCGAGACCGAGCAATCCCAAAAGTCCGAGACTGCTACTCTCGCGGATTCCGATGATTATGGAGTGCTTGTCGACTCGGAGACTCTACCTACTGTGACAACAAGCCCGGAGGATCCGCGTCATGCAGAAAGGATGAATGTCCTCTATGCATACGACAGTTGGTAGCAACACTACCTGCTAGTGACTAATCCTGGCGTTTGAGCTTTGATGGGCGTTGCATGTCATATGCAGGCCAGAGGATCCATTGACATGAGATCTTAGGGTGTCAGGATAGTGAATCTACATCGGTTCTTAGTTATTGCAACTAATTGAAGTGGAGATCAAGCCCTCTTTTATCCCCTAGTTAGTTTGCCGATTGGAAAATACACTCCATTGCTTGACCTTGATGCAATTAATTAAGTATTGTGAAATGTGATGCCCAGGCAGTGTGCTTTAAGAAAAAGAATTCGTTAATTAAAGAAACAGCATCTCAAACTTTATCAAGGCTGCCAAGCATATCGTCTGGGGCGTGTCGAAGGTACAGGCACCGCTTTGCTGATGCGGACCGCATTATTCAAGTCTTTCGATTTGCCAATATGTCAAGTGATCAGGAGGCGTAACTGGGCCTCACTTTTGTCTACAAAGGAAACGTTTACTTCAGCCAATTCCTGAGACCGATTAAGTCAGAATATAGGAGATTGAGTAGGGTTAACAGTTGTAGAAATCTTAGGGATGAATGAAAGTTGGAGACTTCAGTCTCGGGGTCAGGTGGATAGACGTCCGACAACAGCATTGGTCCATTTGACACCATGAATTTCAAAATCATTTTTGTCCCTAGTACAAGGATCTACAATGTGACTCCAATTAATGATCAGCATAGGCGCCATTGGTGATGCGGGAGGCCTACCAGGGAGGCCTACCAGGATGCGTCATAGACAGCACCAACACGATAAGAATGTTCATCAGCAGATGCTACATGTTTACCCCTCGTTTTGTTTCTTTAGAATCAATCGGCACCAAAAAGAAACAAGCACGTAAAAGTCATGGATCAAAGCGATATGAAGTCCCCAGAAAGGTCGTATGTGCTCTGACATACACTACAAACTAGCCGAGACACTAACAAATGGACAAGCCAATACACCGGGGATGTTTGTCATATCCTCTTCCGATCCCAAGGGCCCCTTCTAATCCCTAGAACGATCCTCAAAAGATGCCCAAAACTTGCTGCACGACTGGACAAGAAACACATCTTCTCCAAACCACTCGACACGGCCGATATCGAAGAATACCCGTTCTCAGTCGGGCACATAATCATTCACTATCTAATCACCGATAAATATCAGTGCCTCAAAACTGAAGGAGAAACGGAAGACGAAAGAAACTGCTCAGAGCTTGCGACTGCCTTCGAAGCTCATGCTGCGGCAGTTGACTTGGAACTCCCTTGTCTTCAACTCTTGGCATCTTCTGAGATGAGGAGACTGGAAGGGAAACTGAACCTAGTCTTAACAACGAGAACCTTGAACGATACCGAACTACCACTGGACCAGTATCCAACGATTACGGCGAACTTCATATCATACGTCATAAGAATGTCAGCAACTCCCTCGAAGGAGTGCAAAGATGAAATGATGAACCAGATTGGCGTTCCAGAGAATGTTGCCATGGTCCTCGTTCAATGCTTTCTTCGGTTTCAAGGCATTGGATTTACTCAAGACGACGCCGACGAGACTGACTTGAGGGATGAGATGGTGGATGCAAGCCAGCTCGCGCAGGAAGAACCTGAGCTTCTCACAATACTGCAGAATATCGACAAGGAGAACTCTTATATATACCAATCGGATTTTGAAACTCGTGTTAGTGAGAAGATGGCTAGGGAATCCTTCGCCAGGACCATCCTTGAGACATGGGAGGCTAATGGAGGAAGTCTATCGTCCCTACAACAGGCTCGTCTCCAAGACCTTCAAAACTTCTCTACCAAGCTTTCAGCAGACCTGGATACCTGTAAGAGAGACCTGCTAGCCTCAAAAGAGCGCTCCAAAAAGTTGGCGGTAGAAGGAAAGGCCATTGTGGAGAGGCTGGCTTTAGAGAACAAGATCAAAAGCATACTTGAACGCCAAAAACAACAAAATGGATTCTTGTCACTGAGTGACCGACTTCGACTGAGACTTGCGCAGTCTCGCAGCAACGACCTCAGTACCGCGGTTCCTGGTGATCCCCTGGCCCACCCGAATACTAAAGACCCCAAGCCGATGAATCCGGACCAGGAGGAAGAGGACCAACCTTATGATGGTGAGTCAGTGAGCTGAACATACGGTTTGATCTAACAATCTAGAAGATGGTACTAAAACACCGACCTACACGTCTTGCAACAGAAGAGACTGTCAATCAACGAATACGAAAGGAACTACAGATGGGCTAGAGGAAGTCAGTGCACGCCTGTGTGAGTTCAATAAGAGGAGTAATCGAATGGGGTCAGAGTGAACTTCACATAGCTAACACATAGAACAGACGATGTAATGTCTGAGACAACAAGCTCATCGGGGCAGAGGACGCCCAGTTCAACTTCAAGTTCGGAATCGGAGCTTGATGTGAGTTACGCGGCTGCGTTGAAGAGAGAAAGTCTATCGAGAAAGTTCAACAGTTGATCGATTCTGGATTTCCACTTTAAAGAGGTGTATATGGTTCAGTGTAAATTGAATTTCAAGTTTTGGTTGCGTTCCTGCAAAAAGAGCAATGTACCAACTAAAGCCCCAGCCAGCTCGGTTTGTGGCATCTTCTCCTAGGCAAACCTCCCTCGTCTGTGACGGCTGTTCAGTTCACGAAATACAATGCATTCGAAGGGGCGAGAGTTTAATAGTTTGAGTCATGACTCTCGATCTTTTAGTGACTTCTGGAAGGATTTCTGTAACACGATGGAAGAAGCTCAGGGTCCTGAACCAACTGCATATCAATAGGCTAACCACCAACATTTGTGAGAGGGGATGATGCCCATCTTATCATTCGAAAAAGAGGCCTTTTTTTATTGATAAGAGTTCTTGGCAAGGCTGCTCGTCTATGTACCAATTTGTGGTGATAGACATGGCACATGCTCGCTACAGGAGACTCCTTGTGACAAGATAACTCAAAACTTGATCAACGTAGGGGACGAAAACAAAACCTGGTAAAGGGTCCTTCAAGCTTAGGCTAAATTACTCAAATATCCTGATCACTTAGGATCAAGGCCCGGAGTTTTCTTGCCTTAGATTTCCTTTAATCCTGCAAGAAGAGGAAACAAAAGTCTTAGGTTAGCCGAACCCTGGCTCCGCCCTCGTACAATCCTTTTATCTGGGACTACAGGAAGATGACGAGATACTAGTCGATAGTCTAGAACTATTTCTCCGCATCTGGCTTCTGGCCATAGACATATCGAACACGCATGTATCCATGAATTCTCTTATCCTTGAATGCCTTTCTCATGTTCATCAAGAAAACCTGATATTCATCTTCAGGCCAGTTCATGACCTGGTGCCAAACCATCATCGTATATCCTTGGAGTCTTCAGTATTTCTAGATCACAAGTTCGAAAGAGGTTGACTCACCTTCGAGGTCATTCTCTATGGAAGCTCGGAGGAACTGGCCGACCTTTCGCATTTTCTCGTCTTTCGGCCATCCGCCGATGGGAACCTGAATAATGTTAGCTTAAGCCTTGTATGAGGTCTAGGTGGTCAGTTAGGTACCTTGAAGTCAAAGCTCTGCACGTCTACCAAACCAGCGTCACGAAATAGCTGAACGTCATTCTCAATATTAGTGAAACTTCTTCCGAAGCCCTTACCGCTCTCAACCACCAGTTGATTCCAAGTCTGCAGAGCCTCAACGCCGTCAATACTACCATCATCCGAGAAGAAGGTTGGGTTGATCTCCCCAGACTCAACAAAACCACCTGGCTTACAGCAGTGAGAAGCCTCTTTGAACAGTGTTCCCCAGTCTGCTATCGCGCCCATGAGGAAACGGACATGCACGAGATCGAAATGATTCTCAGGCCAGCTCCAGTCTTTTGTTGCGTCTTCGAGCTCGAACTTGACGTTTGGCGGGACCCAGCTTGGTTGAATGGGAGAGAGGTCTGTTCCGATGACCTCGACGTTGGGGTGTTCATCGGCAAAGTCACTGCACCAGTCAGTATCGGATCAGCGTCCCGCTAGAGAGTTTGAGAGGTGAGTACATTGCCCAAATTCCTTCAGACAGTCAGCCTCATGTACTTAAGTTGGGGCTTATTACATACCAGTTCCAGTACCGACGTCTAGGACTCGCTTTATCTTGTCAGTGTCTCTGTGTTTCAGTTACCAGTGGGACCACCAACCTGAATATCATCTTTAAAAGGGACAAGCGTCAGTTTTCCATCAAGTAGCAGTGTCAGAACATGGTGTCTATTTATGTCAGTACTTTCCGCCAATATGATGGTGATCTTACGTAATGTCAATTGAATCTCTCTGCTGCTCATCGTTGGGTGTAAAGTACTCCGTATTGTACCTCTCGCTATGAAAGGTTCGTCCTTGGAATCTGCGATATTCAAGGATGCTCGACGAGATAGAGGCAGTAGAGCTTTCTCTGTACAGAATGGATTAGTCAAGAGTTTCCATGATCCAGAAGACACTGACACATCATCTCCAAACGCTGAGTCGCTGGTATCTCCTTCATTTTCCTCCTGTTAAACACATTAGTACGAGAAGTGACTAATTGTCTTTTAGTGCTTGGTACCTGTGCGACAATAGGGCCTTCAGCAGGAGAACTGCCGGCTGAGATATTCTGCTTGTTCACGCCATCGCGAGGACTTCCGCCTGCGCTGTCAGATTTGGGTGAAGCCATTATTGCGGTGTCTCATGGATTCAAGTTTGCAATTGAGGGGAAATAGAAATTGAGAACAACAAAAGGATCAGGTTACACCGGCTATTCCCTACCATTGCCGCAGGATTCTGCCGATCCAATCACTCAACCATGGAGCCCAGGACGTTGCATTCTACGTCTCATTGCCACTTTGTCGCAATCCGTGGACAAGGGTCTCATTACGCAAGCCTATGCGGCGTATGCGCCCGTTCGTCTTGGCGACGTTTGACATATCACTTTACGCCTGCTAATCATCATAAATAACATCAAATCAGTACATCTTTCATAATCCTCATCTGACCAGATCAGAGAAACAACATCTTTCGCGTACAATCATCATTGCAACCTTCTGGTTTGAGACTCTGTTGGTTGCATGAACCCACTGAATGACTGGGTTCGGGAATATTTACAGCAACCGATTGGCCTGTTGGCTCATCCTTAACGTTTCATATGCACAACACTGTTCCCCGTTAGTCGGTCCATTATTTGCTAGGGGACCAGCCTGATCATCGCTTGCCGAGTCGTTTCCCCGGCTACTATGACAGATTCTCTATGTCAAACTATCAAGTCAGCATGTTAACTCTGCTATGTCATAGCCTGTGAACTCGTCAAGGTATCCATGTTCAGACTATTGTAATTGTTTCTGATATGAACCGACATGTCGTATCTGCATGCTTCGACACAAATTCCGGCCCTGCCTCCCAGTATCCAGCTCTGGTAAAAGTCCCATCATCATTCTTTTGCACCAAAAGACCGTACGTGTGAGGTTTGTTCGACGTCTCCAAAACTGCCAGTAGATACATGTTCTGTTGGGAGATCAGCCAAGCCTTCCTTTCACCTTTGTCCCACAAGTCCTCAGTATCGGCGGTGATACCGAAAGTGTGCCCTAGTATGGTTTGTATGTCTTGATAGCCATCGCGCCCAGGTCTATCTTCGGCCACGAACTCGGCATCATTGGTGCCCTTGAGGATGAGTTCATCAGACGCTACTAGAGGCCCATTCAATGTCAAAGAGGCAGACGTTACTTGACCGAATTGGTTGTTTAGGTCAACCAACTCCACCGCAACGTCGACTACATTGGCTAGAACAGCTCCTTCGTTCGTCAAGAGATCGAATCTCACCCGGCAATCCAAGCTAGCCCAACTCCAAGACGGTGCGCGGTAAGCCTTCGACCTCCCTAACTTCCCACCTGTAGACATCTCCCAAAGAAGGCAATGTGGCATGGTACTGCGAAAGAGTCCAGCGCAGTAGTCGCTGCCGAACCACGAGATACAACGCCGGGCGACGGCGGCGAAAGCAACAAGCTTATCTTCATTCGGGTGACTAAGCTGACGGTTCGTGTACGGAAACACAAGGTCGTAGTAGTATGTGAAGAGATCTGCCTTTTCACGAACACTGAATGCATTTTGGGCCAAGCAATCAAAACCGTTCCATCTATCGTCGCTTACACCTTCTGGTAGGTATTCGGTGAGGTTGTGGCTTCTACCGCACTCCCAGGAAATGCGATCTGAACCAAAATGTAAGGTCCTGGGTGAAAGGAGTCGCTCTTGGAATACCCATGCCCTGTTACTAAGAGGGAGATCTACTCTTGCCCAAGAGAAATCATCGGCGGTAAATATTGCGCAGATGTTCCAGAGATCCGGTTTTTCGATGCCATCACCTGTATCGTGCTCATTTCGGCTTGAGCTATAGGGCGGCGCGTAGAACGGACTCCAGACATAACAGCCTTGTAGATAGGTCGGATTTCTCGACCTGAAAGCACCTCCGTGGGGGTTCTCGGAAACATCGATGGAGATATTCAAGGCGCAGTTTTGATAAACTAGATGCATATCCACTGAATGAGAAAGCCAATCTTCGTGTGAACCAAGGCCAGACTGTAGGATGCAAAGCGAGTCGATCCAGATGTAGGGAATGCCAATCCGACGGCAGGTCATAATCGCATCTCTGAAGCTGGCCGGAAGGGCCTGAAGCTGTATTTCGCTGCAAAAGTCCAATACGTTGTCGGATGTTAACATTAAGAACTTTGGATCTTCTCCCCAGCAATGGCTCAATGCCGCATAACTGCCTTCTGGTGTTTCATTCTCCGAAATCATCAGCCGTGGAGACTGTGTATCATCTCCAACATGAATGAGTCGCTTGGGATACCAGCCGCCTTCTGAAGTAGATCTGCAATCATGATAGTCCTTACAGGTCTGCAGCCACCTCTTAGCCAGCTGTGCAACATCCTGGTGGCCCGTACTTTCGGGGATATCTCGCAACGTAGGGAATTCCGTTCGAACTCGCGTAGGCTCCGAACCTCGATCAGTAGCAACAGAATCAAGAAACTTCTGATAGCCATCTGGAGGCTTTGACGACGAGGACACATCAACAAAGACGCACCAGTGTGAGTAGACCGGGGGCTTGTCATCATCGATTGAAGTCTCGCGGCCAGTCTCGTAGAAGTTAATCTCCCAATGAAGCTCCCATGAGTTTTCCCACCTAATATCGTATTCTAGAGGCTTCAAATTCTCTGGTGGGAGCGTGCGGCTTAAGTAGTCGCAGATTCGGCACCCATTCTCTGCAGCGGTGGCAACACTTTTATAATCTTTGTGGTGAAGCCCTTGCTTCTCTTTAGTTTGGAATATAGATATGCATACTGCACATAACATTATCGCGAAACTGAAACAACGTGGTGTTTACGAAGGAAAGTTGCATAGACTGAAAATATCTCGTTATGCTGAATAAGGTGAGCTGACACGAGTGGGGTTGTTTGGTTTGGGGGCTGAATAGATAACCTATGTCAGATTGGGCTTATTCATCAGATGACGATACTCTAGGAGCTAATTGACGTGCTGGATGGTAAGTGAATGCCAGAAAAGCTCAAGGGACTTGAGAAAACAGAAAATGTGGTATTCTTTGGTATTATGAGACAAAACTCAAGCGACCCGTGGTGTACCAAGACGTCCGCTTTCAAGGCCTCCTCACTCACTTGCTCAACCGCCTATCAGCCCGCATCAGAGTAAGCTACTCTTGTATACGCTGCGGCGGTGTTATGCATACCAGAAAATGTTAAAAAAAAAGTCAAAACAATGGTTCAGTAGGCTCATCTGTGTCGCACGAGCTGGCTGGCGATGGAGCAATCATACGTGCGGCATGGCAAACCGTGACATGGGTCTTGGACAAGACTAAGAGACTATCTAAGTAGGAAAAAGGTGCTTCGGTCTCTTTGGCACGGTAGTTTCTGAAATTAACGTCGTTAGTGTGGCATAAGCCTCCAAACTCACGGAAATAATGAATGCTTTTCCGTCCGAAACACGCTTGATTCACTAAATGAATAGCCCCGACTAATTTCTTCTCGTGAAATACTCTGAAAATTCAACATTATCCTTGAGCCTTCGAAGCGTCCTTTTATCATACTGCAGCAATATTTCAAGACCCCTAGAATCAGCACGCCGTGGTGGTAGAATTAGACAACGGCCGTCAGGCTTATCTTCCGTATCTCCAACAGTAACTCTTGTGGCGAGGGGATAACCAATATCTTTTCCAAAGTTGATATCGTTGTACTTATGGTGCTGTATGCACACTATAAGCATATCAGGACCTGGATAGCGATTGGCGTTCCAGGTCAAAGTGGTGCTCTTTGGCATCTGATTCAAAAGCCCGACGAGTCGTCTTACTGCCTTGTCGTCCACTGCAGCTATCGCTTTCTGTACCTTGAGTGCAGCCTGAGCATAGACTGTGCTCGTACACTGCTGTGACAATAATGATGAGAGAGTTGAGCTTTCTTGCAGACTAGCCACAGGTAACTGAGCCACTGCATTTGGCTCTGCAAAGTTGCCCCAATATGTAGACGGTATCACTGGGCTTTTCATACGGGTTCTCGCATCCACTGTAATAGCTAGCTTTGCCTCAGGATACTTTCGACAGTCAATGCCTCTGGCCAGAACTACATGACGCCATAGGAACGCGCATAACGCAGCGACGGTTCCAGCCTTGGCCGTAGAAGGCATAGTGCTCAAGATGCGGGTTCTGAGTAGTGCAATCTTATCAGCTGGGATAAAATAAGTGGCACTCTCAAACACCTCATCTGAATCGTATTCCGTGGGATTGAGAAATTTGTCGTTATCTTCTGCTAGTTTCCAGTGGGGAAACTCCTCCAAGGTTGTGTTAAGGTCGCCGTTGACGATGTCATGTCTGTCCAATAATTGAACTGGTGATCTTTGTTGGCCGGATGGTTCACAAGTTGCGGCGGCAAAATGCGATCCTATTGTGGACCAAAGCATGAAGTTGCATTGGCCGTCTCCAGCAACATGCTATTGATTTGTCAGTCCTTGTTCCAACATCTTTCAAAGGCAGAAACCTACATGCAACTGGCTCCCAATAATGAGACCCCCAGGGATAAAGCTAGCTTGCACGATAAGAGAAGGAAGCTTGACATTGTCTTTTAACTTTGCTGAAGGTCCAAAAACAAGGCTCCTGGGTATTTTGCTATGTGGAAAATGCTCCTCTTCAAGTTGGTCAAAATTGCCGTAGGTCCATACACCACACAGCTGAGGAGAATTGTAGTCTTTATAGTAAATCTCAACGCCTCTGGCAGAGTCAAAGACAAGCTCAACTTCTTCACGACTGCTGTCAACACGCTTTTGTACACAGCATGTAAGCTCAGGAATGTCGTTTACGGTCACCAACAGAGCTCTATGCAGAGCGAGAAAGATCTGCTGCTTGTCTGAATCGGGACTGTGTCGAAAGAAGAGACAAGTTGATATATAGTCTCTGGGCGCGATCTGATCAATGGCTGAGAGCCTAACTACCTGACCATGACTATTGCGATGTGCTTGGATGACTGCAACAGAGCTTGGAGAGAGGTCAGGCACGACTCTCAGAGCACCCGACATACCAGGCGACTTGGAGGTACTGTGTTGTTCTTTTGGCTTCTATGCTTTGTGAAGGGCGGCGTGGTGAAAGAAGGTAGATAACAAAAGATTAAACTGGAATCCAAAGCTATCGCATAGTTATGGAGAACCTTGCTTAATGTCAGAAGTGGTATCGAGTGTTATTCCAGCGAGACCAGTAGTTTCACATCGGGAGATGAAAGCAGTATTGTAGACGAATATTTCAGTGCTCCTGAGCCAGGTTCTACTAGTCGACAATCGTGTGAGAGCTCTCGAGCATGCATTGCAATGAAAGCTTGTCTTACAATGATACCGTGGTTTTTACCATGTTTTCTAGCTTACGCCACCACTTTCATGTATTCTTACCACTATCCAAGTACGTTACCAGCGAAAGTCTCAAGATCAACGCTGGAATTTGTTAGCTTAGTACGTCACTCGTTATATAGGAGAATGTAAACACATATCTTAGACATGACAAAGTGTTTCAATGTTACCCTCGGAATAAGGGTCTTGTCAAGAGTGGCAAAATGACTGAGGAATTTTGGACTGACTATTTCAAAGGTGAGACACGGCACATAATATCCCTTAATCTGAGCCGTGAATTGGTTTGGTCTCATTTAACCACGCGCTAACCTAACTAGTAAAAATGAATTCGCCATCGCTTGCTCTCACAGCTGGCATGCAAATACATTACAGTCAGCATTCTGTCCGCGCTGCGAGGTGCAATGTGCGGTACTATAGTATAGCCATCTCCTGAGTACCATACCCTAAGGTAGCTTAGTCTCCACTATGTCTTAGCTATTAATCTCTGTGCCGTGCTCGAGAGACAAGGGCATGCACTTCCCCGCATCCACTATCTAAAAAGGATTCCAGGCAATCGATAATAGAATTTGTAAGTGCATTCTGCAATAGTTCCATTAGGTAGATTTTCCTGTAAGAGTTATTACATCATTTAATCATTTTCTCTCTTAACACCTAGCGAGACCCTGATACTAGCCCTTAGCTGTCTAAACTACCCCCATCTACAATGCCTGACTGTCCTTCAAGAACGATTATTGATAGTGACTGATCGGGAACAATGAGGTTGCCCAATTATCGCTTTTTTCTGATACGAGAAACTAGGATTACTTGACGTTTTCGTCATCTCAAACATGTCGATCTCGGTACCAAGGGCGCCTCTAAGACATCGACACTCACTTACGCAAGACTCAGCTGATGAGATCTAGAGTTACCAATATGTCAGGGTCTCTCACATTTCAACCCTGACTGTCTTAACATCGGGGAGAATTGGAACACGTACACACATTCCACCTCAGTCCATTTACTTACGTATCGCTTTGTTTATCTTTCGCGATCGATGATCGTTCAAGGCAACACATCGAAAAGAAAAGCCGCTATAATAGAGTTACGTATGAGAAGCTGGTTCTAAATTTGACAAACAAACACCTGAGAAAGCAATAACTAGAATCTCACTTTGAGAAGACATGGAGGCAACAATGAATCAGCAACTGCTGGATACCTCCTGGGTCGAACCAGCAGGCCCCGTGAGCCCTGCTCTTATCAAACTATCTGCTATGGATACTTTGACAGCACCTGTTTACCCTTCCCCAGCACTATTCTTCCCCCTCAAGCCGGGCGTAAATCCCTTGGACCTTTATAACGATTGCAAGCGGGGCCTCGCTCGTTACTTGTACCAGCACCCTCATCTCTGCGGGAAAATTGTCAAAGATGCCACAGGCAGAAATTCGATCGAAATCTCTCCAGCACCTTATGCCGGCGCCAACCTTGGATACTACGACCATCGGGATGAGAAGGAAATACCTTCATATGATGAGTTCAGAAGTTTTGGCTTTCCGTTTGCTGATGGCAATAGAGACGGGCTAAGCAAACTTTGTCCTGAGAATTTTCCAAGCGTCCAAACTGGAGACCCTGTTCTCATCACCCGTTTCAATGTTATCAGAGGTGGGGTCGTTCTAACAGTCTCTATTGCCCACGCAATATGCGATCTGGTTCAATTCAGCGACTGTATCAGGTCCTGGGCTACCCACACGCAAGCTGTTTCCAATGCTCGGATGAGAAATGAGCCAGAGCCTCCACTGCCGAAACAGGTGGCGCCACATCTGGTTGATCGGTCGCCAATGAAGGCCAACGCACAGATCGAACATGACCTTGATAAAGTGGCGGCTCGGGCAGCAAATCTTCCACATTGGACAATGCTTGATCCTCGGAACCCGGAGAGTATGGCTTCGACGCTGGAAAATCTCTTCACAACGGCGCGTTTGACAGATAACGATCTGGCCTCTTCTGATGAAGCTACACTCCGTCAGCCATCAGCTAGTGTATGGACGTTCCCCAAATCGTCAATGCAGATTCTTGATTTCATGGCTAAGAAAGGGTCAACCGGAAAGACAAAGCTGTCGGCAATTGATTGCTTAACTGCATTTACCTGGCAGCGTTTTTTCGAAGCAAAATGGGCCCCTGATCAGTCTGGTCCAGAACCTGTGCCAGAAGCGACACGTATCGTTTACGTGGGGAGTGTTCGGCCTCGTCTTACACCTCCATTACCTCTCAACTACCTGCCAACATGTGTCGATCTATTCCCAGTCACCGCAACAACCAAAGGATTCCATGCCTGTTCGCCTCGTTCTGTAGCCAAGGTAGCTATCAAGATTCGCAACAGTAACTATAACTGGAGTGAGACGACCTTCCGCGAGATGCTGGAAGTTGCACAGATGCATCCATTTAGCCCCGGCATAGTCCCAAATGGCCCTCTGGACGCTCTTATAACGGATCACACACGTCTTGGTGCAGCTGCAGCCGAGGATTGGGGTGCTCTTGGTAGATGCGAGGCGTATCGTGAGCCGTATATTGGTCGAACACCTCCTGTAGGCGAGATTACCTTCCTCCCGCGTTGGCATAATGGAGAAATAAGCGTGATGTTCGCTGGTGAAGCGATTGTTATGGAAAGGTTGAGAGACAATGAGTCGATGAATGCTGCTGCTTCTTGTCAGTTCGTTATGCATGATTTCCCCAGGAGTGCCAAAAAGGTAAAGCGGCCTTCCAAGTTGTAGGAACATCTTGATGGCAGTTGACGGGTCATGTTTGGTTCATCATGATAATATGCATAAGCCATGATAAAGGCCAGATATAAATAAAAACTTCAATGAGAGACTGACTAGTCAGAAGAAATAGTGATGTACCATCATGGCCGTCTTTATTCAAGAAGGTTCTGTTGTGTGAAAAAGATAGCATCCCTGTGTATTCTTATCAGTTACAGGCCTGAGTCTTCCTTCGAAGCTTAGACGCTAGAACTTCTGATGAAAAAGAGTAGTAGATAGAACGAAGAGTGGTATCATACACAAGGGGATGCAGAATGAGCATACTTCCGATAACCCAGTCCATAGCGGGCGTAGCTGACTGAGTCCTCTCATGACCAGGAGACAAACCGCGAGACCAGCCAGCCCTCAAATATCACATGGTTCGCCTTCCATAACATAGAAACGTCAGCAATGAACCCATACCCCGATAATCCTAAGAGAATATTTGAATGAGATCAGGTTCACTGCTTGGGTGGTTGGACGGCCTGCATTGGACACTATCTCATATCCAGGCTGTTCTACGCTGCTAACTACCTATCAACGCAATAGCCTTGTAGTGAAGCGAGAAATAGAGTAAAGACTTGTCTGCTTCCTCAACTCAGTAAAATTGCCCACTACGTACTAGAACGTCGAAGCCCCCAACTTCGATTGGTATAAAGGCGAAGCCCCAAAACCGCACTAACACCAAACAGAAGCTAGTTAAGATCGAAGATCGTGTATCCACTAGACTTGGGCAGAATGAGACAATACCGCGGCAAGTACCGAGGCCCAAAAACTCTGTTAGACACCGCTAAACCGATCGTGGACCAAGGCCCAGCCAACCACACGACAATTGACGTGATCAACGGGTCTCTTTGTCAGGAATGACGAACAAGATTCGACGTCAGTCTGCTTTTACTCGTAGCCAAGTTTTCACATCTGCAAGCACTTACACTTATACTTGTTTGCTATCTTACGATAAACCTATCTCAATTATACTGTTTTACTGTTAAAATAATTGCCAATATGCCCTCCAACAACGCTGCTTGGTTAGTCGCCGCAAAGACGTCACCACTCGAAGTCAAGGGAGCCCCCCTCACCGAACCATCGTCAGGCCACATCCTCGTCAAAAACTCAGCCATTGCCATCAACCCCGTTGACATTGCCAACCAATATGTCGGCATCTTCATCCAACCCTCTCAATACCCCGTCATTCTCGGTGAAGATGTCGCCGGTACCGTTGAAGCTGTAGGCCCTGATGTCACCGCCTTCAAGCCCGGCGATCGAGTTCTAGGCTATGCGACGTCACTCGCTACCAAGGATAATGCGCACAGCGCGTTCCAAGAATACACGGTTATTCGCGCTGAATGCGCCTCTAAAATTCCGGACGGTCTGAGTTTTGGACAAGCTGCTGTTTTGCCGCTTTCGCTTGCTACGGCTGCGTGGTCGCTTTTCGGCGATGTGACGCTTGCGATGAGATATCCTAGTCTTACCCCTACGCCTGCTGAGGAGACGGTTCTCATCTGGGGAGGGTCATCTAGTGTAGGCGGTTCAGCAATTCAACTTGCCAAAGCCGCTGGGTACGAAGTCATCACGACCGCATCTGCCAAAAACCACGAATACGTCAAGAGTCTTGGAGCAGATCACGTCTTCGAATACAAGTCTCCCCAAGTCACCAAAGACATCGCCACTCTCCTCACCGGCAAGAAGCTCGCTGGTGCATTTGACGCAAGCGGTTCGGAAGACGGCATGAACAGCGCAAGTCAAGCAATCGTTCACGCTGATGGTCTTCGTAAACTCATTTGCGTACGATCTGTCTCGTCTGAAGTTGCGGGTGTTGAGACCAAGACTATTCTTTCGACTAGTATTATCAACACCCCTGTTGCCAAGGCTGTCTTTGGGGATTATATACCCGCTGCTTTGGAGCAGGGCAAGTTCAAGGCTGTTCCGGAAGCGGAGGTTGTTGGTAGAGGTTTAGAAGCTGTTCAGCTAGGTATCAACACACTTGCCAAGGGCGTTTCGGCTAAGAAGATCGTTGTTGCTCTGTAAAAGAAACTAAGACGATATAAATGAGACTCAAATATAGATAGAAGACTAGTTTTGAGAAATACGAACAGTTTGTCAGCTGATTATGCTCCAATGTGATCACTCACTTTAGCCTCGGGTCAGTTTCCCCTCTTCTCCACCAACACTTGAGCCTCAAAATTCGCGCTACCATCACGCCATTGACTTCTGAACCATCCATTTATTCACCGTAGCAAAACGTGGTAAAATGCCTGAAACTCAAAGGAATGAAACAATTGCCCTCATCGGCTTGGGCACAATTGGCCTCTCATTCGCCGCACTGCATCTACGCTATTCAAACGCCAACCTTAGACTGTATGACGTCCGCAGTGATCTCAAGGAGCACATCGAAAACCTCCTACCGGTGTACCTCCAATCGACAAAGAAGGAAACTTCGCAGGCTGATATTACAGTTGAGAAACTCGTTGCTGACGGTCGACTGCTTGTATGCTCTTCGATAGAGGAAGTTTGCTCTGGCGCAACAATTGTCCAGGAGCAAGGACCTGATAGTGTGGAGTTCAAAAAGTCGAACTGGACTGAGGTTGTTAAATATGCACCTTCGGATGCCCACTTATGGAGCTCTACATCTGGAATAAGTGCATCGAGACAGGTGGAGGATCTAGAAGACAAGACCAGAGTCCTTGTGGTTCACCCTTTCAATCCTGTGAGTCCGACTGACCTCTCGTCTCAAACTATTCCTCTGACACAAGGTTCCAGCCTCATATAATGCCATTGATTGAAGTCGTCCCCTCGCCTCACACAGAACCAGAACGGACTCAATTCGCCATCGACTACTTCAAGAATCTCGGCTCCGGCCATCGTCCCGTCAGAATCAACAAAGAGACCCAAGGCTTCGTTGGAAACCGTCTGGCATTCGCTCTATTCCGTGAAGCTTGTCATCTAGTCTCAAACGAGGTTGTCTCAGTGGAAGACCTTGACACTATCGTTGAGGCCAGCATAGCACCACGCTGGGCGGTAGCTGGACCTTTTAAGACATATAACAGTGCTGGCGGGACTGGAGGAATCAGGGCGTTTCTTCGTAATCTGGCTGATACAATGGAAGCTTGTTGGGACGATGCCGGAGATATTAGTCTCAAGGGGACGTCTGCGACTAAAACTGGTCAAGGAACTGATGATGGGGACTGGACGGACAAGATCACGAAGGAAACGGAACAGGTTTATGGACGACCAACAGCAGAGTCACTGGCAGAGCGTGATCGGAACTTGCAGAAGCTCATAGCAGCTCAACCAAAAGTTGATTAGTGTAGTGTTATAACACACTCATAAAATATAGTCTCTGTCACCGATAATATTATGATTACATGCCAATGTCGGATACCAATGGTTTCAACAACTAAGAACGCCCTCTTTGGTCCAGTTTAGCCCGGATCGGATGGGGACTGAGTATGTCTCCCCCACAAAGTCCCCGCGCAACAACTCATACTCATCTGTAGCTGACCTACTGACTTTGACATCCTCCGAAACCTCGTCTTCGTCACTCCATTCACGCCATTCAAACTGTTCCTCCGTGACACCTCCGTAATCTTCACCTTGGTCAGCCTTTCGTGCCTTGCCACTACCTGATATTTTCCAACCCATTACCACTGGACCGTTGACGCCTCTCTTCTTGTCATCACATGAGCTTGTATGACATTCCAATCCTCGGAAGTGGCCAGGTCTGCAGCGCAGTGTTGATTGTGTACATGACGATGATGGATCTGGTGTATCCAGGACGAGGTACAAGTAACTGTCTTTCTCAGGTGAGCCTCCGTCGCCGTACATAATATGGGGCTCACGGAAAATAGTCGACTGTGGGAAGAACACAAGATGTGAGAGTGTCGATGTTCTTTGTGGAAGATCTTTTGGCAAGCTGGCCTGATCTGTAGGCGGTGAAAGCGAAATTCTGATGATCTTCGGACTGTAGGTCAATGGAGGTAGAACCAAGACAATGTGTTCAGCTGTCCAGTTTGTCATGATGTACGGTCGAGGTAGTTCGTCCACCTTGCCCAAGAATCTGTATCTCACGCTTGCCAATGTGCCATTCTTGTGAGTTTTAAGGCTATATCCAGAAGCAGTTTGAACAAACGCGAAGCATGACAGAATAACTTGACACTCCGCACAAGTATCCTTCTGGTAGAGGCTGATGGATAAAAGCATGAGGAAACTCCCGCACGGCGAGAATTGCATCTCTAATTGAACGTCAGCATGAATCCTCAACATCATTCATACGATGAGTAGGTGGTTCCCTTACCTCGTGATATTGCCACCGGCTTTGCTACTTGGTCTTTTCCCTCTTCAGCAATCTCCAAACTTGTGCTGGAGCCAGTTTCGTCGTTGAGTAGGTCTACACCACCAAATCTATAAGAGACAGCTACAATAGGCAATGTCGGATGACGAGTGCCTATTGTTCTAGACCACGATAAGTGGTCTGTCTTTATTGGTCGCCAAACAGGTCTGCCAAAGTCATCTGCCATGATAAGGCATTCTGTCATCGGGTCTTTGTGTTCTCCGTACAGATCATCTAAAATCTCCTGGCTTCCATTTCTCCCGCCGTCGATACTATGCGTATCACTTAAATCAGAGTCATTATCAGAGTCCAAACTCCATCCAGAGTCACGATCAGAGTCTGAACTACTGTCCTGGGAATCCGAGTTGCTCAGGATTGCATTGTTGCGTGATCTTTCCCTTTCATTATGATGAACCAGGCATTGACCCTTACGGAAATAGAATAGTCGAGTCGTTGAATCCGAGTCTTTCCGGGTCGGCTGCGTAGTGACATCGAGCTGTACGAGATTCCATTGTCCTTTGCCTTCCAGACCCAAGTCAAGGTCTCTACAGACTTGTGGAGGGGCCTGATCAACTCGATTCCCCGATCCGCCATCCAGAAGGCGACGAGTAACACTCAAATCACGACTGTTCACTTTCCAGCTCTGGAGAAAGGAGTCTCCCCTCTTGCTATCACGAGCAATGGTGGTGATCCATTCGCTATCAGGGGCCAGGGAGTCGAAGATGGCCTCCCTATTCTGATCAGACTTCGACCGAGAGAAGACATCCACTTGATTCACTTTGACCCGGCGATGGGGCGTCAAACTGTCCTCGCGAATGATCCGAAGCTGCAGTGTCTTACCACGTTTCTTGCCCGTAGAAGAGAACGATGACTCCAATACACGCATCTCGGTTGTTGACTCAAGTAACTTGGCAACATATTTGATGTGAACTTTTTGGAGTCTGTTGGGAGCTTTGAGGTGACAGCTGGGCTTATAAAGAGTGAGCGGAACAGCATGATGAAGTTGATCAGGATTCTTCGTAAGAAGTTCGCCCCAGTCTAGAACAAAGGAACAAAACGAGCGGTCTAGTGACACATAATCTGCGGACGAGGAATCCTCTTTCCACGGCGGCAGGGGAAGTCCAAATTGAAGTGCCGCGTTGGGTATTGTTCCTAGGATCATCTTATAATCATTACTTGTCTCCCGCTTGTACCGTGCAAAAAGATGAGGAGCTGCGTGGCTTTGTACGTAGATACAAGTCCAAAATGCAGGGCTCTTGAGGAAGTCTTCAACAACCTTCAGTGTCTCGGAGCTTGGATTAATGTCTTGCATATGCATATGCCAAAAGACAGCGGCGTAGCGAAGGAATGCATTGCTGTACGATGACTCCGATCTTGTGACCAACGGTTTCAGGTCAGAGGGATCTTGATATGGTTCCTCGCTAAGGTACTCGATGCAGCTGACTCCAAGCTCCTCCACAGCTTTTCTCTCATCGATAAAGAAGTCTGGCAGGTACTCTTCGATTCTGTTCTTGTTCTTTGGGTCGATAAAAAAGTCCTTGACTGACTTGTGGCACAGTGAGATCTTCTGAGAGCCGTTCATGTCTTCCATGGTGATCAAAGGGCTGCAGACATCTTTTACCCTACCGTAAACGTGAAGTGCATCCTCCTTTGACTTGACGTCATCGTTGGCAGGATTGGTATAAGGGTTGAGGGCGTCGATAAGCTCCAGCAGTGTGAGTTCCTTTTCCGATAATGTGAGAAGTCGAAAGGTTCGCCTGTAACAGTGTGTTAATCTCATTGGTAATCGCATAGGCACTGAAGCTCGCGTATAGCAACATAACGGACTTACTTGGCGAGATCCTGTTTGTGATAGGGTAGTCCTGCAATCCTTGCTAACGACTTGATATAGCAGTCCTCCAAACCTCTAGGGAAGGATTGTAAGGCATCAATGGTTCCTTGTTTAGTTCTATAAGCCTTATTCTTTGCAATTTCACAGATCAACGCTGCATAGAGAAAGTTGTGTTCGGCTGTATCAAACCAGGGCTCATCGTGAATCGGGCAGATCCTCTGGGCGTCGAGAAAGGCACGGATGTCTTTGGAAGTGTCTGTGAGATTTGGCCTAATTTCGACAGCTTTGAAAGCGTCTTTGACGGATCGTATCTCAGGAACATCCCTGCTAGTAAGGAACCATTTGACTGTCCCAAGTGTATCCAGGTTGAGAAGCTGCTGCAAACTGTAGAACAAAGGATCGCCGTGGGCTCGGACTGAGCACTCGTCCAACCCATCTAAAACCACATAAACTTGGGGAAAGTGACTGTGATTCAACAATGCACGGAGAAGTTTGACCATTACTTCTCCGTCGTTATTAGTCAGCTCGTGCTTGCAGGTCTTCTTTGCCCGTTCGTACTCGGCCTTCAAAGGGTTCGACGCCACGTCCAGTTTACTCAAAAGCTGTAGAGCGATAGATCGCAGTCCGCAAGTTTCTTGTCGTTTGGACGCTGCTCTGAAAGAATAGAAGAAGTGAACAACTTCTGACTCAGGATGTTCTTGCAAGTGGTTGATGACTGCGGATGCCAAAACGCTTTTACCTGAGCCTGGAGGCCCGTTGTACCAAAGAACAGAATTGTTCTTGGCGTCTCTCCAATCTTTGAACTCTTGTCTCTCAAATATCCACGTACATGTGCCGTCTGTGCGACTCATGTTCCTTAATTCCAAGTCCTTGTCTGCATCAAATGACTCGGCTTTTTCGCCACCTCTTATCCACCTTAGGATTTCATCTCTCGTCCTTTCTTGCTTCTCCCTAGCTCTTTCAATTGCCATACTTGCAATGAGCAGTTGGCTGACCTGTTTGGAGTCTTCGCGGAACCTCTCCCGGAAAGTCTGGATTTCCTGCTTGAAGGGTCTAATCGCCGAAGATAAAGTGACTCTCGTGTAGCTCTTGGACAATACTTTTGCTGAGTAGGCCCAAAACTGCAGAATATTCTTGTATGACTTCTTGATGGCCTTCGATATCTGTGGAGAACTCTGCTGTGACATCGCAGTCATCTTGTAGCAGTCCAAGAGCGGAGAGATCTCCTCGAGAACATTGAGTATATCTTCCACGGCGCTATGAGCTTTGGTAGCAAGTTCCAAGATGATTCGGAACCCAGAAACAGCGATTGCGACGCCAAAAGGTGCAGGTTGAAGAACATTTTCGCATGATTTGGTTAGGGCAGTGATGCTTTCGACGAATGGGTTAATCTTTTCGCGTAGATAATGAGCCTTGCTTCCTGTCCATTTCTGTTCGACCTCGCGAATACATTGTTGCGTCTCTTCGATGGGGTCGTCGTGCTCCTCGTCTTTACACTTTTCAATCTGCTCCTTTCTGTGACTCACGTATTGCACGAAGTGGTTGTCGGCAAGTTTTAGTGTTTCGGGATCTTCAAGAAACTCCTTGATTGCAATTTCGCAGAGAGTGTTGAACAGATTTCCATTTTCGGTGGTGTTGAAGGATGATGTTCTAGAGAAAGAGAGTGTCGACATGTTTACCCTGGCTTTTTTCTGACTTGACCACTTTTTTTCACGAAGAATGTCGAGGAAAGAATGAAACAGTTCCCTCTTCGTGAAAGATGATTGTGTAGGTTAGGCAGGAGTGTTGCATTATGCACGGAATGTGGGATTGAAAATAACAACCCCGCTCACTCACCCTCACCCCTTACCCTACTATAGGTACTTATCTTTCAGCTGGCCGGGGCCAATTGATCAAGAAACATCGCGGATTTATCCTGAAATATCCGAAAAGCTCCAGGACCTTTTTTGTTTTTCATCAAGGCCTCGATTGGCTATCTTTACGAAGTTCTTTTCAGCTTGTCAAGGATGTTTCGCGATCAGATGGTCTGATTCTTGCGCGTGATTTAATGCCGTGCCGTTGGTCTTACAGATAATCTTACTTCTAGGCCTTTTACCTGCAGTAGCTGCGCCACGTATACAATGTTCATCTGACGTGCTTGCGCTATTCATGCAGGCTGACCGAAGTGGTTGCCGGAATCAGATCTCGGCCCGTTATCTCTGTTGAAGATGAAATTGAAACAAAACCCCATTGCCAAAGTTCACACCACAATTTCAGTCGCGAGCCATCATAGAGTCGACTTCTTACCACATAACACTCTCTTCACTCTTCGTGACCACAAGATGACTTCTGATCAACTGCACCCCGGTCATGAGAATGGCACTGAGCCAGTCTCCCAAGAATCGATTTGCGAGTCCAAAGTCTATCACCATACTAAGAACAAAGATGGCAGAGACCAATGCAAAGAACAGCTTCAGGACTCTGAGCCAACGAAGAACTCCGAAGACGACGAGGACAGTCCGTATGCCTTGATTGTCAGAAGACGATTCTCAGAGAAGCGAGAAGTCGAGTCAACTACAGTATGCATCAACTCGCCACTGCTTCACAAAGCATTCCAAGATGTCATCGGCTCTTACCCGACGGTCGCATCAGACTTCAAGAGCTCTTTTAAGCTTGAGAGCCCATTTCAGATCCTTCTCCACTACTGGGATCCTCTTGAAGCCTACCGAGATGAGGCCGATTCTCCTCGGATGCGGCAACATCTCAACTTACTCTTCCGTTTCATGGAAGAAGAAATGGGCCCCGAGAGACGCACCCTCCAGCATATGCTCCAGAAACAAATGATCACCTTTAAGCAGGCATGGGTAATCTACCGTCCTGGAGATCTTGTAGTCAGCGAAGTTCTGGGAAAGTCATGGTTATCACGCGTGGAAAAAGTGTCTTATGGGACAAGCCGAAACCGCGGACCGTATGTAACGATTCATATGAAATACTGCGACGCCAACGATGACGCGATTGGCGAAGCCCAACGATCTACCAGCATTTTCCAGAGCGATTATTTTGCTTCAGACCATCCAGCCAAGATCAAAAGACTTCCAGTTTATCCACGAAAGTTCTGTGACCGGGGCCCGGACCTAGAGACCGAGCTTCTTGAGCGAGGCAAGAAGTTCATCACCAATCGTGGGATATTGACCAAGGACTATGATGGCATCGCAGAGTGGCTGAAAGAACCTCCTCTCGACTTCTTTGATCCCAACATGGCAGACTATCCGCCGATCTGGCTGCCATTCACAGTAAGTGTTCATGTAGCTTCCAGGAAACTACTAACCAGAACAGGAAACCGGACGTGTCATCCTCGATCGCAAGACCTTCGAAGAAGACAACTATAGCCACGTTACGATGATTGAAGAGGTTGATGATCCAGAACTTTTTCTCTGCCCGCCATATGCCTTAGGATACTCCACTGGCCGAAAGGAGTGGTGTCGCTATCTAGTCGATAATCTGAGGGATGTGGCATGGAAGGAAAACGCATGGTCATCACTGATTCTTGATCAGGAACAAAAGCAAGTCTTGAAGGCTCTTGTCATGTCGCACAAACACCCAGAGAGAGTCAGGAGCCTGTCAGAACAGAAGGGTAAAGGACTGGTGGTCCTTCTGTAAGTCCTCTCTGCGACTTCGCATAATGGTTAAAATTGACTCGACTTTTAGGCATGGAACTCCTGGTTCGGGTAAAACGCTCTCTGCAGAAACAGCTGCTGAGATGTCCAAGAAGGCCCTGCTGTCCACAAGCATGAGCGAGCTAAACAGATATGATAGGTGAGTAGTGTTCTTTCGGGGACCGAGGGGAGAGCGTGTGTACTAACCGCTGGTAAATGAAGAGCATATGCCTTTGAGTACAGGCTTAAACAGATTCTACAGTACGCCACAACTTGGAACGCAATCATTTTGTTTGATGAGGCAGACGTCTTTCTCGAGAGCCGAGACTTGACTTCCAACAGCACTACTCGCAATGCACTTGTGGCCGTATTTCTAAAACACCTCGAATATTTCTCAGGCATTGTCTTTCTGACGACAAACCGCCTCAGCAGTATAGACGCTGCGATGAAGTCCCGCATCCACCTGTCGCTTTCATTCGGTCCTCCCGAGGCAGAAGTTCGCCGCCAGATCTGGAAACAGAACCTCGAAGCTGTCCCCATTGAAGAGACAGAGATCGGTGGGAAGGAATTAAGTAGTCAGGCAGCCGAGGACTTGATACATCATAAGCTTAACGGACGTGAGATCTCTAATGCTCTTAACACGGCGAGGACTCTTGCGAGATTTGAGGAGGTCAAGTTGAGTTTACAACATATTGAGACGGTACTCAAAGTTGGACAGACATTTGGAAAGCAAATAGGAGCTTAGATTATTTGATGCTGCAGTCGAATAACTTGATCCTTTCAGTTTGGTCACGAATTCCTAGTTACACCTGTCCCGAGCCAGGTAAACCGAGCCTACTGGCATATGTCTAAGAGCTAGTTTGTTGTCCTAGTTCTTCAGCTTGAAGACCTCGAGGTGTATAGACTCAACGAGTCAATCCCAGCTTGCGATGACTGCGAAAATCAGGCGGGCCAGGCCAGTTAAAAGAGAGAGTACGACAATGGCGGTCCTGTTCTCTGATCAGCAACTCCCTATCACGTTCTTTGAGGAACATCTCATGACACAACTTCCACGCCCTCTAGAAACCTTTGTTCTCTTTGGATCTGCTGCAACGAGACAGACCGAATGACTTGGCCAGAGAGCATTAGGTGGTGCAAGGCATCGCCATGTGACTGGATGGCTTCTTCCTCCACCTGTTCCTGGACCACGTCGAGTCTCCAACTGGCATGCAGATTTCCGACGGCTTCCCAAGCCTGAAGGACAGAGGGTGTTATATGATATTTCCATTTGCCCCTCCAAAGGATCCTGGCTTCCCGTGAACCGCGGCTCATGCGATACTGGAAGAGCGCCGCCAACCCTCTTTGTCCGTTCCAGATCTCCATGGTTTCTAGCCGTGGCATCTTGAGGGCCGCCGCCGCCGCCGCCTGTAGTAGAGCGTCGATCTCGGTGGAATCATCTTCTGGCTTCAGGAGTTGGGAAGTTAATACCAACGAGGCTAGGTTAGGCCACTCCCAAGAGGGGTCAATGGCGAAGAAATGACTAGCATCTATAATGAAAGAGGCGGCGAGATGTTCTAGCGGCAGGCTGGTGAGTGCAATCATTCGGCCAACAGCTGGGGCTGGTTTACGAATACTCTCACAGCCGGCCAAATCCTCCCCGTCGAGAAATCGTTGCATAAATACTGGATACTGTTGGTTAAAGTTCTCAAAGACTACCAACCTTTTAAGAAGAGGATGGCCATGTTGGATCGACTCAAAAAGAGATAGATATTCTAGACAATAAATTTAAGTGGTAAGCCATGTGTTATAACAAAGAATTATACACAACTATTAAGGAATGAAATACACAAAACTTACCCTTATCTGTAGTTGGCTGGAAAATGTCCCATCTCCTCCAGGGCTCATAATGGATTTCCTGGAGTCGGGGAAAACGGGCCAACATAGGAGCCAGTGCTATTGGCTCCCATCTACGGCGGTTCTGTTGCCGGAGAAGTATACTAGTAACCGAGGAGACTGAAGGGAGCTGATTCCACCATTCGAACTCTACCTGGTCACTATGAAGCGCTTCATGTTCCATAATATAATGGAAAGCTTTATTGACCGCTGCCGGAGGCGGAGCTGAGTGTCTGAAACCATCGACCCAGCCGTGAGGAGGGTCATGATAGCTTTGGTATATTGTGGCCAGCCCTAGGCCACTACCCTCTAGCCTATTGGAAGGGCCATCAGGCACAAAGGTAAGGTAGGGAAACCAATGTTGAGCGTCACTGGGGGATTAAATGCTAATGTCAAGCATTAATTACCTGCCTTGATCCCATTCACTGAGAATCGAGAATAAACCCTGAAAGGCCGTGGCAATAGAATAGTGTTCTGTGTCGCTAACATTCAATGCCTCTACCACCTCGTCGGTTGAGAGCACGGCACCCCTAGGCGCACACTGGGTGCAATCATAGCCACCTAGTTCTAAGCAGAACCAAATATAACGTACGAGAGCCTTATTGCGACGGATCATGGAATGAAAATCCATCAGGCGAGAGGGGGTTATTTTGATGCGAGTAAAATTGCATCGCTCGACGTCAGCCAGCCACGCTCTGGATACGGCGGCCAGGCAAGCTAGCGTGGCGCCATCTTTCATTAGACTTTGGATGATTAGAAGGCGAATTTCGCTAGGCAAGCTATCCCACGATCTTTTGCTCGGCGAGGGAGACTCCATGGTGGAGTAGACTAAGAGGAGGTAGTGTTGCGAGGCAGGAATTGGAGGGGGAAATATGTAGACAAGGGCACATGAGGGAGGAGGGGGCATCAATACTGGTTTATATCTCCGATGAATTGTCCGCCGAATGGTGGGCTAATAATATGGTTTGTTGGAGCATAGAGACTTTGAACCCTGAACACATGTCCGCCTTACGGTTGCCTGCCGAAGTCTATATCGTGCGGTGGGATAGGGAAACTTAAAGCTTGCTTCGATTTAACATTACTAGCCATCGCGTAGGAAAAGTCATCACCAGGAAAAAGGAAACAATCGTCGAACAACCTGTGCTCACTCGTCACTCCCTGTCCCAAGCCATCGAGAAGCATATTCCCCTGTCAATCGACGGAACTCTAGTAGCCTCCGAACAGGTAAAGATATTTTATCATCTAAAAAGGTCAATATCTTTCAACAGAGTGTAGATGGCTCTTACAGTCTTCCTGCGCTTGTTCGCGTAGCCATTTCGTGACAGTTATGCAAAATTCAATGCCCTCCAATGAGAGATTTGTTCCCGTTGGATTCGATTCCTGTATAAAATTTCGTTGCTCCTCGTACTTTCGTTCTAGTTCTTTATATCTGTTCAGTTTCTCATAGAGTCTGATAGATGCTGTTTTGGGCCGGGGAGGTGAGCTGGGACTCGACGGTGATTTGGGATGAAAGCTGGAGTTCGTCGCCCACCGCCTTCCATTTGTAGTGGCTACAAGGGTTCTCAGACTTGTAGGAATACGTGGTGGCATGATGGAAGACTCAAGGACGAAATCTGTGTGATGGGGAGTCGGGTCGGATTGTCTGCAAAGATGATGGGCAGGTCTTATAAATACGGCTCAAAAAAGGTACTTCAACGCCCAAACTCTTACTATAGAGTTCACCCTTAGGAAGAAGCGAGGCCCCAGCAGCTTCCTTGATATAGCCTGAAGCTTGATATGCCATTCAACCTTGAGCTAAGAGGAGGTGATTGTTGTATCAAGATTTCAAGTGCCTCCATGCCAAAAGGCTACTGGTCACTTACCCAAGTCTGTAACATTGGTCGGGAACATTTACCACACAAAAGACCATAAAACATATTATTATTTTTGCGACCAAGAGTCTTGCCCGGGTGTGTATGCCCAACAAACTCTGCGGAAGCGTCATTTTCCCATCTTACAATAAAGCCATATTTCACTTCAATCTTTTGAATGATGTTTGATTTGAAACATTAATCAAGTGTATTATTGGCGCGCTGTCGATTAAACCTTGATACATTGTTGCTCTTCGGATATGTTGTACAGCAAACCTTAAATTTACCTGCAAATCATGTTGAGTAACGTGATGAATCACATGATGGGCCCAAAGATAAGACCATAGAAATTGCCAGTCATATACCTCAGTCATCATGCCCTAGTTGGGGTCCCGAGGTTCTGGCTTGGCTCAGCACATAAAAGCGATCCCAGAGACCAATACAAGCCAACAGGATGTGTACAGTACAACCTGTTGGTCTTACCCAAATCACCCAGCCACATTATGCCTTGTTATCCAGGGTTTATCTACAGGCTGGGGTAGTACAGCATAAAATGGTTGCACACCATCGTTTCCCCTCACTTTGTCATACAAGACATTCCGAGCCTGATCCGTTCTCTAGCAATGGTATTGGTCAGCTCATGTTAGATGTGCCACAGCAGTACATTGTCTCTATCACACCGGTTGCAGCCAGAAACACGCAGGCCACGACCTATCATGAATAACAGGGTTTAGCATGAGAAATCAAGGTCCCGTACGATTGGATACGCCAGGGTGATGAGGCTCTGCGGAGGAAATGAGGTCAATCTTTTCTCTCGAGTCTAGCGGTGTATTATGCGTTGTAGATGGCGGCGCATCCCCTGGCATCGGTCAGCAGACAGGCTTGACGCTTTCAATCAGAGGGACCAGAACAACGAACCAAATGTTACTTTCTTTTGAAGTACTACCTAGTACCCTTTTTAGTTGAGACCACGCTCTCGGGGTATTTCTGCACAGTCGCACAAGAGTCTAGGCTCTGAGATTGTGATACCACGGGGCATACAGCCTACCTCTGGTCCTTTCATAAGGCATAATGAAGTAGCACTGTATTGCGACACCGTCTTTCAGCCCCGACTTCCGACCTGCACAAAGTGTCAATCACTTGTGTGTCACCAGTACGCCACTTCTTACAGACCTGGCCTGGGCGTCAATATGCGGTAAGAAGCCAGAGCCTGATTTTCTATACCTGGCCAACTCCCCTTAAGGATTTGGGTTACTACATGCCCGCTCCTTCGCTCACAAGTGATTCTATACTTTTACTACCCATCATATTCCGAAAAGGTCACACACTCACTCCCAAGATGCGAGGAAACAGCCCATTTGACATCACAAAGTGTGCGCGGCCCAACATCCTCGTTTTGGAGCCCTACAGCAGTGAGAGAGAGTACTTGGCCCCCTGATATCTCATTTCACTGAAGGGTACTAAGCAATTGTAGCGATTATCCCCCTGGTGCAGACATCACTCTTCTTGATGCCAATGAGAATGCATTTGGACCGAGCATTGATTTCAGTAGATCAGGCTCAAAGTCCAACGGGGATAAGGGAGAGTTTGTCGCACTCAACCCGAACAACGCAAACAAGGCTGTTGTCAGTGAGCAGCCAACTGTCGACCCGAAAGGGTTACAGTTGCATCGCTATCCTGACGCGTAAGTCTCAACCACGATAATCAAACCATAATCTGACAATCATACAAGCCATTCGATGCAACTAAGGCAGAAGTTCTGCGACTTTCGCCAAGTTCAAGGCGCGAAACCTCTGACTGTACAGAACGTCTGCCTCACTGTTGGAGGCGATGAGTCCATCGACATCATCATTCGCGTATTTTGTACCCCCGGCAAAGACAAGATTCTCATTTGTCCCCCAACTTATGGCATGTACGAAGTTAGTGCTCATGTCAACGACGTGGGCATCGTGAAGGTCAATCTTGATGTTGACAATGGCTTTGCATTGAGGCCTGATGCCATCAACGAAGTTCTATCTGCAGATCCTACGATCAAGGTGGTATTCATCTGCTCGCCTGGAAACCCAGCTGGGAACCTTCTCGAACGATCTGATATCGTCAAGGTTCTGGAGCATCCGACGTGGAATGGCATCGTGGTCGTTGACGAGGCGTACATTGACTTCGCGCCGGAAGGGTCTAGTTTTGTCACTGAGGTGAACACTTGGCCCAATCTCATCGTTGCGCACACCATGAGCAAAGCTTTTGGTCTGGCAGCAATTCGACTGGGTATATCCTACTCTCAGTCTCAAATCACTCGTCTGATGAACAATGTCCGTGGACCGTACAACATGTCTGCGCCAACAGTAGCTCTAGCCAGTGCTGCACTCTCCCCAGATGGACTCTGTGTCATGGAAGAGAATCGAACAATGATGGTTCAGCAACGAGATCGACTGTTGCAAGAGCTTCCCAAGATTCCAGGCTTTGGCAGATTTCTTGGTGATTTCCAGACGAACTTTGTATTGGCCCAGTTTCTTAACAAGCCTGCGGACCAGGGTGGTGTACCAGACAATGCCACTGCAACGGCCCTCAAGGATTCGTTGGCTACTCGAGGACCTATTCTTGTGCGAGATCGTAGCAAGCAGATTGGCTGTTCTGGAAGCTTGAGGATCA
Organism: Fusarium fracticaudum; assembly: GCA_003353625.1. Lineage (NCBI taxonomy): Eukaryota > Fungi > Ascomycota > Sordariomycetes > Hypocreales > Nectriaceae > Fusarium > Fusarium fracticaudum. The sequence continues at coordinate 644,295 of PDNT01000008.1, forward strand.
CTGTTGGGAACAAGGAACAGGTGGATGATCTCCTTGTACAAATCCGAACTACACTAGAGGAGATGTACAAGGCCAGGCAGTAAGAGTGGTCAGGAAGAGACTAGACGGTTCTTAGGGAATAACAAACATTAAATACAAATGACTACGCTTTCGTGTTTGTGGCATCTAGAACCAGGCCTTGGACATGGTCAGACTTTGGTGAACAACGATACTTGACCATAATGAATCCTTCGACATGTGTTCAAGACTCTGTGTAGAGAACGAAAGGGCCGGGCACACGCTGCCTGAGCAGAGCCTCAGTCATCTCGAGATCGCCGATCACCAGCTCTTCCGCCCGCAATGCAAGCCGACCACCCAGCATGCTTACGGCGGTCTCAGAACAACATGTGCCCAGAACCGTCTCGCCATTTCTCGGTCGCGAGCGACATCCTCTCGTTCTGACCGAGTGCCATAACTGCAAGGCAGACCCAAAAGTCACACCATTTGGCGCAAGGGATGGGTCGAGAGTGGAGGATCAGCGATCCTGGAGTACATAAGCAGTGAATGCACCCCTCCGGAGGCGAGGGGGCCAGCCCTGTAGGGTTGGATGCGCACCTCCGTTCTGGGACATGTGCAGTACATGGCTGAGAGGTGGTGACACTCACGGGTTTGTCGCCAAGCTTGGATCTTAATGGTACCGTTCATTGCGGCTGAAGAGGAGAGTAGAGGATGCTCAATTCACCTGGTATTAAAGCTGTTGCACGACTATTACAGTTCTCACATCAACTGTTGCGAAGTAAATACAGTCAATTTGAGTGTAAATGTCTCCAGATCATCAACCTCGTAATATCGTCATCATCGGTAGCCCATCTTCACCCTCAGTAGGTATTCAAAACACCAAGGGCTAACAAGATCTGTAGGTGGCGGCGTGATTGGGTGCTGCACAGCCTACTACTTAACCCGACACCAAGCCTACAATCCCCAAAGAAATCAAATTACAATTCTCGAAGCATCAAGCATCGCATCCGCTGCATCAGGCAAAGCCGGGGGTCTCATAGCGCTGTGGGGTGAGTCTCTTAAACCTCCGAATGGCAAGGCAGATTTGACTTATACTGACTCTCACTACCCAGCATACCCCAGTTGCATCGTCCCTCTCAGCTTCCAGCTCCACGCCGACCTCGCGGCCCACCACGGCGGAGCGGAGAAATGGGGCTATCGGCGGATCCACAGCGCTAGACTCGGGGCCCGAGGCCGGACGCGCTCCGGTTTGGCTTCGGGCTCGGATGCGGGCGCTAGGGGAAATATGGTCATTCCGACGGTACCAGCGGATTTGGACTGGCTGCATGTCGAGAATGTGCATAGCTATCGGTCCACGGGCACGCCAGAGAACACAGCGCAGGTGATTCCCTATGAGTTCACCACGGCGATGGCGGAGTTGGCGATTGAGAAAGGCGCCAATGTTGTCTTGGGCCGCGCAACGAGCATTGATACCGTCAACGGGGCCGTCAAGTCAGTGACTTACGTCCCAAAAGACGACAGCGCAAGCGTCACTATCCCAGCGACAGACGTCGTCCTCTGCGCTGGGCCATGGACGCGAAGTCTCCTCCCAGCAGCGCCAATTGTCGGTCTGCGCCAACACTCAGTCATCATGAGCCCTACGCGACCGCGCCCACTGTCGGGCTATATGCTCTTCACCGAAATCTCCCTCGCGACATCTGGCGTCCGTCGCGCGAAGCATGTCACAGCCGAGATCTTCACCCGACCTAACAACACGGTCTGGGTAGCAGGCGATACCGATGACATAGCGTCTTTCAACATCCCAGAGACGGCCGAGGCGGTCCTACCAGATGAAGAGACGTGCGATAATATTCTCGCGCATGTAGGTGCCATTTCTGATGAGCTTGGGACCAGTGAGGTATTGTCGCGACAGGCTTGCTACTTACCCAATGTCGAAGGTGATGTTCCAGGTCCAATTTTGGGTAGCACATTAGTGAAGGGACTATGGATTGCGTCGGGTCACAGTTGCTGGGGAATACAGAATGGCCCAGGTACTGGGAAGATCATGGCTGAGTTTGTGTACGATGGGAAAGCCGTGAGTGCTGACGTGGACGAGTTGGACATCAGACATCTTGATGGAGGCTCGCAGGATTGACTGCAAGCCTTCAAAGACCATCTTTCTCTTAGCATCAATATACACGCTCATTAGATCGTTAAATCGTGATATCCAATGTCCATGAAACTAGTCCAGGGCCTGTGTCTATATTCAGTTCCCAATCATTTATCAACATCGCCCCCGGCTACTTCACAATGTCCTCTGGACATGAGGTGCTGATATGTCCTCTATATGCTCCGCCGTAGTCTCAAACTCGGTCTTCAATAGCGATATTCGTCTTGCCGCACCTCCCCGTTGTCTCTTCGCCTCCAAGGCCAGCACAATGTCCGCATACCCATTCCACGCCGCCCACTTCAACGCCGTATTTCCACGTCGATCTGCAGCATGGATCTGGACGTCATCAAGAGTCATGAGAAACTCGACCACGTCAATATGACCCTCGCGCGCCGCCCATGAGAGTGGACTTTGTCCGCTGTCGTCTTTCTTGTCGGAATTGACGTCCGATCGTGAGGCCAGCAATCTGACTACGGGGGCATGGCCATTGTGTGCCGCCCATGATAGTGGCGTGCGATTGTCCGCGTCTGGTGTATCTGCGCTGACGCGGGAAGTACTCAATAAGTAAGCAACAACACCAATATGTCCGTTGTGCGCAGCCCATGAGAGAGGCGTTTGACTAAACTCGTCCTTTGAGTCGATGTCAACTCCGGGCGACTCCGCCAGCATCGTTGTGATCTCCAGGTGCCCTTTGTAGGCGGCCCAGGATAACGGAGTCTGCCCACTTCTGTCGCGCGACTCTTTGTCTACCTCCTTTCTCGTGATGAGATATCTCACTGCATTTGCAGCACCCATACGTGCAGCCCATGAGAGTGGTGATTGAGAGTGAGAGTCTTTCGAGTTGATCTTGACAGTTGGGCACTTGAGCAGGGCTTTGAGTACATCGACATGTCCGCGCCCTGCAGCCCACGATAACGGCGTGCGACCTTGCTCATCCGTAGAGTCTGTATCCGTGTCTGCGTGCTTCATCAGCAGTTCCACGGTATCTTTGTGGCCATATTCGGCAGCATATGACAGCGGTGTCCTGCCAAAGTCATCCTTGACATCTGCCTCTGCGCCACCGTCAAGCAATTGAGACACAATCTTAGTAAGCCCAAATTGTGCCGCGATGTGGACAGCACCAATTTTCACGGGCACCTTGGCGCTGTAGCCTTGGAAATGGTAGCCTGCCACCATTCGCACCTGTACCGCACTAGCGATTCTCTGATCGTCTTCAAGAAACGCAAGAGCTGCTTCATTGACTTCCTCATCAACAGCGTCGCGCACATGGTCTCCCCAGTTCTTGGCACAGTAGTCTAGTAGGATATGCTTATGCAAGCGATGCTCAAAAGCACTGTCGCTCTCGCAGGCACCCGCGGCAAAGTCATCATATGACAGGTAGGCAAGAGAACTTAGAGCAACTTCTTTGTGGGAATCGGGAAGCCACTTGTGTCTCACTTGGTCGAGGTATTCTTGGGTCGTGTAGTGTACGAGGCTGATGATTTTGCTTTTCTCATCCACAACAACAAGTCCTTCGCAAAAAGACAGCATGTCTTCAAGCTCGGGAAGATTGCACTCGTCAAGTTCGGTCTCGTCAGGCTCGATAGCCAGCGCATGTCTGAGTTCCGAGGTGGTCAGAGGTCTGCGAGCAATGCTGATCCACGTAAGGACCGACTTGGCTAGGTCACGACAGCCCGGTCGTTGCGAGTCGATGCGCTCAATGGCTTCTGTGTATGCAATATTGAGAGCCTCAGCTCCCGTAGGAAGATTCTCAAGCGCTCTGAGGACTTCCTTTCGGCGCAACTTATCGCGCAGCGAATCAAGATGAAGCCGTGCGAGTAGGAACCTGGCTGGTAAGCATGGAAGGCTGGCCAAGGGACCGAAGGGTGCAAACTTACATTCCATCGACAGCTTTGACAATACCTTCAACAACCTGCTTCTGGAGAGGTGGCTTGCTTGAGATACAACTCGGCATCCCAGGCATTGCATTCTCCAACACTTGACGCACGTCTTCCTCCCGGGCGCTGATCTCCAATTCCATGCCATCATTGAAGTAACGCCTGGTACCCGCAATATTCGGTCGCGATGTCGCTAGAATGTTAACATTGCGTTCTGACTGCAGCTGGAAGATTCCGTTCAAAAAGTTGGTCAAGTCACCAGCTGTCTTGGAGTACTCGTCGAGAGCATCTACTACCAAGTAGACCTGTTCACGAGAGTCAATAACGGCTTGAAGTGCTTGAACAATCTCATCCAAAGATGGCCTTGTCTGGTTGTTCTTGTGCCGGCGATACAAACTGCGTATAGTTGGGGGCATCTTGGGTAATTGCTGGACAAGTTGTTTGAGAAGACTGGCCGTACAAGCTTCGACACTCTGCTCATGTTGTCGCTTGTAACTGCAGTATACGAATGCGACGCCGACTCTGTCCTCTGGGTCAAACCTATGCAGTAAGTCGTCGATGATAGATGCTGCTATGACGGTCTTGCCTCCGCCTGGAAGACCAGGGCAGAAAAGCGTGCCACGAGTTGACTCTCGCCATTGCACATATTGCTGAGAGGTGAGGAACCACTTCCCAGTGCCGGAGTGGCGTCTCGTCAATACATCGTTATGCTGCGCTGCATTTTGTAGCGACGAGAGCCATGTCGTGATAGTAGTGAACTCTTGGTCTTCATTGAAGTCCTGAAGCCGATCAATGCCCTCTTGTACCTTGACAAGAGAGTGGCTACGGGGTGTGTCAGCTTGTCTCTTTCTGGAATAAGATGAGCCACGTACCCATTCAGTGTATCGTTGATGGTGCTTAACAAGACAATATTGGAGGTTAATCGCTGTCGCATATCTTTGACATCATCAGGTTCCCAGCGAATTCTCTTCCATATTTTTCGTGCTTTGCCATTATTGCCGTCCAGAGCGTGGTACTTGAGTAACACCGCTTGTATCTCCTCCAGTAAGCGGGTACAAACGTCGACATGGTCCCTAAGGGACTCGGATAGAGCCTCTGGCAGCGCACGCTCGGGAATAACGTCTTCAAGGTCGCGCAAGACATTTGAGAGTGTTCTAACTCTGTTTTTTGTGTCAGTCGAATAATCCCCACAGATACGGTCCAACGGTTGTGATACTCTTCGGATATTTGTCTGAATTGAGCTGGTGCATCGATGAATGATCGCCGAGTCTTCTGGGCCAGCTCAATCAGGTGAAGCATATCACCCACGGAGAAACCAAAACTCATAGTGTCGGATTGTGTGTGGATGCATGCAAGGCAGATTGGAATTTTGCTGCAACGTGAGAAGCGGCTAAAACGAAAGCGATGATGGGATGTAGGTGTAGAGATTGTGGATATTGAGGTGGGGAGGGGAATTAGATGTTCAGAGCATGGCTACAGTGAGCCTCAGGTATACAGGTGTCATCGCAGCAGGAGTGAGTGCCTGTATTACAGGCACCTTCTGCTAAGTATTACACAGGGCAGTCGTAAGTTGGTGGCAACCCAGGCTTACGGGCGTGCGTGTCTCGTATGAGACGTTTCGGTACGACTGCAGACTTCATGTTGCAGTGGAAGGCTAGCTTAGATATTATTGGTCTGGCAGTGGCATGACCGGTGTGCACTTGCATATGCGCGGTGTGCTACACTACAGAGTACTTTCTCAGATGTACAGAATCAGGCTGAGGAGAAAACAAGAAGTGAAAAGGCATGTCATGTGTCGATGGCAGGCGGGGGCAATAAGTTGCCTAAAGATCACGATTGATGGTTTGGCATTCAATTGCTGCATCTGCTTGAACCCAATGGATAGACAGTCTGAACCTCTCCCCGGGGTGCAAGAAGACTTCTGACGTTGAATTAAGGTATTAACAATGCTTCATCTGAGATCCTCTAAATCCATACTAAACTCACCTTAATTCACCTAAGGCTTTCTGTCACCTAGGCTAAAGGTCCTAAGTTGTATTACATCCCCTTCCTCTCCCTATGCACGCGACTACCTACACTCTGCCTCTTACTCTTTTCAAGCCATCTTACTGAGTTGCAGCACAACAGAGTGTCATACACGCTTATTGGACCGAGTCACAACATTGAACATGCCTGTAGGTACATTGAATGCCACTCACCTCATACACACCAAAGCCGGGCGTCACCAACGCACCCCGCTTCAAGCCTCAACTCTGCCTTGCAACCGTTATTAGCTGACTTGACCCCTTGTTCATTTCACTTCGGACTCGCCGTTTCCTCTTCGCCCGCAAATCTCCTTCACCTTTCAAACATCATGGCTGTCGACACTTCTAATTATATCCAAGGCCTCGCAAGCCCCCTACACGTCAGCGCGGCTATCACAGTGGCGCTTCTGACTGCCTTCATCTGGCGGCTGTACAATGACCCCCTCGGTCACATCCCGGGCCCTCTCGTCGCCCGCTTCACCCCCACCTGGCTCTGGTGGCTCACCTGGACAGGAGTTGAATGCCGCGTCATCGACAGGCTTCACAAGAAATATGGCCCGGTTGTGAGAATCGCCCCCAATGAAGTCGACGTATCTGATGGCGCGGCTCTCAGCCTCATATACATCAAGAACGGCGGCTACATGAAAAGTCCTATCTACCGTAATTACGACGTCAATGGCTTTGAAACTATCTTCTCGGCTCTGGACCCGGCTCATCGGGCACCGAGGGCGAAAGCCGTTGCGCCCATGTTTGCCCATCAACGAATCGCAAAGGGCAAACCGGACGTTGACAAGGTTCTCGATGCTTTTGTGGCTGAGATGCAGCGCAGGAAGGATGAAGCGGACGGTGCCCCAGTTGATGTCCTCAACCTGTCTCGCGCTCTCGCTTTAGATACAGTGACAGTGTACCTATTTGGTGAATGCTTCAACGGCATCAGTAATGGTCGCCTCCGTGTCACCGAGTTCATCAACAACTTCGTTGCTGGGGGTCGCTTCTTCTACCTACCAGGGTGGTTCTATGATTTTGTCGACGATTGGTCTGCGAAGCTTGACAGGAAGAAGCTTCTCGTCGCTCAGAGTACTGATATGATACAAGAGTATGCTACTCGGGTGGTTGATAGAAGCGTCGTGGAAGAAAAGGACGTCGAACCAGAGACATTCCAAGGCCGCTTGTTGGCTGCTGGTATCTCGCGCGAGGAGGCTATAGCTCAGGTTGTCGATGTCATGTTTGCTGGTACCGACGCTGCTGGGACGACGATGGCGATACTTTGCTGGAACTTGGCTCAGCATCCCGAGAAGTAAGTCATATGCCCCGTTTCCTTCCAGAGGAGAGCTAACCATCCTTCAAGATACGACCGCGTTCACAAGGAAGTTATCGAAAATACTGAACTTGACGCCCAATCCCTACCTTATCTCACAGGCGTCGTCAAAGAAAGTCTACGTCTCTCCATGGCTAACCCAACTCGCTTCCCTCGTATTGTCCCTCCTGGTGGAATGCAGGTTCCCGGTCTACCCAACATTCCAGCTGGTACCAGCGTCGGCGCCGGCGCATTCATGCTACACCACAACCCTGAAGTCTTTCCAGACCCACGTCGATTCATGCCAGAGCGATGGCTGAATCCGTCTCAGGAGATGTTGCGTGACAGCTTCTACTTCGGAGCTGGCTCGCGACAGTGCATCGCGCGCAATCTTGCTTCTGCTGGACTTTGGTGGGCGGCTGAAACTTTGATTCGAAGCGATGTCCTTCGGGGCGCAAGGATTGTCCGGGACAAGATCGAGATTGTCGAGTGGTTTAATGCAAAGATCGTCGGCGAGAACATCGAGTTGCATTGGTAAGCTCAAGACTTGAAAAGAGCCCTTTGAACTTAGGCTAGATTTGCCTAAACGATTTTATTGCTCAGTCCCAAGGTTCTGGGTTTTCTGTTATTATGAGCTCTTGTGCAGGCCGTGGAGATTGCTGTCGAAATGTTTTTTAATACAAACTATCCTCTCAAAAGGCCTCTGGTTTTGAAAACGAAATCATGGCCAAGTTTCCGACAGCTAAATGCAGCATACAATGCTTCACAGGACGATGCCTCTCCATGAAGAATTCAGTCATGAACTTGTAATTCATCAAATAATCGAAAGGCTTTGAGAGGCAAACTCAGTCTAGGGTACAAAGATTATTAAGAATCATGAAGCTGACGACGATAGCATCTATTTCGATCCAATTGAGCAAAGAATTCTGAGGCTTGGTTGATATCATGTAACTCTATCCAGTCCTCCTCTAACGGGTTCTTCTTATTGCATTAATTCTACAGCATCACGTTGTTATGCCACGATACTTAATGCATAGGAGATCGGCAACCGCCTCGAACTTAATTCAAAGCGGTGAAGTGGATGCTGGTGGCAATCTTTGCCATCGCATTAATGCCTGCGGGGCCGTGCCTTGTTCGGTGCAACAATTGCCCCGACGTATAGACCTTCTATACGAACATTTATAAGAACAATGTGACAATTTCGAATCAAAAGGCCTCGAGGTATCAGAAAATCAGACATGTCAACCCTGTACCAACAGCCGATCCACGTTGCTCAGAATATGGCCAATAAAAGCTTCGAACAACAACCAACAACCAACAAACCTTTGAAAGCAACACGCTTTGTCTAGCTTATAAATACGGACGGAATTAACCGTGCGCCTCATAACGTTATTGAAAACGTCACGGAATATTCGATGGGCACGGCTCGTATACTCCGCTGAGTAACTCACCCGGCAGATTAGGACTAAACGATTCGTGTACCGAGGCAAAGGCCCCATCGCCAACTCCACTTGCGGACTTTTTGCTGTAACTTCGTCATGATCTTGGTGGTCTGTTCTTTTTTGTTATAGCGCGCGATTTCCATAGAATTTTATAGAGTTTATATAAAGACTTCTCGCGCCGCGTCTAAAGGCCCTGCTTTCCTAAGAACTACACTTATTGTTTACACTCCTTGTAATTAATACTTCAAAATGGCACCTGCAAGATACGGAAACGAGGTTGTTGACCCGGCGCCTCTATTGCAACCTCTCGACTATGTTTTCGCTAAGCGACAAGCACCCAATCGCTTCCTCAAGGCAGCCATGTCTGAGAAGCTCGCTACATGGGACGCCAAAGACGTCTCTGCTCGAGGATATCCTACACCAGAACTCATCACCTTGTACAGAAACTGGGGTGCTGGTGGCTGGGGCACTATCCTAACTAGCAACGTTATCATTGACGGCATTAACCTCGAAGCACCCGGCAACCTCGTCATCCCCGCCGATGAGCCATTTGAGGGTCGTCGCTTTGACGGCTTCAAGGAGATGGCCACCGAGGCCAAGAAGAACGGCAGTCTTTTGGTCGCTCAGGTCTCTCATGCTGGTCGTCAGGTCGAGGATTGGATTAACCCCAATCCCATTAGTGCCTCAGACGTCCAGCTCGTCAACTCTGGTCTGTCTGGAAGGAGTTTCGCTGCTCCTCGACCTGCTACCAAAGAGGACATCGCCAACGTCATCAACGGTTTCGCCCACGCTGCTGAGTTCCTTGACAAGGCTGGTTTCGACGGCATTGAGCTCCACGGTGCTCACGGTTATCTCCTGGCCCAGTTCCTTTCTCCTCGCACCAACAAGCGAACTGATGAGTACGGCGGTAGCCGCGAGAACCGAATGCGTATTGTTCTTGAGGTCTTCGCTGAGATCAAGCGTCGCGTGAGCCCCAACTTCATCGTTGGTATCAAGGCCAACTCTGTCGAGTATACCCCTGGCGGTATTGATATCGAAGATGTCAAGGCCTTTGCCGTCGCTCTCGAGAACGCCGAGGTTGACTTTATTGAGCTTTCGGGAGGCAACTACGAGAAGTTTGCCTTTGCTCACGAGCGGGAAGAGAACAGGAAGCGAGAGAACTACTTCCTTGCCCAAGCCGAGGAGATCGTCAAGGTTTTGAAGGGTGATATAAAGATCTTTTCCACCGGAGGTTTCAAGAGCGTCAAGGCGATGGTTGATTCTCTTCAGATCATTGATGGCGTTGGTATCGGCCGCGCAAGTGCCCAAGAGCCCAGATTCGTCGAGACACTCAAGAAGGTGTCTATCCGCGGAACTATGGAGCAAAGATTTGACCATGACGATGTTCTCAAAAGACTTGCTGCAGCTGGAATCCAAATCTCCCAGATTTCGAATAACTTGGAGCCAGTTGATTTGAGCAAGCAGGAGAATGCTGATAGTCTGTGGAATGATGTTATGAAGTACTTCCAGCAGGCTGCTCAGGATACGGAGCATAAGCTGTACAAGTGGCCTGCTCTATCGCAGGTAGCTCAGCCTTATGGAGAGTTGGATTTATGACTAGCAAAGATATGATTTAGCGAATTAGATTAGAACGATAGCTTGATATATACTAAAGTTTGAAGCCGCTTGTAACTTTGCTACCAGGATGAAATTCTCGGTATCAATTTGAAACGCCCAGTAAAACCAGGGTTGATCACCAAGGAAGTTTCGTACATGTCTAGACTATCTGACACCTCGCCAGGCCTCAGGGAGCAGGAAAATACAAGACATTAATAAAGGTTATCAAACTAAACTCAGCAAGAGGTATTCTAAACTTAGTAAAGATATCCTAAACTTATGCTAAGTTACCTAAATCTTTTCGTCATTTAGGATTAAGGTCCCCGGTATTTTTCGCCCGTAAGGTTGACCAGTTGCATGAGCAGCTCTTTCATGCGCCGCCGGCAAGAGACTTTCTCGTTCCTTACCGCAAACTTTCAGGATTATCCACCATCGACACCTTCCATCAAAGCAACAATTTCCTCTTCCAAATCAACGCATCGCATTATTTGCTCACAACCCATTTCTCACATTCTTTACAAAAATGGCAGCCCGTTATATAGTCATGACCATGAATATAGGTGAGAGCACCTCTCTCATTTCCCATCGCACTCTCTGCTTACCATCTTGACCTACCTTAGTCATTTTCGCCCTCGAAGTATGCTTTCTGTCAGCAGGAGATTCGCCAACAGCCCCCCAATACAGCCTCGTCAATTGGAAACATGAAACGATCGATCTTGTTTAGGGACCAAAATGCGCGGTCGTGATGGAAGATGTCATACCGGACGTGTACCAGTTCGCAGTTTCTGGTAAGCGACCACTCTACGCACGCATCACCAGCTCGGTCGAGCCTTGTTCACTATCTACATCATTCAGTCACTAATTCAGAGTTTCAAGGTGTATGTAGGCTCAATGGGACGGCGAAAAAGACCTGCGTGGGCCATTTCCCCGGATCGCTCAACCTGACAGAAGCTGTTATCCAAGACATCGATAACTTCAAGCACTGTGAGCCCTGGGCCTGGGATGAGACCTTGGAACAGGATTGCAAAGATCGCATCACAAAACATGTTGACAACGAGGGAGCCAAACGTCTCGACCAATTAATGGTCGTGTTCCTCGTCCTCTCCATCGTCATCAACGCGATATCTTTCTACATCTTGATCAGAGTTGGTAACATATTCCACGTTGGTGTCACGCTAATTCTCGGCCTTGACACTATGCTTCTCTTCACAAGTTTCGCCTTTTGCTTTATGGTAATGAGTTACGAAGTTGGCCCGTACGTGGAAGATATCCCCCTGCAAAAGTTTTCAGAAACACAAATGATCGGTCCTGGGTTTTGGGCATTGTTTGGGATTCTGGTGATGCGAATGGCGACGGCTCCGATATTGCTCTGGGGTATAGTCCCCTTACTGATCCCCATGGTCTGCGTCTTTTATTACCTTGTACTCATGAAAGGCTTCTTCACTCTTGTCAGAACTGCTGTTTTGGCGGATCTGACGAGAATGCCTACCACCTGAAGGGATGTGATGGAGGCACGACATGTTATGCGCGTGTTCGGGGCGATGACTGTTGTCAGCAAGGAGACATGCTACACAACCTTCATTTCTTTATAAGATGTATAGTTTGGAGTATTCCACGTTCAGAGTTCTTCCAATACCACGAAGGTTATCTCAAAGTTGCGGGGCATCTCTAGGCCTCATCCCTGCATCCTTGACCCTCTCTCAGAAGCCCAGACTCCCATCCAATTCCTCAGTCATTCCCGTGAACCCAATGGAGTGACGCGTTCCTTGCATACGCAGCAGTGCTTATCCGGGTCCCTAAACCTTTTTTTGCCCTGGAATCAGGGACCGAAGCTTAATTCCGCAATAGCCCAGGTCCATCAAGCCACAATTCCACAAATTTTCAATATTTCAATCAAAGAAAAGAGACTATTGAAGATGGTGGCGTTGAGAAATGCGCTGCGTTTGGCTTAGCTTCACTGTTCCGGGTTAGCCCACGTTGAATCTAAGGATTGAAACCAGCGTTAGACATGTTCCAGACACCAAGCTATTGTTATCAGAACGGCGTCTAGCATTCTAGACCGACATGGCATTCGTAAGCTTAAAGGAGATGGGGAATCTATATATTCAAGGGGATTTCCCTGGAAAAGATAGTGTTCACGGTATTTCACTCTCACCAACTTCGTGACGACTCTCCTTAAAGTGCGCTTTGCACTATCTTCCTTTTCCCCCTTTCGCGCGGCAACACCGCAGCATTCCTTTCCTTATCTTCTCCTTATCTTTAAAATTTTCTCACCATGTTCTCTCCTTGGATCCTTACCGTCTTCACCTGTTTGTTCGCTATCGCAGTGGCAACACAACCACCCACCTACAGCGGCTACACGCGCGTCTGGCAGCAAGGCTTTGAAGGCCAAGCCAACACACTCCCCAGCACAAGCACATGGAACATCATCGAGCGCGTAAAGAACTACAACAATGAAGTGCAAGCCTACGTGAAGAGCACAAGTGTTCTTCGCTTGTCTGGCAAAAACACGTTGCAACTAATTCCCCAGTTGTCCAGCAAAACGAAAAAATGGACGTCTGGTCGCATTGAGAGCACATATACCCTTACGCCCAAGCTTGGAAAGATCACTCGAGTGGAGGCGAGTTTGCGTCTAGGGGGTAACTCGGCGAGGAGTAAGCAGGGAATCTGGCCGGCTTTTTGGCTCCTTGGTGATGCGATCCGAAATGGCGTCGAGTGGCCTGCTTGCGGAGAGGTTGATATCATGGAGAATGTCAACGGGCAGAAGATTGGCTACGGTGCTGTTCACTGTGATAAAGCACCTGGCGGAATCTGCAGTGAGCCTAATGGTATTGCGTCGAATGTTCCACTTCCTGATAGCAAGTTTCATGTCTGGCGGGTCCAGTTTGATCGACGAAGCAGCAATCTGAGATCTCAGTCTATTACCTGGTATCTCGACGGAACGGTCTTTCATCGCGTTACAGGCGCTCAAGTTGGCAATGCTACGGTTTGGAAGACCCTTTGCCATAGCCCCATGTTCGTCATCTTCAACGTTGCCGTTGGTGGAGATTGGGTAAGTTGAAAAATCCGAAGGCGTAAGACGTTGACTGACAAGATTATAGCCTGGCGTTCCTAACTCCAGCACCAAGGATGGAATTGGAAACCATATGGAAGTTGAATATGTCGCTCATTATGTTTCAAACTAGTTGGACATTCAAGATTTAGATCTCTTTTATATCTTCAAATACCAATAATGAACTTTGGCGTTATGGACTTTCGTGCCTTGATTTCAGGATACTTCAACACCATGGATACGTCAAAACGTCAAGTCGTGTGAACATCACAGAACTTCATTCATCAATGTCAATGTGGAGAGTGCGTAATGTGGCATTAAGCTAGATATACGATAAAACTCCCGTGGCGCGTTACTATTACTCCCCCACGACACTCAACTTCGGCGTCCCCGGCCCCGAACTGCTCCTCTTTCTCAACTTCCCCCTCTCCGCCCTGGGCGTCGCATCAGCACCAGGTTGCGATGCCGACCGTCCTCCACTCTTACCAAACAAACTTCCCAATCTACTATGTCTCTTCTCCCTCTCGTTTTCCGTCACTGCAGGACTCCCTGTTGTGTTTCCCATGTTGAACGGCGGGTCGTCGAATTGAGCATCGGGAATTGGCGGCCTGTCGGACGATGGACCGGAGCCTTCTGGTCGTGTTAGGCGGTATTCGTTTGGGTGGTAGAATGTGCGGTTGTCGATCTCGTAGCGGCCTGCGTCGATGGCTGCTTGGTTCTTCTCAATTGCTTGCGGGGTGCCGCCGAAGTGTTTGTCGACGCTGGAGTTTAGTGTTCCGCGGAGTGTTTCGCCGGCGCCCTGCAAGTTCGTCAGTATCAGTTGAGATGGGTTAATTGAAGGGCACTTACATGGATACCAGCGGCAGCCGACTTCAAATTCGCAAATGTCGATTTATTGGCAGGTCGGGAATAATTCACAGCAGAAGGTTTATCCCCAGGCGGGGGCGGGGGCGGAAAAGCGCCCTGGCCAACTTGTAAAGGCGCTGGAACGAACTCCGCCGAGCGCCTGGCGTTTCGCTCTGGAATTGCAGGTGAATTGTTATCTGGGCTGGAAATCTGAGAGGGAATTGGATCGCGGGGCGGAATTAGGCGTCGGCCTGGGGTCTCTAGACTCTTGCGACGTGCTGTTGGGGTAATTGGGGATGGTTCAACAGGCGTAGGCGTTATGTGTTGTACAGGCTCGGGTTGTGCTACAGGCGGTGGATGCGGGGATGGTGTGACGTCTTGGTTGCTGACGGTTGGCAGCTCCATAACAGGACGAGGTTCCTCAATTGTTTGGGTTGTGCCATTGGAGTTTGTGACGGTCGTGGTAGTAGTTGTAGTCGTCGTTGTAGTTGTAATTGTCTGTCCAGTATTTGGATTGGTCACCGTCTCTCTTTTGATCGTCGGGCTGGTGTAGGAGTCTGGCCCTGAATTTGGGTTGAGGTTTGGAGTAGGCGTTGCATTGTCTGGTGTCTTCCCTGGACTCAATCCGCTGTTACTCTTTGTGTTGCTCAGATCGCCTTCTGTTGTCAATGAGTTGTTTGGTTCACTGCTTCCATATGTTGAATCGCCTGAAGTCTCTGCTGTTTCTGGAATTTGAAGTTCCTGGCTTTTGCGCTTGTCTTTGTCCTTCTCCTTCTCCTTGTCTTTTGAAGAGCTAAAGATCTTCCATTTTGAGCGCTTCTCTTTGTCTTTGCCAAAGGGGTGATCATCCTGTATCGACATTGTGAAGATGAACAACTGCAGTTGTGAACAATTACTGAGGGTTTGACTGAGTTGGATTGAGTGAAACGGCGAGATAACGGTTCAAATGTCAATCAGGCTTATCGAAGGATGGACGTTGCAATATGACGAAGGGTGATGAGGTCATTTAACCTGGTCGCAACTTGGAACCCCTCAGCCACTGCTGATCACCTCTTGGGAGCTGCCACTAACGCGCAATGACTTCTCCATGACTTAATAGCACATTGATCTTGGTGTGAGGCCCTGTGGCGTGAGCTTCCTGATGGTGAACCCAGCCACACGTCCAACATTTCTGGTGACGAGTATTTCGCAAGTGGCGGCACAGTTTGCAGTAAGGTCTTAACAGTCACGGTCAAGTTTTGTGTGAGTCTCTGTTAAGGTTATATCCCAGCCTTTCAACGAAGTCATCGTCTTTCAAAACCAGTTTTGTCCAGAGGCCGCCCAATGCTAACGTTGATCGGATGATCGCCACGATCGATGCGACCGTGTACTTCAGGACCCCTTATTCGTAGATCTCGCATATTATTCGTATTTTGACTTTGACAATTTTCCGCTATGCCAAGACATCAATCTGAGTGCATCTACCCTGCAACGAATATTGGACATTTGACCGGGTAGAGACAGATTAAAGCCAAGAACACTGAACAACGGCTAGATTTGAAAGGGAACAGGCATTAGCCAATTTGTCAGTAATTTCTTTTCATCCAGTCTTTCCAGAAGCCTTTCGTGTTCACACAAGCCTGTCGAACCTCGCAGGTCTATGATTGAGCAATGGGTGCGGACTGTGGTACACTTCTGCCGAGCCGATGACCTTTTCTTTGACTACCATTGATAACCGACCGAGAACCATTTTTGAACAATGTTTAATATCTTCTGTTTCCATCTGATACGTGGAAATCTTCGTAATTAAGTAACCTTCTCCATGGCTGGTTCTCTTGGGGAAGAAAGAAAACTCAGGACCCTGATACTAAATGACAAAGAAACTTAGGTAAACTAGTATAGGTCGATTGTTATGTTCAGGATACCTTTTTTTGAGTTTGTCTTGATATCCTAGATTAAAGTCTGGCGTTTTCTTGTTCCCTGAGGGGATTCTCTTGACTTGGGGCTTTGGTCAGCCCTCCTAGACAGCTAGGCAGCTTGCTGTGATATTCCAAGCTTACACTTAGTGAAATAATTTTGATCAAAGTCTCGCAGTCCTTCTTTCGTGTTCTTACAAGTATACGTGTTTATACAGACCTGGCGGGATAGACAATGTACGAGTTCCATCCAGTATCGCGACGAGACTTAGTTCAGGGGCTTAGGAGACAACAACGCTTAGTCTTAAACTTGTGCTACTGTATTGAATGGCTTAAGCAATAGAAATTCATTCGCAAAGTGTTAGGTTGTGCAAGTATAGGTTTGGTCCCTCTGATATCACAGAGAGTTATAGTGTTCGCAAGCAATGTACATCTCGCTTTTCTTTTAAAACTCCCAGACACTTCCAAAGAACTTCTAATCCTTATTATTAACAATCCATTGAACAAAAAAAGCTGTTACGGCAGTGTCAGGACTGATGCGGGACCTAGCTGCAAGTGTCAGAGGCTTCACCTCCACTGTCGTTGAACAAACGGCTCGAACACCACGGTAACCATTGGCAATGCGGCCGCAAAACCTCTGGCACTGGCAGAATACAAGAACAGCTACAGAACAGCCTCTGAATCTTCCTTAAATTCTTTAGAAATCCTACCGTATAAATTCCCATATCTTCTCCAGTAACTTGGACTTCTTGCTTTCCTCACCACAACAGTCAACCATCCCATCCTTCACCCAAACTTCTATCAACACTACCCTTGATCACAAGAACCCTTCATCTATCCTCTACAGAAGACCTGCCGCCTCAAAACACTGAACGAAACTTTCATCCCATCTGGCATCCTACGACATGTCTCCTCTGTACACCAAGTCCTGGGCTCCGGCTCACAAGGAGATCATCGACATCGGTGGATCGACTCTCAACACTACCTTTGATTCGCAGCTGTACAGCGCCTTCAAGGAAGAGGGCTACTTCCCAAAGGAGGTTGCATACACTACCGGCATGCACCATTGGTGCCAGATTGCCGACACCTCGTACCAGACGACAGATGAGCTCAACATCATCAAGTCTACTGCTTCCGACGTCGTTAAGGACATGCCAGCTACCGGTGCTATCATCATCGACCTTGGAGCCGCTAACTCCCGAAAGTTCGTTCCCTATATCCAGGCCTTCATCGAGCAGGGCAAGCCTTGCATCTACATCGCTCTGGACCTCTGCAAGGAGTCTCTAACCAACCATGTCAACAAGTCTGCCGCTGACTTCCCCCAAATCACCTGCATTGGCTTGTGGGGTAACTTCATTCAGGGTGACAAGTACTTCGCTACTCTCCCCAACCCACGCATCTTCTTGTCGCTCGGTTCCATCTTCTTCAATGCCCCAGACCAGATGTATGTTGACCGATGCAATGAGTTCTCGAAGCATCTCTCTGGATCTCCCTACTCAAAATTGATCGTCGGTCAGGATGGTCCCTCCGGCACTGAAGCCTCGTCCACTCATGCTGCGTACCAAACCAAGGCGTACGATGCATTCTTCACTTCTTACCTTCAAGGTATCCAGAACCACGCCGACATTGATGCTAACCCTCGCATCGCTTGGACCTATGAATCCAAGCTCGACAACTCCATGCACTACTTCAAAGTAGTCGCTCAGCACGATATGGTTTGTCACCGCTATGCGGATTTCTTCATTCAAAAGGGCACGGTTTATACCATGTTTCCCTCTTGGAAGCGTGGAGAGGCCGAGATCCATGAGATCACCAAGCGTCAGGGCCTGAACATCAAGACTCTGGGCAAGGCTCCCAACTCGGGCATGCGCCAGTACCTGATCCAGCCTCGTATGTAAACGGCATAGGAAAGCAACACACCCCCATCTTCCTTTTGTTATCGGTAACGGAGTCTAGGCTAGACATAAAGAAGTCACAAGACAAATGCGCAAGCACGGCACGATGAGTTTAGGATGTTGAACTTGGACATGGGTAGATGTTTGAGCTTTTAGGTTCGGAACTTCTTGACTGCTGGATAAGTACACGGATAGACAGCTAGATCTTAAACTCAGAGTCCCCCCTGAATAGATAACGAGATTCAGGCATACTGATTCCCAACTTGCAATTATGAAATACCTAACTGGTGACAGCTCTGACATGACACCTATTTTGAAAATTATGTAGAAATATTGTTGATCTCTATCGATATTGAACTGCCGCACGCTCACTATCATCATATACGAGATCAGTTTCTCATAAGGTCCAGTTCGAAGATCGTGTTCCATCCAGCTCCCATGATGAACGGCGTTCCAAGATGACGTAATCATCTGGTGGAGCCAAAAACGATGACATTCTTGAACCTGTAACTTGATCCTTTCCCTTCAACAGAAATTCTTACGATCTAGCCAATCATGTCAAAACGAAACCTTCTCTTATGCTTCGATGCATTTGGAACTCTAATCAGACCTGTTCGTCCAGTTGCGCAGCAATACGCTGATGTTGCTCGCCAATGCGGCTTCACCAACTTCAACGACGATGAGCTACAAGCCGCCTTCAAATCGTCTTTCAAACAGGAGTCCAAAAAGAATCCGAATTATGGAAAAGAAACAGGGTTAGGAGCGACTAATTGGTGGACCAATGTTTGTATATAACAATTTTGTCCGACAACCCGATGCTAACATGACTCAGGTTATTCATAATACCTTTACATCTTTGGCAAAAGATGACAAACCTCTACCAAAAGATCTAGCTCCGAGGCTGCTACATCGATTTGCCTCAAAGGAAGGCTATGAGACAGAATCGGGTCTTGTCGAAGCTTTCAAGAAGCTGAGGCGAAACCCGCCGCAAGAATTTGACAGCCTTGTCATTGGCGTTATTACAAATTCAGATGATCGAATTCCCAGCATTCTCTCATCCTTGGGTCTTGCTGTGAGCCCGTTGAGATATGGAACCAAATCAGATCTCGCAAAATTCAGCGAAAAAGGCTACCATATCGACTTTCACTGTATGTCTTACGACGTTGGTGTTGAGAAGCCAGATAAGCGCATTTTCAGCGCAGCAGAACACATGCTCGCCCAGATCATTAGCGCTCGTAGCGGAAAGACCTTGAGTGAATCTGAAGGAGAGACTAGCAAATGGCAGAAGGTGTATGTCGGTGATGATTATTCAAAAGATGTGCTTGGATCAGCCAATGCGGGCTGGAACCCGGTGTTGCTCGACCCGAAAGACGAATGCGACAACATCACCGATTTGAAAAATTGGCGGTCATCACCAAATGAACGTCCTAAGGGAAAGGTTTGCAAGATTGAGGATCATTCAGGTGCGACATTGGACGGAGTGTTTCGAGAACACGACGTTGCGACTGTTCATTCTATTCGAAATCTTCTTTCTTGGTTGTCGAGATAAACTTGGGAGTTGCGATAAATTGTGGCAGGCGATAACGACTAAAGAAAACGCCATAGACAGTGTTTGTGGATGCACCACCGGTTATTCAGGACTTTTGGATTAGCTCGTCAATGCGACCCAGTTGCTGAATTAGGCTCGCCGAAATGATTCATACTTCATCATCCCAAAACGGAACACCCCCGATGAGACAGGGTGGATCGCGAAGGTAACACTGAACTGCGAAATATTTATACCTCCTTTGTTCCAGTGATTACACTGAAACTCATATGTTCAGTACAATTTGTGATACCCACCAAAGTCAGTCATGACCGCCATCAACATATCAGTCGTCGAATCTCACCGCCTCAACATTACTACTTCTCAAGAACAAGCCATTCCTTTATCTCTCCTTGACAGTACAACAGCCAACTTCTCCGACGCCAGTGCCATATGGCTCTTTGAAAAGCCCACTCGCAATGACTACAACTTAGCCTACCATCTACGGGAATCTCTAGCCCGGACTCTTCGGTTCTATCCGCAATGGGGCGGCCATCTAAAGGCTGTGAAATCAACAGATGGCACCGTTCCGCTAGAAGCAAAGTCGTTTCCGGCTCATGCTCGACGGTTCGGGCGTCTCTATGCCCATTACGGAACTGCTGACGATCCTGGCGTCGAGTTCGTTGGTGCTAAATGCGATGCTACGCTTGAGTCTTTATATCCCGCAGATAGGATTTCAAAGCAGCCTTTCTGGAAGTGCGACTCTAGTGTCTTTCAAAGGTTCATGGCCCCTGTCACGATTGCTCAGCCACTGAAAGATGTATCTGAGGACCAGAATGGACAATTGCTGCCGCTACTCGCCATTCAAATCACCGAATTGTCTTGCGGCGGTTTTGCCCTTGCTCTCAATGGAGCCCATCCTCTGGCAGACGCCACAACTCTTATCACCTTTATCAAGCATTGGGCGCAAGAAAGCCGTGAAGGATTTGGTTATACTCTTCCTGCTCCAACGCCTGTGTTCAATCCTGCTCTTATCGACAATCAAGCGGCCGGAGACATCGATGCCGACGAACCAGATCTGGATATCATACAGCGAGCAAAAGCTTTACCAATGCATAGATTTGACTGGTGGCATCCAGACTCGACGCCTCCTTGGCCTTTCAAGATCCCCTCGCCTTTTGACAAACAAGACCTTGAGCCCGCCGGCAAACCAATGCCATGGGCCGAGTGGAATGTTGCCGAGCCCGTTTCAAACTACGTTGTTCACTTCAGTCAAGAGCAGGTGATACATCTTTGGAAAAGGTCGAACGAGAATTCGCCACAGAAGCTAAGTCAGCACGATGCAATACTATCTCACATTTGGTCCTGCATCGCTCGCGCTCGAGATCTCGAAAACGACACAGATCCAATTCACTGCGATCTAGTTTACGGTGTTCGCTCGTCCTTTCAACTCAAAGAAGATTTCCTCGGATCTCCAGTCGTGATGATGAACATCGAACTCCCTGCCTGCCATGTTGCCAGCCCATCCAGTATAACTCAGGTAGCAACTCAAGTCCGCAACACACTCAAGACGATCTCTGAACCTTCCAACATGGCCGCCCATCTACACAGTCTAGCGTTTGAAAAGTCTCCTCAACGAATATGGCAAGCATTCTTGGGTAGGCGGCATATCTTGGTGACGACTTGGGCACGAGCAGGGATATATGACGTTGACTTTGGGTTTGGGTCCATGTGTCGTTATGCTGAGGGTGTAGTTCCGGAAATGGATGGAAATGTGTTGATAAAAGAAGCATCAGGTCCTTTAGGGAAGTATTGGACTGATAATGGGGTTGATGTTTCTATCCACATCAAGACAGAAGATATGGAGCGGCTTATCAGGGATCCGCTCCTATTTCCCGTCGATGCATGAACTCGAAAGACTGTCTTACTGAAACAGCTTGAAGCTTCAGACTCGAAGCTACGATAGTGGAAGACCACTGTATAGTCTTCGCAATAGAGGTTCATATCCTCAACGAAGCACAAGCCCCATGGCGGCCATAAAGCCAGGATCCATTTTGTGACAATATTAGCACACGAAGTACTTGCGATGATTACCCAAAGCCCAACTACTGTACGTTGTCCAGCACTTCTAAGCTAGTGGTGATATAGGGACCGTGATTCTGGATAACAAAGCCCCCAGCAGATGTTGCAGTTTGACCCATGTTTGTCTTGATCTAGATACGATGGTTAGTTCCTGTTCGCCGGGCCAACGAAGCCTCCTCACGTCGAACACTACGAGTGCGTTAGCCAAGATCTCAAGAAATCTATTTTCTTTTTACATCTTTTGCCAGCGACGATTCTACAGCAAGGGAGCCAATTTCGCTGTTCGCAGTTTATATATATATTTTTTGGAGGAAAATGAACGAGTGTTATTGTTTGTTGCAGCTATCTTGGCACTTTGTGCATCAGCAACGCTTTACATTCTGTTCAGACGCTCAACTTCTGCATCAATATCTAACTCTGGATAGTCTAAAGATGTCTTAGGGCGTTCCAGCCGCGGCGTCCTCCGCCGTCGTGGGGGAAGCTTCCTTTCCCAAATGTCTCTGTAAACTTTCTTAACTGGAATAGCATCTCCTGGGTCTATCCGAACTCTGTTTTCGGAGGTTGGCAAGATAGGGAGCGGGCACTTGGTATTGGCGTCCTCGGGGTCTGCACGAAGGAAGGATATCAAGGCCGATTGCTGAGTATCCAGAAGCTGACAGACACGGAACGTGATTCTTGCACGGGTACACTGAAAGTATACGTTGGGCTCATCATCACCCGTCCATGCTTGCGAATGGTCAAAGAGTGCTACCCCGCCTAGGATACGATTTTCTGCCCAATAACCAACCATGTCATCGACACCGTTTGGGTATCGGTCGTGAGCAGTGAACTGAGTTGCAATGAACATTGTCGGCTTCGGCGGATACCGGCACAAGTCATCGGGAGGTCGCTCCCACTTAATTGTAGACTCAATATCATGACCGGCAGTTGTAGCAGGGTCGTGGACTTTCTCTAGTTGTGACAGTCGAACACCGATTTGATGTAGAGCGCACGCTGTCATTTCAATCAGTCGTAACTGGAAAGAACGAGAGAAAGGTTTCGCCTTTTGATACGCATTCAATTTCTGTAAGATGTTAGCAAATAGAACAAGTGTTTGGGAGATGCTGGAGAGCATACCTCCAGATCAACCATCACATCAGCCATGGAGAACTGTGCACGGAAACCTTTGGCCTTCTCTAATGCTCCTTCGCAGAGAGTTTTGTGATTGACTATAGGATGAGAAGGTTCATATGTGGCCGAATATCGGTCCCAGACAACATCAGCGGTCGGCAGACCATCAATAATCTGGGCGTAGGTCATAAGCGCGATATCGGTGTTAAGAACATTGCGGAGGGCTAAAGACAGAGCATCGTGATGATATCCCTCAAGTCGATTAAGCCCAACATACTCTGGAGATAGCATCTTGGTTTTGGAGAAAATAAAAGTAGTCTGAATGCTCGTAACGAGCACAGATAGTCGCTGAAAGAAGGATGAGAGAGGAGAGTTGAGCCAGACAATTGCGAAAGCGCGCGGCTACCTGTAATGGCCGTGGGTGGGGCCGTTCGAGTCTTTTATGTTTCTTGTCAGCGTTACTATTGCCCATGAACTAATGCACCTTTTCATTGGATTTCTCGCGGGCTACAATTGACATTCGACACCTAAAGAGATCTCCTTTCTGCCTCAGCTATTCAACAACGAGATTGATGACGAAGAGGTTGGCGAGTCTGGACGCTACTGGGAGAGCGTAGTCCTTGGAGGGACCGTTGAGCCATATGAGAATACCTCGAATTCCCTTCGTAGCAGGCAAGCTGGCGATTTGTTTTTATATGACAGTCAAATGCGTGCAAGAAAGCTTGACCAGGCATGTATCAGACGCAACCTTGAATTCAGTAAGTCTCCTACAGTGTTAGATACAACAGAAACTAACGCCATCAGACTTTGACTTTCCTCTTCGAACCGTTGGTCGTTCCATTCACATTGACGACCTCGACGACCAGCGGCGACCAATGAAGGATGTACGAGCTGCTTCACTTCCTCGCGGTGTTTCAATTGACAGGGATCGAGCCCGCGTTGTTGAGCCTGCACAGTTGGAATACTATGCGAGCCTTCCATCGCATACTGTTAGTGGAAGAGAATTTGAACTCATCCGACGGGTCCCAAGGATGCCTGTGTATCTTTTTGCGGCTGCATAGATAATGGAAATCAGCTAGTTACAGAGTATCATATGTCCCAGCGCAGGTAGCTGAGTAGGTTAGTCTTTAGCATTGTTCTGGCTTATACACTGTCTTTACCTTATTACCGGATCATAATACACTTAGATATCTTGTGACTAAAGTGAATTCCTTCGAAGTTGTGAAACAAATGAGTTATTTATAGTCGATACTTGAGGCCGGAATTTTCTCGTCTCGTGGTTGGTTGTTCTACGTCACCACCTCAGCTTATGTCTCAGCTCTCCTCACTTCAGCACTCAAATGTCTTATCTCCTCGGAGCCGGCCAGACTCAATCTCCTCCACGATGAATTTGTGACACTTTCTCTGAAACTCCATAGTTTTTGCTTCCAGGGAACAGTCTTATTCCTTCATCAAACATGCCCGGCGAGGATCAACTTCAAACCCCAGTATGTGTCGATGCGAGTCTCTGTCGACTCTGCCGGTTTCCTATCGATAGGAAGGAAGATAATATTGTTGCCTGTAAGTTAAAGGTATCGATTCGTGTCTCTCGGGCTTAGCTGACCTTCTATAGTGACTCCAGATGATCAAGTATCGTCCCCGTTCAATATCTATTCCGAGAAAAGTTATGCGCCTCTTTGCGTCGATCGGTCTCTCAATATTTCCTTCCGGCACTGCACCTATCCATACTGTACCCATAACAAGGGACTCGCAATCAGTTTCCATGCAAAATGCGTTGAGATGGCCGCTCCCTTTGAGACCCCTCTCCAAGAGTACCGCCCCATTACCCAGCACTCTTATCGCAACGCCTCGTCAAACCATAGAAGACGGACATCCCGTATTCGTAAATTGATAGAGAATGCGCTGCGCAGAGTATATGGTAAACTGTCGCCAGAGCTGTGGCATATCGTGTCCGACGATGAAGATTTGATAAGACTTTACGCCATAGCGGAGCTTTCTTTGCAGCATCGCAGGACTGAGTGGTCTATTGATCCGTCGATGCCGTTGTTGACTACAGTCGTCAGAATGGATGGTGTAGACTACATCGGTTCACTGGCGAATTCTGCCAGCCATCAGACTTTGGGATTGATAAGCCCTTCGGAGTTCAGAAATATATACATTTCCAGTGACTACCTGGGGATCAGACAGATTATTCCAGTCCCAAACGAGGCCACTGCAGATACTGCGTATCCATCCTATTGGCAAACAGTATCAGTGAATAGCCGAACGCTTACTTTCCATAGCGATGTAAGTACTCGAGTGCATTTAGTGTACCAGAAGCTAATACAGTATGCGTAGGGTCTCAAGCTTCGAAGACTATTGACTCCTTCAATTTACTCTCAAGTCCTTTGGCCTCTCCCGGTAACGCCGTCTGAACTCGACTCAATGACATTCTACTATGCTGGTTGGGGCGAAGGAGATCCTGAGGCCAGGTTAAGAACACTGACTTTCAATGAGCCTGGTACCACTGGATATTCCGTGTGTTGGGCCAACGATGAGATGGTCTCCATTCATGTTCATCGCAACATGGAACATCGAGAAGCTGACTGTACACTAATTGATGAGCACTCTGAATTTGAAGACCGAAGTCTCCTAAAATGGACCTACTATCCTGTCCAAGAAGATGAGTTCGTTCAAGAGGTCTGGCTACGAGGGGCCGAGAAATATGATACGACTCGGCCCCTCCCATCTCAAGGTGAGGGCGGTTTGCGATATCATCTGTCGACACCATGGGGATTGGCGAAATACAAGAGACCCAGTGATATAGCTCTTGCGGTAAGATTTCCCATCACTCTCAAGATCAATAAGGCACTCAACTGACGATACCTCAGCTTGTTACCAGCAAAGGTCGAAACATTGTTGCTGGAAGTTTCCCAGACCACCATGGACAATTCTCGCAACATTGGAAACATCGTCACTGGAGCCTGGTAGCGAAAACATCTGCGAACGCTCCACTTCAAGTCTTCTTCTCTCCCTCGGATCATGGAATTCCTCTGATAGCAGCACCAGCATTACTAGACCATCATACTACCGCCTCTTCATTGAGACAAACACCAATTGGTACCATGCCACGCTTCAACCCGCTCCGGACTCTACACTACTCTTCCGCGTCCTTGGAAGACATCACAGAAGTCCTTGTCTGCAAGAGCAAGAATGAGAAGGATATGGGCGTGATCCGAGACTTTGACTTGGAAAACAGCCGTTTGATTGAAACTCCCCACAGGAAGGTGACTGGGCTACTGTTCCGGTACACTGATGGTAGTGAGGCTAGCGTTGGGTGCTTTCGGTTTGACTGGGCTGAGACGCCGCTTACAAGAAGCGATTCAATGGGGCTTTTTGTTGGTACCAGGCCGGGGTTGATTGTGCAGCTACCTTCATTTGCAGCTGCCGTAAGAGTCGCACCTCCAGAGACTGAGGGAGGACTCACATGGATAGAGATGCCCTGGGCTGGAGTGCTTGAGTGGTGGTTTAGCCCTGATAGCTTGGACACTAGCATCACCCACATCCTTCAATAAGCGGATGAAATCCACGGCATAGGAAGAACTTAAACAACAGAAAGACCTTTCTTGACCATTATCGTCTCTTTGGTAGGAAACTTGCCTTATATGGCAATGCTCCGAATGCTGGTTGTCAGCTGACATAAGACGAAATGCGCAATCTGGTCTCGCACCTCTGCTGACGCTACCCCACAGGAAACGATTTGCTTCCTATAAATTCTCTCTTCAAACTGATTCTTTTATCTCACTTTACTTGAATGAAAGAACCCGCCAAAGTAGCTACCATGTCTGAACTCAACGTCCATACGTTCTACCGCGTCTGGTTCACCTGGGTCGATCCACTGACCGTCCTCCCAACCGTCTACGCTCTCATCTTCACACCCGAATTCATTCTCGATGGCCTTATCCCACTGAGCATGTCTGCGTACAATCCAGACCAGGTATTCTTATTCCACCAACTCGCTGCACTATACGCGTTTGTCGCCATCATGCTGGCAGTCCTTCTAAGAGTTAGCTCAGACATCAAAGTATGGAGAGTCGTCATTGGCGGCGTGCTTCTCATCGACATTGCCATCTTGATCAGTGTCTTTGTCAGTATGAGACAACAGGGTCGATCTGAGTTGTCAATGTTCAGATGGCAAGACTGGGGGAACTATCTGTTCACTGGTTGGGTTGCTGTTGTGAGGACTTTGTTCTTGGCTGGGGTTGGAGTTGGCGGCGTGAACAAGGGAAAGGTGGCTTGAATACTGACAATGCGATTAGTTTCTTATTTGGTTTCCATACTGAGGAGCCGCATTGGACTTGTCGATGGTCGGACGAGCGCTAGATTGTTCTTTGGATGATTAAGAGTACTTAGTGTTCTGCGAACAAACAGCAGTGCATAGAACAGAGTCTCTGATTGAATTGCAGGACCTGTACCAGCCTCGATACAACAGTGAAGCTGAAGAACAGTCACACAAGACGAGTCAAATTGCACTGTTAGATTTTCATTTATATTGCACCTCTTCGTCCTCTCCCTATCAGTCGTCTCTTTTCCACTTACCGACACTCACATTGGGTTTCCATCCACTGCTATCACACATCTTGTCATCATCAGTACATACTCACCACCAGCATTCAGCAACTTCATCTTGACTCATCTCTCTTACTTCAGCCGGAATCATGGTCTTTGAGATACTCAAGCGCTACCGCAACCGCGACAGCGAACGCAACCGCGACAGTGACCGTGACCGCGAACGCAACGAAGACTGCCGTGAATGTCATGATCGCAGCGACAGCCTTGAGCGTAAAAATACCCCTCGTGGCCGCGAAACCTACGAACACAACATCAACCCGACTCTGGTCTTCGGACTAGATCGCCTCCGCGATGGCCTCGACCGTGTCTATGGCCGCAACACCTTCACGGTCTTCGGTGACATCATGCAGCTTACCGTCCGGGTCCGTCTTCCCAAGCCTGAGAACTTGGTCGCGCGTCTTCAGGATGAGGGCTTTCTCCGTCGTGAGCCAGTCGAAGTACTTCCTCCTGCTGTGAAGAATCAGATCAAGGAAAACGGTTGGTATCAGATGCGTCCTTATGATCAGGAGGAGTCTTATGAAGGGTAAGTTGTCGAGGGTCACGGGTGAGTGTTGATAACGTCTAGGGACTCGCTCTTAGCTGGACTAAGTTTAGAGGAGGGTTGCTTGAAACATTTGATAGACAAAGGATATGGTAAGTGATATTTTCGGAGTTTTGAACAGACCGATCTGGAGTAGGACTCTGGGCCGTGGAGTAGACTGTTAGACAGAGAGCACAATTGACAAATTATACTGAACCCTATCCTGACATTTAGTAAAAGAATGTAATGTACCAAACCCAAAACTGAGTTACATTGACCTTGATGATATTTTTTCATTAAAAGTAAGTAAAGTACACCAGTAACCCTTGGTCTGGCGTCGCTAACGCATGCGAGTGGCGTATATAAACATCACATCTTGACGCCTCTGCATCGTCTGGTCCTATAGTTTAGTGGTAATGACGTCGGATTTTGATACCCTCAGAAGCCTTCCGAAGACCCCGGTTCGAACCCGGGTAGGACCTCGCTTTTTGGTTACTCTAGTGCGCAGCGACTTGGCTTGTAAGCTTCTTTTGAAGTCTGCCATCTTACCCAAGGTCCTATAGTCTAGTGGTTAGGACGTTGGATTTTGACCACCATTCAAATTCTTCCGAAGTCCCCGGTTCGAACCCGGGTAGGACCTCATCTTTTGCCCATGTGTCTCATTTGATCTTTTTGTCAGACATCAATAATGTTTGCAGAAATGTTATCCTCCTTCCGTAAACATGGCTGCTCGCGTTCTACTCAAATGCGTCATCGAGAGTTCTCAGCTTGGCGCTATCATGGAATGTCCTCTGTTACACAAGTCCGATTGCGACCGTAGGCATTGATTGAGGCTTCAGCCATAATATCATTAAAAGTTACGTATTGCTATCTACTATTATATAAGATCCAAAAGGCGCATCAATTGGCTCGCGGCTTAAAAGGGCACGGGAACGTTGCGCTCGAGGTATCCAAGGAACTTGGGAAGACGACGCTTCGAGGGAGCATCAGTAGATCGCTGGAGATCCTCAATTGCGCTAGCCCACTTGACAAGCTCAGCTTCAGCCCACGCAGTCTGCATGATTCCGAGACCGAAGGGCATTCCAGAGTCCTTGGCGTAACCGCCGGGGATGGTGATGACGGGGTAACCGGCCTGGGCGGCGATCTGAGGAGCCTGTGCAACCTGGGGAGGGACGAGAAGACCGGAGAGCTTCTTGCCCTTGTAGGTGAGAGCATCGTTGATACCCTTGCGGCAAGAGGTCTGGCAGAATTCGAGGGCTTGCCAGTATTTCTCGTCTTGGACGCCCTTGGACTTGAGAGAGGCGAGGAAACCGTCTTGGCCGGAGGCGAAAGCGGGAATTCCCTTACCATCCTTATACGGGTAGCCACCCTCAACACCGTCGTACTGCTTGTTGAACCTGAAATGGTTAGTAATACTCAGACAATTGAGGCCCAGCGCACTTACTTGACGATGTCCTCAAGGTTGCGGACATTAGTGTTCTTGACTTCGCTCAAGTAGGTCTCGATGTTGCGGTAGAAGTCAACCTTGATGTAGGTATACTCAGACTCATTGGGGAATCCTCGAGTGGTACCGTAATCCCAGTTCCATCCATCGGGGCTGACAATGGTCTCGTAGTTGGTGATCTCAGTGCCATTGATGATGGTGGCGCCAGCAGACTTGATCAGGTCAACGAGCTCGAGAAGCTGGGACTGCATGTCCTCATCGGCAAGGGCCCAGAAGCTCTTCCAGGGAAGACCAAAGGTAGCACCCTTAAGAGCCTTCTTATCAGTAAGGTACTTCGCATAACCACCCTTGGGGGTCTTCTGAGCCTCAGTGTAGTTGTCGCGCTTATCAACGCCGTAGATGGCATCAAGAACAAGAGCAGCATCCTTGACGTTTTTGGCAAAGCAACCAACAGAGTCCTGGTGCTCACTCTCGGGAATGACGCCGGCGCGAGAAGTAAGACCAACAGTGGGCTTAATACCCACGAGGGCATTGCGGTTGGCGGGGTTAATAACTGCGACACCATCAGCGCAATCCACAGCATACAGCTTCAGTAAAACTCACCACTGCCATCGGTCTCAGTACCGAGCGAAAACGCAATCGCATTAGCACCAACACCAACAGCACTGCCAGAAGAGCTGCCACCAGGGTTAACAGTCAAGTTGTAAGCGCTGCGAACCTGACCACCGCGGCCAGAGTAACCCTCAGAGTAATCGTTGCTGCGCATATCAGCCCACTCGCTGAGAGCAGCCTTGCCGAAGAGGACAGCACCAGCGTCGCGGAGCTTCTTGACGACGTGCGCATCGCGGGGGACGACGTTGCCGAGGAGCGCCCAGCTGCCGGCGGTGGTCTCGAGACTGTCCTTGGTGGCGATGTTGTCCTTGACAGTGAAGGGAATGCCGTGCAGAGGACCACGGCATTTGCCCTTTGCGCGCTCGGCGTCGCGCTCTGCCGCGATGGCGAAGGCATCGGGGTTGACCTGGAGAACAGAGCTGCGCAATGTTAGCTGTGTTCAAGGTATCAATTGCATCAATTGGCCATGCAATTGGCCTTTTCAGTAGACTTACTTGAGGTACTCCTTGGTCTGATACGTGCGCATGAGGTAGCAAGTCACAAGCTGAACAGAAGTAAGCTTGCCAGCCTTCATAGCATCCTGCATCTCCGTGAAAGTAGCCTCCTCAAGCTTGAAGCCATTGCAGTCAGGCATGGGGAACAGATCAGGCGACCCAGCATTCTTCTCCAACGGGATCATGTTGGGCTGGATCGCGAACAGAGGCTCATTCTTGGACTGCTTAGGTGTAGCGCTCACGCCCTGGGCGATGAGGCCCGTGGCCAACGACAACCCGAGAAGCTTCATGATGAACAGTACTTGATGAGCAACGGAAAGGCTGTGGTGTTCAGAGCAAAGAGAGGGAGGGAATAGAAGCTGTTTTGTTTATTCCCTAGACAGGTAAGGTAAGCTATGCACATTAATTAATTAATTACTCCTACAAGGGTGCTGCCCCAGCGGCGAACTTGGGAATCGGCGAAGACGGAGGCTGCGGGAGCACATTCGGCCGCTAGACAACGTCGTCAACTGAACTAAAGAAAATGTCATGTCATGGCCTTGCATTCAATTCAATTCCCCATGTCATGGTCACTGGTTCCCTCGCATCTTTTGGAAAGATTACCACGGATCAGTGAAGCCGGGATGGGCGGGGGCAGCCAAGCCGGGGAGGGGGACCCTGACAGAAGCTTTTAGCGGACTGCGCCGCTAAAGAATTTAGTGGACTGTGGTTTACGGTAGGCCTAAACTCGATCGAGGCATTGTCAGGCTCGAAAAGTCGCGCAGATTGATAATGGCTCTTCATATTCGGGTCGTTGGTGCCGTGTCTGATGGAGAAGATGAAATGAATATGGCAGGTGGAATTGTTTCTGTTACGAAAGAAGAGATGAATCCTTCTAGAAGTGGGATTTGACGTGCATGCATTGTCATTGCCGTGCATTGAACTTGAAGGATGCTGACAGTTCGCATTGAAGATCGTGTTCCAGCGTGTCGGGAGACAGGCCGCAGGGTGCTTCTGACATTAAATCAGGGTGTGAAAATAAACTGGTCTGAAGGATGGTTAAGATGTACTAAAGCTACTCAAGTCTTTTTGTCATTTAGAACAGAAGCAGGGGGTTCAGGAACCGAACATCAAAAGAAGCAGAGAAGAGGCACGGAATATGAGTAA
The DNA here is from genome assembly GCA_003353625.1 of Fusarium fracticaudum. NCBI lineage: Eukaryota > Fungi > Ascomycota > Sordariomycetes > Hypocreales > Nectriaceae > Fusarium > Fusarium fracticaudum. The sequence goes on from PDNT01000008.1 coordinate 675,909, forward strand.
GTGTCAAGTTAATCCAATATCACCGTATCATAAAGAGTATTCGTGAAGAAGAAGAAAGTCGCTCAATCATTGCCGTCCTGAATGTCATCGCTTGCAATCCATCCCAATACTTTTACTTATACATAACACACATCAAAGAAACCCAGACCATTCCATTATTTCCACGACCGCCCAGCATCGCTCCCACTTTTAGAGTCCTGCGTATCCTCCTTTATCCTAAAGTCCACCTGCACCAAAATGCCATCCGCACTGTTCTCACTCGTATTATCCGCCGACACATTCTTCGTGCTGCGATACGTCTTGATCCCTTCGGCAGACGTGTCGCGACTGGTGAGGACGTCGTGTTCGGGGCGGAAGTGGAGTGATCGAAGTGCTGTGCCGCCCTTGGAGCTGTGTTGCTGTGCGTATCGTGACTTGCCTGTGCTCTCGCCCTGGGTAATGTCTCGTCGGAGGATGAACTTGTCGAAGAGGGGCTTGACGCCTGGGACTGAGAGGGCGATGAGAGTGGCGCCGATCTCACTGACTTCAATGGCCAGCATTGGGTTATCTGCGAGGTGTTAGACAAGTTTTCTTGCTGATATGTGATTGACTTACAAGCCCAAGACATGTCGGCGTTCCATTGCCCTTCAATGACAAACACCAGTCGTGTGATAGAGATGCCAATGACACTAATACCGGGCAAAAGAATGCATCCCAATTGAATCTTTCGCTTTCTTGGCATCTCCAATACCCGAAGCATCACAATTGGGATACCAAACAGCAATAAGTCGCAGACCAGCGACACCGACGAATTGACGCTATAAACCAGTCCCCATTGCAAGCAGGTATACTTGTCAAAATCAGGCTGCCACTCATACGGCCAAAGCCCCGTAACAGGCGTGCAATGAAAGATGATAAGGAAAACTTGCGGTAAGAATCCAGCGATCAAAATCCCAAACACGATCTTGATGGAGAGTCGAAGACGGTCGTGTACGGCGCACAGTCGGTGATAGAAGGCCAGACCGGACATTCGACAGAACAACAGCGCAATGGTATAGACGATATGGGCACCAAAGTCGAGAACTTCGGTGTATTCAATGGTCGGCATGTCGAGAACATATTCGATATAGGCGAAATGTCGTCCAGAACCCAGCTGGATGAGCTTGATGCACAGGCCAACGAATACTACCAAGCAAACCTAACCGATCTGTCAGTTTTGTCGACGATGCTACACCAGTGGGGAGGGATCTACACCCGCGATGGGGATCGGAGAATTAAGAGAGAGAGAGCAAAGAACTTACCCATGATAGCAAAGTCAGAGAATCATCGAGACCAAATCGTCGGATGAGGAATGCTCGCGATGCAAGACGGCCAAGAACAATGATACTCGTTATACAAGTCACCAAGATAATACCCACAATGGCGGGTGCATCTTTGGACTCGTTGAGGTAAGCAGCCGTTACTCCCTTGGGGACTCGTCCATCGGCAATAGCCTGGGCGACTTTTGGGTCCGTCATAGCGAACGAGATGGAGCGTAGGGTCTAGTTAGACTCTGTTCTGTTCTCCATGAAAGAGACGGTTTCTTGCACCATCAAATCTTTGTTTCCTTAGAGCAAGAAACTAGAGGAAACCGTAAACTTGGATCGCGGGTGACTTAAACTCCTTATACAAAGCCAAGCCCAAGCTATCTACCTTATTAATTTACTACCTAAATGGAACCTAACGTTTTCCTGCTTTTCTCTCCCCCCTTCGAACTAAAAGGATTTCGGACTGTAATGCAACTCCACAGGGTGAAGGCGACCGAGTGGGAGTGGGAGGAGGAAGAGGAGGGAAGAAGTGAGCTCGGAAACGGAACGGGTGAGCCGTGCGGAAGCTACGGACGTTCACAGTTAGCAGATTATTATTATTATTATCGTGACTGTCACTGATACAGAGTTTTCTTCTTTCCCTTCTGGAATCGTATCGTAAATTATCCCACCCACTCACTTTCTCTGGGCTGTTTCGGCACTTTGGAGCTGCAGCAGTGGAAGTGGTGTGTTGGGAAATGCACTCGAGGTCTAGAAGGAGTTTAGTTCTGTGGTGGCTTGCGCGAGGGGCCTGGCCTGGCCTGGCAGCTAGGGGAGATATGACACACATGGCTTGAGCCTTGGGGCAGCAGAGTTTTAAGATGCAGATTTACTCTACTTTAGTTTAATATGGCGCATTCAGAAAAATAAATCTCTCGTATCTTGGTTAGAATTGGAAAGAGATCTACATTGTTGATCTCAGCTGAATGAACCAACAGATGAGATGAGAGCTGTTCTCTGTTGTAATCGATGGATGGTGTCAGTCTCGCGTTTTCATTTGTGAAACTTTAAAAATATCTTGGTTCCTGAGCCGTGGCTTCGGAACCATTACCCAGAGCCCCTGTGGACATGGGATATCCTTGGATTGCATCAAACCTCGCTTACACAATGTAACGCTGCGGAAGCTGTGCCTCTGGATATTCGGTACGACGGCCATCCAACTCGCTGGGATGTCGATTTGACAGATATCGTCGAGTCTTGAACAATGCCATTGGCTGCTCGAATAACTCAGTTGGTTCGTCGAAATGGTTCCTGGCAGCTGCCAAGACTTGTTCTCAGCCCTCCAAGACCATCAACATTCTTTCTCTGCTTCTCAAGTCTAGATGCCTGTAGTCTTCAGTCACAAGCCAAACACCTTTTATGTAACGATCCATTCCTCTTTACTAAAAACTCTTTCTCCCTTACATAACACGACTCGTCCAGAAAATTCCCCTCCCGCCACCAAAACGTAAACGCGGACCCGTCAGTAGTACAATTCCCCGAAGTGGCTAACTAATCCCCCAGGGCTCCCGCTCTCTAGCCAAACGGCAACCCGGAGGAGCCCGCCCGCACACCCGCGATTCTTGGTTCGGAGTTTTGACCTTTTGAATCGTTCGATTTTGGTCCAGATCTCGTACCAACTGGATCCACGAAAAGGAAAAGCACCCAGCAAAAAAGCAATTATGTATATCGAAGCTTTTGCGATTCGGATATATAAGGCATGCCAATGCTAACGCCTCTGATTGAGTAGGATCATCATCCTGGAAGAAACCTCTTGTTCTCCTGAATCACTAGCTTCATACTAAAATTCCAGCCGCATTCGACTTGAGAAAACAGCTGCTTTTCTCGTACAAGCTCCAAAACAGGGGTCCTACAGCAGACTTCGGCAAGCACGGCCGGATGGGCAGTCAGTGGTGCCTCATTACGTAGCACCATGTTGAGTTATTCATGTGAATCCTGGTCGAAGCTCGTTGCGATTTAATTAATATCAAAGACTGGCATTTGCCTCTGAGCGATCTAAGCCTTGAAACTATTTGATGCTGAAGTGCTCCCCCATTATCAATCATCGTGAAGCTAAGAAACCAGTGGCTGTATCTAAACGTTAGTGTAATATATAGCTAGCTTGGCCTTGCAGGGCAATTCGTGTCCAACGCCTGAAGATGGTGTGCTCAGGGGTCCAAGTCTACGCGTACTTTACTGTACTGTACAGAGGTCCCTGCTAAAAGTTTTATCTTAACCCCCGGCTTATAATAAGGGACCCTAGTAAAGTCAGAAAAAGCAAAAAAGGTAATATAAGACTTCCTAATCTATAAACCTTCTATAACCTCTTTATAAGTTATTAATTAATTTTCTAATATTTTTAATAATCTAGTAAGTCTTTAAATTATAGCTTTAAATATAGATATTATAACTTAAGCTTTTATTATTTTCCTTAAGGTACTATATTATAGTAAGATTTTTTTTAAAGTAGTAAAAATTATAAATCTTTTAATCTATATAATTAACTAAATATATACTTATATAATTAACTTAGGGTTTAACCTTAATATTAAGCTACTAATTTTAAAAAATAAATATCTTTAAGATAAGCTATAATTAAAGTAGTTAATAAAGGTAATAGAAAAAAATAAAAAGTTTATTATTAGTAAGGTATAGTATAATTACTTTAAATAAGAAAAAACCTATACTAATATTACTAGTAAGCTTAGTAAAGTAAGAATAGTAATCTTTATATTAGCTATTTATTAAATACTAGTCTTTTTAGAATTTTAGAAAATAAAGCTAATAAAGAAGCTAGGCTTAATAAAGTTAATAAGAGCTAAGAGACTTACTTAGTATTTTACTTACTATAATTAGACCTTAAAGGACTAGAAATTAGTAATTTAATTAAATAAAATTATTATAGTTTTTTTATATTAGTAAGAAGATTATTATATATAGTAAAGATTAAATAAGTAGTTTCTATATAGCTATATTTATATATAGTAAAAAGGTATAATAAAGTTTATATTCTAAGGCTATTTTTCCTATAATAAAAAGGGACCTTATTATTACTAAGTTCTAAAGACTAAAAAGGAAAAAGTAAATTTTATACTTATCCTTAAGAAGCTTAATTATAAGCTTAAGCTAAAAAAAAAAGAAAAATAAAAGCTAATAATAAAAATAAAAAAAGTAAGTCTAAAAAATCTACCTAGTAAAAAGCCTACTTAAAAGTAAAATAAAAAAAATAAAAAGCTTATAAAAAAAGAAAGAAAAGGCAGTATTAACTAGTAGTAATATTAGTAAAAGATTCTTATTTTAAAATTACTTTTTTTTATATAAGTATATAAAAAAGAAAGACCTAGTATAGTTATTTAGGAAAATAAGGTATTATTATATAACTATTATATATAGTAATAGGTTTTTAACCTTACTAGTATATAATAACTTCTTTAGTATAAAAATAGCCTTAATTTAAATATAATTAAAGTAGCCTAGCCTTATTTAAAAAGAAAAACTATAAAAAAAGGTACTTTTTAAAGTAAAAATAAAGCTATTTATAGGTAAAAAGTAATATGATTAGTAATATCTTAAGAGTTAATTTAAGCTTAGATTAAATAGATAGAAAAAATTATTAAGCTAAAAGGAGGAAATAAGTATAAGGAAGGCAGGGATTATTTAGTAGGAAATTAACCTTTTTAGAAGTACTATCCTACTTTTAATAGTACTAGTAATTTTTAACCCTATTTAGCGTAACCGGGGGTTAAGATAAAACTTTTAGCAGGGACCTCTGTAGAACATTTTGCAATCTGGGCTGTCTTGCATTACCGTATCTCTATCACTTTCATTTCTTTTTCGCGGGCCAGTTCCGCGAACTCCTGCATTGGTCTGCACGACCAGCAGTCCCCGACGTGGACAAAGTGGTCGTTCACTTTCCGTACCAATGAAAGCCGCCAATGTCCTGGAATTAGAACCACCTGGTCGCCTATCTCTGCCACACGCGGAAGCATAATAAACTCGCCGCTGTTTGTGAGACCGATCGCTGGCTCTAGCTTGAAGCAAGCACTGATATCTGATTGTACTTTTTGTTTGTCCATGCTGTTCCAGAAAGAGTCTTTGTCTCTTATATGAGAAATGAGTTCTCGGTAGATCTGCTTGGTGCTTTCGTTTCTTTTGCGGTGCTCTGGTGATTGTTCATCGTCTTGGTATAAGATGTTTGCGGGCAACTCGTCAAGAATGCCTTCTGCAACTACTTCGGCCTTCTTGGCTGTATCGGCTTCGTACCTCCTGTCATCATTAGTCGGTACTTGGCAAGTTAATAGGAAGTACTGAAGTATCCGAACCAGTCGAGTGGCCGCGGGTGTTTCCCATATATTTACGTCGTCCTCGTCGGCCCCGAACACTCGCGTGAGTGTCCAAAGTGGATGAGGGTCTTCTGTCTTCCCGGCAGACCGATGTAGCATTCTGAAAACAGCCGATACACAGCTCAGCCAGCTATCACACGATGCTTCCAATGCCGGACTTGCATCGACTATGGTGTGAAAGAAGACTGCAGAACAGGTCAAAGTATCTCCACGAATACTCGCTGGTTCCAGGCTATCCCACTCTTTCGGGATGTCGTAGTTTGGCTCCTCATAGCCTGTGAATAAGACTCGGGGCACCTTTTTTTCACCGAATGTCTCGGGGAAGTTATACACCCAGGATGGCAAGTTATATTCTTGGTTTTGGCCTTGACGTGCGAGACCTGCTCCAGAAAGAAAGCAAAGCGACCAGCCTTTCACCGATTGTTGCGACCTTGATACCTCCGCGCATACCTCAGCGTACACAGATGCAACAGTCGTCTTGCTACTATAATCAGGCTCCAGGTGGAGAGTCGTTAGCCCTAGTAAAGCGTAGACATGGTCCTTTGGGTTCTTAGCACGATACATCCCACCCACGAGAAGCAGAAAGCCCCGCATCGATCGAATGATAGATTCATCAACATTTGTTGCTTCGTGGACGCATACTCGTGCCCAGTTGACTTGTCTCAACGTCAAGAACCTCTGCCAATATGTATACCAGAAGTACTGGTAGGTCTGGTCCACATCTGATCCATCAGCCATTTCTTTGATGATGCCAATGCAGTCTTGAGCATCCAGCAGGAATTTCAAATCAATAGACAGAAGCTGATGGATCACAACGACGCGTCTCGAGAGAACCAGTTCCTGGAAAACCCAGGCTCGCTCCCAGTATTTCAATTTCAACATTCTGTGCATGGCCTGCTCTGCGTCCACGAACTCCTGGGACTCGATTGGGCAATTTTCATCCAATATTGGATGCCGCAGGAGCCATTCTAACGCCTGTATATGTCTATCTTCGATAGTAGCATCTATATCGATGGCTGAACTAACGATGCCGCGTTCTACAGCTGATTTAGCAAGCGTTTCATAAGTCTTGAAGGCGAGGCGAATATCCGACTGTGATGCTTCTACATCAAGGCAGGAGAAAACAACTTCCGCGGCCGGATATATGAACCTCATCAGCTGCACTTGATGGCCCTTCTCAAGATCATCGTCTTGATTGATGCAGAGTGCGTCTGCCCAAAGCCGGCAAGACCTAGAGTCTCTTTCAGGAAATGCATTGGCTCAGTGATAAGGTGCATATTCCAGTGCGTTTGCAAGGCTTGGTGTGATGAATTGCTCCACGCCGTTAACAGTAATTGGTTCTGTTTTTCCTTTCTCGCCCCAGAGATATGATATGGCACTGAACTTGGTATCTTCGTCGAGTGATACGGTGGTAAGGTTGCAGACAATTTTTGGTTTGGTAGAGAGAATCTCGACGAGGCGGATCTGCCGTCGTGACCGATCCAAAGGTGCATAGAGTCGAGAATCTTCGCTGGAAGACATTTTCCTTATTCTGAATGGGAACGAGGATTGAATAGAAAATGAAAGTGACCACTGACCACAGTCGGCGGTTTTTATCAACTGGGCTGTGCAGGAGGGGGGTGGCCAACCCCTCATGAGGCTCCCTTGTTGTCTTACCTGGGAATGGGCTGTGAAGGTGAAGTGTAAAAGCCACTCGACTATAGGTAAGTAAGAAGACCCGAAGGAAAGCTCATGATGAGTAGAAATTCATAGGGAACTTTTGGGTACAGAAGCAAACTGGGGAAACTTCTAATTATTTTGTCTCATCTATCATACCTACTCTATATTCTTTTTTCACTTGGGTCATGTAAGCTAATTGCTACGTAGAATAAATTTCGCATCGTTAGCTTTACTGTCCTGGTTTATCCTGTTATTGAATTCATATCATGTGTATGAAGCTTGAGTGTTAGCTATTTGACTGCCAGTCCAAAGTTTAGATATATTCATTTTACACTTTCAAAGAGGCTCGCAAATACCACTTAGCCCGGCCGGTATTTACGCTTATGACCGTTGCAAAGCTTATTCACTCTAAGTCGTCGTCAACTTCGTATATCTCTTACAATTTTTCGGGTTAAGATGGGTATTATTCGTAGCCTGCAACGTGGATCGGCATCCAGAATAGATGCCGGTTACATCTCCACTTCAGCCTCAAATTGAGCGAAGCCTCATGACTCTTCATTTGCACGTTCAGCGCTCGCTGGTCATACCTGTCAAAAACTTTGATCGACGTGCAGATTTCATTTCTAGAGCTTGGCCAGTCAAATAATCTTTGCAACCATGGCATCAGGAATCAGCGCAGAGAGAAAACCCCGCGTAGTCGCTCTCGGAAAACCTGAATACATTAGTGACGAGTACATCGAAGACTTCAAGAAGGATTTTGATTATGACGTTAGTCAAAAGAGTCCCCTCAGTACTTCTGCCCGTTAAAACCTGGCCCGAAAGCTAATCACTTGAACTTAGGTCCTTGATGCTGGTAATCTCCAGGAAGCCTTAGAGAAGCTACCTCTAATGCTCCAGCAACACGGCCCTATCGACGCCTTCATCGTCAGAATGGGCAGAGCTCCTTATCGTCCCTTCCATGACATCTTCAAACTCCTCACTCCTCATTGCGAGATTATCACCTCAGCAGCAGCCGGCTACGATGATTTCAATGTAGACTGGTTGACTCAAGAAGGGATTTGGCTCTGCAACAGCGTGGATGCCGTTGCTGAAGCTACCGCTGATATGGCTCTATTTCTCATCTTGGCTGTTGTAAGAGATACATACCGCGGTGAACGCTCAGTGCGTGAGGGAAACTGGCGGGGTCCTGTTGTTCCAAGTAGAGATCCTTCGGGCATGACCCTTGGGATCATAGGCATGGGCGCCATCGGGAAGTATCTTGCCAAGCGAGCTGTTGCTTTCAACATGCGCATCAAGTACCACAATCGTCGACAGTTGGATGCAGAGGAAGAAGCAAAATACAGCGCTACGTACTGCTCATCTTTGCACGACTTACTCTCCCAGTCGGATGTCGTCTCGGTCAACTGCCCTCTGAACAAGGAAACAGAGAACCTTATCTCAACGAAAGAATTTGCAGCCATGAAAGACGGTGCTTTCATCGTTAACACAGCACGTGGGGCTATCATCGACGAACATGCCCTTATCGAAGCCTTGGAAAATGGCAAGATTACCCGTGCTGGACTCGATGTCTTTTTGAATGAGCCTGATCTGAATGACTACTTCAGAACAAGTGATAAAGTCGTTGTTCAGCCTCATGCTGGTGGTCTGACGGATGTAGCTTTCCAGAGAGGGGAGCGAGAGGCTTTTGAGAATATTAAGGCTTTTTTCAAGACCGGGTCGCCCGTAACACCTGTCAATAATCCTAAGAAGTAGGACGTCATGAGATGAAATACTGCATATAACAGCCAAGTACTCTTACACCATCAGACCATATAATCATGATTGTAGGATCCTAATAGAATCCGTCACAACAGGGCAACTCTAGAGCTGTGGTAGTATTGAGGGACGGAAGTTTTCTCGCTCCGTGAGAATATGTTTCATTTCGACCAAGTTGAGACAGAAGTGGTAAATGATATGCAGTTGCGAATATACCTCCGCTCGCTCGCCAAGTGATGAGTGACGTATAGTTTCACGGCTCATCCACCGATCCCAGTAGGGCTTTGGGTTGATTGGTGTATGCGAGAGGTTGAAAGCCGCATGTTCAGTTCAGCCGCTGGGGCTGGGGGCGGGTAAGCAATGTCGATCTTTGATCTATTTTGATTCCAGGCAGGAGCATTAAATTTGCTTATATCCCTTATTCAGGGCCCTCCCCGTCTCTAAATCTCCGAGACTTAGTCGGGTTTGGTATAGTAGTGATTGAGTAAATATGGCTGAGTACCAAGCGCAGCACACCGAGTCCACGAGGTAACAAACACCCTACACTAACCGCCCGCCTATCTCAGCCCTCCCGTTCTAACTTCTCATAGACCAGAACAAAACGAGACAATCGAGGTTCAAGATACGAATCCCGCAGATACTCAATGTAGCTCTCGTCAAAGCTTGCTCGACTCGGAACCATGCCCTTCACGACGACGCTTCATTCTATGGCAGAGCATCGGGCTCTTTAGCTTTCTCTCCCTTGTACTTGGAACCGCTTTCAGCCTTGCTTCATGCGGCTTCCTCATTTATCTCTGGCGTGGTGTTGATCTAGCGCATGGTCGCAATGAGCCATGGTTCTGGAAGACCATTGTCACAAGCGGCTGGGCCGCCAGAGTCGCCACCATCTGTTCTGCCGTCATACGCACTTCAATCGCAGTCCAGGTTGGCGTTGTCTCCTCTGCACTGTCGGCGATCATCCTCGAGACTACAGGCGTTCGCTTTAATGATGTACCTGTGCTTTCTTTCGAGAGAGCTTCAAAGTCGGGCTTCGTCAACATCTTCCCAGCAGTCCTCAGGCAAACTGCAGGGAATCCATTAAGCATCCTGTACTCATTCATCATTATCTTGGGCTTGACTATTATGGCGATCTCGACATTCTTCTCCACCATTCTTCTCTCTGACTTTACTACAGCAAAGGTCGCCTCCCCGGGCGTGACGCATGACTGGGTCATCGCCTCCAAACACCCAGCTGATTGGCGCTTCAACTACGAGGGTCCTACGTACTGGGGATCTAAGCCATCTGCCCAATGGCGCTTCGCGGAGGATCGAATTGGGAAGCCCCAGTACGGCGATACTGGTGATGTTTATCGTGCCATGCTGCCATTTTCGGGAGCGGCCTCGAGAACATCGCTTGAGTCCTACAACGGACCTGCTTTGGTAGCCAATGTCCGTACCGTTTGCCGCGCCCCGCCGTTGCAGAACTCGAGTATTTCTGCCCACGGAATGATTAGTCTGCACTTCGGAAACCCAAAAGATAGCGTGTCAGCGGTTCTGAATACGACAGGGCCGTCTGAGTGCATGCTGTATTGTCGAGATGAGGGCGAACTGACGGGTTGGCCTGTGTCTCTATGCGACTATTCCGGCTCTTTCATGCCCCAGCCCAAACTTCCAATAGATCCCAAGACAGGGAGAAAACACAGCTTCCAGGCAATGCTCGTCGTCAATTCAACGACCAACATTGCTACTGGCGGGTTTAGAGATACTAATGGAGGGCCCCCGCCCAAACGCCTACGTAATCTGACTTATGAGATGGGGGATGTATGGACCAAAGCATACGATACCAATGGGGATCACGTTCTAAGTGCTACGTTCTGTTTCTTCAACACATACCCTGCACAGATATACAACGTCAGCATGACCGGGCGTCAAACGACTGAGGAACCCAGCCTCAATGCTGGCAAGATTGACAGCGCTCATCTCCAACTTGGGAACAAGGAAGATTCCACAAAGCGCGGGATACTTGACCTCGATGTCGGACCGCGCCTGAACGTCAGTTCTCGTCTTGTAGACTTTGTCGAGGGAGTTCCGATGGAAGATGGACCGACGCACGATCCATACTATAGGACTCTGAGGCTCGAACATCCATCGATGTCCAGCACGACTTGGGGTATGATGTCGCCAGCACAGGAAGTCGAGCAAGGATGGGCATCAAATCTTGCACATATCTCACTCTTCCAAAGTATCATACAGGCAACGGAAGATCCTGCCATGGCGGTGCAAGGTCTGATGACTCGGCTGTATCAGATGGTATATTACAACTGGCTTGAAGAATATGACCTCAAATACCCTGTGAACACTATACACACGCAAGATCGGCTTATACCGAATAGGTGGACTGGGCTTATTATTGTTCTAATTCTTGTTGCGGTACATCTTGGGCTCGTCTTCTCAACGATTGCTCTTTTTGTGCTAAAGACGAAGGCTTCAGCGCTTGGGAAGACATGCATACTCTTGCGCAGACAGCACAATTGACTGACGGTGCCGACGGGGCTAACATGATGTTGGATGATGAGGTTGAGAAGTGGGCGAAGGTAACTGGTAGGGACAGCGACGTCTGTGGTATCAAGAGGTCGGGCGAGAATGGCAAAGTTGAAGTTCAATTGTTGAGGAAGAGGAACTGAGGGTCGCATATTAATTGACAGCGATGAACAGCGATTCTTTGAGAGATCGAGGCATTTAGCAAAAGTTCAGAGAGAGCCATTTCGATCATTCATCTGATGTTCAATCATCACTAAGTCCATTGTGGCTCGACCACGTTGCTCTTGGCCGGCTGCTATACATGTCGCGAGCTAGAAGCTTACAACAGATCAAAGGTGCATGTACTACCGTCCCATGGCCATAGGTCACCACGTGAACCTCAAAATATGTAGCTAGACCTTCATTCAAAGTGTACAGCTGATGTTTAAAATGATAGAACAGGAGGAATCGAAGTGTCTTGGGCATTATACAATTGATCGAGTTGAGCGCCTCCAGAACAGAATCTGAGAGCACTTTGTAATGCCGCAGCTAGGTTATGACTGCGGATTCTAATTCTACCAGCGAGTGTTCGACTCCCTCTGAGACCTTTCTTTTTGTACTCCTAACAAACAGTGAGACCAATCACTCACAATACACTCTGCCTACTTCTTCTCATAAGGGTCCTTGAAGAAGATGACCTGCACAGTCATGTCATCTCTCACATTCCGACTCATGGGCGGATACATCGTCATCGCTCCCAGAAACAAATTCCGCCTTGATCCTCCAAGAGCATTCTTGACCAAGCAAACAGCCGCGTTGTCCAGATCCTCAATGACCTGGTGCTCTGGCGTAGCTACCCATCCATCTTCCAGTCTTCCCTCAAACTTGGTCTCCTTGAAGGGTTCGGGCTTGCCATTCTTCTTGGCGACTAGCCAGCGCGACACGCATGACACGGCGTCCTGGTTGCTCATCATGTCCCAAAGACCGTCGGACGCGAGAATGACAAAGTCTTCTGTCTGGATCTTCCGTGTTGTTACTTCCGGTCGAGCTGTCATGTAAGGTGGCGACTTGGCACTTGGTCGCGGTCCAGTACCGTAGAAATCGTCCTTAACTTTGCGAATGAGTTCTTCTGGCCACTTCCATCTGTGATCGCCAAACGCTCTCGTGATTGCCATTCCAAAGAGTCGACCGGACGCGGGATTAATCATGTCCTTGATCTCTCCAGGATGTTCCTTGTCGAGCCTTTCAACCTCGTTCTGGTTGAAGCCAGTTTGATCTTTGCTCAGAATATCGACTTCGTATTTGCTTGTGTTGGGAGACCACATGCCGCGAACAGCACGGGAGTCGCCTGCGACAGCGGTGCGTAGAGTAGACGTCTTGGGTTCGTACATGGTTAGGAGAGCACAAGATCCAGCTATGGCGGGTGCGACAGCGATGATGACGGCGGCAGAGCCTTGGTCATGGCCTGATTCGAGCGCTTTTTGTGCATTGTTGAAGATGCGATCGTCAAGACGGACGAATGCCTTCTTGATTGCGTCGTCTACTAGCTCATTTGAGCTGGTGGGTGTGATGCTTGACAGGGCATTCGATACGTATGGAACAAGAGCAGCTCTCAGCACTTTAGATGTTGCCCATCCTCTTTCACTTGTGTTAGCATCGCTCACATCCAATGCTTCCAGGTCACTCACGCATGTCCATCGTAGACTCCAGCATAGAGAGTGCTCGTTCCGCCGACGCCCTTGGCTATCTTGAGATCCCATTCATCCTCCATCGGATTATTGCTGCCAAGACGAGCAAAGTCCACTCGTCCTTTGACACCTCCGTTCCCGTCGAAGACAAAAGTGTGAGCATCTTCACGCAGCTTGGCATCTGCGTCCTCCATGACGAACTCCTTGACAGGTGAATTGATCGGGATTTGATCCTCCGAAGAGAACTCCTTCAGGCTGGGGACTTCATTTGTCAAAGATTTTGACGTGCCTTTGCCGCTGAAGAGATAAACACCAGTGCCAGTGCCAATAACTGCTGCGGATGACCAGACATAACGAGCGTTGCTGGACGTTGATGTCTGAGTTGACGAGAAGCGCACGCCGACCGGTGCTCGCTTGAGCGATGGACCGAAAGTCCTTAGAGTTCTGACCGGTATGCGAAACATGTTTTCTAATGTAGATGACAACGATGTGTTGAATGATGTGTCGAATGATGAGGCGCGTGATGATACTCTTCGTGGAACACAGTTGGCACGACAACTTGATCCTGGTCTTTGGGCGAAAGTGAGGCTGTAGTGGCCAGATATTGCTGGCTCTAGTCCCCTAAGATACGAATGAAGTGAGAATACCCAGTAAATTAACTGAGGAATTTGATGATGAATTGTTGAAAGTTGAAGAGTGAATGTCTTGTCTTTTGCAGGTTCGCATGGGGTTTCTGGCCTCATGCTTACCCTAAACCAGTCATGCAAGGGTGATGGTGCACTTTCACGTTTCAAGTTCAATGTGAGATGCGACAGCACAAGGTAAGATACGATACAATCTGTACAATCATAAGCAGCTCTAATGCAACGGTTTGCCAAACTTAACTGGGTAGGTTCTGTCTGCTGTTTTAAGTTCTCAGCCACAAGCCTCAACTACAAATAACACATCTTTGCCAAACTTGACAAACCCACGAGACTTAATGTAATCACAAAGAACCACAAAGGTATTCATTGCCCAATCCATTATATACAACGCCAAACCAAAGCATGCAATCTCCAACCATCTAATCCTCTCCCACTCAGCTATTGGCAATCTCCTCCTGCTCGTCCTCCCACTCTCCATCCTCCTCCATCTTCTCATTGACCTTGAACTCGGCGTCACCCGCCAGACCCTCACTGTCAAACTCATCCACATCCATGTCACTATCGTACTCATACTCGAACTCGTCCTCTTTGTCGTCATCCTTCTTGCCGTCTTTGGCCTTGGCTGCCTTCTTGCGCTCAACGTTGGCCTTTTGCTCCTTCTTCCGTGCCTCCTTTTCTTGGTGGCGCTTCTCCCATCGCTTCTCGAGCTCCTTGATCTCTTCCTTGCTCTTGTGAACGTACTCGTGCCACATGACCTTGCCGTCGGCGAGACCCTCTTCGACCTTGGTTAGGCGGAGACGCATTCGGGGTCCGAGTTCGACGAGCTTGACGGCGCGGCGCTCTACGTTCTCCTCTTCCGCCTCGGGCTCGGCTTCGTTCTGGGCGGCTGCTTGTCGGGCCTTTGCAGACAAGACCTTTCGAGTTGTAGAGTCCAGGACCTCAACTTCAGCATCCGTATCTATCTCACTACCGCTAGTCGCATCGGTCATGTATCCATCGCCGTTCTCGCCTCCGATCAAGAAGTCCGCGACATCCTCAAGTTTACCCAGATTAGGCATCTTGCCTTTCCGGCTTGTCTTTGTAGTGACAAATTGCTCAGCAGCGTTCAATCTCCGTAGAGGCTTGGATACTGTGGTGGACTTTGTTGTGATAGCATAGTGTCGGAAGTTAATGATGAATGTACCGTCGTCTTCCTCCGATTGCTCGCGATTCAGCAGCAGGACTCGTCGGATCGACTTGAGCGGTGTAGCTTGGGGGTTGATGGGAGGGAAGAGGGATTGGAAGACGGTCGTGGCAAGCGATTCAAGGTGCTTAGGAACTTTCGACTTGCTAGTCGAGTCTGGGCGGGTAAAGTTGTTCATGACCAGCTGTAAATGGTTAGCAAAGGCTTGTCAACGACAATTGACGACTTCTTACCAGAGGAGGAGTGATGAATTCCTTGCCGCCGCCCTTGGGGTGCTTCTGAGCTCTTTGAACATCCTTGCACAGCGAGTATTTCTCCACGCGAAAGTTCATCGTAGGTCCTCGAGGCGTCAAGGCCATTCGCAAATTGGTGTTCCCACTCTCCGATCTCGAAAACAGCATCAAGTGCGTAACACCCAAAGGACCACACATGGAAGCGTAATCCTTTAGTCTGTTCCCACGTCTCTCCTTCAATCGAGCCGCAGTACCAGGCTCCATGACCTTTCGCACATCGGCCGCAAGCTGGCTAACGCTGGAACCGACTTCACCAGCGCCAATTCGAATAACCATGCTCTTAGGGTCCTTCGCGGATGCATGGCCGGCAGAGTCAACCTCGGGGTTGCTGGCACCCAAGTGGGTTCTCTTCTTTGTTCGTTTGCGGGCCATTGTGAAGAAATTTGTCTTGTTTCGAGTGTACAGTACTCGTCGAAAAGTTGCTTTGGAGCTGCTCTCTGTCGCAAATGGCAGAAAAGAAAAAAAGTTTGGCGGGACAGCGATAAGATTAGCGCACGTGCGATAAGCCATCCCCACTAAAGTTTATGTGAAGTCTTGACAAAAGATGATCTTTTTTTTGTGTTGGGGAACTATCTTTTACTTAGACATCGTCCATCATGTTCGGCGCAAAACGAAGAAAGGTCGCGCACGATGCGCCCAAGAAGAAGAAACAGGTCGTTGCGGAGAAACCTGCTCGAGCTGAGCCCGAGCCTGAGCCTGAATCATCTGACGAAGAGCAATCTGAGGAAGAGTCCGCTACTCTAGAGGAGCCTTCTGCTGAGGAAGCAGTTGAGGATGCCCCCAAGAAAACCTTCAAGGACCTCGTATGTCGTGATAGCTACTAATTGACTTTCTGTGTCTAACTAACAACTGTCAGGGTATCGTCGACGCTCTCTGCGAAGCTTGCGAAAAGCTCAACTACAAGTACCCCACGCCCATCCAAGAAAAGTCCATCCCCGTCGCTCTCGAAGGCCGTGACATTATCGGTCTCGCCGAAACAGGTAGTGGAAAGACAGCTGCCTTTGCTCTCCCCGTTCTCCAGGCTCTTCTCGACAAGCCCCAGCCTCTGTTCGGTCTCGTCCTCGCCCCGACTCGTGAACTGGCAACCCAGATCGGCCAAGCCTTCGAAGCTCTCGGATCGCTCATTTCTCTACGATGTGCTGTCATTGTCGGTGGTCTGGACATGGTTCCCCAGGCCATCGCCCTTGGAAAGAAGCCTCATATTATTGTTGCGACACCTGGTCGTCTCGTGGATCATCTTGAGAAGACCAAGGGCTTTTCGTTGCGAACGCTCAAGTACTTGATCATGGATGAGGCTGATCGGCTTCTGGATATGGACTTTGGACCTAGTATCGACAAGATTCTCAAGTTCATTCCCCGCGAGCGACGCACATACCTTTTCTCTGCGACAATCAGCTCCAAGATTGAGAGTCTGCAGCGTGCCAGTTTGAGAGATCCCGTCCGTGTGAGCATCAGCTCCAACAAGTACCAGACCGTCTCGACTTTGCTCCAGCACTACATCTTTATTCCTCATGTCCGCAAGGACGTTTATCTTATCTACCTAATCAACGAGCATGTTGGAAAGTCCACCATCATCTTCACTCGAACCGTCTGGGAAACACAGCGTATTTCCATCCTGCTGAGGACGCTTGGATTTGGCGCCATTCCCCTGCACGGCCAGCTCTCTCAAACCTCCCGTCTAGGCGCCCTCAACAAGTTCCGTGCCGGCACACGAGATATTCTCGTTGCTACCGATGTCGCCGCCCGTGGTCTAGATATCCCCTCGGTTGATGTTGTTCTCAACTACGATCTTCCCCAGGACTCCAAGACATACATTCACAGAGTCGGACGAACAGCCCGTGCTGGAAAGTCTGGTATCGCCATCAGCGTGGTGACACAGTATGACGTCGAGATCTTTACGCGAATCGAGGCTGCTCTCGGCAAGAAGCTGACCGAGTATCCCTCCGAGAAGGAGGAGGTCTTCACTTTCCAAACCCGTGTTGAGGAGGCCCAACGCCACGCAAGAGTCGAGATGAAGTCCTTCACCGAAGAGAGGGGCAAGAAGGGCAGCACACTGAAAGGCGGACGCAAGAAGGGCGGCAAGCGGGGGAGAGACGACATGGACAAGGAGGAGGGTTAAAAGCTGGTGCCTGGACTGGAGTTTCGGCAGTTCGGCGTTGTTTTGGTCGGGGGAAAAGTGTCAAAGTCGAAGGATTCTTCGATGCTTGCTTCAATGTTTCAATGTCTATCTTGGCCAGGAGATGTGGATTGCTCAGCTGTAACCTGGAGTGGCTGTAGGTTGCTCGAGGTTAGACGATGAGTGCGTCGACGAAGGATCCTCTAATTTAGATGACGAGTTACTTCATTTACTTACTATCACTAAAGATATTTCGTGTTTCAAAGTTGCCCTCAGCTCTCCCACTTTAATCACAGTTCATCAGCCCAGCCTGCCAAGCCCGCTTACATTCTCCTCGCCTTGTCAAAGCTTTCAAGATCATGAGTCCAACTTGATCAAGCCCAATTGACTGGACTTTAGGCAACCTCTTACTAACTTCAGCCCTTGGTCTACTGATATTCTCAATTCTGATTCTAATTTCTCACTCTTCAGCCTTATGAATCATCCCAAAAATCATCCGGCCCTTCCCCAGCCAAGCAAAGTCTGAAACAACCCCGTCCCAGTAAAGCGGCCGCTCTACGCAGGGATCACCAAGATCTTCACAAGTTTCAACTTTAACCCCGAATGGCTTCGCGCATGTCAGCTTTTGTTTCGCCAATACCAAAGTCCGTCCCTTATCCCTGTTGTTTTAAAGGCGGCCGCTCCCAGAAGTTGCACCATCTTGAGATGAAAGGAGTTTTGGTGTAATTGTTTCGTGTAGCAAAGTTGTATATAGGTATATATAAGTTGATGAAATGCAGTATAGGAACGCTTTTGATCTGTAGTTTCGTTCGTTATAGGTGTATTGACTACACTGTCCATTCATTCATTCATTCATTCATTCATTCATTGACCTTGATATCGTTACGTTCTTTTCATCATGTATACTTCTACTCTTCTTCTCACTCTTGTCGCTTCCGCGAGTGCTCACATTGCTTCTTGGAACAAGGGCATGTACTGCAAAGTAAATCTCCCTCTGCAATTCACCATCCAATTCTGACTCTTTAGGGCGGCAATGACTCTTCTGTCGACAACGTCAACACCAATCTCGCCGTGAACCCTCTCTACGATCTCCCCAAGTCCAAATGGTGGATGCAAGCCGACCGCGGCTGCGATGCCGTGCCTCCTCCTAAAGGCGAGTTCCTCGAGCTTCCAGCCGGTAAATCCTTCATGACCGAACTCGCCAACAACCGTGCCTTTACGACACTCTCTTATAAGGGAGAGATGACTACAGAATGGCAGGATGGCAAGAACCGCTCTATGCCTTGGAGAGGTCCTGAGGGTGGTTGTCTCATGGACGGTGGTGATGGCTCGGGTGGAGAGTTGCACACCAAGAACATTGAGTCAACTGGTGGAACAGCCTGGGCTATCTCGTACGAGAGCGATATCAGCAAGGTCACCATGGACAACCTTGTTGTTTTCTCTGTGCGCTACTAGTAAGACTCCAGTCTAAGACTCACGGTCAAAAACTGACGAAACAGTTCTCCTTTCTTTCGCGAGACTTGGTACGACGTCCCAGCTGATATGCCTGCATGCCCTGAAGAAGGCTGCTACTGCGCGTGGCTTTGGATCCCCGATGGCTGTGAGTCACTCCCCTTGTACACGAAAGCATAACTGACACCATGAATAGGTGGCCAACCAAACATGTACATGCAGAACCATCGCTGCAAGGTCACTGGAAGTACTTCCACCAAGAAGCTCGGCAAGCCTAAGCCTCCTGTCTACTGCCGTGACAACCCTACCAAGTGTGTCCCTGGACCCAAGCAGATGATGGCATGGAACCGTAAGTTTATCTCGATCGGGTTTTGTGGCTGTTTGTGACTAATATCGTGCAGAGGCTGAAGGCAACAACGTCAATCCCCCTAATGGCAAGACTCCTACTTACAACCAGCGAATGGGTTTCATGGATGGCGCTCAGGATGATATCTTTGTCGATAAATAGATTGGAGATTGAGCATTGTACGAGTAGTGATCAAGTCCTTCCGGAAGGACTGACTGGTGTTCTCTTCTATTTATCCATACAGTCTGACCCTAGGATTAAATTGTATTCTTTATCATAACATCGCCCAGTCCCATCCAAGTGTTATCAAGATGAAAAGCGTGTAACGGCATCCTTTGACTCATGCTCTTGACAATAATGAATCGTTTCTTTGGCAATCAGTAATAATGATACAGCAAATATTTAGCCCAATCCCAGCCTCTATCTATAATGCTACCCAGTAGAACTGCCCTAAGACGCCGATTCGCCATACACAAAACATAATCACCACGCTTCAGCCCTCACGGAATCGTCTGCGTCCCAATCCTCCCGTCGTTCATCGCCGTCAACCTCGTCTTCTTCCTCTTCACCATCCGCCAACTCGGTATCCTCGTTGCCCAGGGTTTCTTCGCCGTGTTCTTCTTCTTCCTCGCCTACCTCCTCGGCCTCTTCCTCACCATCGCTCTCCTCGGCTTCGTCGTCTCCCTCACTTTCACTATCAGCGTCTTCACCGCTTGACTCGTCGGTACGGTGTCTCAGGTTGGGGAAGATAAGCCCAGGAGGGACCTCCTCATCGTAGTCTTCGGGAACATCGCTGAGATCGCTCTCATCATCGGCTGAATCGTGAATACTGCCCGGCTCGCTCTCAGCCTTTTCATCGGCGTGCTCTTCGCCGTTGTCATCATCCGCACCATCATCATGATCCTCGTCATGATCTTCCTCATGGTCTTCGTGATCCTCTTCGTGTTCTTCTTCATGCTCATCTCCAGCATCCTTCATATCAACATCAACGTCGTGACCAGCTTCTCGCCGAATTTGAGCATCAGCTTCCTCGTCGCTGCCCACATCGCTTGCATGCTGAATAGGCGTGTGGCTACCACGCTTACCGCTCGAGACACTTCCAACTCTGCTCTTACTTGACTTTGGCGCCTCCAGAGCTCGGACGACTGCTTGCTCAGCCTTGCGCAAGACATCGGGTCGTCTGACGCCAAGCTTTCGCGCCCGTGGTGCAGCCTCATGCTTCTCTGTCTCCATGGGAGTCGCTGTGCCTGTGATGCTCTCCTGTCCATTGGGCGCATTGAGAATATTTGCGAGCGAGCTGGTGGCTTTAGCCTCTGCTTGCGCTGCTTCGAGCTGGGCCGCAACCTCTTTAGCATGGTGTCGCTCCTCCACGACCTTGCTAGGGTCTGGACCAGGCAGCGTCTTGGCTATCTCAGAGTAGATCCTGGAGTAACAATCGTTCAGAAGATCATCAATTGGCGCCACTTTCATAAGATTAGCGTTGAGTTTCTTCAGCTCGATGGTCTCCTTCATGCAGTTGAACAATGGAATGTCAGCACCGTCGCTTGCGGCCCAGTCTGCGATTCTCTCTCCAATGACCTCGAACTCCTCGCTGGAAAGAGACTTGAACACGTCGTCCGAGACTGGTGACACATGGTAACCTTCTCGTAAGAGCTTGAGGTAGGCCATGCAGCAAGACTGCCATAAATCGGTGAAGTGGTAATAGTCTGCACCCTTCTTTCGAAGACGTCTCAGAAGTTGCTCCAGATTATTGCGATCTGACATAATGACCAACAGCTTGGTCATGAAGCGGACGTATTGCTCTGTGTAAACGTGATGTCGACCGGGTCGCTCGGCAT
Source organism: Fusarium fracticaudum (assembly GCA_003353625.1). Classification (NCBI taxonomy): domain Eukaryota; kingdom Fungi; phylum Ascomycota; class Sordariomycetes; order Hypocreales; family Nectriaceae; genus Fusarium; species Fusarium fracticaudum. The sequence continues at coordinate 697,029 of PDNT01000008.1, forward strand.
CGCACTTCCAGACGTTCATGACCATTGTTTTAGTGACCATGCTGTCCCGAAGAATACCGAAGGCAGCCTTTGCTTCCACTAATCTATCGCTGCCCTGTGCCTCGTTGGCCTCATCGAACAGGATTCTGGCGTGCCTGACGATGATGCGATGCTGCCAGTTAGACTTATCCTTGTCTCTGAGCTTGGTAAGATTGCGAATAATATACTCCTCCCAATCCTCAGGCTCTGTGAAGGAAGCAAAGTGGTCATCAGGGTTGACGGGTAGGCCAAATGGCTGCTCAGATAAGATCACAGCAGCCTCTTTAGACGGTAAGTCTCCTCGAATCACCAGCTTGTGTAAGATGGAAACTATCTTGTAGTGTGGCTCGAGGATAGGATCGCTGTTCCTGCCCCGTCGAGCATTGTGCGCTACCGTGACTGCTTTCTGAAGTGTCTGAATCAGGAGTTCGATACTGATCTTGGACTTCATGTCCTTAACGTCGAGTTGGTCATCAGAGGTCTGGTACATCTTCCAATAGCACTTGGAGAGCATGTATGGGTTCCTGCTACTGTTAGACTCGGCATACGCCTGCGGGGGGGGGCCTTCAACTTACTTCCAATCGGTTGGCTTTCGTTGCATTGCCATCCTGAACAGCTTGGCTGCAAATTTCCAGACTTTATACTCATTCATTTGCGGGTGCAAAATCTTCTTAAAGGTTCCAGCTCCCATATCCTCGATAAAGTACCTTTCTTGATCAGAGTGATGGAACGGTTCCATAGCGAATGGCTCACGGCTTGAGGCATACATTCGCATAGCAAATTTGTGATACAGGTCGTGCAAAGGATCTCCATCGTGCGTTTCGACTTCCACGTTACGGGAGTGTGAAAGGGCGAGGGTATAGCAATGGATAGCATTTCGCTGGAACTTAACCAACTCAGGTCGGTCCTTGTTCATCTTGTCAGCAGTCCAAAGAACCGATTCATCCAGTTCGTAGTCAAAGCATTCGGCTAACCGGAACCAGGCATCCCACCTGTCTGCGGTGAACTGAAGTTGTAGTCTCAAGAAAGTCGCACCAATACGCAAATCGTCAGTAGCGCCAGGAGTCTGTCTACGATTCAGGTCGACACCCTTGAACTTAGTGAGAGCCATCATGCCGAGCAAAAAGAACCAGCCATGAGTCGCGAGAATGGTCTCTGGCGTGTTAACAGACACAGCGTCGACTGAGACTTCCCCAGTAAGGGCTCGGTACAGACGCAGTGGGTGTATAGGTCTCTTCAAGTACTCCGTAAAGTTGCGAAGATTGTGGTACATCTGAGACGTTGACTTTGCTTGGCCAAGAGTCTGCTGCATGTGATCAATAGTTGTCTTGAGATCTGACTTGAGAAGATCTTTCATCGGCATGCGGTTCGCGAGAATAGTAACCCTCTCCACGAGTTGCATGGTCTGTCGCTTCTCCAGTTTCTCGGGGGGACAAGCGTGATCCTGGACTTCCCAAACGCCTGCCCCAAGTTTGAGGCCATGTAAATCGTAGAGCACTTGTCCAAGATAGTCTTCCCAGTTCTCGATGTTCTTGAGCTTGAGAAGTTCGACACGCATGACCTTGAGGAAGATTTTGTTTGAAGCTTTGCAGAACTTGCGAATGCCAATAACCTGATGGATGGCGGCGAGGAAGTCAGCCAGGTCCTTTTCGGGCCCGATTATGCAATTGCCCTCATTGATGCCAGCCTTGAACATAGTGTATTGGAGACACCATGCACGAATCTGCATCTCTTTCAACCTGTTCTTGAGTGATTGGAGAGCTGCTTTTGAAGCGGCATTGCCAGGTCGTTCTGTCTTGAGGCCAATACGAACCTCATCTTCGCAGAGGCTCGACACATGTAGTAAACAGTTGACCTTGGCGAGCGCAGCAGTGGTGGATTTGATGTGCGCGTCGTCAATAATCTCGAAAGCGGTGTTATCATTGAGCGCAGAATACAGCGCACTAATGAGGAGCTCATCCAGCGATTTCAGAGTGCGCATAAAGAGCAACTTCCTGGAGTCAGCCGGAGTGTTGGCATACGTTTCGCCTTCCAGATCTGATACGATCAACTCAATGCTCTTCAGATAACAAGAGAATTGCTTGGTAGGATAACCGATAGCGTGGTAAGCGGTTCCCAAACGTGACCACAGAAACAACCTAAGCTCTGTGCTACTGTTATGAAGAAATTTCCACAAATCTTGCAGGCTCTGACTTGCACAGTCCGAGAGTGACTTCTTTTGCTTGTCGCTAGAGCTCGAGCTCGAGCTCGAATCGTCATCTTCAGTACCCGGACTCTCGGGGTCTGCCTCCTGGTCGGGGACGCAGACTGAAGAAGGATTGAGAACAGGTTCTAGAGTCTCGATAACAGAGACTGGATCCTCCATATTATCCTGAAATAATCCGAGGAAAAAGTCCATCGTAGTGAGCTTGGAGATTTCACGATCCGCGGCTTCTGGGGAGATCGTCGGCATGACCACATTGTTTGGCAGCGAAATGGTTGGAATCTTCTCATCTACCAGGTGATCCCGTAGAGATGTCCACATGAGAAGGATGTGTTCGCGCACAGGTCGCTCAGAATGCGAAGACACAAGAACTGAGGTCCATAAGAAACGTGCTGAAAGTTCGTCATTTGAAGGGCGATCGAGTGCCTGGATGTAAGCAGAAGCAACATTAAGCCACCGGCTGAGTCGGTATTTGGTCTTCATACGAGTTGCATAATCCACAACGCTGTTGGGATTGGTGATGAGTTCGTATATGTCGATATGAAGTTCATAGATCATAGGGACAATGGTTTCGAGCTCGGCCAGCTTCTCGGGTGAACCAGCAGCCAACTCCATTTTTTCGTTGATTCTTTGATGCAACGCTGCGTCCGAATGATTGAGCATTTGGACTACAGATAGCTTCATCTTGTCTGACCACTTGGTTGTTGCATAGCTCTGGCTAACAGCTCTGACCCATTCATATGCGACATCTTCAACGGTCATCCACGATCGACATTCTCCAATCTTTGTGGCAAACGACCTTAAGCCCTGTGTCTCATTGAAAGTTGGCGTTGAGTTCTGGTCTTGTGAGCTCGTTTTTGCATGCTCCAAGAAAGATGATGGACCGAGGGGGGCTTGCTCATTCTTATGCAAGAACACCTTGGCGACCTCCTCGCGAAAGTCAACAATGGCACTGCTCAGATCCCCTGCGGCCAGATTCGCGATTTTGCCTGGTCGGTCTTCAACGGCGCATGAATCGATGAGTTCAGTGATGAAATCGAAGGTCGACTTGTCGTCCACGCCCAGGTTTTCCAGGACGCTCTTGGTCATTTGGAATAGGTTTTGGTCAGCGCCTTGATAAGGCTGTAATTGATTAGCAATTAATGTGCTGGGATCAGTTGACTCCTCAGCTTGTAGTGTTTCTCTTCGTCGAACTCGTTTACTGCGTTTCTCGGTTGCATTCTCTTCTTCCGCGCCGTCTGGCAGTCCCGCTGCAGATTGCGATCGTTTTCTTGTTGATACTCCATTGGCTTCTTTTTTGGGCTGGTCACCAGCCTTTTGGCTGTCTTCGGTGGCCTCAGATGCAGCTTTTTGATCCTTGGGTTCTGCTTCAGGGCTACTCTTCTCAGATGATTCCGCTAGCTGGATCGGCCTTCCTATCGCAACTTGTATTTCTGAACTGATGCTCTCAGAATCGTTCGAGGGTGTTTCTACGACAGCTTCGTCCACGCTGCTATCCAGGATCTCGTCAAATACGTCAAATACCTCGGTATAATTTGTGAGACGGTTTATGATTTCATCACCAAGACTTGCCCAGGACGATATTGTCTTAGGATCGCTGCGGCTGGCATTCTCGGCATCTCTCATTTCTGTGTCTTCTGCAGCCTGATCCTGAGTGACGGGGTCTTTGGGCGGTATTAATGACTTAGTCGGGTCGGGTAGAAAAGGGATGGGATCAAGGTGACGCTTGAGAAGAGCGGGCATTTTCTTCTTAAGCCAGGGAGCCATTATTGGATGCGATAGAGCCATCTCGTCGCCAAGCAGCTTCAGTTCGTCTTTCAACTGCTCGCCAGCCATGCCTTCTGCTAAAGAGGGAGGGCCAACTTCCACAACAGCAGGGTCGTCATCCAACTCAATCGCAGCCTCAAGACAATATCGCTTGAGACGGTGGCTATTCATGGCGCCAGCGAACCGAGCAGCCCTTCTCCAGAGCTCTGGGTCGGACGGGTCCTGGTCCAAAGCAGTCATCCAGCTATCCAAAACTTTGTTTGCATGGTCGTCATGATATTTCAGTCGGGTCTTTTTCTTGAATTCCGGATTTGAGGTCGACTCATCCTTGTACTTGTCGACAAAGAACTGGCCGTAGTTTTTGTACGATAAATAGAGCGCTTGAGAAAGACTAGCTGCGACACCATCTGCCCCTCCGGCATCGACATCTAATCCTCCATCTGTGAGCGAATGGTCCAAGTTGGACACATCTGGTTGGCCGTCTGCGTGTCGCTCTGCTCGTTCGTAGTCGGTTTTGGCTTCTCGGTATTTGAAGATCTCGGATTTGAATAGCTCGTTGTATGCGGTTTCGGCAGCTTCGCGCGATCGGGGTCCTTGTGCATGGAGTTTCAAGGCATTCTGGAACCTTTTTAGAGCTTCGTCCACCTGAAATAGGTCAGTAAGTGTGCGCGATTGTTTCGTAAGGTGTCAATCTCACATGAATCTCCTTTGTGGTATCAATTTGTTCGTCGATATTGTCCTCTGGCTCGAGGTTGATTGCTTGGAATGCCGGCTTTAAATATTTAATTAGCAAAGTCTCTCTTCAACATCTAGGAATCGTACCATATTGGCGGTCGCAATACTTCTAGAGCAACAGCCGACATTCGTGTGTGCAATAAAGGATATATCCTAACAAGTTGACTATTTTGGTGAGAGTTTGGTGTTAATTCGGCATACTTGGCAGACGTCCACCTCATTAATTGCCCTGACGAAAGCGCGTTCCAAGACGCGGATCATTTCAGCCACATACGCCACACAGAGACTCGGTTTGTTGCGGTAGGAGCACGTGGATGTGGCGGTGTTTAGAGCTGCACGGCCCCTAACGTGGCCTGCACTAACTCAGTACGTAGCTCCAGCTATCAAGGAGAGCAAGGAGCAAGGCCACATCTTAGGGAGGGACCAGCAACCAACGGTTGGCTTCAACATCTTACGCCAGCTCCGCAGTTCTGGTCTCGATTCGAGAACAAAGAGATCGCAACCGACCTCGACTTTTCCCCTCCTTATTCCCTATACGAGTCAATTTCGACAATCCACGCTACAATTTCGACTCTGATTTCTATTAGCGGTTCACGAGGAGCTCGTCGTCATGGTCGCGCCAGCGGTCCCTGAGTGCGCAACACCGTCGATATCATGGGCGTTCATATAGCTAATCTCGCGATAGAATCACCGAGGAGATCCTCCACGAGTCGATCGATGCACGAACCGAATCCCTCTCTGGTCTAAGAGAACTAGGTCCTCCCGATCTCGTTCATTTACTCAAGCATGCCGTGCGAAACCCAGCTAAACAGGTATGCAAGCTTCCCGGCGCAAGGGAGACCAGGAACTGACTTTTCTAAGACTGGAGTCTACCACCATGTTACCGGTGTCGACGCATCCTCTTCCGCGAGTCTAGCAGCATATATCAATACCCTAACCTACAAAGAATCTGGGCCAAATGCGACAAACAAGATTGTCGAGGGTGTCTACTGGTACGTCATGACCCCCATGCGCCCCTGCATTCGCGATTGCAGACCCTAATTCTGAATAGCTGCTACAATGCCTTCTCGCGACTCGACATGCGCGTACACGTATCGATCCCCGGAACCGTAGAAAGCTACTGCGTTGACGAACGGGGCGAGAAGAGGAAAGCATCGGAGGAGCTTTGGCTGGAGACTTATCTATGCAGCGTTCTCCGAGCTTACTCGTACGCAGACGATGGTAGCGGCGATACCATTCGAAAAATTATGGGTGTTCGAAGATTTAATCCTGTTACAAACACTGAAACCGAGCATCGTTTCCTCCATGCCGCAGAACAGCTCTTCTTCAGGGGTATGCCACCCCAAACTGGGTATTCTGCCTAGGCTAACCAACTTTCTAGGATGGCAGCTGGGTTCCGATTCTGTGGTTCAGGTGCCTACCAACGTGTCGAATCACCTAACTACGGGTCTGCTCAAGTATCTCGAGACAACCGGACGATATGCCTCGGGAATCAACTTGTTTGAGAAACTTCGAACGCAAAGCGTCGAGGTATCATCTCTACTCGCGAAGGTCATGTTCATGGGACACGAGGAAGTTGCTGGGGTCCGAACGCTTCACCAGTCTTTGCAAGAGACTCCAATGGACTATGTCATGCTCGACACTCAAGCGGAATTCTTGTTGCACAAGGCTAAGGGCGCCTCTACGCCTGAGCTCAGAGACGAAAGACTGAAGATGTCTCTTGGTTGTGCGGATCGTGCTACTGTCGCCGCCCCAACCGAGTTCAGCACCTGGGCGAGACTGGCCCAGGTATACGTAGCTATGGAAGATTGGGATAATGCGCTTACCATTCTCAACTCATGCCCTATGTTCACTTACCAAGACAAGGACACGCCTCTGATGCCAGAACCAAAGGAGGTCCAGTTGCCAACTCTCCCTGAAACTCGCCTTGACGAGATTGACAGCGAGCCTGAATCGCGATACTCAGAACAGGTCGACCCTAGCTTGCTCAACCTGCGTGCAGCATCCTACAGGGGCACTTTTAAGAAAGCGTACGACATTCTGACCGAGATGACCGCCAAGATTGGTTGGGACCAGCTGTTGAAGATCAGGAGTAATGTATTTGTGATGGAGGATGAGTACCGCACAGAGAAGCAGGAGGCTACTCAGCCAGCCTCCTCGGCAAAGCGAACTCCTAGCACAGATGGTCTGCGGGGTACACCTGATCAGACTGTCAATCAAGATGAAGAGACTGAGGACGAAGAGGTAGAGAAGCTTGATGAGGCCGCTTCCAAAGCTGAGGAAGCTGGCGAGAAGCTCCCTGCCACCAACGGTACTAGCGAACAGGACAAGATCGAGAAGCCTTCTAATGTTATCGACCCAGGCGAGGCAAAGGCGGACAGCGAGGTAGGCTTTATCTTGATGCCATGCAGGAACAAAGCTAACAATCCACAGACAACCAAGAATGACGAGCACTTGTCCAAGCTCAACACCAAGCGTCTTTGCGAGCGCTGGCTAGACAGCCTCTTCATGGTGCTCTACGAAGACCTGCGTGTCTATACAATCTGGCGTACCCAGATGGCTCAGTACCGCGCCCAGCAGATGCAGTACAAGAAGTCGGCAGAGGAGTGGGAGATCCTTGGTTCTCTCGCCGAGCGTCTTCAGCACGTCGACGAAGCTGTCGAGGCGTATCGCGCATGCCTATCAATCCGATTCAGCCCCAAGGCCCTCGCCGGCATCCTACGTGTCTTTGAAAAGACTAAGAGCACAAGAGAGACGGTAGCATCCGTCATCCGACTAGTGACATGGCAGTACCGATGGTACAGCGAGTTCAGCCCTGAGCTGCTGCACACGATACGGACTCTTATCGAGGACGAGGGAGCAGTGAAGGTTCGAAGCATCATTCAAGCTACTAGCTTGCCGCAGAATGTGCTGGATCTCACACATCACTATGCTGCGCTGTGCGCAACATTCAGGAGCAGTGGTACCGACGGTTAGGATTGAGCGATATGGTCTGTTTCAAAAGGATGTTTGTCGATGACGGATCTTTAGATATACATTGGGGAGATGCGTGGTATAGGAGCAAGCTAATTGACGATTCAAGTCCTTGGTAGGGTAAAAGTTTCGTTGAGGGAGTTTCTGGGTGATGTGTGATTCAGTGTTTGAAGAATAGTAATGCGATTTGTATTTGTATTTGTACTTGTATGAGCAGCATGGGCCTCAGTTACCTTATCTAGGGATGTCCTCGGTTTGAAGCTCCTGTAACCTTGATTCTCTGTTGAACAGCTGCGATACTGATGCTCTTGGGCTGGAACCCTTTCTCATCCATGGGTTAAAGTAGTCTCCTCTCGAGAAATAGAGCGTTCCCTGAACCTTGTCCGATATCTCGGCGTGATAGAGCAAGGCAGCATGTCTTATTTTACTTTATTTTCCCTTAAACGATGGCCCGTGTCTCTCAAATCACTTCTTTCCGAGTCCTGCTAATACCTCATAATGGAAGTGCTTCCTTACAACAACGAGAAAGTTCTTGCTCATAGGTAGGCACTAAGCTTGACTGCTTGCTCCACTACGTTTCATCGAGAAGTCAGCCCCACAGAAGCTTGAGGATGGTTAAGACAAAGAAGCAAAACCCTTAGGATCTCCAGTGAGAAAAGATTTAGGTGAATTTAGTAAATCTTAGCAGATTCGTCAGACCAATTAATCATAATAGTCTGGCTGGGTATCAGAGGTTATTTCTTGCTTACTGAGGATTGACTACCTACAGTCAAGGCGCTAAGCTTGGTAGGTACTGTACATCGAGTCGAGAGCTGTTGCCTCCAACAGCATGCAAGGTACCCCACCATCGTCATACCTTTCCTTTCCTTTGCTTTGCTTCTACACCTCCTGCTTCCAACTTCAACTTCAACATCCACATCCACATCGCGCAAACATTCTATCGCCCAACACTTCATCATCTCAATATCGAGACCATCAACATAATAACCCCGCAAGTGAACAAGAGGCACAACATCATCCCCATCCATAAGCTAGCTCACAGCTACATCGTCCGACAATGTCCAAACGTATCACAAAGGTAAACCCTCCACCTTTCCATCCTCAATACCACTGATTGACATATTCCAGGAATTCGCTGAGATTTCCCAAAACCCGCCCGAGGGCTTCACCGTTTCCCTCCCACCTGATGAGTCGATCTACACCTGGCATGTAACGCTCACGGCACCTGAGTCATCTCCCTACCACCCAGGCAAATTCGGAATCGTCCTGACCCTCCCAACCGGGTACCCCTTCAAGCCGCCTGTCGTCAAGTTCGTCACTCGAATCTATCACCCCAACGTCACAAACGATGGCCAGGGCAACATCTGCCTTGGCCTCCTCAAGCCCGATGCTTGGAAACCTAGCACGCAGCTCCGCGCCGTTCTTGAGGGCCTTCGCAATCTCCTAGAGGAGCCCCAGATTGGCGACCCTCTCGAGGAGCGCATTGCTCAAGAGTATCAGAACAACCGTGCCGAGTTTGATAAAAACGCCAAGAAACATGTTGAGCTGTATGCAATGGGTTCGCCTGACTTCCCTCCAGTTGCCTAGAATGACAGTCTTGGAAACAACGGGCGCTGTGTCGTAGTACCAGGGCCTTTCAGTACGCCTGCGCCTACCGCTCCCATACCTCAGATGTATTTCAGACCACATGTACCAGTCATAGCAAGTCTGAGACACGTTACAGACCCTAGAATGAGAATGCTACGCCCACCGTCACCTTTGGGCCATCGAAGTCCAGAGCAAAGAGAAGTGGAAAATGAAATGATTTGGGAATTAGGATCAAGACGACTAGAATATAACCAACCCCGGGCTGATGTACCGCAAGATATCATCTCATCGACTAACGAGGGGGAGGGGGAGGGGGAGCAACAAGAGCGAGGAAGGTTCAGAAATTGGTTGCGTGACATCAGGAGGCGTTTTACTTGAGAATTTCATAGCAAAGACTTGAAAAGGGCAAGATTAGCGAAATGGAATAGCGGACACACAAGACGTAGTTTGATGCCTCTCCGGGCTTTCTATCAGTACATCATTATTGGAAAGGAAAATACGTATGACCACTACAACGATGAAAGACGACTTCTCTCATCACCAAGTACCCCGGATCATCGTGAACTCATGGATGTCAGGTAATATCTGCAAGTCCTTTGGTACATGGCAAAATACGGGCTATGGAATACGTGGAATCTCTCTAGGGCGAGCCTAGTAAGCAACATTGTTAGTCATGCTATGTCGTGAAACTCATTGTTGATTGACGCTCCCGTCGCTGGAGTTGGTAGTTGGAAGCCTGAGACCTTAGTCCCAAGGAACAGAAATCCAGCTGGACCAGATGCGTTTCGTGGAGTGAACACTAATCTCTGACGCTTTATTTTTAGCATCCTTCTTGTAATACTCCATTCTCAAGGTCGGTGTAAGTGTCAGCATACCTATTCTCCCCTTCTCAGTTATTTCAGCGCAACATGGCTGACGTTTGTCTCACTTTGGCCATGCTCACAAGACTCATCATGAGACATTATCATCTATCACGAGTAAATACCCCGATTACCTTTGTCTCAGACAGACCGAGGCGTGTGAAGAACGGTGAGACATCAATATACCACGCGCTTATGCAGAGATAACAGTCATGTAATTATCTTTCATTCCATTAGGGTATCAAAAAAGGTTATCCCCCAAATCTACTCCTCGACAATAAGGTTCTACCCAGTTCATACGTAATTTTCCCCCCCATCTATATGAAAACCAGACACCGCCTGGCTTTGCCAGTCCTTTGCATCCTAGCCATACCTCCCTCGGTAGGAAGTCGTATTCTTCCCTACAAGAGTGCTGTGAGGTTGGTGGTGCTTTTTTTGTCTTGTCGCAATGCAGCCGTAAACCATCGTCATCAAGTATAAAACAGTGTTCCTTTTTTAGGTTCCATTCCATCCTGTACATTCCAGCCGCCCAACGCTGATCCCTCCCCGCTGCTTTGAGACATTGTAAACGAGCCCCTCCCAGATATTGGGGTAGGCTGAAAAGGAAATAAAGAAAATTTTGAAAGGAAGGTTGAATATGAAAGTGAATAAAGAAAAACGAAGACACAATGCCGGCTAAATCGAGAAATAGACCATGCCTTCCATTGAAACGCCATTCCATGATAAGGGTTCGGTGGCTCACACCTGTTTCAGTGTGAGCCAGGGTGTACCGAAATGAGAAAGAAGTGAGGTAGTAAAAGGAGATATTGAAGGAGTGTCGAAGGGGTTGTGATGTGATGATGATGTTGCCGCGGCTCAGATGTTTAATTTCCTGGTGTTTCGGGTCGGGGTAGACAGTGGTGGCTGTCCCTTGACTCCGCCTATCCGACGTTCCATGTCTTGCCCTGACGGACTCGGTCCAGCTGCGCCTTAGCTCGTCGTTGCTGGCGCTTTTCGTCAATCTGGACCTGGCTGAGGTGCCCGAAGCCATTCCGTCGTTTGAAGCAAGCCTCCATAAGGGCGTTAGCGTCGATCAGTCGGCGTGGCATCGATTGCACAACACCAAACATCTCCATAGGATCGGCTACAGCCCGGATCTCGCTCTCGCCTAGCTTGAAGATGGCCAGTGCAATGCGGAACAGAGTCTTGGAGCCCTCGTAGAAGAAGACATCCCACACCCGGAGAGTAGTCTCAATTGGGAGCGTTCCAATGAAGCAACTCATGAACCAGGCCGTCATGCAAAGAGTGATTGGTGGAAGTCGGTCAGTTGGTGTTGACATACGTGCGAGTTCCTTGCGACGCGAGCGAGTGAGGCGGATCGACTTGCTTGTCGAGGGCCGTGAGGTGGGATCAGCCTCAAGCTCGCCACCGACCTTGTCCCAGACAGCAGGCATGGAAGTACGCATCTCAGTCATGAGAACGCCCAGATCAATCTTGGATCCCTCGAGACTCATCTCATGGGTGCCGGGGAGGTAGATGCGTGTAATGACGTTGAGAAGCCAAAAGCACTGCTCCTCGGTGTCAACAAACAGGAGGAGAAGACCAGCAAGGAAATTCAAGCTCTGGCAGTATCCAATCCGAGGGTTGTAGACAGCAAAGGCATGAAGGACGCGGCGGAGAGAAGTGATGATTGGTGTCTCTCCGTCCACATTGGGAGGCGCTGGGCTGGATCCCCGAGTAGAGTCCGACATTGTTGACTGGCTTTCTCTAGCGCTGCTCGATGCCGTGTCCATCCCGCCGGGAGGCTTGAACTTAATGTTGTCAGGGAATGTCCGATGCAAATCTCGCTCGATAGCTTCAGCATCAACGTCCTTAGCTCGCTTAGTTGTTAGCTTATCGTAGAGACCCGAGTGCTTTGCCAGAATGGCGGGACCGCCAGCGTAGTAGAACCAAGCTGCACCGCGCCATTCGGGAGGAATGCCCTTGCGAACAAAGCGCTTTGTCTTTGCGTTGGGAGCAGGGAATCGGTTGGGGTGATCTGTCATGAGAGCATTATCCTTGAGGTAGGCATTCCACTTCTTCCGACGACGTGCCAGGTACTCGGTGTATCCAGCATTCCAGGTATCGTATTGCTGCCGCGTCACATACTGATTCTCCTTCTTGAAGCCATATCGGTCACGAGCGCCAGGGTCCTCAGGCTCGACAGGTTCAGGTGCAATAACAGGTGGTGGAGGGGCGGATACTGGCTCAGGTACAGGCTGAGGCTCAGGAATGGGTGCGGGTGCGGCTGTCAGTGTTGGTTCAGGTGCGGGCTCCGAAGCGTAGCCCATATTGCGTCCAGATTCAGGGGTTTCGGGTCGCTCGGAAGGCTCACGAGCAGTGGAGAGGGGCGCGGAGACGGGTGGTGCGCTTGTAGGTGTTGGTTCGACAGCAGAAGAAGGTTGTTCATTAAGAGAAGGCTCAGAGTCCAAAGACTTGGCTGAATCTCGCTTTTCATTCATTCCGCGACCGTAATTTTCGGCGATATGAGGTACTGATGATGTGAAGGCTGGGTGAGTGAAGATCATCTTGGACATTCGAATCTCCATATCAAGGGTCGAGTTGGAATCTTGAGCCTTGCGTTGAGGGAAGTCCTCGTCATCTGCATCGTCTCTGATGCTGTGTCGCTGATCCATGTCTGAGGTTGATGTCACGGGGCGAGAATTCCTGTTGTGATAATCAGGGTAGTGCACGTCGTCGTCTTCGTCGTCGTCGAAACCTTGCTCGTACATGCCCATAACATCCTCAAGACTCGGTTCGTCGTGTTCGGGGTCGTTGTCGTTTTCAGGGTTGGCTTCTTGCTCCCCTTCGCCTTCAGGGCTCGGATATAAGGATGTAACGGAGCTGTCCTTTGTGAGGACGCTACTTCTCTCAGTTACGGCAGTCCCTGGAGCAGTAGATTCTGTGAATTGAGAGCGAAAGCTCGATCTAAATTCTTCACCACTCATCCACGGGGCGACGACAGGGCTCGGTGAGGCCGACCCTGGGTTGGAGTAGCTTAATGGTGGCCGTGCGGCGGAAGCTGTCGCACCATTGGCCGTCCGAGCACGGGGCGCTCGAGGTTCATAAAAGTCGTTGGAAGGTGGAGATAGGACCGAGTGGTAAGTAGATGAAGACTGGCAAGATGAAACTGAAGGACCGCGGGGACGTGGAGGAGCAGGCCATAGGGGATGTTGCGAAGGTGATACAAGCTCGAGGTACTGGTCGGCGGGATTGAGACCGGGGGTAGAGGGCGATGTAGCGGTCGCAGTCGCAGTCGCGGTAGCGGTAGCGGTAGCAGCAGCATTAGCCAGGGTGCTGTGGACTGGACGTGGCTTAGCCGCGTCTGTCATTGGCTGGCGGATACTTTGCTTCCGCGGCCGCGAGAAGTTCTCCACGGTGGGTGGCAGGCTGCTGTCGTAGGCGCGCAGGTCAGCCAGTGACGATTTGGATGTCAGAAATGTCGGAGAAGTGTTTCGAGATTCGACAGGAGTGCTTGCCGCAGTATCGTAGCTTAAAGGTGACGGCGAGTGCGGAGAGTCAAATGGTGATCCTGCTCTTTGTGATATCGACTGTCCAAGAATAAATCTTGAAGGGTTTGACATCGAATCCCATCTTGGTGAAACTGGCAAAGGAGGTAAATGTGACAGAGACTCATCAGAGGGTTGGCGAGTATGGCGGTAGGCTGATCCAAACGGCACTATCTGAACCCGAGGAGATGCTAACGGAGACATTGATGGTGAAGTCATAGGCGATGCATAAGGTGATGCATCACTTGTCGAGGTACCTGGTGCGAGGCTACTATTCTCACTATCCCGCTGTCGATTACCATATGCGACAAACTTGCCTCGGGTTGCATGTGGTGAACCCGGAGCGTCGGGTACAGAAATAGCGAGGGGAGCCATGGTGTGATGCACTTGGGCAGTCGTGGGATCAGGATGCTGCTGCTGGGCGCCAGAGGCTGGCAAAAACTATGGTCGCCCAGCGGGCAGGTATAGATTTGCTTTGCAAAACGAGGTTTTGCTTTGTTTTGTATGCAAGGGTATCGAATTTTTGGGTCGTGTTCGTCGTTTCGTCGGTGATGCGGTTGGTAACGTTCAGTTAGTCACTGTACTGCGTCCTCCGCAAAGTGCGCCGACCGTAGCAGCGCAGATATCTGAAGATGAAGAGATCGTATTTGAGAAAATGTAGCAGTAGCTCTTGGCCATTGCTGTCGGTTCTAGAACAAGGTATTCGATCAGCAACTGGAATTTGGCAAAGGCCGGGCCAGAAGCAAAAAAGCGGTTGCTTTGGTAGTGAAGGTTTCGGCGGTTCGTGAGCGAGGGTTCGAGTATCGTTCCAGAGTTTCGAAACAAGCCGCACGAAAAATGATGGCAAGAAACTCAGTCAGTCACAAGCACAGCTATCTAACCAAGAAGTCGATCCAGTGTTGAAGAACGAATGTGAGAAAGAGTCGGTCCTTGGAGAAAAGGCGGATTCGGTGTGGGCTGTATGATTGATTGCTGTGGAAAATGATGGGTGTCGAGAGATGGACCCCACGGTTAGGTAGTTTAAAAGAAAGGACGCCGAATCTCGTCTTGACACAGACAAAACAACCCAGCCGGCATCCAGTTCCAGCCTTCGAAAGCGATGAGAAGAACAAATGAATGGCTTCAGCCTGTGCTCAGGTCCAAGTCCAAGTCCAGGTCCAAGAGCACATTAAGAGCGAAAAACTCGCAAATACGCAAAGAATGCACAGCCAGCACCCTGCACGGAGCGTTAACTTTCAGTACAGGGACGGGGAAGCCGGATTGGATTGGCAGGGCGGGTAGGTTGAATTTCGAGGACAAGGATATTCCGCAGCCCCAGCCCAGGCCCAAAAGCCAGCCGACAGGGGGGTTAATTCGTCGCTAACAGCACCAGCAGGGGAGCTTGGGCGCCGCTGTAATGAGAACTCCGGCTCTAAAGGGAGACGAGATGTACCCAAACGAGTGATTGAACCGAGAATCGGAGGTTGAATCGATTTGCAAACTTGGAAGTCGAGAAGCTAGAGGGAGGGAGGAAGCTCGGATCGTGCATTTATTTGGTTGTTTGTTTGTTCAAACGGGGGAGTATAGTAGTATATCAGACAAAAAGTCTTGTCTTGGGCGGAGTGGACAGCCCCGACGGAAAGAAATCCAGGGAACAGAGGAATGAGACAAGGGAGAGCCACTGGACTCACTCAGAAGAACCACAAAGTCGCAGTTGCATTAGCAGGTGGCGCGGGGAAAAGAAGAAAAGAGACGATACCCAAGAAGCACATCAAAAGTAAAAATCCAATGGCCAATGGTGGTGCCATCCACCATCTACCACCAAGAAGAGAGCCCCGGGAGTGGGAGCAAAGGGGCGCGAGGATGACAAAAAAGATCGAACGAGGCCCTCCAAGCTAAAATTCAATGTGATTTGTACGACTGTGACCGTTGGGTTGTATGGTCTGCGGCGCATGCATGCCTCATGGCTTTCACTTTCACTCTGGCTCTCCCTACCTAGATTGCGGCGTCTTTTCCGTTTGGTCTATCCCGTTGGTCACCCTCCTTCTTCTCTCAACTCTATCCCACATCTATGACCAAGACGAAAATGAGTCGACCAAGAGGTCACAGACGACACCCATTGGCCGAATGGTGCCCCCGGGGAAGCAACTTTGGTTCTTTTGCTGGGTCCTTTCAGCTGGGAAGGTCTCTTTTTTCACACGCTAAATTGCTGGTGAGAGGGGGGCCCAATATCGAGTCAGTTGACCTAAACAGGCCTGGATGGATGGCGGGGGGCCTGGGCCTGGGAATGAGAGCAAGGGTGGATTTCATGGAACCAGGTTTGGGAAAATAGAGAGAGAAACAAACAGCCCGTCAGTCAATATCAAATTGGTTGGTTCAATGGCGTAATCATGGAGGAATATGCTTATTGGTGTTGGTTGTGATACTGAGAGGCTTGTGAGAAACAGGGGTTCTAACGGCTCACCATGTCATGTCATGTCATATGCGAAAACGGCGCTTGTGAATCCGAGGATGTTCAAACACACTCCAACCAAGTCAAGGGAGGGAACGCGTTTCTGGATAGAACAGTCTTAGCCAGCGCAACATGAGCCAGACCGAAAGGCAGAGGCAATCCAGACGATATGGTGTTTCTGATGAATCTCAAAAAGAGGTACAGGGTTGGCTGATACGAGCAGGAGATCATCAGCAACAACCATAGACTGTCACTTGTCACATACCGCAGTCCATATCATCTACACTATAGCGCCGCTATGATGATGGCCTGCATCGACTATATCTTAGAGGCAGCATATAATATCACGCAACATATAGTCACATACTTTTCATCCCTTATGTTCACTCAAGCCTCATTGGAGTCTCAAGTACCTTCTCCTCCTGACTATGAGATGCAAATTAAACTTGCCCCTCTCACCAAAACAGCCTCTGAGCACAAGTTGAAGCCATTGAGATGCGACGGCACCACCACCTCAACAATTCATTGGACGAAAGGGGTTTCTCACAGGTAGAAATATCCATAGTAGGCAATCCGAATAATATGCATCTGTTCGCGTAGAGAGTTTTTGAAAACAACCGTCTCAAGCCCGTCTCTCACATTCTCGTTAGCCCATCCTCCGGCTGAGGGGCCCGACCCAAAGGCGCTGCACCGTCTCAACGGGTTCCTCCCGTCCACGTTAACGTCTCTCCGTCAGTCCAAAAGGAATACAAGCGGCGTCGCGGACTGGATGCCCGACTGGTAGTTTACCCACATCGGGTAGTCGTCTCCCTTTTTTTTTCTTTTGCTAAGTTAGTGTGGGAAAAGGCTCTGCTTAGGCTTATTCTGCCTTGGAGGGCAGCATTAGAGAGTAGGCCATTTGATGGCGTCAAAAAGACAGATCAAGAGTGGATGGGTGAGAAAAAAGGCAGCCAATTACAACGGTTTGGTACCTGGATCTTATTCCGCTGCAGGGACACCATGCAACCCTGCTTTTTTTCTTTCTATCCCCATGCATTTTAGCTAAGCCAGACATTTGGAAATTAATGAAATGGCTTCAGGTGGTATCCACGATATTATCCATCACCTATTAATTACGTCGATGAGAGAACAACTTCCAAGGCACAAAACAAAGAAACATTTAGCCGTCTATTCATCCATCCATGATCCCAGTGAACTTAACCAGACTAAGCTAGGTAACCTAAGTGCACCGAGTCCACGTTCCTGGGGCCGTGTTGTGTTGCATAGCGCTGCTGACGTACCGTAATACTACGAATGGATGAGTCCGCGCGGGTTACCTGTCCAATCTCGATTTTATCACGATTGCATTACTGCAGTGTTCCCAGCGATTTGAAATCGATTTTATGCGGAGGGAAGACAGATCAGCTCTGGTGGGCTTCTGACCCTTGTTGCTTCCGGTGAGCTTCTGGTCAAGTTCGAATTCTTGGATCTACATGGAATCGAGATGACACGCAGGGATTATGTAACTGTCAACTCGTCTCGCTCCGTGCTCCGTGATTATTTCGTCTCGTCAACGGAAGAATCTCTGCGTCTGCCTTGCGCTCGGCGATTTCTTGACAATCTCCACTGGCTTCAGGGGAATCTTCAGTGTAAGAATGATTTCAGCGTGGCGAAATAGCCTGACAAAAAGGAAACCTCAACATTTTACAAACTCCATCTCACTGCTTTAGTGCAGACTCAGTAAAGAAATACCACTCATGCGGGGCATCTAAGCCTCTGCTAATCTCTCTGTTCTGCAGCTACAAAGGCTAAAAGTAAACATAACATTAACCTAAGCTTCTGCAGAGATCGGAAATAAGACTGACCTTGTTTGACGTGACTTGGTCATCAACAGAGCGCGTTCTTCTGGAACCCTTTGAAGAAGTCGGCTAAGACTCCCCGCTTTTTGGGTGGAAACCTTGTCAATGAGCTGGAGTCCTGGACCGTCAAGCACATCTTTTAGGCGAAGGGGGCTTGCTAGCATTCGAGTACGTATGCTGACAATTACTGAGCACAGATTAATTGAAGGATCGCGAGGCTTAGACCGTAGCTCGTCAGAGTTGCGTATTCCATCGAGATGTGATCAGGCGTCCTCGTGATATGAGATTTCGCATTCCAGTGCAGAGACTATACAAGACATGCGTTAATAGCACGTGAGACAACCTTGACGAAGTGTACAAGAAATCATGCATGTTTCTAAGATCCATACTAGATGCCGAAGCTCATCTCGGTAACGTCCAAATTACACATGCCCACTCCGAACCACCGGGTCATGATCTGTTCCCCCGTCGTCATCACCCGTCCGTCGTCCAGGGAAGAGTGACATATTATGTTTATGCAAATCCAAACAAAACACTATACCACACGTGTCCGTGTCGTGTCTCAATATGATGACCGAGGCGCAGCCACCCCGAACTAGCAATCCAATGGATCACGCCTCGTTCAATACTAAAGAGTTTCGTCTCATTCAAGAGACCCAGATTGCGCAGGCGAAGACAACGGTTCCCGTCTTGGCCTCTCGATAGTACAGACAGTTGACGTGAAGCTAGACTCGAAGTGAATGCAAAGGGTCATGGCCAAGTTCAGGGTATTTCAGCTGAATTCCGTGCGGCCCTGATTCGCTCAAGAGCGAATGTTTCAGTCGTCGAATGGCAAATGTCTCTCAGTACGAATTTTTAATGAAGGGTCTTCAATTTACTTTGATTCTTGTGGCTTGGTATCACCATTATAAGCCCTGAGTCCAGGATTCTGGGTTTTCTGGTTGCATATCGAGTGGCCTGGCGGCCTACCCTGGACCTCATGATATGGATATCGGCATGCATCAATTAACCCGTGACATGATACAGCTGCAATATCCAGAGCCAATTGTTCTTCAAGCCACTGTAAGCATTCAAATAAACTATTCATGCAATGTTGGGATCGACATAAAAAACGAGTGAAGGGCAGGCGGGAGACACGGGACGGAAGCAGGGAGGACAAGACACTGTCTCCGCTATGACCTGAGACAGCTGTATCTTTTTTGCTTTTTGCCTTCCCTTCCCTTTTTCTGATATCAAACTCTCGCCTTGATCATCTTAATACTCTTCTTTAGGCAATGTTAGGATTTTGGTCTCGTCGTCCAGCCAGCGAGAGGCGCGGAATCAAGCACATGGCTGCAAGCTCTGAACGGCAAATCGTAGTATCATGCAGCTGAGCGGCGTCAACCTCACATGTCAGGGCGCGCAACAATTGTTATCAAAACAAAAGCAAAGGGTGAAAAGTAAATACTAAAAAGAACATGTCACCAAAGGCCGTCAAATATGGGCGCAGCCATGAACCCAAACCAGATTTCTCAGAATTGCTCCATGCTCCAGGGTAGGTTATTTCGAAGCATGGACCACCACGACACGTGACCGGACATCAAGCTCCTCCGCATCATATCACTGTTCGATGACGCCAACTATGTTTCGGCCGCACCACCGAATCTCCCGACGCCGACGTCGGTTCGGCTCAAGGGGCACTCGTCGTCTCACCTGTGCATCATCCTTGAAGCATTACGAGCCGGAGAAACCTGCGCCGTCATCCGCTCCCGGTCGCCGGTTTTACTTATTACCAGAGCGAATGAGGTCCAAGCTCCCCCCAAGCTCTTGGAGAAGTGAGATGTTACAGAGCTTGAAAGAGAGCTCCGTTCGTCCTTGTCGTTGACTCGATGGCTGCTGACAAGGGCATGTATCAGCTCCTCGAGGATAGGAACGAGAACGGAAAACCAGTACACTGTGTCTTTCTCACGTTGGTTCCATGAATTACTCTGCACAGCACCTCGTTAAACGAACCAAGGCGGAAGAAAGGCAATAGCAAACAAACAAAAGGACCCAGTTCCCGGCGAGTATGAATTTCCGAGACACTTCCCCCCAGCTCTGAGCGAACCTGGGCGACAATGTGAAAGTCCTACGTCACATATCCGGCAAAGCTGTTTGTTTGCCCAGCCACTTGGACAGAAGTGAACTGGCGTCCCCAAGCTCTCTTCCTCCCTCACTCTCTCCTCAAGCCTGCGGCCGTCCCCCCGCCTTTCGCGTTTCTTTACAGTTCCTTCTCCTCTCGTGCCTTGGTACTATGACGGGAGAGGTAAAACCCAAATCCGAGAAGCTAACAGCCGTCGATGCTTTCCGGGTACATCGCAGATAAACTCGGTTAGCTCTCTCTTGATTGGACGCACGTCTGTTGCGCGTCTTGGTCGCCCTGATCGGACCTGATCTGGTGGTTCGCAAGCAGCCAGAAGCTTTTTGCCTTGCAGCGTAATATGGCATGGCAAGGCAAGGTAGGTAGCTTACCTCCGGGTAGCTTGTCCACACCATAGCTTCCCACCCAATCCATCCTTCGATGACAAGCTCGTGGGACTATACTTCTGGGCGTCGCATTGTTTCCTTGCATTCCCATGTATTCATACACGAGTCTCGTTAGTGATGTCCGTACATAGTGTCATGGAGTGTATCCAGTGATGTTGGGATGACTGTGACAGCCGCAATTGGCTGGATTGAGAGCTCTCACACAAGCTCTCGGGCTGTCTATCGCTCCATTGTCGCTGTAGCTGTTGCTGTCGCCCTCCAGCTCCAGCTCCTCTCCTCTCGCTCTTGTGTAGTGCGCACGCGCAGCCTCTCCCACCCTCTGCCGTTCCCACTCCCCCTGGATCTCTTTCTCTCCTCTCTTCTATTCTTGCTTTACCTAGCTTCTCTATCTCGTGCTGTGCCTTGTCTACCTTTAAAACCCTCCTCTATCCCCCGAGAGAAGCGCCCTGATCTCCTGAACTTGTCAATCGCATTGTATAGACTCCCATACATCACACGGACCAGTAACTATCACCATGTCCCGCAAGAGAAAGCAAGACGAGGAGGAGGAGCTCGTCTCCCTCCCTGAAGACGATGATGGTGAGGAGGAGGAAGAGTGAGTACCATTTGCATTCCTTTTGCATGTTACCTTGTTGCGATCGTCTTTTTGAGGAGCTTTCGATTGTCCAATCGCGCGCATTTTATCGTTGCGCTATTCGTTGCGCGACCTACCAAGATGCGCGCGCAGGGCTGATGTCGCATGCCACCACAAGATGCGATCCCATGCGATGCGAATTATCTCGCGATTGAGTCTATTTCCACGTGTCATTTGCGAGATTCTCCGATCGCATTGTGATTCTCCTTGCACTTGGTATTGTTTCCTGTTGTGCGATTTCGCGATCGAAGCATGTTGTCGATGATTGTATTTTGGTGATGACGATTGGCTGACAACATGTGAATAGGTACGTCTCCACCGCAGACGAAGAAGAGCAAAGCGAAGAAGACGAGGACGCTGAGGAGGAGGAGGAAGATGAAGAAGATGACGAAGCTGATGCAAAGGGTAAGTGATTATCGATGTTTTGGAAGAGCTCGCCACCAAAACATACTCCCATCCTCCCATCGATCATGTCCCATTATCAGTTACATGGTCTCTTCCAAGAGCCTATCACCCAGCCTGTGATACCGAGCCAAAATGCTGACCATATTATTTCAGCCGAGCCTCCTGTGAAGAAGCGCAAGACAGCCGAGGCAGACACCAAAGAAACCAATGGCGATGCCGAGGAGGAGGAGGAAGAAGAGGAGGAAGAAGGCGACGATGATGCTGAAGCTGAAGGCGACGAGGAGGACGCTGAGGGCGATGAAGACACTGCTGATGTCTCCGCCCCAGCCAAGGACGGCGTCAAGACTGCTGAGGTGCCTGCTGCTGCTACTGAGACCCCAGAGCCCAAGGCGGTTACAGCTGGTGGTGACGAGTAATACCTACGAGGCGACTCGTGTATCGTATAGCAATCCGTTCCTTTTTACTCCATATAACTTTCAACACATTGAATTATTTCTGGATATGGTTGCTTGGGAGTGTCACTATCTTTGAGTTGTGCCATCGTTGAGTGTAGGTTGGTTGATTTGGGTGACGATGGTGTTTGTGAAGTCACTTATTCGTGATACCGCCCCTTCTCCCTGTGTACCTCTCCTTCATCATCCCCTTTACTAGCAAGTCAGTATCATATTCATGATCATGCACCCGAGCACACACAGATCTGGCCAAGGCAGATCAGATCTTGATCTTAATCTTGATCTACCCACGCACGCACGCAGTGTCCACTTACCGATCTACCCATTTAGATAAAGTTTTTTTCTTAGAAATAAACATCGAGACGTTCTCTTTTTCCCCAGGGGGGATGTCATGAAAAAAGACGCAAAACCCCTGCCATGGTGTTGTAATTGGTTCAGGAGGCATGGGGGACTCCGCAACGGGTAGGGCTGAGGGAAGGTTGAGGGTTTGGCTGACGGTCATGATGTTTATTCTTGGGGTTGATAGGGGGTTGATAGAAGACGTATATTTTCTTGGGTGTTTATGGGCTTGTGAAGCCTTGTGAAAGAGAAGATTGAGCAGAGACACCCAGGATTTGTGACTTGAGGGAGAACGGAAGTGTATGAAACGAACATAGTTACGAACTAGTTATTTGAAAGAGACGATATCTTGTCAACGGCTACTGGCCAGTTGTCGAGGGTACAGCACAGCACTCGGGAGTTGAACTGTCAAGGCCAACGTTGATCTTAGCTGACGAGTGCCAACACCACCAAAGAATGGGGGCCACGTTTGTCCATCCATTACCCCAGATTCTTTTAGTTTTCAAGAACCAAGCATGTACCTGGACCTCCTTGATATAGGGTGTTAAAATAAACTCAGCAAAAGGCATCCTCAAGTTATGCTCAGTTACTCAAGTCTTTATGTCGTTTAGGATTAAGGTCCTGGGTTTTCTTTCCTAGAGTAGAGTACCGTAAGATCATCAATGAATACAGCAAGATTAGCCGTTGCAGGGTGGTCTGATACGATCATCGGTTGCTGCATGCCAATGCCTGTACCACGCGGCATGCGGCAGACTTGACAAGGCTAAGCCTGAAGAGCAGGATCTCGCTTCTTCACCTTGAAGTCAGGCAGGTCATGATAACATCGGTCCATTGGTTCTGTAAAACAAAAATACAACAGTAAAAGTCTGAATTACCTCTGAATGATGGCATGAATACTACACGGTGACTCAACAACCGGATCTCATTACCCAAGAGACAGTGGATTCTATTCGATTCGACTCGACTCGACTCGGGGCTTCGGAATTTGTCAGAGTCTGAGGCCGGCTCGTGACCACTTGCTTCAAAACTTCACAGGGCGCAAAGCAAAACTAAACATGGCCTTTGCGAAGGAGGCTATTCCCCACGACTTGTTCCAAGGCAAACGAGATTGAGGTTAGTCAACGATACCCCATCCTACAGGGATCAGCCCCGCCTGTAGCGTCTGGGGATAAACTCAGGCCACCCCAAGGTTTTTTTTTATCCTGTCATGTTCCTAGTTTATCGCGACGACATGACTTTTGACGATAAGCTTGATTATATTCTTCTGACTCGGTGAGGCTCAAGGTACAAGAGCATTGTCTCTCTTGTTGTTTACAAGAGACACACGATAGCCCTGTGACGAAACTCGTCCAGAAACGCTCTTACGTGGCTATTAGGTAGCCAAGGACCCGGATTTACTAACAGAATGCCCATCCTTGACAGGTGCCAAGACCATGTCGTGTAGACCATTGGCCTTTGCGGAATACTCTTGACTCAAGCGTGTAAGTTATCAATCTTTGCATTGGTTGGTTACCCATTGCATCTTTCCCCTTCCAAGCTTCACGCCCATGCTTTAAGCGAAGGATAACGAGCACCTGAACTTGTGATGCATCACATTGGCCCGTCCCTCCCTCACCCTCACCCTCACCCTCTTACTCCGGTCACGGCTCGCCAGGTCCGAGGCCATCTGTCTGTGTCCTGGCTGTGCTAGGTAAGGTAGACAGACTATGTGCCATATTGTGGCATTATTCCGTGCCTCTTGTCTCCGTGTCGTAATGCCATGCCATGCCCCCTTGGCCCATCCTCCGCTTCTTTTCATACTTTGGCACCACCCTCGATGGATTAGTTGGTGGTAGTTATGCATGGTGGTATTTTTTACTCTTTTTGCGAACGAGCCTTGGGTCTTGGCACTCTTTTCGAGTTTTTTGTGCCCTAGACGTCTGTTATAAAAGGGGACCTGCTCAGCCCAAGTTTGTAGTTGTGAATCTTTATCCTTCTCTGTATACCCACGGTCTTCCCGTCTGCTGCTCTCTCCTCCCCATCACACAGAAAAAAGCAAGACGAGAGAAACGGAAGAAACCCCAAGGAACAGAAAACAGATTAGCTACGTTATGGCTTGCGGCTTGTCGACAGCAAAAGACATCCGACCAGCCTCGCGACTACGAGTCTGCCGCCTTCTTAACTGCCTATAACAAGAACCCCCCCTTCTTCCTTCAAAAAAGAAACTCAGCCAGCAAAAAGACAGAAAAAGCATAGAGAAGAGAGAAACCGAAAACACTCCTCGGGATCGTTGTTCCACTCCCCTCTCGTGATGACGGGGTTCAAGGACAACCTCGTGCTAGATCTAGTATTTGCGGATAACCGTTAAAACAATAACACGGCCTACAATGATGATGAGCTCGACTTTCCTCGAGTCCGCCGGCGACGGAGACGGAGCTTCGCGCTTCGGACGCATGCCCGATGACTGGATGAACGGTATCGATACTACCGCCATGCCTTTCTCCAGCTTAGATGCCCCCTACGAGGCTTCTACAGTAAGTCACTCTCAACCACCCGACTCACAAGAGACATATCTAACTCACTTCTCAGCAGCAGAACCCTCTTCAGTCTCCTGAGACGCCCAGTATCGATAACACCGTCTTCCCCTCCCCTCTAACAGACCTTGCCTACCTTGACCGTTCCTTTGGAGACTTCTCCCCCAACGGCTACGCCATCCATTCCACAACACCGGGCCAGTTCCCCGTCCATCCTCCTCATCGCACCTCATCCGCCTTCTCAGAAGGCTACGACCTGTCCACAGGCAGCCCATCCCTCGGCGCCGTCTGGCCAGCTCACGTCTCGCCGGCGGCAACATTCCTACCCACGCCGCCCATGGCAGATGAGCTATCACCAGCCGAGTCTGAGCCTGAGGAAGATAATCAAGATGACGATGAGGACTACGACGATGACTCGGAGCCAGCCAGCAAGAAGCGCAAGCGCTCAACGGCAACAAAGACAAGGACAAAGGGTAAAGACGGGCCTAAACGTAATCCCACCCAGCTCCGCACTGCATCGCGTGCTCCCAAGAAGCGCGCTGTTGCTCAGCCCAGACATCCCAGCGAAACTACAGAGGAAGTCAAGGCGCGGGCTGCGCACAACCAAGTTGAGCAGCAATACCGCAAGCGCCTCAACACTCACTTTGAGCGCCTTCTCGCTGTCCTACCTGCTCCAGGAACAGAAGGCGGTATCGCCAATGATCGCCGCGTGAGCAAAGCCGAGGTGCTCGATCTCGCACGCGAGAGAATTCGCGCGCTGGAGAAGCAGACGGCGAGGTTAGAAAGAGAAAGACGAGAGCTCCGGGGACGAATCGCTCCCGATACACGAAGGTGTTTGGTTTAGAAATGTTCAAGTAGTTTCTCTTAGGTACTGGATGGTTAAAGGGTATGGAAAAAAGGGGTTGGCGTAAGATACCCACCTAGGCAAATGATCGGACATGATGGCGAATATGGAACAACAAAACAAAAAAACTGCGGATCGGATCTTTATTTAAAAAAAGCACTAGAAAAACACAAAAACAAAGCATGCTTGCATCGGATGGTTAAAGGTTAGCGGTCACCGGTTAATGGGTTTAGGAGTTGCTTTGACATCGGTACCAGAACTGAAGCTTACGCATTGGAGGATATCTTTATGTTGTTTTGTTGAATGTGCACATCAAATGCTCGGTGTGATTGGTTAGATACTTAATATCAACTGCTATTGTCATTTTCGTTTAAACATGATGTTCAAGGATGATGTCTCACTCACTGCCTTGCGTATTGCCCAAGGACTCATTCTCAACAAGCTTGATGACGTCTTGAGAAGAGCTCGCAGAATCTTGACGCCCAATGGTCGAGTGTAGCTGACCCAATAATTATATTCAGGAGCTGCCGGGTCGCAATATCTGGCAAGACTGGTATCGGGTTCGAGACGAAGACGGTGTATAGCTATTGCCAAGGTATACGTAGCAGAGCTTTCCGTGGCTGGGATGAGATTGATCAACTCTATATGGCAATTAGAAATGGTAAGACAGATGTAGAAGATCTTGTAGCAAGTGGTACTGTTGCAACAAGGCTAGAGGGTCGTCCCAAAGAGTGCCAGGCCTCGAGAGTCCAACCAGAACTTGAATGAATGGCGCAGGCGCAAAGTTGTGAGATAGAGATACTGAATGAGCCTAAGCAGATGCTCAGAATTGTCGAGTGTGACACTTTTCCGATGTAGGAATTGATGAGAAACGACGAGTAAAGGTATGTGATAATTCGACAAAGACATGTCTTCATGAAAGGGTATTATATCGAGAAGTATAGAAATCTACGAATCTCTTGAACGCCAAGTACTTGGCAAACCGCCGCCTCTCCTAGATCGCTGAATGCCAATAAGGTAACAAGAAATGCAGCTTCAACTCTCATAGCTTAGCCTTGCTCTCTTTTTGCTTCTCCTCTTCCTCTTCCTCCCTCATCACAGCAGCAACACTCTGCCTAAACTCCTCCGCCAAAACCACCGCCTCATCATCATCCAATTCCTCTCTCCTCCCTCTCCCAAACATAGTAAAGCTCTCACTAAACCTCCCACTAGCTCTAATCTCCGGCCTGGGGATGATGTGAAAGTGCATATGCGGTACGACCTGCGCAGCAGCAGCCCCGTTATTCTGCACCACGTTCCAATCTTCGATGCCCGTCGCACGAGCCATGGCTTTTGATAGAACGCGCAGATAGCGCCCCAGATGCGCGGATTCAGAAGCCGTCACGTCGCTTAGTTTAGGACGGTGAGGCCGTGTGCAGAGAAGAAGATGGCCGCGACTCAGCGGTAGAATGTCGAGAAAGGCGACGAGGACTGGTGTTGAGAGAACAATGAATGAGGCGGGTGATACGAGCTCTGGGTTGATGAGTGAGGATGTTGATGGTGGTGGATTTAAGGGGTCGAATGGCTCAAAGGTGGATGAGATTGTGCAGAAGGGACATGATGATGTCGGAGGAGCTGAAGGATCAAACATGACTGGTGATCTCCTCAAGATGTGATGTATGAGTTGGTATGAGCTTGAGTATGTTTGGGTAAAGAGTGAAAAGATTGAGTGAAATTAATGACGTCGATGTTGAGGTTGATGATGTTCCAAGTTCATGAGCGTGAAGAGATGGTACCGAGGTTGAGATGATGGACCGGGGCTTGCCAGGAACTGGAGATCGGGAACTGGGGTGTTTAATTTAGTGCATTTAGTGGAGGTTAATCTCTGTGGGGTACTTCAACCGCCCGCTAACGTTTGCTTCTTAAGGTATTCAACATTGTCAGCATGAGAAGTGTTGAGCTATCTAGGTACTCATCATAAACTGCGTGGGCACTGTTTTAATGATAGAACTGCCTTATGGGAGAGCTTGAGAAGTAGTTACTTATCGTTGAAGGCGGCTTGTCCTCTGACACAATCACTGGCCTGCGCTTGACAAGTAACCATAAGAATAGCTTTGCATTGCATACTATCTGTCGATAGGAATAGGATAGAAAGATCCTTATCTTAGCTGTGCTTAAGTGATCTAAGCACTTCCTAGACCATTGCATCACCATGAGATAGGTGGTCATGCTTGGGCTACAACACAACCCCTACTACGAAGAGAGCAATCTACAGCGACAACATCTGAGAGAAAACGAAAAAAAGGATGCCATACTGAACATTATTACTTGAAGTTGCATTACACCCCTCATAGCAGCTCTAAAAACACCGAGCATTTGATGCCCAGATCATCATAGACGCCGTTCTTATCAAAACGGTACGTACCCATGCACCTCAACTCACCGCCCAATTCTGCCGTCCAAACTTTCCCATCACCGCCTTCATGACCAATTCCAATCTTTTCCTCCACTACCAAAAAGGCATCAAACCACCAAAACATCACTCAAACAACAGCCTCAAAAATGCCCCGTGAAGAGTACCAAGTCCCCACCGCCAACGCCGGCCAGCGCGGCGGTACCCGCGACGACCATCAAGTCCGTCACGTCATGTCTTATATCTGCGGCGACTGCGGCGGCAGCGTCACCCTCGGAAAGGATGCCACCGTCGCGTGCCCTCACTGCGCAGGCCGTGTTCTCTACAAGGAGCGCACCAAGCGGTACGTTCGCGCCCGATTTAGTTCTTTGAAAGGGGGCCGAGACTAACGTTGTTGTAGAATGGTTCAGTTCGAGGCCCGATAGACATCCATACCGGCGATGATTTTTTATACCAAAGAGAAAAAAGCTTGCAAAGAATAAAGACGAGAGGTGTTGTGGCAACTTTGATATTTCGAGATGGGAGTTTAGGGGTCTGGGAATTACGTCGAATGAAAGAATAGACAATGCGACACGATCTGCGTGATTGATTGATTACTTCTTTGTTTCCTTCAAAGTCGCCGTGCGATATCTACCCTGTATACCTTCAACCGTGAACCAGACAAAATCCTTATGTAAAACCCCAAACGCCGCTATATGCTATTTTTTCCCTTATTGCTGCTTCTGTTGGTTGTAGAGATACTTGGCGAAACTTGCATCCTTCATGACAGAGTCCTCGTTATCGTCCATGGCGGCTGAGTATCGATCTTGGAGACTCTGCTTCTGAGCCTCTTCGTCTGAGTCAGTGTCATCGTCGTCGTCGTCGCTGGCAACATCCACGTCATCCTCTTCCTTCTGTACGACTGGTAGACCACCAACGGACATGCCCTTCATCATCTTGTCCAGCTCCTTCTCTCGTGCAGCCTTCTTTGCCTCCTCACGCTCTGCCCTCTTCCTCTCAAGCTCTGGCAGGTAGTCGCGCAGAAACTCTTGCTTCTTCTCCTCAACGGCCTCGAAGAACTCGTCTACGCCAGTACCCAGTCGCGAACTTACGCCGACAACACTGAGATGTGCGTAGAATTCCTCCAACATGAGACTCATGGAGTTGAGTAGGCTGCCCATGTATCCGCTTCCACCATGACCACCACCTTCTGCACCACCCAATTCATCCGATTCCTCATCCTTTCGTAGCGCCTCTTGGAAAGCTTCAAAGTCGGTCATCCACTCCTTGGCAAACGCCGCATCCTTGACATCGGTCTTGTTGAAGACGAGAATCATGGGAAGCTTGGTCTTGTAGAGAATAGAGCAGGCGTAGAGCATGTTGGACATGAATGTCGAAGTGGAAGCAGTTCGTGGGGTATCAATAACGTAGGCGATGACTGTAGGGAAAGAAGACGCAAGGGACTCGAGAAGAATGGTTCCAGAGGCCGACCAGACAAAAACTTCGATCTGACCGGGCGTGTCGACTAAAATTCTATCGATGGGCTTGCGATCGGGCTTCTCGGGATCGGGCTGGGCGCGCTTCTCGAGGAGGTTGACGACCTGATCAACCTTGGTGGCGAAGAGGTTGAGCGAAGTGAGAATTCCACCGTTGGGGCCAAGGTTGTACTGCTTCATGACCTCCTCATAGTTGACCGAGTCTCGAATATCGATGTTGGACTCGAATGGGACCGACAACACAGCGGGATCGAGGTTGATGACATATGGAGGTTGATCATTCTGATGGAGGTGAGCGTTGATACGTCGCATGAAAGTAGTCTTTCCAGATCCTAAAGAGAGGTTAGACAAGGTTGCGCAACGAGCTGCACTGAAACTTACCTGCCATGCCTACGCAGACAATGGCGACGGGAGGCGAAGACGCCTTGGAGGCTTCGTCTGTGGAGGCAGATGCCATGTTCGATTATTTGCCCTTATAATTGACGAGTGAGGTTGAGAAAAGGGAACTACTGGGCTGACGGTGAGGCAGAGCGTGGCGTTTAGAAGGGTATGTAAGGAATGAAAAGTGACGAAATGGAGACCTCAAAATTTTGGGCGCGGTCAAGTCGATGTGGATGCCCCGCGCGGGGTCATTCGCTGAGAGAGTCTGTCGATGCAAAATGAAGCTGAATAAGCCTGGTATTAATGCTTTTTAAATCCAAGCCTGGGTTTATTCTATTGAGGCATGGGAATATAGAATGCGCGACATTTAGTTTTAGTATTCCTTGAGTTGCGAAATTTATATGGAAAACTCAAACCAAGAGCTGAAGTTTGTAAGCCTGCCTGTGTCGAAATGGTATCTACCTACTATCAGAGCTGGCAATGTAAATATCCTTAGCTACATTGATCTTTTAGGTCGGTTGACTGATGATTTAGTGTAAACACTGGCACCTTGCGTTGTAGTCATGATCATGACCCTTCACTCTTGATATCAACTTTTGCATCTGAAAGTCCGTTACAAGAGCCGGCCCCACTTCTCGGTGAGGCCCCCACTAGATCCGACATCCATGCCAGAAAAAAGTTGTCCAGCATCGCATAGCATCTTTGACATTTTTCAACACCAACCAAACTATCACCAACACTTCTCCTCCCACAGCCCCAACCTAACCACCTAATTATCAAGATCGCCATAACTTGCCCCAAAGAGCCATTGACGCTCTACCCTCCAAAATGGCCGAGCACGAATCCCAAATGCCCTTCATTCGCAACCTCGCTTCAAGCGGTTCGTCCTCCCCAATCCTCTCTTGTCAACAATCTTGCTAACTTCTCCAGATCGTAAACTTCGAATGTCCTCATTAGAATCCCTCTCAACTTTCCTCTCCTCGCGCTCAAGTCTCTCCGACGTCGACGCCCAGAAGCTATGGAAAGGTCTCTTCTACGCCCTATGGATGACCGACCGACCCATCCCCCAGCAACGTCTCGCCACAGATCTCGCCAACCTCCTCTTCACCCTCAAGCCCGTCTGCGCCATCCCCTGGCTTCGCGCCTTCTGGGCCGTTGTCAGCGCCCAGTGGACAGGCATCGATGTCTACCGTCTTGAAAAGTTCCTCCTCCTCGTCCGTCGCGTTTTCGCTTCCCACGTACGACTAGCTCGCGAACGGGGCTGGAAGGACGGTGATGTCGAAGCTATTGTGGCTGTGCTGGAGGAGTATCCTTTTGAGAAGGAGGGTGATATGCGAAAGAGCCCTGTGGGCATCAGATTGCATGCGCTGGATATCTGGGTTGACGAGTTGGAGCGTGAGGAGGCGCTGGAGCAGCCCGAGGCTGAGAAGTTTGTCAAGAGCGTGGGCGATCTTGTTATTGCGCTAAAGACATGTCCTGTTAAGCCTGTGAGGGCGCGCTGTGTTGAGAGTTACGAGGATGAGAGGTTGCCGTGGGTTAAGGCTGCCAGTGGTGATGAGATGGAGGAAGATGAGGAATGGGGTGGTATTGACGATTAAGAGCCGGTATTTGCAGGCGCATGGCGTTGGGATAGGGAAAATGTATTACGGATATGCCCGGCTTCTTTATATATGGGCTCGAGGTTGATACCATCTGAGAATATCACCACCATCTATTATCATTACTACTTGAAGAGTGCAATAATGTATCCTTGAACGCCCGCTCCGATATGCATTCAACAGCAATGTAAACTGCGCCTTTGTGCCCGTATAGAGCCACCACTCTGATCATTGTAGACGCTAAATTCACCACACCCTGGTATCTCCTCCAACAGTCTCGTCATCATCGACTCGAATCTCATAGCCCATATCTCTCGCCGCCTGCTGTCGTTGTTCCTCCTCCTGGGCTCGCTTCCATGCTTCCAGCCTTGCTCGCTCCTCAGATGTCTGTATGCGACGCTTCATGAGACCCTTCTTGCGGAGACGACGGCGATGCTGACGCTTCTTGTCAAAAGAGAGCCCGTGGATGTCAATGTCGGTAATTTCGCGATCGTACCAGACGTCTTTGATGTCGGCATACCAGTCAACCGCTTCTTCCATGAGTTGTCCAGCTAGGGTGCGACCACGGCCGCCAGTAACCCACTGGTCCAGCTTCACGGGAATGGCTTGTCCAAAAGTAGGATCATCGACGGACCAGACGCAGGGAGGATTGCTGCAGCTGACAGGACGGCAATAGGCGTGGCACATAGTAGACTCGAGAGCATACCAAAGGCCGAGGAGGAAAAGGAAAAAACCAAAGGCTGTGAAGCGGAAGGATGGTTTGCGGTGGAAGAGTGATGGAAGAGGTAGTGAAACGTAAGACACCGTCTTGCCATCGGAATGCGTGATGAAGGCGGTGCTAGCGCCGTGGTTGTCGTGGAGTGTGGCCATCTTTTCAGGCAGCGGCTCGGGCTTGACGATGTCAAGAAGGTTCTTCTCAGTCGGCTCCTCCTTAGGTGTCTTGAGCTCAGTTGACTTCTCTTCAGTGGCTTTATTCTCAGCAGCTTTATTCTTGGTGCTGACTTGATCAGAAAGACGTTCAATGCCCCTTGCTGCGGTATGGATCCCGAATAGGCTGTTCTTGAGGGTATTATTCATGCGAGTCATTCGATCTAGATCCGAGTTGTCGTTCTGAGGATCGATTTGGTTGGTTCGTGTATTCAGTTTGGTGTCAAGTTCCAAGTCGAAGTCGAAATCGTCATCAAGTGATGAGTTCTCAGGTAGTTTATCAAGGAGAGCCTCGACTTCTTGAGATGGAGCTTTGCGACCGAGAATAACCTCTTCAAGATCATCTAACGTCGAGTCATCGATGTGATGGGTTCGTTGAAGTTCTTTCAAATCGTCTTTAACTGTGGGAAGCTTGGCCGAGTTTTTCAGTGTTCCTCGGCGCCGTGAAAGAGATCGAGTGCGCCGTCTCCTCACCCCACTCGACGAGGTCTTGGTGCCGAGTTTGTCGTCTGTCCCCGGGTCTGATGCAGTGTCCCTATCGCTACCACTCATAGCATGGTCCGTCCTTTTATCACGGAACGATGCAGATCTTTGTCGCAATGGCCTTTCTTCCCTCTTTGGCTTTTCCTGTTTGTCTTTTATTTCAATCTTCTCCACCTTGACTGTCGCTGGTGTTTCCACGTATGCGCCCGTGACCTTTGGCGTGGGCATAGTCAATGGATCCGGCTTTATCGGTCGCGGTGTCGCATCGAGATCCTTTTCATCGTCGACATCAGGCTCTGGAGACGGGGCCTTCATAGAGCCTTTCTCAGAGTGATTATCGCCAGGCGCAAAGAGACTGGCCTCCGCCTCAATGCGGTCCGTGGGGTCCGCCTCCGAATTCATGGATTTCTTACTCTTAACAGATTCCGTTGAACGAGTTCGAGAGAGGCCAGCAAATGCGACACTAGGTTTGGGACTGAAATCTCTGTTAGAGCGATGTTGACGATTCCGGTAGCCATTGCTGGTTGAAGGTTGAGGAATTGCAGAAGCAGTGTCAGGCTTGGGTTCGAGAGGCAACGCAGCGGGTTTGTCACTGTCGGCCACCTGTCGCGGCTCAGGTTCAGGCGCAGGGCTGGAACTGGCAGCCCGCGCCAGGCGTCGCAGTAAGTCTCGGGAATCAGTACGTGTGTGCGACAGACCTGGTCGCGCACGACTTGTCTCGTCTTTTGAGTCACCATCTTCCCTGGGGTGGTCCGATTCTGCGCTCTCGCGTCGCGACTTGAATATTGTCACAGGCGTGTCGGGGATGCTGACACCGGCCCCTTCATAAGCAGACCGAGGTCGGGGTAACGGCTCTTTCGGTTCGAGTTCACTTGTCATTTTTGTCTCTGGGAGCATCCCTCGGCTCGTCCTGGGTCGATCTTCTGGAGAGCGTGAGCGACTCATTGCATTGTGCTCACGAATCTCTTCTAACTTAATTGATGCCATTGACCTCCTAGGTATGCCGTTAACCTCCCGCTGTCGTATGTCGTCCAATTTGGTATTTCTTGGTCTTGGTGCGTTTCGATCAGGTATGGGTATTTGGTGCTCGACCTTCTCCTCACGCTCCCGTATCTCGTCTATCTTTGTATTATGTGGTCGCGGCGGCTCGAGAGGAATATCGCTTCCTGTCTTGACCTCCCGTGACCGGATCTCATCAAGCTTGGTGTTCCTCGCTCCAGGCGGCGCCACCCTCGTCCGTGAGTTGATGTCAATTTCACTGCCTTCATCGAAGTGAATGCGATTTGCAAACGGACGCGGACCCATGCGAAGCCTTGGACTATCCGAAACTTGTAACTCTCCAGCCGTAAAGTCGTCATCGACCTGCCATGCGAAACTCTTTTCGGGAGATGCTGGGCCAGGTGCCTCGTTTTGAGCTTCTGGACTCTCAACAGACGGATACAACTCCTCAATACCAGGGACTAGAGCTGGAATCCGTCCTTGTTTCGTCAGGTCGTCTTTCGAAGGCATTTGCCTTAACGAGTGCGAGCCTATTCGTAGTCCAGCAGCACTCCCAGGCCGACTATCTGGTCTAATCCCATTGACAGTCGTAGTTGGAGGTGCATGCGCAGGCGTAGTACTCTCCTGAGTCGGCTCTCTAGGCGTAAAGGAAAGCCCTGCCCTGGACTTGCCATAAAAGTTACGTCGTCGTGGCGACTCGGTCTTGTCTGGCGTTTTCTTTATTTCGGGGATTCTTGAAGCAATTGACCCTCGGGAAAAGGGGCGACTCGGTGCCTTTGTGTCCAAATGATCGTGACTTAACATCTGCCGCATCTGATTTCCTTCTCCTTCGTGTTTCTCGCGCCAAACTCGAGGTGCTGGACTAGGCGATGCATCAACCGGTTGTGTTCCATCGCTGTCATCTTCAATCTCCTTCGCAGCGAGACGGAAAGCATCGGTCATGGAGAGTCGTTTTCGAGTGGACGAGGAAAATCCTGGTGTCGGTAATTTGCTGTCGCGCGATCCAAGACTACCGATGCTCGCTCGCCTGTCGGGATCCGAATTGGACGATCGAGCAAACCCATTGCTTTGTATACTAGACCCAAGCCTTGAATTGTTCTGCTGCGCTTGATCATTCTCTTTGTTCCTGTCGGTTCCCCGCGGGATGTTGCTTGCGAAAAGAGGTTTCCTTCCGGATTGCTTCACAATAAGCTGACTAGGCCGCTCGGCCAGCGAGCTCATGTCGCGGTCCATCGGGGATACCATTGGGGGTGACTATATGCAGTTATGGTGAGGTCGATAGCACATTATTTGTCGTCGTGGGCAGCGCGTTCATTGCATCGCGATGGCGACTAAGAGTATTTGGATATTGCAATATGGTCGCTCGGGTGTGTAGCTATATGTTGTCTGGGTACGTCGAGTGAATGTTGGTACAGCTTGAGGTCGGGTATCTTGTACAGTCGCGAATCAAAATATCAACGGCGCGCGCAAAAGATAAATTAATTGACCAAATGTTTTTGTCGAGTCGTGGTTTAAACGCGTTGGAGGCTACAGAAAGTGGCCGAGCATGGGGGGCCTGTCATAGGTAGTTCTAGTGTCCCCGTCCCGTCATTAACGGAGGTGGGGTCACCGTTCCACCGACCACGTCTCACCGTTACCGCGGCATCACCAACCAATTTAACCTACAGCTACCGTAAGTGCCACAATAATACACTTTATCAAAGACCTTGACGGTTATGAACGGGCTCGGGTAAGAAGCTTCTCCGTCTTAATATCCGCTGGCACTTGTAAAACATCCTCCAATCTGCTTGAAGCATGGTTGGGCGGCTTGCTGTTAGCCAGTTCAGCCCTACCACTAATAGCTTAAGCTTGGTTAAGTCGAAAGATCATTGTCATACCAACCCGGGCAATTTGGCACAATCTCCTTGACCCAAGGTACCTTACTGCATGTTTGGACATCATGATGATAATAGGAACCCAGCGAAACAAATATGAAGGCAACCCAACCCAACCCAACAGCTGATGTGAGACGGAATAGAGTATCTACCCTAGTTCGTCCCAACTCTTCTTGTTTCGCTCCTCCTTCCTAATCTATCAGTGATATGACGACACATGATATCGTGCTACCTATTGGTTGTTGGTTGCTGTCAAACCAGGCATAAGATCGCAAACCACTACATCTGATGAATCTCAACTCCGTTCAAATTAATGGCCAAAATGTCAAACCACCCCGAGACCCGTACTGCGCGCCGTCTGGGTATCTTGTATGTCAACTACGCAGCCTCATCAATACTTGCTAATCAGCGACCAGAGAGACTGGCTCTGCTGCCTATCACTTGTTCGGCTTGTATCGCTGTGTCATAATATCAGCACGTTATGATGTCCCACCAAATACATCTCCAAATGAAGCCATTCTCGCTGCTGTAGCAAATCTCATCAACGAGAACCCTATGCTCCGAGTGGGCATCCAGGGCGAGGGCGAGATGGAAGCCTATTTTACACACGTGCCTGAGATGAAGCTTGGTGATTTCGTGGAATATCGCACCTGGGGCCCTGGGGAAGATCATGACAAGTGTCTGAATGACTTGCATTGCGAATTGCATGATCAGTTCTGGCAGAACATTGAGACGAGGCCCCCGTGGCGGGTTGTCGTTGGCAGACCCTCCGGCGTCAGAGAAGACAACGGAGACCCTCTCTTTGAGGACATTTCATTTGCCTTTCACCACTCTCTTATGGATGGCATGGGTGGAAGGCTGTTTCATGAGAAACTACTTGCCCAACTGAAGTCTCTGTCGCCGAACCCGTTAACCCCAGAGGTTCTCTCTTTTCCCGAACCACCGGTACTCCCTGAACCTCAAGAAAATGTCATCGACTATACGTCGACACTATCTGGACGAGCTACTCTTCTATGGAAACGATACCGGCCCTGGTTCCTCACTCCTGGTCCGCCAAAGATATGGGCTGGTGAGCCTGTTGACTTCAATCGCCACAAGACTCGCTTGGCAACCGTGGATATCTCACCAGAAGTTGTATCGACTGCCCTCAAAGAGACGCGCGCTCACGGGACTTCTATGACAGGCCTTTTGCACGCGCTTGTCCTTGCATCACTATCGCGACGAATTCCTACCGCCCCAGCCTTCATTTCATCGACTCCCATAAGCATGCGCCCCTACATATCACCCAAAGCTGACCCTGCTATCAAGAACGCACTGTTCGGTGCTGTGACCGGCATGTCGCACGAACACTCTTCATCAGCAGTGGCTGCCCTACAAGCTGCAAAGGGCGGCCAGATCAATGACCTTATCTGGAACCACGCAAGGAAAGTTAAAGACGAGCTCAAGAAAAAGACATCTACAATCCCTGTCGACGATGACATGTTGGTACTCGCGACCGTCACTGATTGGAAAGCACTTCTACAGAAGAAGGATGGACAGCCACGACCTCGATCGTGGGAAGTTAGCAACGTCGGCACTCTTCCGGCTCCTGGAGAGGGGGATGGTAAGAGGAGCATTCATCGCATGCTGTTCACAAACGGCGTCATGGTTGCAAGTGATCCCATGAGTGTTAGTGTTGCAAGTGTCAAGGACGGTCCCTTGACGATGGGAATTACATGGAATGATGGTTTTGTGGAAGACAAGATCATTGAGGGGCTGAAAGAAGATCTTGCGACATATCTAAGGCGGCTGCATGAGACGGGGATAATTACTGACGAGTCGTAGCTTGAAAGGTAATGATGCGAGCCACGGTAGAGATGGCGTATGCACGGGAGCTTGGTACAAGGTAAGTGAGACTAAAGGCTGTGAACGGCAACTCGGCGAGAGTGTGATCCCCGGTTCCACGGTTCTTCGGGACGGCCAAGTCGGACCCCGAAAATGCCGGACCTCTAGGAGACCCCGAAGATGCTCCAGGGATGAAACGAGATCTGGGACATGCCCATGTTACTTGAAGCTTAAGATCAGCGCAAAGCCAAGTCTTTAGTCTAACATAACGATCAACACGAAGCTTATGTTTCTTCAGAAGAGTATTCATATTCCCGTTATGAAATGTTAATGGCTATTGTGCATTAAAAGCTATAATCCAAAGTATTCTATTCTTCTTGGAGGTGTGCCCAGATCATCTCACATCAGTCCACCTCATGCCAGAATTCAATTCAAAAGAGGTCGTTAAGGACCTATTCCCAATCTACCCAAACGCCTCGCAAATCTTATGCAATGAAACCGTCTCCTTTTTGGAACGTCTCTACCATCCCTCGCCGGGGTTTCTCCTCGCGCGATTATTGCCGCGGAAGTAATCGTATGAAGGCTCCTCGTTCTGTGCAAGACCGCTGTAGCCTTGAGGACCGCCGCCCATAGCGCCGACTGAAGGCCCAGGTGATTGCACAGGCGTCATGCGGCCTGGCGTGCTGAGATTGCTGTATGCGGGAGCCGCGGCGTTCGAGATCAACCCGAGGCCCGATGAGCTTCCGTTGCTTTGCGAGTACAAGGGACTGCGGCCACGGGCGGGGGGCTCTGTGCCTAAAGTCATTTGCTGTGTAAATCCGGTGTTGGGCGCGCCACCTGGTCGGTATGCTGAATAGCTAGTGTCGCCGCTCGTGTTGCTAGCAAGAGACATGAGGCGTTGCTGCTGAGCTGCTCCACCTGCAAAGGGAGAAACACTTCGGCCTACAGGTGTGCCGGGTCGTGAGAAATCGCTACCTTCGACTGATCCAGGAGTACCAGGGCGAGCGATCTCTCCAGGTCGGCCATAGATCTCGCCTCCTCCATGGTCCTCGGCGAACTCGGCCCGGTTCTTGTAATACTCAAAGTCCATCTGGCTGTCTGACACGAACTCGAAACCGGGAACGTTGTTGGCACTCTTGCCTGGTCGTCCTTTCTGCATAGGATCGAGAGAAACCATATCCGAGTAACCACTCACTGTCATCATATCACCGGAATCGACATCTCTGCCATCGCTTAGGCGGCCCTTGTAGATAGCAGGTAACAGGTTCTGCGCGCTCGAATGAACCATGGGAGTAATCAGAGGTCGGTAAAGTGCAGGGTGGCCAAAACGGTTCGCCAATCGCTCACTACGCATACGATTCTCCTTGGGGTCGACGCCGTTCTCGGGCGTCTTGGTGACGTCTAAGATGCTATAGTAGGTGATCTTGTTGTTAAAGGCGCGGTTGCAGTAAATCTTGAAGATGATCAAGATGAATGGCAGTGGTACCAGACTGTAAAATTCGATATGCGTCCCCGTATTGCCACGAACCCAGCAAGTCAACATGACAACCAGGTTAGAAAGCATGGTTGCGAAGATGAAACGATTGAAGATGACTCTCCAGAACATTCCACCGGATTCAGTCTTGGTGACAAAGCGGTAGAGGAGAAGGTACTTCTTCAGCCACGAGTCAATGAGGAAGTAAAGAGCTGTTGCCGGTAGGACCAGGGGTTGGATACCGGCAAAGCACATGGTGACTGTAGCGTAGTAAAGGAAGTAGTTGTAGTAACTGGCGTACTCGAAAGGTGGCGGGGCGGTGAGCTCAATAAGCTCTCGGGGTGTTGGGCTTGAGAACTTCTTGAGGAAGAACGCTTGCACGAGTGGCCACAGTTGGGCAAGGTCAATTGCCGCACCGAGTTGACGCTGGAGCAGATATGTCACCCAGAACGGGCTGGTGTTACACAAAGCTATGAACATGGAAGACGCAATGTCGTTCTTCTTGATGGACTCCCACACATCCTCCTTGACACTTCCCGTAGTATCCCTGACCACGTTGGACACGAAACTCCAGATGACACTGAAGATGGAGAAGATAAGAAGGTTGTTGAAGACGAAGAAGAAGTAAAGCTTGGCCAAAACGTGCCTTTCTCGCCCAGTCTTGGTCTGGTCACCGGCCTTGACTGAGAGTCGACGGAAGATCATAGGCAGAACGAGGTACGTCAGGGACATGATCGCCGGAGAGAGAACACCCTGAACAGCACCCCATACCTTGGGATGCGCAGCGAGCTCGGTTCTGAAAGCAGGCCAGACCTTGCCCAGATTCTGGAGGTTAACGAGAAAGATGGCAATGCCAAGGTTAGGAACAATCCAGATAAGAGTCAGAAGAGTGATCCAAAAGTTATTGATCCACCGTCTTCGTCCTCGAGTGCTGCTGTATAGAGGCATGTTCTCCCAGATGATGTCATTGGGCCGAGGTGCGAGTCTGACCGTGGCACCGACAGGCTTCTTCTTACGACAGGCGTAGGCGATACCGTGAGCCTCTGCAATATCCGCGTAACTCGCGAAACCGTAAGGCATCGAGCCTCGCTTGTCGACCGTGGCGCGTACTTCTTTGATTTGAATCTCGAGATCACGAATTCGCTGAGTGTAATACTCTATAGCATCCACCTTTTGGCCTCGGGGATAAGTTCCGTAAGATCGGTCCTTCTTGGAGGGTTTGCACATGGGTCGAGCAGCTGGGACGTTCTTTGGGTCCTTGAGATACTTAGCCAAGACCTTCTCAAGCTTGCGAACAGCGTGGTCGTGCTGCGCGATAAGCTCCGGAAGTTCCTTCACATTTCTGGCAACAGCGGTTCGAGCAAAAGATGAGTTGGGGGCAATCTGATCGATGATTCTTGCGATACCCTCGTCGGAGCAGCCTTTCTTGGGGATGTCGAATACCTGCAAATGAGTGTAAGTAATCGTTTTCTGGTGGTAGCCTCTTGTGCTCTTACCATCAGAGTTCGAGAGTGAAGACTCTTCTGGTAATCCTCGCTCTCAAAGTACTTGCGCCGGAGCTGGAGAACCTTGTTGTAGTTAAACCAAAGAAAGCCCATGACGATGAAATTGAAGCACCAGGCGATAATGACCTGGGACCAAATTGCTGGAGCGAAGACAGTCAGAGGAGTGATGTTCAGTACCCAGTTGGCTGTTTTATCACCCTTGTACTCTTGCCACCTAGTATAGTTGATTGGGAGCAAGATACCAACACCAGTGAGACACAAGGTAAGGAACATATTGCGGCACATGCGAACGAAGCGCAGGAAGACAGTGGCGTCCATACCGATCAATGGTACAAGCTGCTCTTCTTTGGTCCGCCATAATGTCGTGATCCACGACCACGGGGCCTTTCCTATAGGCGGCGGTACGTGCTTCTCGTCGGCATGTTTTAACTTGGGGGCATAAATGGCCTGGTGGTATGGTCGCAGAATCGAAAAGATGATGGCGATGCCGATTGTGACAGGGATCGACGTAGCTAAAGCTGAGTACAGCGAGGCAGCTTGGAGCTGAAGGGCGGCGTTAGCATGGACGTAAACTTGCGATATCATGCATCGATACATACCTGCTGACTGAAGGGTTCTTGAAGAAGATCGAGCAATTGCTTGCCAGTATCCTCTTGTTCCTGCCGACCATAGAGGTGGGCTGTATAATCCATATCGGGCGCGCGAGCTCCGCCAACTGGCGAAGACGTTGGAGCTTATCTCGAATGTCTAACGGCACTGCAGTCTATGGCGCGACGACTTTTCTCCGAGCTCTCCGATTTTGTTATTGTCGGCCACGTGTATAGAGTCGAGATTGACTGGCTCGAATTGGGGATGGTCTCGTATTCGCAGGGGTTCAGAGGATGGATCGCAGACAAGATAAGAGCTGATGAGGACGAGACTATAGGGGCGACTGAAGAGATGAAGATGCTCGAGGTCAGGCGCCACTTGACAGATGAATCGTCGTAGACAAAGAGCCCTTGGTAAACGAGAGTCGCTGTGTCGTAAAAGAAGCTTAGTCGGGAAGGCCCGTGAGCGAAAGGACGAGGCGCCAAAAGGGGCGAAGCGAACGGAATATGGCGTCACTCAGGAACAGGCGACGATGATGGGGATAAGATAAAAAGAAAGAAGACAAAGGAATTGGATAAGGTCCGATGATACGGAGAGATGTGATGTTAAGGTTGAGTATAGTAAAGTAAAGAAGGAGGTAAAGGTAGAGAAGGGTAAAAGTAGGGCTGGGGGTGGAGGTTCTATTCGCGGACTAAGACAAGACTAAGAACTAAGGAGCCATGACAATGACATGGGATGGATGCTATTATCATGGGGGTTAGACTCTAAGTAGACAGTTTTTTTTCTTTTGGGGGAAGCCATCAAAAGATAAAGCTTGGCAGCCATTATGCATCAATGTGGCAGCGTGAGGGTGAGTGAGCGGGTGAATGAAGCCAATAAAAAGTCCCCTGTTTTAGAAGAGATGCTCAACCAAGCGCTAGTCAGGGTAGAATGATCGAGACCTGTGATCAACAGTGTCAGTTAATGACCGCTTAAAAAATGCCAACAGCGCCATCATTCTCATTCCTAGATGCTACATACATACTGATTCTACTTCTTGAAGTCTTCATACCATCTCCGTACGGACTAGGTACGACTGTTTACCCTGGCACGCGGCCTCCGTGGGGACAAGTCCCAAGTCCCTAGGTCCCCAAGACCCAGCTTCAGAGTTCAGACTCTCAAGTTCTATTTTTGACGCCTCTCGACCCGCTGCAGTGGGGACCCTCTTCAACCGTAGCACGGGCCGGGAGACCCCTGTCAGCCAATCGTCTCCCTCCCTCAAGCTTCTGGGTACGCCACGCCCTCTCGGTCTTTGCCCCTGCATTGGATGGATCCCCTGGAGACTGGGACGTGAGTTTTTTTGGCGTCTCGAAAGACGCTGAGAATACGAACATTCCAACAGGCTTGCCCTTCCAGAAGGGGAAAGTGATGGGATGCTCTCTGCTGGCACTGGCACTTTGCTGGCCAAACGGCTGATGTCAAACTTTTGGCGATCGATCTGCGTGTGTTACAACGCTTTCTTTTTACGACGTCGATCTTTTTTTTTGCTCTAGGCTCTTTGTTGCTGACTTTCAAGGCGGCCTTTGAGAGACATGTCATGCATTGTTCCTGACATGGATCGAGTGGCATGAATGGTAATAAACAATTAATTAGTCTTGCAGTTTCTGACATTTGCGCCTCAACCGCCTTACCATTCATTCATTTATTCGTTTATTGAATCTCACTCATTCTCATTCTCACGCTCTTTTCCCCATAACAAAACAAAACAAAAACCAGATGGATCTTGATCGATGCCCAGTACCAAGCAAGGCCATGTTACCCGCCGCGACTCGCCACTTACAAGTTACGTAGTGAAATAGTTCATGCTCAATGACATATCGACACGCAACCCGATCGCAATTGGGAAAACAAATCGTGTCAAATCGTGTCAAATCGGGAAATCCAAAGTCCCCAAAAAAATATCTCACGTTATATGTGCCGAGTGGCCCGTCGAACTACTACCAAAGCTTGTTCCCAATTCTGAAACAACAAAAAAGAAAACATTTTTCTCTTTCGTGATGTGGCCACGTGACGTGTGCGATTCCACGAAGCCTCATCCGAGAGGTACGTCAACTACAGTCCCCATATGAGTATTACGAAACTTGGATCTCTATCCTGAGTGATGAAAAGAACTATGCAGTATTTTCATACGCTAGTAATATTTCACATGACATTTGTACTTGTGGCACTAGTTCATAGTAGGGAAGTTTTCTTGATCCCTGAAGCCAAGGTTCTCAAGACACTGCAAAAGTGTAGGAAAATAGATACTCAGTCTGCATTAACATTGCCGAAGCTATCTTATGGACTCCCTCTGTATTCTTCTGTTAAGGACGGGCTCGAAGAATCATTTTGGACAGGAGAAGTACACCGATTTATTCCACTGGCCACAACAGAACCTTCACAAATGAGGATTGATACTAAGATCCCTTGATCCTGGTCTCAGAGCTGAGTCAAGCGGT
The DNA here is from genome assembly GCA_003353625.1 of Fusarium fracticaudum. NCBI lineage: Eukaryota > Fungi > Ascomycota > Sordariomycetes > Hypocreales > Nectriaceae > Fusarium > Fusarium fracticaudum. The sequence goes on from PDNT01000008.1 coordinate 740,657, forward strand.
CTATCCATCAGGTTAAGATTTAGAAAGGAACGGTGATCAAAGAACTTCAGAATTCCAAGGGCCGATATAATCGTCATGTTTCCAAAACTCTCCAAGTGAAGGCGGCCACATGTTGATGAGCGGGCACCGGGAAGCCGCACGTATGTCGAAGGTAGCAGGCTTGGATTTCGGCTACAAATGGCCCGGGTAGGGCGGGTTGTACATCTCCTTGCTGGTATAGTATCACAGGCGAGTATGCAAGGTTGGACTTCTGAACCACGCTGCTCCCGAAAAGGAGCAACATCAAATCGCAGTCGAAGCTCCAGGATAAGTGGAGGAGTTCCGCGAGCGATTGTTCTTGAAAAAGGAGGTATAGAATCAATGCGGTACCTTTGCGAACCCAAGGATGCTGATGTAAGGAATAGCGCCTTGCAGTCGTGGGGGATTTGAAGGCAAACAGCCCCTGGAACTTGAGTATGAAGCTGGCAGTCGACGACAATGATCGAGTAAGGGTAGCCTTCAGTTTGGGACTGATTTTGAGGGGGACAAGAACAAAACACCGCCGTTTGGGAGCCTCAGAAGTGATGGCTGCATGCTTTGTGGGCGGCATTGCCCACGAATGGCCATGACCATCAATATAGGGTTGAGAGGCCCAGCACTTGAGATATCCAGAAATCCAATGCAAATGCGGCAAATTATGTCGCCACAGGGCGCTTACTGGGTTGTTAGAAGGGACTAAAAGAGCAACTTGTAGGTGTGAGGCGTTGACTCAAAGAGGTCCAGAATAACTGGAGGTCCGGCGGCCGGCATCCATGAACACTTGCTTATAGAGCTCGATTGAGAGCTTCAGAGGCCCCTGAGCGTCTTTTTTATCGATAGCCAGAAGTTTGGTGTGGTTGGTGTCATCCACAGATTGGGGCATCGAAGGCTGTCGGTACTCGAGGATTGCACAGTTGGCACTCTGCATGTGGGTGTTGGTTGCTGGTATAGTCGTATTGCAAATAATCATGAGCAAGATCTGGTTACTGGATTATTTGAGGAGTATTCTATTCTGGAATTAGACTATATTCACAGTAAGAAGAGCTCGAGACATACTGATAACTCGAAAATGTTATATCGTTGGGGGACAGATATCATCGATGGAGAGAGAAAGGGGTCACACCCAAGTCCATTTCTAATTCGGCAGGGGTAACGTTGATAGAACTGAAAGCCCATGCTAACGAAGAAGAGGTTTGGCAGCTGCTGTAACTGGAAGCTGGTGGTAGAGCTGAAAGCCCAAGCTAATGAAGAAGTGGTTGGTCGTTTGAGTGAGGGCCTCATCTTTCATTGTGTAGGTAGGCAGCCCTGCATTAAGTTCTCATATACCCTATTGATCCATTGTAAATTACATGATTATCCAATAACCAAGATACGAGAGACAACAAAACTTAGGATATCTAATCTAAACAGCGTGAAGATTTAGTTATTGTCGGTAAAAACTTAGAAGACCTTAGACTACACGGTCAGAATTTAGCCCAAATCTTTTATGTAAGGCACGAAGCTTTCTATCATGGTCTGTACGTATTACACCTCCAACTGGAGGTTATACTATTCAAGATAGGAAGACGACCAGATAGGCTTAAAACCTCTACGCAGCTGGCAGCCATTATGTCGGTCCATTCCAGTGCTTGATCTTTCGGCGCAGGGTTGCACTCTTTATAGTTAAACAAACACATTATAACACGGCCGTCCTGGTGAATGTACTTCGAGTATGGGGCCTCTGAAATGACTCTATTTGCAGAGTCTATCATTAAACTTTTCCATTCATAACCTTGAAATGTTTTTACTTTACCGAAGGGCTTCAAGAAACATATAAAAGGATTTGATAGGCCTCATTGATAAATCTACAGACTTCGAACTTTTCCTTCTCAAGCTGGTCCAGTACGGCAATCGATTCGGAAACATCAGTCATCAGTTGTTTGCTACCTTATCCTTAACTACGATCCTCGAGATGAGTGTACAATTAACGATCGCTGTCGCTGCACTTTCTGTGTTGATTCAGCTGATAGGCATCTACACCAAACCCTTTCTCAAGCATACACTGGATCCAGGGACGCATGCATTGCTGATGCTTGCCCAAAAACCGTACTACGTACTCAATGAGCTGATGCTGCTCGATTACCCAGAGCCAGCCATACCCACTTGGCCAATCTTCAGCATCTTTTACTATTTATTCCACAAGCAATGCATCGTCCTCTATCTACAAGACTCGGCCGTTCGTCTCATGGTTAACGGAATCCAGGCATTACAGAAGAGGAGCTGGTCACCATTTGTCATTACAAGTCGGCCATTGGACAAGATGGCGCGAAAGCATATTGCAAAAATTGTTATCTTCGACGAAGCTCTTCACTGGGCCCTCGCTGCTTTGTATATTTCTGTTCGCGCATATCGTGTCGAGGGCGCCATGGAATAAGACAATAAGACACGATAGAAGTTCAAAGGCGGACAAAGCAACAAAAGAATACTCCAAGCCCGCCTTAGAGACAAGTAAGAGAGAGCATAAGATAGCTTCGGCAGTATTAATACAGACTATCTGTTTTCCCCCACTTTTGCAATTTCTTGAGAACGTTGACTTCAGATATGTTGGAGGCAAAACAAGCAGCAATGCTTTCTCGTAGCTTGCCTGCGGGCCATCATCTGGGAACTCAAGTTTTCGCGGTTCCCCCAGGCTTTGCTACCCATTTTCATGGCCGCAATAGTAAGAAGTCCGACAGAGAAAACTCCTAGGAACTGAATTAAGCATTGCCTAAAAGATAGATAGTACCATTAGTGAGCCGTGTAAGTGAAGCGAGACGGAGCAGGCAGATGCTTGTAGCCGACTGTATTACGAAAATTCAGAGCACCCTCTAGAGAGGGAACAAAACAAACACTCTTGAAATGGCCATCCTCAGATCGAAGAAGCATGAAAGGTAGGTGACGTATCTTCGGCGAGGAGTAATGGACGACTTGATGTGTCTGTTGTGAAGGAGAGCCTAGCAATAGGGAATTCAAGTTGAAGAAGCAGCTTTACAGATATCTTATCAGTTAAATATTCGATATCCGAATCTCAAAAGATCACGTCGCAGTCCAGACCACCGTGCGAAACGCGGCCTCGTTATACTCAACACCACCACGGATTACTGCCAGATCGCCGCCTCGAGTTAGTGCAACATCTCCCTTCGCCAAGATACAAACAATGTCTTTTTTCCCAGCAAACCAGTCGTGCGGAATAAAAAAGTGCTCAGAAATCTCGATTGAAGATTCGCCGTCTCGCTGCGTAACATCCAATCCGCTGGCGCTGAGATCAACGGAGCATACCCAACAAGAATGGTTCAGGAATATGAGTTTGCTTGAGTCATCAACTCCAATGAAGTGGGTAATAACGAGTTCAAATTGAGTCACACGCGAACAAAATGCAGCGGTCAGGTTTGACGGCTTGACATTATCTCTCTTGTCATCCGTGGTAGATTGATCAAACGTCGCCAAAGCATATGTTTGCCTCCTTTGTGAGAGGCTAGAGTCGCTGCCATGGACAGGAAGATGTTCTAGGTTGATGACAGCAATTCTGCTGGTTTTTGTGGGACTTCTTGGTTGCGCCAAATGGAGCATGATTCTGTGTTCTTGACCAAGTGAATACACGGTCGCATTTGTAAGTTCTAGCGTCTGGCCGTCTAATAAAAGTTTCATCGAAGAGACTTCAGTCAAGTCGCACCAGTTGTGGGCGCTTATTTTAACATTGTCCACGGAGATCAGGTGCCGGGAGGATTGTGGATGGGGGAACCATTTCCGGGTGCTTGGCATTTGGAGATGTGTTTGTTCCATCACACTCTTGCCGTCATTTAAGTCGAATAAATGATCAGACTCGCGAGTTGATACCAGGAATTTGGCCGCGACGTCTCCTATTGAGACATCTGTGATTGCCTTCTCAGAGTCGAGGCGGGTCTTGAAGATTTCTACTGGGTCAGTGAACCAGCCTTTGTCCGCTGTCATTTGGATCCTGTATAAAAAGATCCGGTTGGAAGCATCGACACTGAGGAGAGCATCTCTATTTTCAATCCAGACCAACAAACGAACTGCAGATTTGTGCTTGTAGAGCACGCCCAAACTTGCTGCTGTTTTTCGCTCATAAAGCACGACCGACCCATCATCCTTCCCACAAAGGATGACTGTAGACTTGTGGTGGAGCGCCATAGAAGTAACCTTCGCTTTTGCCTCCAGGGAAACCGTCTCAATCAAAGTCGCAGAAGTGAGGCCACTGCTGTCATCGCTCAGGGACTCTCGCAACAGTGCTTCGGGTTTCCAGACAGTGCACTGACTACCTCGTATATCGGCAAGTAGCATACTGTCCTTGGAGAAAGCAAGTTGTCTTATGTATGAGTTACTTGACTTAACTCTATAGAGGAGCTTAAACGTATCAAATTCGTAAACATGGATGATTCCATTGGCACAACCTGCTGCAAGAAAACGTCCATTGGGGCTTGGGGCGAGGGTTTGGCAGTTGGCACGAAAACACTCCAGCTGCCGGTCGGTATAAGGATCAAGTAGGGCGAGATCGCCGTCGAGATATGCAACTGCAAGAAGGCCTATGTCGGGATTGGGGTTGAACGCAAGCGCTACGATGACATGCGTGGAAGTCTCCCCATTTGAGAGCTTCTTTCCGCAGCTACCGACATAAGTGTCCTCTTCCATATCCCATAGGATAATGGGCTGTCCATTATAAGCGACAGCAAGCATGCCATGGCTGGTGGAGAGAGCAAGAGCGCACGGAACCCCGCTCAGAGGTATTCTGTTCGCCTCTGGTGTATTGGCATCACCCCATGGTCTGCGCACCGACTCGGGTCGGACGTTATGACCCAACTTCCAACTCTCTATGCAGTTATTGCGACTTGCAATGAGGAGTATATCTCCGTCGAATTCCATACCCAGTGGACGTGGCGGGCTGACGAGGGTGTGGACTACCTGCCCTGTTCTGATATCCCAGATCTTGGTTGTCTTGATACCACATGTTGCCATGAGGTCGGATCCAGTCTTGAAGGCAATCAAGTTAACAGATTCGCCATGCCCAAAGGTTTTGTACTCCTGATGGGATGCTGTATAATACAGTATGACTGTCCCCGAGCCAAGTGCGATGGCTAGAAATCCATCTCCATAGCGTAAGGCCTTCAGTTGACCCGTCCGAAAATCAACGCATAATATTCTATCATCCCATTGCTCGTTGAACGCACCAAGGACTACGAGCCTCTGATTTGAACCCCCTACTTTGTATATCATGGACTCAGTAGGACAGAATGGAGGTACTAGTGAGTATATTGCTGAGGGTGATGCCGCGAGCGCATTAGCAAACATGGCTGGAATCCGAGTAAGATCCATGCTCCATTGCCGTAATGCCCTCATCTGAGGATCCAGTGGTGAGCGTTCAACAACACACCGATTCATGTAGGCTTTGAGATGCTTAGAGGCACGAATGAGTTGTGTGAGATCTTGGGAGTCAGCAATCGTTTCGATCCAGGTGAGCACATTAGACTTCAGGAACTGAGTGACAAGCTGGAATGCCCCTGCAGCCAACGAATCAGCTTTCGACAGATGATATGAGTATGCTGTGTATGCGTAGATGGCGAAATTTTGTCTTGTTGGTAAGTTCGCCGAAGATCGGCGACGTCTGTTCCTTGGAGGCTTCATTTCGTCTCCTACGAGGTAGCTCAGACACACCTCTGCCATTCGAGTGTGGGCTTGAGTTACGTCAATGGAGAACTCGGACTCCAATCCAACAGATATGAGGAATTCTCTGGCTGTTTCATGCACCATATGTACTCGCCCCTGTTTATCGACAATCACCAACTGACCACATAGCGTTGCGATGCTCTCCTCCAAGTTCGGGAATGTATCTTGGATATCCAGGGTCAAAGCACCATCTAGCTCACCGATAGTCATTGGTCGAACCGCACAAGCTGCCCATACTAGAATGGTTTTGGCCAGCTCCTTTCCTCGACTGACTTGTGACATGTAATCGAGAGTCCGCTTATATAGTGGCTTCATGCCCCTTGGCACATCTTCAAGAATCTGGTGGATTTCCTTTCTACTGTGGCAGCGTTGGAGTTCCTCGATAACCAAAATCGTCCACAAGAAAGACCCTCTCGATTTGTCTAGAATAGTCTCAGCCAGTGCGCTTCGATCCTGAGGTCTCGCTATTGCTAAGGCCTGGCTCCGACTTTTGATCAAGAGTCTAAGATCTGATTGTGTATCCATTGTAGTCATTGGTAGAATCTGGACCATGTTCACTGGGATGGCCGCGAAACCTTGATCTAGCTCGACCGTGTCTCGACTTGTGACTAGAATTCGCAGTGGTATGGAATCGTCCATTGTAGGGAGAATGGCCTGCAAAAGCACCAGAGGGTTTGAGCACTCATCCAAGGCATCGATGACCCAGTATTGCCGAGCCATGGGAACTTTAAAGATACCAGAAAGGAACAGGGTCCTCCAAAGCGTACGTTCGTCAATGCCGTCGAAAGAAATACCATCCGCCTGCATCCTTAGAATGGCATCACTGGCTTCAACGTTCGATGCCGCCATCTGAAATGCCAGACGTCAGAGGCAACGGCCCAGATAAGCCTTGGACCTGTCTCCGTGTTTGAAGAAGAAGTAGCTGCATATCTGACCAGACTCCCTTAGCTGATCGACAACGTAACCGGCCAGAACAGATTTCCCAGTTGCAGGTCTGCCTTTGATCCATAACGTTCTGGCATCAGCTTCTTCACCGTCCCTCCATTTGATATAATCGTCTTTGTTCAAAATCCACTCGCACGATCCAGGCATCCGAGATTCGCAAACGTTTGCTAGATCATCGTCCAACATATCGGAAACTTGTAGGTAATTCTTGAGGCTCTTGATCGTTTCATGCCTCTTCTCTGGAATTGCCGAAGTGATCTTGCTCACTGTGGAGGCAAGCGAGTCTCTGAGAAGTATGTAATTGGAATCCTGAGGTGTGTCAAACTTGCATATTGAACGATGGTCGGCGGTCATCGGTATTTGCTTCTCTCCACGGTATCCAAGGACGGCTGACTCAGGATCGACAATAAGTGAGCTGAAGTATTTCATATTTTGTGTTTCATAAAACGACCAGAGCTCAAGGTCAGCCGAGAAGTGACGAAATTCATCATTGATCACTTGAACTGCTTCAGAGTTCGGCTCTAAGTCGCCTACATAGGTACGGTCGTACGCAATCTTGAGCAGGTTCTTGAGCATCTTTGCTGAGTTTGCACCACGATGTGGCGTAGCGAGGAAATAGAAAGCGGCAAAGCGTCCAGCCAGCGCATTGTGTTCTGCGTCTTGCTTGGCTAAGATGTATGCTTTCTTCATTACCAGTCCGCCCATGCTGTGGCCGATAACGATGATGTAGGTTTTGGAGTTCGCAATACATGGCGCGATGCTAATGGCACCTAGGAATGACTTGCCAATGTGATGAACGTTCAAGCAGTCCTCCTTACCTTTCAAATAGTACGAGTCATACCCATAGCTATGAATACGGACATTTCTGAATGCTGGGTCCTGGGAGAGCCAATCCTCAGGCCAGAAGTGAGACTGGTCTGCGAACGACTTGCTCCATGTCTTTCTTGAATTGCCGCCCAATCCATGAACAAAGATGAGGTCGATCTCGGGCTCTGTTGAGCAATACAGAAGATTTAGTCCAAGGGGTCCCTTTTCGACCTTTGGCTGCTCGTCTAAGGTTGTTGAAGTCTTGGACTGCGGCTTCGACAGGGGAAACAGGCTCCTCAGGCCCTTGGTCGAGTCGCGACTGCTTGTGGAGTTGCTGGGATGCAGGTCAGGCTTTGGGCGCCGCTGCTTTCGAAAGAACTAATTGCTACAGTCAGTCTTTAAATGGCCGTTTATGTAGGAATGAGAGTTATGTTAACCATTGTAGCCCATGAAACTTGATGTGCACCAGTGCGGGCGTGCGTGGGGCGTCAACTTTCGTTATTCGGACTGGTGCAAAGGGTCGCGGCTCGATCCATCTGTACGCGGAGGGGCTAATTACCAAGTACGATACTCTAAGTGATGGTTTCTAACAAGACTCTATCTGATGACAACAAATATAACATGTAAGAATGCCCAACATCTCGCGCTCAAGTCACGCCGTCAACCTTTCCCATGAATGATCATCTGCCAATCAGATGACGGCCATAGCCGCCGATGCTGCCTGTCACAGAACCAACAACCCCAAAATCTAGATACGAACCCATGTTTATCTTGAAAAATCACGCATGACATATGTGTCAGGACTGAAAAGATTGACGTATGCCTCCTAAGTTCACTGAAGAGCTGAAGAGAATATTCATTTATCACCTCATTTTCACTTACCATGGCTTCTGAGACCAATCCGACGTTCCAAGTTGGCGATCATGAAGCTTTCATGGAGTATGCCCTCACCCAAGCCAAAAAGTCGCCGCCAGCTGGCAACAAATTCTGCGTCGGGGCAGTACTTGTAGATGCAGCCCAAGGCAGGGTCTTGTCGACAGGGTATTCGCTTGAATATCCGAGAGACTACAAAGGAGATCCAGGTACCACACACGCAGAACAGTGCTGTTTTATCAAGATCGCCGACGAGCACAACCTTCCCGAGGAACGCATACATGAAGTCCTTCCACCAGATACTGTGCTGTACACAACCATGGAACCTTGCAATGAGAGGCTGAGCGGCAACATGACTTGCGCGACCAGAATATTGAGACTCAAAGGCGCTATCAAGACTGTTTATGTGGGCATCAGGGAACCCGGAACTTTTATTGCAAACAATGACGGACAGGAAAGACTTGAGGCAAACGGTGTCAAGGTCGAGTATCCCGTCGAACATTGGCGCGACAGAATCACCGAGATCTCGATGGCTGGACATTGAAAGACTTCGACTGGTTGCGCTAGGATGAAGAATAAGGCTGCCAGTGCACCGGAACGGCCCGCATAAGCCGCTAGACTTTGACAAAGTCTTCGCTATTTTGAAGAGGAATGCCTAAACACATAAATATATGCTACAAAGAACTGCGGTCTCATTACATCTTCTCACAGTACTCCTGCTTCATACGTAGTAGACATCCTAATAAATGACTGACAAAAACCAGGAGTTCTTATTTTTGCACGTTGCCAAATCAATTAAGGCTCGCAACAGTGACCGATAATGGATGCCGTTAGCCGCCGTCTATACTTAGGTTTCGTGATGGGCGCTTATCGATTGGATCCAGTGGACCATGTTAGTAGTGAGTGCAACCACGCCAACCAGAAACGCTGTGTAGGTAGGTATAATAAACCTACTCCGTATCTAAGAGCCTCGTTTTGGGCAATAAACAAATTCGAAGAGATCTGAAATGAATTACAACGATGCAAAGGGCTACGATTTCGGTTCGGGCAACACCAACATTGACCCAGCCGTATTGAGGGGTAAGCTACCTTAACTTAGAAGCCCTATGAACTTGGAAGATCGTCCCCATGTTGACTGCTTGATAAGAGCTACCAGAGGGATGCAAAGTCACATCCATCGAGACCCACGGTGTAAGCTTCTGGGCAAAGACGGGTCGAATCGATGTTCTTCTCAAAGATGGCGCACCTCGATCGTTTTTCATCAAAGTCCTATCGAAGGAAATAGGCATGAATATGACAAAGGGGGAATACCATTCGATGAGCGCGATACATGGAGTCATACCAGAATTCGTCCCAAAACCCATCGCTTGTGGTACCTATGAGAGCATCCCGGACACACACTTCTTCCTCTGCGAGTTTCGAGAAATGACGGAGGATATGCCCGACCCTGACGAGTTTGCTTCTCGTCTGTCAACGATGCACCAGAAAAGTGTATCACCTACTGGAAAGTTCGGCTTCCACATCACAACATACGCAGGAAATTTACCCCAGTACGTGGCATGGGAAGATAGCTGGGAGACATTCTTTGCCAAGTCAATGAGACAGGCTCTTGACCTGGAGATCTCGGTGAAAGGTAACAGTAACGAGCTTGAGGTTCTTTCACAAGCCCTTTTCGAGAAGGTCATCCCGAGGCTCTTGAGGCCTCTGGAGAGTGAAGGCCGGGCCGTGAAACCTTCCTTGATTCATGGCGACCTTTGGTATGCAAATGCAGGGATTGATGTCGAGAACGACCAACCTCTCGTTTTCGATGCATGCTGCTTCTTTGCACATAACGAATGTGCGTTCCCGGAATCCCTACCCGACAGAAGATATTACTCCCGCTAACCAGCTTGATTCATAGATGAGTTTGGCCAATGGCGACCAGCTTGTAATAGGTTTGGAGATGAGTATGTCGCTGCCTACAACACATTTGCCCAGATCTCGGCACCCGAAGAGGACTTTGAGGGTCGGCTAGACCTCTATAGGCTGTGAGTGAAGAAGCCCATCTCTCTCTTCCTAGTCACTGGGACTGACGTTGAGTTAGGAGATTTGACACTCACGTGTCAGCCCTTTTTGTCGACAATGAGACACTTCGCACACAGTGAGGCTATTCTTGAACTGTTGTATGTTTTAGCTCCTAATTGTTTTACAGGGTTCTTGACGTTATGAGAGATTTGGTTCAGAGATATGGATAGTAGAGGGAAGCAGTAGACGATACTATGCTTGGTCTCGTCAAGCCTTAGATGTACAGACTGTATCCTATCGGATACCAATATTCTGGAGGACAGAAGCGGAGGCAAGAAACCATAGGACCCCCATCCTAAATGACGAAAGAGTTTAGGTTAATTTAGGTCAATTTAGGCAAGAATCAGTAGATCTTTAGAGTAGTTAGTGTTTTTGACATCTAAGTTTAGGGTCAGAAGTTATCCTGCTTGCCCAGAGGACCCGAACATACAGGTAGACCAGGCTTGTCGAGCAACACCAGAGATTTTGTAGTAATTATCGCTTAAGCGCTATGTATAAGCGAGTGTATGTTGGTATAACTAGAAGAAAATTATCAAGTGCAACAAAAGTCTTGCCAAGTATATCCCCTTCTTCATCAGCTTATGCTTCAATCCTCTCAACTTCCCCCCACGAGCCCCACGAGGAGTTCAAACCTTGCAAGACGAGTCGCGATGCTTACTAGAATTAGATATCATTGGTGTCCTGAATGACAAAGAGAAAGGTTCTAGAAGAATTCTTCTCTTTTTGTGTAACTGGGCATAGGGTTTTTGGCAGTTTTCACCTCGCTGAGAGAAAACTGATTAGATTTGAGAACATATTGTGATTGATACCTGGATAGTTAGAGTCTCTCCCATTGGAGAAAGATTGACGGATGGATAATAAATTGCCTCATTTTTTTGTGTACTTGAAAGCTTCATCTGTTCACAAAATTTTGAACTCCTTCATCACATTGGAGGTTCGCCAATCTAAGCTTCGAAAACGTCTCTATTCGTGATTAACTTTCATTTGCATGAATCCTATCGATGTTTAGACAAGGCAACAGAGAAAACTATGTGAACTATACTTCTTAAACAATGGGATAAATATTACCCTTTTGCTACTCGAATCCAGTCTTCTCCTTTTCATTTTCTCATTCACATCACAAACCCCAGCATCAAAGTCTCAAATCGTCAAGCTACGAATACACCATCAGCTCACTACTACTTACTACGAGATCTTTGTTGAGAAAACATCGAAAATGATCATCATAGACATATTTTTGTTTCTACTTGCTCCATTCTATGGTGCTATCCTCAGGATATGCACCGGCGGCCCTCCACCGTCTGCTCCCAGTCATCTCAGTTGCGTCCGCCGCTTCGAGTACTATCTATGCCACAGCACATATAGACAGACGCTCGCCGGTTTGCTTCTGCCCTTATTCTTCAGAAACATGATTACCGCGATCGAGGAGGGGAAATATTCACCCAGTATATTCTGGCCATCTTCGAGCCCAACGGCCATTTCGCAGTTCTTGACTGTGATGCTCCTGATTGCAGCTAGTGTTCTCTTGGTTATGGCATATGGAAAACGTGCAGACCCAAAGGCTGAGGCTGCCGCAAGGATCGGTCTCTATCTTCCTATCCTACAGTACTATTGGTACTAAATCTTTCCCTATATAAGATGGCATTTTTGGGAGCTTGAGTACTCGGCTGCACGATGCTCACAACTTGAGGAGTAGGAGAGATAGCGCAATAAAGTTTGCTTACGATTCGCAATTTAACGTTGGCAGTTAGGTAACATACTTTAGCAATATAATAAGACACTCATCAGTTTTGCCAATCCCAGCTCTGAAGCCTTTTGACTAAGTTTCATTTGTGTAAATGCTATTAATGTATTAGAACAGCACAGCAAAGTATATTCGTTTCATTTTCTATACAGTGGTATAAATAACCATCATTCCCTTTCCAACTTCACTCGTTTCCTTCCCTTCCCTTTACTTCCCACCTTCACCTTTTTCCTGTATCGTTTCCTTGTGACCTTCATAGCACAAACCCCAACATCAAAACTCCACGTCGTCAAGTTATACACGCATACAAGACCCTCGCTTTAAAAACAACAGTCATGGCTTTAGATATACTTTGGGTCCTTTTGGCTATACCGTACGGCTGCATCGTCAAGATGTTCACCGGCCCTATGCCACCTACTCCCAGTCATCTCAGCCCCATGCATCGCCTCGAGTACTACCTGTGTCACCACGTCTATAGACAGACGCTCTTGGCACTCTATGTATTTGGGATGCTCGGGAGTGTGCTCTACGCGATCGAATTTGGGGTACCCTATATATTCTGTCCATACCATAATCTGAGGCCTTTTCTGGACTTCCTGATGTGTCTGGCGGGCATCCCAGTTGTTTGTTTCTTTGCTACAGTATATGGCAGACGCGGATCCCCCGAGGCTGAGGCTCGTGAGGTTGAGGAGATAAACGATCTCTATCTTACTGCCGTGCAGTATTATTGGTACTAAATCTCAAACAAGATGAAGCCTTTGCAAACTCTGGCAATTGGCAAGATAGTTGTGCCTCGGCCCCGACGTTCAGAACCTACTCCACTTCTCCGAGGCGGATCCCCGGCATTGCCGCTGCTGTGGACGGAGAAAACAATGGATGGATCTTCGGTGCTTGGTTGGGCTTAGCTTGAATGAGGAGCGCAGGTGTTATCAGTCTAGTACAGCAATATCACGGCGGACACAATCGCCAATATACCATTCTTATCAATAAAGCACTGTATAATTAATGAAATGGCAAATGCAAACAGTGTTTACTACCTGACGCACAAATATACCCACAAACCCTTGAACCAGGCAGATCTCGGGATGATGTTCCTTTCCCGTTCCCATCCACCATTTTCGCCGTCCCACCCCTAAATCATGTGCTGCAGCATTCATAAACCATCATAATAGATCAAGGAAAAGCCTGCCAATTCGCATTGCTACTAAACCTCAACAGGACCTTGACTTCGCGTCTTACGTGCAGTTTTCCCAGCAACCGGGCTGACCTTCTTGTCCTTCTTCGCAGCTTTCCCGTTTTCGTGCTTACCGTTTGGCGAAGTATTCTCAGTGGCGGTCGGCTCATCCGCGACGTCTTCAACGCGAGCCTTCTTCTCGGCACGCTCCTCCGACTCCGACTTCTGTGTCGCAGCGGGGTCGGATGCGCCGTTGGTGGCAGCAGGAGGCTCATCGGCCTTACGCTTTTCGCCTGCAGCTGCTTCGGCGACGTTGTTGACCTCGGGCTTACTGGCGCCGTTGATGCCCGCTGGCTTGTCGTCGGCAGCATTGTCAGTCATAGGGACATCCTTTGGGGCGGAGACAGCAGGCGCCGCTGTTGGAGCATCAGTGATGAATGCGTTCTCGTCCTCGTTCTTTGGCGTTTCCTTTGGTTCTTCTTCGAGGTTGAGCACGGGTCGTGGAGTGCCGCCTGCGGGTGTCATGTTGTTGACGGGTGTCTCTGGCACAGACGCAACCTCGACGGGTTTCGGCGGGGCGCTGAGGCCACCGGCTCCGTCAGTTGGTTTGGTCTCCTCCGTCTTGGCGGGCTCCGAAGGAGCTGTTGTGGTGTCCAAAGTGGGAGCGCCGGCCTCGGCCTCGGGGGCCGTGGGTTCAGGTGCGCCGACTAGGGCATGTCAGCTCAGAATTCCGTGTATAAGCGCAGTGTTGAGCCACGGAGGTCGAAACAGCCATCGCGAACAAGCCAATTGCGAAGCGCTGCATCAGACGCGATGGGAACGAGGCCATTGAGACGGCTGGCGATGGGACATACCTTTGTCTATAGCTGGAGCGATTCCGTCCGACATAGCGATGACGTAACAATTGGTGTCGCAAGTTGACTCTAGCTTATAAGCGTGTGTTTGCGCGACGCAGCGAAGTCAATAATGGATACGAGAGATATTTGCGATAATTTCTGAGGCTACAAGAGTGAGGAAGCTTCACAATGTTGATGTAGGAAGTAGGTCAAAGTCGGGGAACGAGACACGAAGAAGGGGAGTGAGGTTGGCAGAGAAAGGCACGAGGCAAGTCACGACGGTCGGTTCCACAAAGCCATGCCCATCCATCCACAGCTACCTTGCCTATAGTACCTTGCCTAGAAACAGAAGCAGCATGGACAGACAGAGAGAAGCCAGAAGCAAATTGGTAAGGCATGGGTAGCTCCGAGGCCGAGGCGGAGGGCGCACAAACAGCATCGAGGTTCCTCACCCGCGGGGAACGAGTGACGGGATACTTGGACAAGATGAGCCAGGGAATTGGAAGAGGAGAACGCATAGCACGCATTGAGCCAAGGAAAAGCGCCCTTTCGTCACTCGACTGTGACTCCGTGGACTGTGAGGTTAGCCCAAGGAACACCCGTACTTGACGGTGTGAACTCTGTAGATCGGGACGGACTTGGTCGTCATCTCGGATTGGCTTTTGCTCTGGGTCAAGGATCCCAGTTCCCAGTCCTTTTGCTTCCCAGCTGCATTTGCGTGCTTTGCGGGGAACAAGAGGGAGCTTTGGTGGGTCGGGAGCTCCTTAAGCCACCGATCTGGGAAGACAGAGGACTTGAGGTGTGGACCGCCGGAACCAGTGAGACACAGGACGGGCTTAGTACCGGTACTTGGTGTTTGCTGGGGAAGTGGACGCGAGGTCGGGCGGAGAGGAAGAGACAGGAGGCTCTGTGTTCACTGTTCAGTACCAGACGGTAAATGTCCAGTGACGCAAGGAAACGTTCTTGTTCAACAACATCAAGTCGTGGTTGATATTGATCAATCGGCCGATGACCCAACAAAAAGACCTCAAGTGACCAGCAAAGCCTCTGCTGTCTCAAAAGCTGACCAGCATGACGCAGAATTGACAATCGCACGCAAGCCCTGCAACCGACCTGCAAGTCATGTCATGGTCCAAAACCAATCCATGTTAGCAGATCGGCATCGGCCAAACCAAAGCTTGTACCTCACCAGCCACAGCAAGTCTCGCACAGCCACAGCCAATTCAGGGGCAGCCATCGTGAGCTTAGTCACCCCTGTCTATCCCCAATCGCCAGCTTCAAGGTGTCCCCTTGGAGTGGCTTAACGCGAATAACGACGAGACATCCAACAAACGCGATTCCCCAAATTTCTCACGCTCATTTGTCGTTCGCGATCGAACTTTGATCTTTCGTCTCTTCAGATCGCTTTCCCGTTTAACACCTTTCTTCAACGATACCCCCCTTCTAATCGCCCGCCATGGCCACAACTAAGAACAAGTACTCGGTTATCTTGCCAACCTACAATGAACGCAAGAATCTGCCCATCATTACCTGGTTGTTGAACCGCACCTTTACTGAGAAGTCAGCACCATCTTCCATGCAGACTTGACAGGCGAAAAGCTAACCCGAACAGCAACCTCGATTGGGAAATCATCATCGTCGACGATGGCTCCCCCGATGGAACCCAAGAAGTTGCCCAGCAGCTCATCAAGGCCTACTCCCCCCACGTTGTCCTCAAGCCCCGCGCTGGCAAGCTCGGTCTCGGAACAGCCTACGTCCACGGTCTCAAGTTCGTCACCGGCAACTTCGTCATCATCATGGACGCCGACTTCTCTCACCACCCCAAGTTCATCCCCGAGATGGTCGCTCTCCAGGCCAAGGGCAACTACGACATCGTCACGGGTACTCGCTACGCTGGAAACGGCGGTGTCTTTGGTTGGGATCTTAAGCGCAAGTTCGTCAGCCGTGGTGCCAACCTGTTCGCCGACACTGTCCTCCGCCCTGGCGTGAGTGATCTCACTGGCAGCTTCCGACTGTACAAGCGTGCTGCGCTGGAGAAGGCTATTGCTAGCACTGAGAGCAAGGGATACAGTTTCCAGATGGAGCTTATGGTGCGTGCCAAGGCTATGGGATGCACTGTCGCTGAGGTTCCCATCTCTTTCGTCGATCGTCTTTATGGAGAGAGCAAGCTTGGTGGCGATGAGATTGTTCAGTATGCCCAGGGTGTCTTCAACCTATGGCTCAAGGTCTAAGAATGGGAATGACATGCACAAAAGGGACACATCTTGTTGGATGGGGGCGTTTGGGGAAGTATAGTACCGTTTAATCTAATACCACGTTTCTTCGTCAATTGATGCCCTTGACTGTCCTATTCATCTCGCCGCCTGGATATACTCTACATATTACGACCTCCAGTGACCATGATGGTCTGACCTGACACATACGAAAACAATGGACTCGCCACAGCCAGAACAGCGCTCGCTGCCTCAGTTGCAGTACCGGGTCTCCTCAGCGGAATATCTGCATGGGCATTGTCCCCCGCTGCCTGCGTCTGCTTTGTCGGAATACCCAGGGCAATTTTCTCACCATCTGGCCCAGTAACAAACGCGCCATCCTCCTTGGCCGCAGTCAATCTTGTGAGAATATGTCCAAATGCAACAGTGTTCGCTCTCACGCCGAAGGAGGGACCCCACTCCTTTGCAATCGTCTTTGTGAAGCCTGTGATACCCGCCTTTGCAAGAGAGTAATTGAGCTGTCCCGCATTGCCATGCACTCCAGACGTAGATGAGATATTGACGATGCAACGGGGAGCGCCATCGCGTACACGGAAATAAGGGGCTGCTGCGCGGACGAGAGTAAAGGGGGCAGTGCAGTGAAGAGCGAGAATAGTATCCCACTGCTTGTCTGTCATCTTGTGGATGACACCGTCCCAAGTGTAGCCCGCGTTGTTGACGATGATGTTAATCTTTCCGTCGCCAAAGTCTGCAGCCTTCTTGACCAGATCATTGACATATTCTGCCTTGAGAATGTCTCCAGGCACAGCTATAGCCTGGCCGCCATTCTTATTGATGTCATCAGCAACAGCCTTGGACTTTTCTATTCGAGCCAGAGTCAGACATCAATGTTTCGAGAGCAAAGGATAAGGCCACTAACCCGCATCGATATCTGCAACAACGACTTTCGCGCCCTCTTTAGCGAAGAGCCTGACAGCTTCTGCACCGATTCCTTGGCCGCTGCCTGTGATGATAGCTACTTGGCCAGCGAGTAGGCCTTTGGGGTAGTTGAGATGACCTGCGAGTTGACTAACACGGTCCGACATGTTGATTTACTGTGTATTGATTGCGCTATTGGGTCATTCAAGTAAATTATTGGGAGTAATAAACAGGACCAGAAATCATGGACATTTCCCCGGATTCAGGTCCTTTAATGATCCCGGGGATCGACGAGATCGACGTATTTGAGCCGAGGCTCAATGGCGGGCGGTATGTGGGGTAGCTCCGGCTTCAACGGGGCATCACATGAGGGGACAAAAAGATCCTGACCTTGACTTCAGTTGTCAAAAATAGCTAGTCCAAGATTGCATACCCGCTGTGAAAATGCCTCAAATATCCTTGAACATTACTTAAATATTTTGTCACTTCGAAAGGAGGTCCGAGGTCTTTTTGCCCCCTCCCCCGGAGATGTGATATATCAGCCTTGATGATATGTTATACCTTGGTTGAATTTCGGTATTATCTGTATAGATATACCATTTCGGCAATGAGGTAGAGCTAGTCGCCGTCTCAATGAATTTGTGTACTGAGAGTCCTGCTTTGGTTGATACATTTTATCTGAAATGTCCCAATTGTACTCCGTACCATGCCCCCAATTACACTTCGTGATGAAGCTTTCTGGGCTTGCATACTTTCTTTTCTTCAAAGGTAATATAGAAATAATAAAACTGTAATTTAGGGCTCACTAATATAAACATCATCTGAATTCTTGTAAGCCTCAGGATCCTTTCGCTCAAGTTCATCAATCCGGGTCCTTCCATCGCTTCGAAGCACAACTGTCCATCATGTCGACAAACTCCGGAGACCGTAGCCTTCTGGGACTTTCAGCTGACGTTCTGATGTACATCCTCGATCACACAGAGCTTTGCAGCTTGTACTGGCTCTCACAGACCTGCAAGACCATGCGATACCTGGCAAAGAGGGACTTCCGCACCCTGGTCAACACCAACGCTGAAGACAAGGCCAAGTTCTTGCTTGGTCTCGCATACGTACTGCCAGACCACTATTTCTGCGGGAAGTGTTGTCAGCTGCACATTTTCAACCGCCATGACTCCTCACAAATGCCCTCTCACTGCTGGGATGATTCGGTCAACCATCGGCGCAGTTGTGCGATCCTATACGACTTACAACATCAGCACGTTCAACTGGCCTTGAAATACAACCGCTTTGGAGGATTATATAGAGATGCACTTGCACCGCTTATACGACCTTATCAGAGATCAGCCTCCAGCGGCCCTTTGGGGCTAGACTTTCACTTCTCTGCCACGCCTGAGATCAAAAATGGCCGTTTTCTCCTACATGAAGAATGGAAACTCCAGGTTAACATCCCTTCATCTTGCTTCTTGTCGGACGTCTACGTCCCTATCTGCAACCACATAGACCTTCGCGGTTGCAGTCCGCGCATGAGTCTCCTTCTGGGGTTCGATGGTACAACATGGTCTTTGATGCGCCATGCAACGCCGCTGAAGAATCAGGAAATTGAAAGAAGCCGCCATGGTTCTTGCAAAACATGCTCGACGAGTTTCGTTTTCAGTGTCTCTAGGGCAAACGGAGTTGTAGTAAATACAACGCATGACTACGGTTCATTCCATTCACTGGATGAGTGGAAGAGACGCAGTTGGAGAGAACCCATAGCTCGGAGAACAAGCACGTGGGACTTTATTTTTTTTGAAAACGATTCGGGAGAGTTTGAGGAGGCGATTTTTTAAAGATTTGATTGATCTTTTGGCTTTAAACTTTTGGTTGGCGCATTTCAGAAAGAGTGTGTTGTTCGTGTATCACGTCTACAGGACGCGAGAAAAGCTCGGGCCCTTATTCTAAGGGATGAAATGACTTGGGCAAGTTTGGTTCGTCTTTGCAGGCCTTTAGACCAGTCAACTTTTGGCACAATGTTTTAGTATCATGAGCTTCTTGCTCCCAGGGGCCTGCTTATCTCGGTTCCCAAGTAAATGGTATATCTGTTCAGATCATATAACTATAGCTTGAAATCGCCGTTTGTCTTTTCCCAGCCTGTAGTCGAAGCCACCAGGCCAGCGACCCTCTCTGTAAGCTTGAGCTTCAGGTTCTTATGCCTCTCGGTACACAGCTCGTATATAGTCGATAGGTTAAACAACAGCGTATGAGACGATAAACCAGACTCCACAAGGCCCTCCAATATTGCGCGTCCCTGAGAAAGATCAGTACATTGGTATCGCATGTATCACAGATGAGCATACCTCCTGTATTCGCCCAAGATACAACAAACACACAGCGGTGTTGACGCTGACCATCTCGTCGTCCAGACTTTCTTTCAGTTCCTTCCACGCTTCGAGGGCTGTCTCGTACTCTGCGTCGGCCATGTCACAGAGTGCCAGGATTAGCTTCTCGACGTTTTCGTCGTTTTCCATAGCTTGCCGTGCGCAGGACCTTGCGCTTTCTACGTCACCCAAGTGCAGCCACAGCAGTGCTTTGGTAAGTGCCATCTTGCCATCACCTCGATCCCGTAGGGTGCTGAGGTGATGCGCTGCGCCGGTCAGGTCTTCGAGCTCAATCAGAGCTCCAGCAACCTGGATACCAAGATCGTAAAGACGAGCTTTCCAAAGCTCCCTTGCAGAGTTGTCATGCTGGGCTGCTGCCTTGCTGATACGATCGCGAGCTTCGCGAGCCAGGTCGTGGTAGCTCATGACGGCTCGGCGATAATCACCGAAGCCAAGCGACTGAAGGCGTACATTGAGAACTCTTAGCTCCCAAGGTACTAGGTGCTCTCCAGTGGTTTCGTCTACATACCTCCTGATGTCGTTGAGATCTTCCAAGGCTTTGACCTCCTGAGCAGCCAAGGGAGTCGCATCAATCAGGGTAAGACATGTCAGTCGGGTATAGAGAAGCTCAAAAATCCTCTTAGAATCCGTAGGATTTATTCCCCCACTAGCTCCAGAGCCTGTGAGTTCTTGAACAGCAGCTATAGCCGCTGCTCTGAAGTGACCACTAGCAAGGAGCTCCTCAATGGGAGCCTCGGGATCGGGCTGCTTCTGTGGATTACGAAATGCGACAGGGACGTTGAGAGGCGTCAGAGGGTGATAGATCTCTGGCCTTAGAAGAAAGGAAAAGTCTTTGGGCCTAACCTCTCCCAGTTGCGAGACTGGAGTCGCTGTAGATGAGCGTGGATGTGGCGATGATATCCTATTGCGATGCGTAACTACTCGCTGAGGGGTCGTCGCTTGTTGAGGCGACAATAACGGATCACTGCAAGTTGAGTGTCAATCTCGGTCGTGAATTAAACGATAACGCTTCACTCACTCATCAAGATCGAGAGGTCCTTTCGTAGAGGATCTCGGTCGGGCTGGGACAGAGTTAGCCGTGTCGCACCAGTATCGCTCATGTTAACAATGTTCGTTTGGAGACATGAGAAGCCCCGCTCACGCAGCATCAACGTCGTCCACGGGAATCATTCTGAGGCGTACTCTTGGTGATGGACTTGTTTCTGGAGTGCCCTTGACTCCCTGTTCTTTGCGGTTCACTCATGGTCTCGTATTTGATGAATTATCGATGTCCTTTGATGAAAGGAAGCCTGTGATCTTGCTGTATCATGGTGTGTTCGGATAATCACCGGGAAATACATCCCAACGAACGACAATTCACGACTTCGCATTGTCAAGTCGTGAGAACTCAAATGCAAACAAATCGGCGGTTAAAACGCGGAATAGTGAACAATCGCTAAGCCCATCTGAATTGCTCAATTGTAACAAACCATTCATGCTCTAGAACTTACCAATCGGCAGCAAACTACCTAATGGTTTTACCTATCTACCGTATCTACCTTAGGCGGGGAGGAAAGAAAACCCAGAACTTGGATCCTGAATGACAAAAAGACTTGGTGAACTTAGCATAAGTTTATGATATCTCTTACTGACTTCATTTCTATACGCTATCTCAAGGTCTCATGCTATCTTGCTCTCTGAGGCGTATCCCTTCGCAACCCTCCCAAGCTCTGATCATTTGCTCACGGCAGACCAACCAAGCACTCTATCCCACAATCCTGCTATCAAACGCGCTCTCATAAGCTATGCCGATATCGCACAATACAAAGAACGGAATCTTCCAGAATCAGTGGTATTTGCGATTCTTACACCCCTTGACACGCGAAGTGAACCCAAGCTTGGCGCGGCGGAAACAGTACAAACAGAGACCCTTTGCTTTAACTTCGTTCGTGAGTTTGTGGACACGTTGTTCTTCGATTGCCACTGACAAAAATTAGTTTTGGATTAACATGAATGACACAAGGCCCGTCCAAATAACTGATCATGTGGAGGGAGAAGGGAAGCTTGGCAATTGGTGGATTGCTTACAGCAAAGTCGAAGCCCAAGCTCCTTGTCGGGCATGCCCGTGACGTAGCTCAAGTGAGAAGGTTGAAGCTGCTTGACAAGTTTCTTACTGAAAGTAAAGAAAGCATCGGGGTTTTGCATCCAGTAGGCGGCAGTTGTGAGTTGCCACGTCTCTTCGGGATCATCTGCCCAAGCATACTTCGCAAACCAATACACCGAAGCGAAGGTAAATCGCGATACCAAATCGTATTTGTCAACAAGGATCGAAATCTTCTGGATATCTTCGGGGTCACAGTCTTGTGTCGAAGGGTTGGACCCGTAGAGCACAAGGATCGTGTTGTCGAAAGCGAGGGGATCGTCATCAGGGAGCTCGAGAACCATTTCGGGATCTCCAGGCTGTCGACTGCGCAAGCGATCGCCCTCTTCGAAGTTCGGCCCGAACATGACTGCAAAGACTGGCGATATCTCGCACAGAAAGGCTGACGCAACTCTGAGGAGAGTTCTGTGGGGACCAACGGCGAGGATTAAATCGCCGCCAGGGATCAAGTCCCGAACAAATCTGGGCTGGGCCACAGTCTCAATGGCCTCTTCTGGGCTTGACATTACTGACTGATCAGGTGTAAGATCCATTTGAGACCAAGCGTAGCGGGCACCTTGCAAATAAGAAGAAAGAGCGGTGTTGGTGTTGCTTGGTGCAGCAAAAGGCTCAATGGGGCTCATGTCTTTGGAGTCTGGAAGAGGAGAAGGCTGCTTGCCAAAGTGGTAGGCCAATCTCTAGCCAAACCAAGGACATGGTCTTATAATTGGGCGGACTCCCTGGAGGGGAGTGATTCATGATCATCACCGACCTCATTGTCGTAGCATCACTTCCTTACATGCTCTGCGCTTCAGCCTCGACAAGGCAAGAACAGTGAAGATGTGCCAGAATTGACATACACATCTCGAGAATCTTAAACATGTCAAAATTCAGATCCGAGTCCACAATCTGATTTCCCCAGATTTTGTGAGTCTATTCCGAAGTATATGCCCGCCTTCCGGAAGTCTCATACTCATGGAACTTTAGTGATAAGGAACCACGCGATCAACCGTTGACTCTGATAGGCCTCTCTCGTTCTCCGTGACCATCTGCATATCGTACCAGTAAATGAGAGACATTTCTTTTGGCTTTTCGTCTTCATGATTCCCTGTCGGTGCTTTCTCATTGCGTAACTTCTGAGTGACGTACATGCACCAGGCCAGGGGAGACAAGAAAACTTACGCCTCTATCCTCGATAACAGAAAGACATGATCATATTGAGTATAATCTAGCATAGACTTGGGGGAGCTCGCATTAGACAATTTTGTCGCCTTGGTTCAACGTCACATGTTTTCTTGCTCCCTGGGGTTAGGTTAAGGATGTCTTCAGGGCTCATACAAAGACGGGGAAATATCGGCCTACCAATGTCAGTAATTGACAGTTCAAACAGGTGCTTCTCCTTTCATTGTGTTGCAAGCCGTTGGTTTGCAACCTGTTGTCATTGTTCACTGCGTTGATCTGATTCGTTTTGTTGGCTATCTGGCTGCGGATCATCACTCGTTGTAGGTCGTTGTTCGAAGGGGCCATGGAGTCTCCTTGGTGTTTTGCCGGGCGGTCGGGCGCTTTGCGTTTCGTTACTGCGCACAACTCTGGTTTGGGTCTCTATGATTTTGTCAAGTTTGCTCAGGAGTTGCGCTCTAAACTGTCGTTCTTCACTGCCATTCCAGGTCCGGGATCAGCTGCCACTGTTCTTGCCAAGGCTTCTCCCATACAGAGGTCATCATCGTCCTTCTTGTCTTTCTTGGTCGACTTTTTGCTCCTCAACTTTATTGATCGTAAAGTTCTGCGCAGACTTTTCTGATTCTGCCTGTCCATATGCTCTCAAGTTTTCTCCTGCCTCGTCCAATCTCTGGTTCTTCTTTCCTACACAATCATTGGTCTTCTTGAAGCGGTACTTTTTGTTACTTGACACTTTATTCGGGTCATTTTATCTACTTGCGCACTCTAGAGCGTCCCCTCTTCTCTTCTTTCATCCCCACGAGCCCTGTCGGTACCCAGTCGCATTCCCAAGTCACACACACGACTCCCGGTATCTCTAAACCACCACGATGCCGATCCCAAATCCCAATCCCGAATCCTCTACCACACGGCCAGAATCAAACCAGAACATGCCAAGCCAAGAGGGTATAGGCCTGGTTGAGGGTAGAGAACCCCTTGTTTGCTCCTTTCGTTTTACTAACCATGCTTTAGGAACTTCGGAACGCGAGCATGACATAATAAGCGACGGTGATCTTGTACTTATCGTCGGAGCCGACGAAAAGCGGATCAGAATTACGGTTCAGGCTGCCCGCGTGTGTTCACATATCCTTGGACAAATACTTGATCAACACAATATCACTGATGCTGACAATACGGGTCGGGTTCGTGAGCTTAGGCTTCCAGACGACAGTCCTACCGCGACTCGGAACGCATTTGGCAGCATCTATCCTGGCAATCCCCATACGGACGATCTGTTGCCAGCAGAGATCTACGATGTGGTCGTGTTTGCCAGGAAGTATAAGATGATTCCCGAATTCAAGAAGGTCGCTCTGAACTGGTTCCGCCCAATATTATGGGCCCACTGCTGTCATCTGCTTCTTGGTCTGGAACAATGTTGGCATCTAATGATGGCAGCGCATTACATGCTTCTCGATGATCCCGATGCGCTCCCTGAATTCGGTTTTACATTCTCCAAACTGAGCGAGCGACTGGTGAGGGCCAGGAACCAATATCACAACGCCCGCTTAGTAGAACCGGGGCCAGATGTTGACGATATTGAAGTCGATATCTACCGTAAGATACTCATCCCCCTTCATAATGCATAACTGACTTGAATTGAACCAGGCTCGATTCGTGAGGCCAGGCGGGAGTACGCAACGGCAATGGGTCAGCATCATCAATTTCCCTGTATGGGAGGCGCTGTACCATGCACCGGAACAAGATTCACATGGAGTTATGGAAGCTTCTGCTTGTGTCCGCACTTATCATAAAGAACATGAACAATTATTTGCGTGTTTCGAGAGAGCTTCAAGTCGATGAGTACCAAAATTTCCATAGAATATACCAAGCGTTGGAGGAAGTTCAAAATGGACAAGGTCGGGTTATTTTTCTTCTTTCATTTTGACTTCAATACCTAAGCAGAAAGTCTGGTCTTTCTTATTTTTATACTACTATCTTTCCTGAGGCATAAAACCCACAAGAGGAGAAGGTGGCCAAGTCTATGAAACAGACAGGCAAAGCTTCCTTTCCACATCGACGACAAGCTTTTTGTCCCAACCTAAGACTTATTTCCCTACCTTATGCTTACCCATCTGGCATATTGGCATTTAAGACCCCCTGGTATCTTACTTTTCGCGACTGTCACTATAGCATTTTTGGCCGGTTCCTTGATTCAGTAGAGTATCATTCACGGTGTATCACAAGAATTAACTGGTCTTTAGGTATTTTCACCTAAAAATAATAAAATCATCTAAATTAAGGAGAAATTATCCTAAAATAAAGAAAGCTTTATATAAAATTATGTAAACTTATTTTCTTTGGTGTCTTACAATTCTTGTTACAGTCGCTGTGTTACTTTTATTTTCTTCGTGGTAAACGATGTGAGGAGAGAGATTGAACACGGAGCTCGGCTTAAGATAGCAATCACAGTTCAGGAATTCAGCTCAAACTGGAAATCGCGCTTAATCAGTCTATTTATTGAGGGGTTCTAAGCTCCAACATTTCATTTTCCCCTTTTGGTCTTCCCAAAGACTGATACCCTCATCTCGATTTTCCCTTACGCCAACCGCTGTGTTGGAAAATGACGGGCAGGAAATTGACACCCTGCACGCTGCTGGGTAAAAGATTCGGTTGCGCGAGAAAAGCAGTCCAAGCACAAGCCCATTTCAGTTTTAGAATCATTACCCAACATCGCTAAGTAGGTGCCGCGCAGTTCTTCAATAGCCACTGAGGGGAGTATTGTCAGTAACTACATAGTGTAATGGTTCCCTAACTTACTTCCGAGGCGGAAACCGGTATGTTTGTCATGAAAGTTGCCTATGAATCTTAGAAGGCTGGTCCTCGTCCGAAGCATTCTCTTGGTCAGGTCGAAGAACGCCCAGTTGATCTTCAGGATATAAGCCACGATCAGGGTGTCCCAAGCCCATTCCGGAATTTCTGAGAAGGTTTTCTCCACGCGAGGGAGGAGCCAGAAAGGTGCAAAGATTGCGAGACGATCGGCCATTCCGTACTTCTCTGCAAGAATTGCGATCTCTTTGACTTCGCCTATCGAGAACCGTCTGGCGTTTGGGTCTGAGCCATAGAGGGTATGTAGTACGTACACCATCGGCTGTTCCTTATCTTCAAGGAGGACGATCTCAACAGGGGCATCATCATCACACTTGTTGGCAAGAGTTTCTCCTTCCTTCATTGGCGCATCGAGCATAGCTCGGAAAACGGGTGAGATATGCTTGAGGAAATGCGAAGAGATCTGAATCTTTTGCTGTCTCGGGCCAACCACCAGCATGACATCGCCGTCGGAAACGACTTGGGCCACAGAATCTAGTATGGCATCGCCGTCGGAAATGATTTGGGTAGTGGAATCTGCTACTTAAAAAGTTAGCAACTATCAAAGCTAGATAATAGAATACCACTTTGACATACCGGAAACAACATCGTTATCGGCGTTGAGAAGGGGAGGGGAAGTGTTCATCTTCGCGGATGGGATTGTCGAAGATGGGTGAAGAAACAAAGCACAGAGAGAGATACCGTTTGTGAAAATATTCTGGTTTTCCGGGCTCACTTGCTTGATACTATAGCCTAAGAGGAAGTTGGTTCAGTCTGGAAGCACCTGACAGATGCCAGCAGCTGGCAGTGAATCATTGCCTGGCCCCTGGGACAGACTCGCCCTTCGATCTCGGATATTTGCTAACATGATGTTGAATTGTAAGATGTAATGGCAATCTCTTAGTCAAACAATCATAAATATGAATATACTTTGGGCTCTGTTCTCTCCAATACCCGACATGAGCTACGACAAAATTGGTATGAATCAGTATTCCATTGCTTGCTCTCGAGCTTAGGCATCAAGTTTGCGTGAGGCCAACACCAAACAACTCCGTGCCTGTACCATGCAGGTTTGCTGAACAATTCAATTGTCAATCATTTTGATACTGTGGCGAGGAACAAAAGTGTCATGGCAAAAGGCTGCACAAACGAGAAGTCAACGAGATCAGCAAACTTGCAACCACCGTCTATTAATACAGGCCAGCGCCCTCGCTCAGCATTTTGGATTACCCCCTCTCCTTATTTGCAGGCCACCAAGACATCATGAAAAGTTTCTCTTGCTTATACATTCTATTCAATTCTTACAAAATATGTTCTTCTTTGCCGTCGTAGGGTATCAGAGACGTGACACTCCTGCTTAACGCACAGACAGTAAGAGACCTCGAGATGGCCTCGTCTTGGGATACAAACCTTTAGTGTACATGATACATTGGCCAACTGTATACCATAGCGCTTTATGTTTCCAGCTGGCCGACGTAAAGCATTGGCAAATTCGGATCGGTGCTCGTCACATATTCCGAGCCGTCGACATAAACTTCTTCCTCATTCTTCACAACACCAAGACGAGTGGTATGAGTCCTGCTTCCACGTAGCCGACGAAACTGATCTCTTTCAGGTATTAGACTCGTACCAAGCGCGGTGCTTGTCCTCATTGTTGGTGACGCTCGCATCAGGGTTCATAATAACCCAAGAACTTTTCTGTGCGACATCTGAGACGTCGGCCACCAACTTCCCAGAAGTCACACGATACCGCTCTCTTTCAAGCCTCACCGTTGTCCCAAACAGGACACTCAACCTCGTCTCTAGATGAGAATCTACGAATTACAGCTTCTTATCCCCTATTATTCGTAACCTAATGGACAGCATGGTCTCCACAGAACTCCCCAAGAGTGTCCTCAAAGCCTCAGATGAAGCTGATGTTGCACTGGAGGCAGAGAGCAACAGAGCAACAGAGCAACAGAGCAACAGAGCAACAGAGCAACAGAGCAACAGAGCAACAGAGCAACAGAGCAACAGAGCAACAGAGCAACAGAGCAACAGAGCAACAGAGCAAAAACTTCAATCAAGTCTTTGTATAACAGAAATTCAAGGAGTTGTAGTTACAAAAACACCGAACCAATCCTTCCCAGTAGCCCCTATGGTGCTGAGGATGAGACGCTTGAAGTTGGCTCGGCCGCCAAGAACATTCAGACTTGTCTAGTGCCGCTAAGTCATTCCATATGCTGTTTCCCACTACTACTCTGCCATCAGTCCTTACGGCGGTTGTCGTAATCATGTGCACTATCGTTTATATCTACATTTACTGTCCCCCTTATTATACGCCATATTCGGACATTTTACAGTCACCGGCAGCTAAGGCTCAGCGGTTGTTCATGAAAATGGAACAGCAACTCATACATTATTGACTTGGTCACCTTCTCAGTCCTATAAAGCTTTGAGAAACCTCAAGCCCCAAGCCAGCTCTTAGAAACACAGCACTTCATGACAATCTCCTTATATCAACTATAGCTATAAACGCCAACCAAGTTTCCGCTCGGGATGCGGAAATAATCCATTTTCGTCTTCGCCTCTTTGCTTCTTCAAGTCTATTGTTCTTCAGTCAATAATCTGTTCACCTGAACTCAACAACCACAACGCAACAACTCTCTACCGCCTATACAAGCACACGCCCTATATATATTGCAACCATGGGTAGAAGCTCAAACAAAGGTATGTCGTCAGACTCAAGTAAGTATGTATCATCCGCTATTCCGGGTCTGCTCTAACACCTTTAGTAGAAACTAAAGTACCTGATGAAGCAGTCATTCCCAACGGAGATAGAATTCTTATCGTCAGCAAAGGCCAGCTACGGATTCAGGTCTCTTCGGAGTTCCTTATCCAGGCATCCCCGGTTTTCGACGCGATGCTGAACCTGAAATTCTTGGAAGGCAACAAGCTTCACGAGGGTAATGAGTTCCCTGTCGAGATCAAACTGCCAGAGGATGATGGGCTGGCGACTGCCCAAGCCTTAAAAAATTTGCATGGGTCAGACCCAGAAATGCTACTTCTCGCCCCTGATCAAATCCAGAAAGTCTCCATTGTAGTAGACAAGTACGACATGTCACCATGTTTTGCTATGGCCAGCACAGTCTGGATGGACTGTGAACCTATCAATCTCGAGGATGCCTGGAAGCTTATGACAGCGGCTTACTGGCTTGATCATCAGGTTGGGTTCCGTCGGATGAGCGAGTATGTCATCCGTAAGCTCAACCACGCGCAAATCTTCCGTCTCGCCAACGAGACATTCGACGCCACTCTGGGTCTGAAGCTGGGCAGTGAGTTTTCATCATGATAAGGCTCCGATATGATTGCGATATAATGCTAAACTTCTTCCAACAGTGGCCCTCGTTCTTCT
Source organism: Fusarium fracticaudum (assembly GCA_003353625.1). Taxonomy (NCBI): domain Eukaryota; kingdom Fungi; phylum Ascomycota; class Sordariomycetes; order Hypocreales; family Nectriaceae; genus Fusarium; species Fusarium fracticaudum. Next base: position 769,863 of record PDNT01000008.1, read on the forward strand.
CCACCATGCACTCTCACAGGTCATGGTGCTTCCGAAGGGAGGGTCGTGCCTACCATGCTTCAAGATTGCGGTGGAAGATCCTGTGGGAATGCAGCCAGGCTGTCCTTATCCAAGAAACCACCGCTCTGGTTGATCTGAACAGGCCGAGCCCTGGCGTAGAGGGAGGGCTCAACGACACCAAAAAAAGCGACCATGGTTTCACGTTTAAGATCAGATCAGGCCGCACTGGTGGAGAGAGGGGGGTCAACGTCACCAAAAAAAAGCGATCAGGGTTTCACGTTTAGGATCAGATCTTTAATAACAATGGGCGATTAAGTATTCTAGTAGCGGGGGTATGTTCGAACCTGTTGCTTATTCTGTCACTCCTCTAGTCCTGCTGCTGAACACCTGTGGTTAAACGTTTTGTATTTCCATGCATATTGGATCCCTGTTGTGCGGCAACATCAGAGGCATGCTTTCCATTGTATTTTGATTATAAACCTCAATAGTTTGATATGTATCAAATCCCATCAGCCATGTTACCCTCTTCCATCTTCAAACTTTTGACATCAGCTCTCCCCCTTTATGGTTTCATCCCAGGCATTAACACCCTAATACTTCAGACAGCTAATAAGATTCCTCATTCAGCATCACTGTGTGTTCTCTGTGCCAAGAGTACTCAGGTTGGTGAGTTGTCATGACAGAATGGGTGACTCGGTGTCTGAGAGCTGCCACTGTTGGTGTTATTCACTTGGTTCACAATAAGGCTGAGGCTCTCAGGTGCCAAGGTACACAATCCAGTCGGGAAATTCGCCTTGGCCTTCATTGGGTGCACGTACAAATTTAACTCGTAGTATTCTCTATATGCTCCGAAGAGGTAAATCCGGCTTACAAGGTATCCAGGTATCGGCGTCTAGGAGACCTTGAACTTCCAGGCCGAGTCACTGTTCTACAATACAGAGAATTATCACGTAACTCAAGTCTTCTTTACATCTATATTTCCTCTTTTTTTATGCATTCCCGAATACTTGTTCTATTGTTTAATCCTCGTATCGTCGAAATCGTAACTCAGCAAGCCTTCTCTCCGATTTCAGTCAAAGAGTTTTTATACCCTGAGCGACTCTACTCCCTTTTAACGATCATAGCTATCTTTCGCAATTGATCCTCAATAATCAAGATCCATTCTCTTGAGAGTTCTTTTCTTTGGAAAAATATCCCTCCTTCCACCTTGGCATCTCATTTGATAGTGCAAGTGACGAAGTAGTGACGTTCACCGAAGTAAACTAGGGAACCGATCAATAGATGTCGAATGCCGGCCAACCTTTCAAGGATGTGTCTCGTCAGCCGAGGCCATCGTTGGTATGTATCACTATCCACAGAAGATGGCGGACAAGAGAATGCTGGGGCTGCATTCATGCTTGGCCACCCTCTCTCACATGAGAAACAGAACGCACGCAACATGAGCCCAAAATCCTCAGATGAGTAGTGGAATCTTAGTACGATGGGTATTGCATGATGCTGACCTGCGTTGCCAGCCTGTTTGAATGAAAAACTGGCTGATTTGGAAGACTTCCCTGTCCATTCGAAATAGGTCGGCGGCCACCAGTAGGTCCCACGCGGCCTGGTGATCTGGCTGTGTTGTTGTCGCCGCTGGGCAACCTAACCAGATGACCGCCACCGGACAGAACCTCGCCACCATGTCGTACTTGTCTGCCAGGACAGACACGTCTCGGATGTCCAGAGGCTCTGCGGTGAGACACTCGGGGTCTGGCCCATAGAGCGCCCGGAGCGCAAGGATCATTGCGCCGAGCTGCTCCGCCGGAAGCTCGATGGCGACCGGTTCCGTCCCATCGAAGGAACGGACCGCCTCACCCTCGAACATCGGCAGGGTCAGCATCCGTTCGAAGACGGGTGAGATATGCTTCAGAAATGAAGTAGTGATCCCAACCGCTGTCCTGGACTTTCCTAGTATAAGGACGGCATCCCCGTCAGGGATGATGGTGATGCGTTCTTCTCATAGATCGATTAGTCTTCTTCCTTCAGCATGGCCTCTTATTCACATACCCGTTTCCTGGGAGTTCTCCATTGTTACACAGTGAGTTTTAGGTATTTAAATAATCGTGGCGAAAAGAAATTGAAGGCTTCGGGCCAAAAGTCTGTCCGGACCGGTCTGGAAACCGTCCAGACTCCTCCAACGTCTATATAGGGGGGTGTCTTTGGCGCTTCGTATGTCTTATACGTTGGTCACTAGAATTCCCGACCGGTCGTCACTGACTCTGATCCCGAGTCTCTGTGTCTGGCATCTTTCAGTATAATATATGTATCGTCTGCGCGTGTGCGTCGCGGTACCTCTTGCAGCGCTTTGTCTTCAAGTTTGTGTTCCGGATCGGTTGTGGTCCGCTCCTAAACAACTTCCACAGATCTTCTCTTTTAGTAACTACTCGATCATTTATCATAGGCGTGAATTATTGTAGCTGTGTTTTTATATTCTTTGATGCCAGGTTGCGTGTCGGGACAGTTGCGATCACCTCAGATTAACCATACGAGAATGGGGAGTGGAGAGAGTTGTTACGTCCTTGACCATGTCCTGAAAACATGAATGCTATTCATCCTTTCAAGTCTTGGAATAATCCCGGCCAGTTGACTAGAAGGGGGTCGTTCGCTTATGTAGTTTGTGTTTAACGGTAAAGACCTTTTTCTCAGTCGTGGCAGAGAAGTATGTGTCTGACGTTTCGTGGTCGGCACAGGATATTTGGGATTTTCCCATCACATCAAACAACTTATGTCGACTCGTAGCGTATAAATCACACACACCAGTATGCTTGGAGTGACATCTACCGTTTGCAGCTTGATCTTGAAGAGTTTGCCAGCATAGTTTTAGGAGAGAATAATGTCTTTGTAAGCTCACGATCATCTTATGGTTCGACGGTTTTGTATTTCACTCCAACAATTCGCATAGGTTTCTCGGTTTTTCTATTGTTAACTTTCGCCAAAGGCTAGCTGTTCGCTATCGATTATCACAGCACCAGGTGCCGACGTGTCCGCCGACACCCAGGCTGCTGAGCAACAAAGGTCTTAGTGGCAGCAACGAAACAATCTAGGCAGAGCCCGATTGTTTCGTTACGGTACGCGTTTGCTAGTCTGAGTTCTTCAATTGCCACTATCAACTTGTATTAGTGCTTAATAATGGACATGTCTAAATGGAGACTTACAAGCCAGACGAAGGCCAAGGGGTTCATCTCCGAGTTCCAGGGCAAACTCCAGCAACGGGATGTCGGTACGAACAAAAAACTGGCTCATGATGAAGAAACCCTCGCCATGGTCAAACCAGTACGACGCGACAAGTAGGTCGAAGCCTGCTTGAAGACTGGGTTTGTCGACTGAGCCCGGTGCTGTTTCCAGCCACAGGGAGCAGATAGGTTTGAAGCGCTGTACCATGTCTGCTTTATCTGCGAAGATAGATACATCCCGGATGGTTCGAGGGGGCAGCTTGAAGGATCCAGGGTCTGACCCGTACAAGATCTTCAGTGCATGGTAGGTAGCTTCGGGGTTGTCGTCTATCAACTCAATGCGAGCTTGCTGTCCGTCAACTCGGTTCGTGAGTGAGTTGCCTTCCTTCATTCCGCCAGAAAACATCTTCTCAAACATCACAGAGACGTGACTCAGGAAGCTTGCAGAGACGAGAATTTGGACCTTTCTGGCCCCGACGACGAGCTTGACATCGCCACCAGGAACCACTGTCCATGGTCCTAGGTCTTCTGCAAAAGGTCAGTACTCGAACTACCTCTTACTTTTCGTGCTTTCCACTGACCGACTTCTTCCGCCTCCTGGGCGGCAACTTGATTGGCAATTGTTGCCATGCTTAGCAAAATGGAATGCAATAAGAAGTAGAAGATGAGAAGATGAAAAGAAAATTAGGAAGATGAAATTAATGTTTTGCCATAAGGTACCAAGTGGTGGGCCTTTGATTCATCGTTCTATCTGCCAGCTGGTGCCAGCTGCCAGAACTTTTAGCCATATAATATTTACTTGGAGTATCTTCTGGTCTATTGTTAAAATCTGCTGGAGTCTAAGGGGAAGATGCTGGTATTTATACCTTTTGAGACGGTGTGGTCAAGCATTGTTGCTTCTACTTCGCTGCGATTGCCGTCATTTGAGGCATCCGTAAGTTTCAGGATTGTCCATCATGACTTGAGACAATTATTCTTACCCAGCACCACTTACCATGGTCACTAATTCTTTGCAAAGCGATTTGTCAAATACTTACGCATCCTTTTTCATAGTTGTTGTTTTTGTGGCTGGATGGGTTCAATCATTCTGCGAGAGTGTCTGCATCTTCGCTTTCTCGAACTGCGTTGGTGTATGTCTAATGGCCTTGTGCTGAGCAATCGAACAAGGCGAACTCGCCAGCAACCCAGTGTTCTAATCGGTTTTCCTAAGATTGTCTTGTTGAGATTACGTGGGCTTCCAGACTCACCTGTTTGGGCAGCCAAATTTTGCTTTTCTCCTTTGATTGAGCCTTCAAAGATTGCCCAACTTCTTTCTTACATGATTGCCAATAAGCCAGACCCGTTTGACTATGCACGTGGGGAATATGGCAGGTTCAAGGTTGTTGGATAACTAGATTTTGACCGCAATGGCCAATTCTCATTACCGAGACCTAAGTTATTGAGTAACAGGTAGATTGCAGGTAATTTGTTTCGTCTTATTTGTGAGACACCGCTGCTTTGGACATAAACCGGTGTAAATCACAGGAACAACACAGCTCATTTGTGATATTCACCGAGATAAATGGTTGGAATCGAAGAAACTTGAGTAAACATTCCGCTAGCCATGTCACATCATCAAGCTTCGTCTTTATCAATGCTATTTTCGTTGACTAGCTCAATATCCCAAGGGCCGAGATGTCATCAGGCATCCTAACGTATGGCGAAGCCGACAGATCACCATTTGCCCGTCACTATCCCGCTTCCAAGCATGCTGATTTCCTCAAGCTCCAACTGGTGACGTGGTGTGTCTAGTCGAAGCCGTTTCCTCGCTGGTTCTCCGGTGGTCATAATGACAAGAGGTTTGTAAGCTTAGGGCAGGATTCGATGACTGGGATGAATTTACCGAGTTCTAGATAATTCGAGAATAGGGACTTTGATCGTTTTGGTAGGTAGCCATCACTTAGAATGGAGTACTAGAGTCTACTTCTTGTGCGCAGGACATGTGTTGTCCCCTTCGAAACAACCAAGACACAAGCCTGAAAGCCGCGGCCTCTTATCCCTGATTGTCTTCCGAAGTTCATGTTGGGACTCAGCACATGTCTCGCATTCGACTTCATGTTCGGTTCGATAGTAACTCAGCCAGTTATCCAGCTTTGATAATGCCTGCTCAACGCGGCTAAGAGGCGCCTCAGGGTCCAGGAAGCATGGATGCCCATTTTCAGGCATGAGTTCCAGCAAATGTTCGAAGTAGAGTGTTCGTATGGTAGCGGTAGGATAGTAGTTCGAATATATCAGAGACGGGAGCTCATTGTACACCAACTTGGCCACCTTGCGCTGTAGCCCAATTTGTGATGCCTGAAGGTTTGCTTTTTAGCGAGGGTCAGCCTGAACTCAAGAGTTAGGACTTAATCCATATGATCTCACCTGCAAGCCTGTACAAAGAACGCCCTGGCATATTGCTCTCAGACCGCTTTTCAGTTTCCGAGGCTCTGGCCAAGAACGATCCTCCGTCTGAGAGAAGTTTCCTGGTGGCAGTTGTGTAGGAGGCTGAGTCTTGATTTTGGAAGCATATCAAGGCCATAAGCCAGATATCTTTTGAGTGACAAGTCTTGGAAAGTATGTCTTGTGTCCAGAACACGACAGAAAGATGCATGCTCTGCTTCATGTCGTACTTGTCGATGATGGACCAGACTTTTACAATCTCAGCGCATGTAGGGCTCCAGAGCGTCGTTGCAGATTGACAGTGAAGAGCTCTACATATCCACCCAAAGCAAAGGGAACTTTCTTCTTCAGGTAGTGCGATCTCGAAGTGGTCGGTTTCGGTATTGGCGGCAGCCAGAGCTTGGCCCTCCATGAAGTTTGGGCCAAGCATCGTGGCAAACACACGTGAAGCGTCTTTCATCACCGTAGAATGAACTCGCACGCGTGTATCATTGTTGACGATGAAAACAACATCTCCATGTGGCACGAAACTCTGGAAATCAGGGGCGGCAGGGTTTTCTTTCTCTTTGTCAACTTTCTGACGCTTGGCGTGAGGAGTGGACATGGTGAATAAGGTATCAGAGAAGGCTGGATGTTCGATGGTAGGAGGTTGAGGAGGTAAAAGTTTGGACAGAGGAGCGAAGAGAGGAGAGGAGATGCATGTACCTGTTGGGGATATGCCGGCAGCCGCTGTGAAATGACGGTCCAACGAGGCTGGCAAGATGAGCTGTTTGACAGTGGCTGCGCAGTGCAAGTTACTAGGAAGGATGCTATCGTATGATCTTGCGAGACTCTTTGAAAGGAAGCTTCAGCCCGTCAAAGACCAGATTAATGCTCTCAACGACAAGCTTGGTGCCATCAATAAGATGCTCGATAGCCCGGCGAACCATGGTCTAGCACCCATGACTCCTCCCATGGAAATCGATGTTCGATCTTAGGATTAAAGGCTTACACGTAAGTTCCAAACCTCTATACATGAATCGTATCGTTTGTTTACTGGTTCACACCTCTACCAGTCAACTTTGAAGCTCGCCGAAAGTGGCTATGGGAAGCACTTGTAGGAAGCATCAACGGGTCCAAGCATGATTCTTTTCTCGCACGGCGAACAACACGAGGAGATCTATAGCGTACAGTATCCACCCTCTCCATCGACATCTCGGACAGTCTTGTGCAGCTAGGCCACGACGAAAGAAAGGCATCATTTAGCTTGGCCAGGATACTCAAACAATCAGATGATACAATTCGATACCACCAATAGGATTCCTCAGAGTCCATGCGTCTCTTTCAATCTCTGCTTCTGAGCTATTGGTAATGCTGGCTATAGCAAACCCGTTCCTGCGTCACCAGAAACGTGTAGAGGGCATGTTTTTGTGACAGAAGTAGGGTTCATAGAGAAGCAAAAGGCACTTGACAGCAACTTTTTCAATCATAGTAACTCGCCCTCAACGGACCGAGACCCTGGTTTTGTGACTGTTACAATATATGTAACCAATTCTTTCAGGTCTTTTCGCCTTGCACAAGGGAGGAAGTCCAGTGTTCCAGTGTTGCATTGGAGTTGGTGAGAAAGAAAAGCACCCGGGGAACAATAGATAATATGGCGTTTTCGAGCTAAATAAGATACAAATGAATATCAACAATCATATTTCAGGCAATCTAGTAAATGCGACAAACTTTGTTCATTTTGTGACTCCCTACCTTTGCAACCTCGTACCTGAGTGTTCATCAGTCAGCTTCATTAAGCAAGAAAACATGAGACTTGAAAGAGGATGCCAAAATAAACTCAGTAAAGACTCCCATAACCTTAGGCTAAATTGCCTAAGCCTTTCATCAAAAAGCCCCAAGTTTTCTTGCCTCCCCCTGGTCAGATATGTCCGGACTGAATGAAGTCAGTGGTAAATCTAGTGTTATCAAAGCTGCACAGGGTAGCCTCCCCACTAAAATTTGTCTCAGTACACATGCAGCTCAGCTCGCTTCCATCCATATCAATCACAACTCATCATGAGAACTCGGAGGTCCAATCGCACGAAGCGATACACGGTAGAAAAGTACGACTTCGAAGGTAGTTCTGACGAAGAAGCTCTCGATCGCGCTTCCAAGCACGCAGAACGGGATGAAAACTTTGATGAGGCTGCCGCTGCAGAAGAAAGTGCCGAAGAGCTCGCCCTCGGCCAAGACCACGACGAAAATGATGCAGAATCCGACGGTCCTGTGAGCGAACCAGATGGCGTTCTAGACAGATTTGCGCGCCAACGTGTCAAGCCCATCAGGCCCTTCAACGTTCGCGCAGCGGGCTTCACGGGATACCTCGATCTTGAGCCTGTGGCGGATGGACGCATTGTGAGATCGTACTGGGGGCCCTACGACCGCGGTTTTAAAGGCAAGCAGCTCGTTGAGGCATGGTACGGACGTCATGAGGATGGTGTCAAGTTGGTCACGGGTATGCTGGATCGTTGGATGGACTGGACAGTGCTTCCTCCGAAAATTCAGGATGATGAGGGACAGAAAGATCGAGGTGTTTGGTCCCCTAGCTACTTCGAAAGGGAAGCTTACAGCGCCGAGCATTGGTATGAGCGCGTCAGGGAGAGTTTACCAGAAGCGAACGCGATGGTACCACTGTCGACCGAGGAAGTTCCACGATACCAGTTTAAGAGAGAGCCAATGCCAGTATTATTGGGGCCGCCCATATCTCAACAAGAGGTCAAATTCGAACCTGGTGACGCATACTCTATATCTCAAAATGGCCTCCCAATGCAAAACGATGACGCGCCTTTCGGGTGGATTTTAGATGCCGGCGGTATCGTCACTGGTATGGACTGGGCACCTCTGAACAACACCAACTCGCCACAACTTCTAGCCCTGTGTGTTATTCCACATTCCGATCAGGAACTCTACGATTACGAGCAGGAATCTTTGAGTCCAGAGTTCCAAAAGTACGGTACTGTGCAACTATGGGAGTTCGTCGGAGAGAGGCAAGAGAATGGCTTTGCTCGGCCTTCGATGCAACCTCCAATACTGCGCAAGACCATATGTCTCGAATTTGGGCGGGCTCGAAGAGTGAAATGGAGTCCTGCATGCGGCTTCTTGGCCATTCTTTGCGATGATGGAAACGTGTACGTGGTGGAGGCTGGTGACGGCGGAGGAGGAAGTTATGGCGAGTTCAATATCTTACTGGTACCAGTCCGATAGCTAACAGTGTTCAGAAAAGGTTGTGCAGCCAATAGCTGTATTTGGCTTCCCAGATGAAGACGCCAAAGCGACAGCTCTTACATGGATCAACTTCAACCGGCTGGTAGTAGGATACACTGACGGCTCTATTGCTATTTGGTCCCTCCGTCCCCATCGCCTCCTATCCCGACATCCTGTCCACCACAACATCGTGGTCGATCTCGTCTCTGGCTATCCAGCAATGCCCTATCTCGTTGCCTCAACCCCGGTCGGCGGAACTGTCAAGCTACTTGACCTTCGTGCGCCAAGTTACGAGTCGACCGAAGTCCAGAACCTCACAGTCGGAACACAACCAAATCTGCTTGGATACAGCGACCACCTCCTTGGCTTCTACTCCATGTATCCATCTGCCGGTGTGCTGAATACCCACATCGGCTTCATGCACCATTCTCAATTCCCTGTTGCGCGTCGCGTCTTTACGGGGGAAAGCTTCCCTTCCTGTCTGGCAGTCGGTCGAACCCATCCATATCTCCTCGTCGGTTCTCTAGACGGCTCGCTATGGGCTATCAATCCCCAGGTTGAGCTCTTCACCACAAGGCGTGAACCCACGGACCGTATCAGAGTCTTCCATCACGAACATCGCCCCGCAAAGCTTTTCCCGGCTGAGTCACCTGCGGCGGCACGAGGAGTGTCAAGAATAGCGACAGGCTTCATATTGGAGCGCAGCCTAACTAAGCATTCAGCCCATAAACCACCGGTCAAGAAAGGGAAGAAGCCAAAGAAGAAGGATACCGACACAGCTGTCGGGGACGACGAAGAAGAAGGGGGCGCAATCATGGATCCGACCCGAGCCATCATCTACGAGCCACTGACGAGGATCACGGTGGCCGAATGGAATCCTAACGAAGAGTATGGATGTTGGGCTGCCGTGGCGATGGGCTCAGGTCTGGTGAGGATCACAGATCTCGGCTTGACGATAACAGAAGAGGAAGAAAATTAGTCCATGAGACACTGAGAACCCATAATGGTGTGGTGGTAGTCGAAAGCCTTGGTCATGCCGTAAAAGTGTGTAACGGCTGCAAGGATGACGAAAATGTGGAAGATCTGATGCGAGCTTCCCCAGATATCGAAAGCGCCAGGTGCGCTTCTCTCGGGCCAACGAGCCTATCAAGTCAGATTTAGATGCTTTATGTGAAGAGTCGAGGAGGACATACCGCATAGAGTACAGCACCAAAGATGTACATGACGCCGTGGAGGAGAACCCAGCTGAGACTCATGCGATCTTCAAGGCCTTGGTAACCATAGATGAAGAGGCCATGGATGACAGGAATAACGCCAGAGAGACCAAGGCCGATGAACATCATTGCACGATACGGACGCCATGCTGGGGTCCGGAAGCGCTCGACCCATGAAACGATTGTGCACCCGAGGCCGAGTATACATATCTACTTTGTCAGCGAGTTTCTCTGCCATCAACAAACAACATCATAGACTTACAACCCATAGATAGGAGGCCATCAGATTAGGCAGACAGAAGAAGCCGTAGTACAGAGCTGGAACATAGCTGCCAACGATCAAAGCCACGATGCCCGTGTAATCCAACTTGTTCCCCCACTTCGAAACAGTATCGCTGTGATTCGACAAAGTGTGGTACGTGGCACTCATTCCCAGACACACAACAGCGCCTCCAAAGAAGCATGCAAAGACGAATACGTCAGCGCTACTTGCGCTTTCGTACCGTGGACGGACAACTCGATCAACGTACGCTGCACTAGCGAGAAAGACTATGGCACCGAGGAGGTGAGACCAGATGTTGACGGACTCATTGTGGAGGTAGAAGAGGGAGCGGAACGAATGGGCATAAGAGCCATGAGATTGGCGATAGCCCGAGAGGATGAAGGCGTTGTCGCGACGCCAGGCTGGGAGATCATCCCAGAGAATGAGGAGAGATTGCTCAACCTTTGATTCGAAGTTCTTAGCAGCATCGATGAGGTTGTCTGTGGCTGAAGGCCGGCGATTGCGAACGCCGTAGGGCTGAGTTTCGGCCATGATGAAATGAGGCTATCCAGACTTGGAACAAATGCAGCTAGAGTCAGGGACTTTGCATGAAATCATTAACCGACAATTAGCTTCTGCCCTTGCGTTCTAGTCCTCGACTTATATATAAACCAAGTTCCACTTCTCCGGTCGTTTATTGTTGTGTTGTTGGACCAGGGTAGTTTTGTTGGGACAAGCACATGAAAAGACACGCAACGTGCTCCGAGGCTAAAGACAAATCGACGATGTATCGATGATGTACGGTTAATGAAAGAAGGCCTCTAGAAGCGTCGTAGAAGGCCCACTCGGAATTGGACGAAGACCCTGTTTTCTGGCAAAAGAAGTTATGATGGACTTGAAAATGGAGATGAAAGTATTTGGCGAGAGATCTGCTGTTCTGTTCGCTGGAGAAATCCACAAGCGAGGTGCACTAATCCAATACAGTGGAGGTTTTACCATCATAACATATCGCGACATTCTAGCAACTCTACGATCATGACTACTCTCAAATCGAATTGCACAGGAATATCGAGGCACTGCAGTCAGCATTTGGGTCAGCATAGAATTCATTTATCGTTAGCCATCGCGCGAAAATATCGTGATCAGTGAGCGCCAATGTCTAAAACGTCTAAAACACGCAGGCTGTCTGTCTGATGCGCTCACGCCATCCAAAGCCGCCAGGGATATCTCGATTCTTCACTCAATCGTCGCTAGAACCAGGCGAAACGTCTATTTCTTTCCGCTCTTCTTGATGCCCTGGCCACCGGTGTTGAGAGGGCCCTTGCCTCCAGCCTTAGCGGCAAGCTCCTTGCGAGCCTTCTCGTCTGCATCGCAGTTGTTAGTGTGATGTTCCTTTGTGTTTTTCGCTTTTAGAGGTTCGTACCGGCGCGCTTCTTCTCAAGGAAAGCCTTGTCATCTTCGTCGAGATCCTTCTGGGCCTTCTTGGCCTGCTTCAAGGGCTTGACCTTGCCGCCTGTGGTTTGGAGGGGTTAGTTTTTCTGTCTCTGTAGCAATTCAGTCGGAGAGATTTAGCAAACCTTCTCGGTTAGCACCACCCATTTTGATGTATGTAAAGTGAAAGAGAGTCTTGAGTTGTGTTAAAAAGGAGGCAAAGCTGCGGTTGAAGAAACAAAGATTGTCGCGAGAGGGAAAAGTTGCCTCCCGCTTATTGACTTTTGTCCAGGCCCTCTCGCGCTGAGCACAGCCCAGCCCACTCACTGCCAGCGGTGAGCCCACTTTCGACCGCGGGGATAAGCTCGATAAGATGGATAAGGGTCTTTCGGGGCTTAGCTAATCCAGAAAATGGGCCTGGTAGCCTCATCAGTTGTTACGCTGTTACCTGACGTCAAAAAGTCTAGAGATACTCGGTTCAGATAATAACTTTCATCTCGCATCACGACACCTGTTTAAGTTTCGCCGCACCTGCACTCGCCTCAGAGTTTCCAATTCGCTTATCCACGTTTCTTTTTCATCTGGACTGCACTCCAGACTTCCTTCATCCGCTAAATTACCTCCCCTATCGGCTCTGAGCCTCTACGAGTCACTACTGATCCGGTTGGGCTCTTCTCCCATTGCACTCTGCTCTATCAAGTCCCCAGCGCTGACACTGTTTCTGCTTCTCTCCATTTCAAGGCCTTGAGGATCTAAATAGCACCGTCACCATCATGGTGTCAAGCTCGGACGAAGGCGAGATCGTCGAGAATTGCGCTAAAGATTTGAAGGCAACTTCACTGCAGCATACTGGAGGAAGCAGTGTTGACCGTCAAGACAGAAACAAAAGTAGACTTTCGACTCCGGATCACGATTCGGCTTCTAGATACAGCAACGGGTCACGACGAAGCATTTCACCCCGTGGCTACAAGCGATCGCACGACGAAAGAGACAGGGATAGGGATCACTACAACTCCAGGCCTCGCGATCAAGGCTATCGCCGGAACTATGAGGATTCACGACGTGACGACCATCGCAAGCCGCGAGGACAATACGATGACCTAGATCGACCTGCATCGCGCCCATCAAATTTCAGCTACGGGGGCCGCGATCGGAGCCGCGACCGAGACAACTACCGCGATGGAGACCGAGATCGGTATTCCAACAAACGACCTCGAAACAGGAGTCGCTCTCCTCAAAGATCTCGACCTTCGGATAGGGGCAGGTTTGATCGTTTTGTCAGAGAAGGCCAATACGATCGTCGCGACGATGGGCCGAGGGAACTTAAGTATGACGACAGCTCGAGAAATGGGGGTTCTATGTCCAAGAGGACGACTGTAGGAGAGGCTTCACGCGCCCAAGGACATCATGCTAAACCTGAACAAGGCCTTACAAATGGACATGGCACTTCCAAGGCTTCTCAGCAGTATGTTGATCTACATTCCTTGGTTCAAGGCAGCACTGACATGTTTATAGGGAGCCAGCTGCTCATAAGGAACCTGAACGAAAACCGGAACCTGAGCCAGAGCCCGACTACGAAGAACCTGAGCCTTTTGACGAAGAAGCTGAAATCGAGCGACGCCGCAAGCGACGTGAGGAGATCCTGGCTAAGCACAGTTCTGCAACTCCTCTCCTTCTCCATGCTGTAGGTGCTGCTGCAAGTAAAGCTCACGGAGCTTCTCCTGCGTCTACCACGCCCGACACGCCCATGAGAGCACAGTCCGACATTGAAAGCCCCCGTACTCCCCGATCAGGTATGTCAACAGCACCTGGTGGAAGGATCTTATTGACCAGAGGTGCAGATATCGCATCACCGCGCTCTCCCGGATCACATACCGAAATGTCTCCTGGGGGCATCAACTTCCTCGATGACAGAAACCTGATGAACAGCCACGGCAAGGCTCAGCCAGACGAGGAGGATGGCCCCTCGGCCGCTGACTATGATCCTACTGGGGACATGAAGGAGGATGAACGACGACATGAGCTCCGGCACGGGAACGTCGTACTTCATGGTGAGCAGCATCCCATTGAAACGGAACAACAGCCACAGGAAGATGTTCAGAAAGAGTCTATCGAAAAGACCGGCGGTGATGATGACGATGATGACTTCGATATGTTTGCGGAAGACTTTGACGAGGAAAAGTATGCTACAAAACCTGTCGAGCCGGTCGCGCCTATCGAGGGTGACGGCAAGGCCCCTGATGTGCCAGCTATCAAGGGAGGTATTCTCGAAGGTGACGACAAAGATGGCTACTACAAGATTCGCATCGGTGAAGTCTTGAATGGTCGGTATCAGATCCAGGCAGCACTGGGAAGGGGTATGTTCTCAGGGGTAGCCCGTGCCGTCGACATCACCACGAAGGAGCTCGTGGCTATCAAGATGATGCGAAACAACGATGCCCTCCGAAAGGGAGGATACACAGAGATTGCTATTCTGGAGAAGCTCAACGAGGCCGACCCCGAGGGTCGCAAGCATATCATCAAGTTTATCCGCCAGTTCGACTACAAGGGCCATCTGTGCATGGTGTTCGAGAACCTGAGCATGAACTTGCGAGAGGTTTTGCGAAAGTTTGGTAACAATGTGGGTATCAATCTTGGGGCGACTCGAGCATACGCATACCAGATCTTTGTCGCTCTCGCGCACATGCGAAAGTGCAGTATCATTCATGCTGATCTCAAACCGGACAACATCTTGGTATGTAACCCCACGATGCTAACATTAAGACACGCGAGTGCTAACTTGAGTAGGTAAACGAGAGTCACAACGTGCTCAAGATCTGTGATTTGGGTACGGCTATCGACAAGACGGATGCGGCGACAGCGCACATGGATGTCACTCCATACCTCGTCAGTCGATTCTACCGAGCGCCGGAGATTATTTTGGGCATTCCTTACGATTACGCCGTCGACATGTGGTCCATCGGCTGCACGTTGTATGAGATGTACACCGGCAAAATCCTCTTTGCTGGAGACAGCAACAACCAGATGCTCAAGGCAATTATGGAGATCAGAGGAAGGTTAACGCCGAAGTTGTTCAAGCGTGGTCAACTATCGCCGGCTCATTTCGACGACAAGGGACAATTCGTCAGCATCGAACGAGACAAGGTTCTCGGCAAGGTATGTTGTGATTCCATTCATTCACTCCCTCCACGTTGTTTCTGTTGTTGTTTTTGCCATCACACTCCTTGCATCTGCCTACAAGCGCCATCTGGCCATGCTCTTGGTGGCCGCCCACGCGAGGTCTATGCTATTTTTGCCACAATGGCTGGGGGCTGTTCCATCATGGGGCTCTGCGAGCGTAAGCGCCTACGTTAGATCCCTTGCAGACTGAAGCGCTCGGGATATGTGGGGTAACTTGACGATGACCAACACCACCCACATAACGGTCGATAGATCAAAACAACAGTCATCAGGCATGTTTGATCTCAGCCGCCCTTGCGGGGTTCTCGAACAAAGTCAGCAAGGGATGGGTGGATGGTGTGATGAGATGGGGTTACAGAACGCCTCAAGATCCTTTCAAGGTTAAAGATCAGGTCGCATGACTTGTTTTGTCTCGGTAGATCGGACTCCCTCTCAGCGCCAGCCACGATGACCTACATATCCCTTGCATACGAGTTCAACGGCTGCTAAGAGTTTGGCCAAGCGCTCAGCCCTTGTTGACATGCGCATTCACATGGAGAATTCCTTTTCCCATTTTAGAACTATGAGTCAGGAATGGATAACTAACAGACTGTGCTTACAGACAACTGCCCGAACGATGGCGGTAGTAAAGCCAACCCGGGACTTGCGGACAAGACTCATGGCTGCGTCGTCAGGGATGAATGACGCGGAAACGAGGGACCTGAACCACTTCATTGATCTCCTCGAGCACTGTCTTACACTCAATCCCGACAAAAGGATGAAGCCGGCTGATGCACTGCGCCATCCCTTCTTTACTGCACGGGCGGGACATGTACGTCGGTAAGGAGGGTGTCAAGC
Source organism: Fusarium fracticaudum (assembly GCA_003353625.1). Lineage (NCBI taxonomy): Eukaryota > Fungi > Ascomycota > Sordariomycetes > Hypocreales > Nectriaceae > Fusarium > Fusarium fracticaudum. Next base: position 785,642 of record PDNT01000008.1, read on the forward strand.
ATTCGGATCATGGATTCATGACGCTGTCTTGAGACAGTCAAAGGCGCGGGATAAGAAATCTTTGGGGCAAGACAATTACTTGGCTAAACAAAGCAAGGGAGGATAATGGCTGGTTCAAAACATGTGGTGGTTTGATCAATGTCTCTGAACGTGTCACCGCCGTTTTTATGTCATGCCTTGCTATGTCTCACCTTGTCTGTTATGTCTCGCATGAGGCCGAGGTTATCGGAGTCTAGACTTGGGAGAAGCAGGCTAGAAATTTTGATGGAGTTCTGGAGTATCAAGCTTGAACGAGGGTCTAAAACAATGCCTGCAGAGGTGGTAATAACATAGCTACTAAGGAATCGCTAAGTAATGCTCGGATTGTTTGATGGATGATGGCCGATGGCCTATAATTTGTTGAGTCTTTTTACGATGCGTGACCTCGTACTCGCTGTATTCCGAGTCACATAACGCCCGGCTCATACGGAAGGAATCCACTTGCTCGGGCTTGGTATTGAGATTGAGGCTCCCAGGCACGGAGTGGCGATGCAGGCGTGGGCTTGCTTACCCGCGTGAGCGTGAGCGTGAGCACGCCAGGCAGTCTACGCTAGGTGAACATGTTGTGCATTTTCTAGGCTACATTATTCATTCCGGGTACAAGTTTGACAGCCTGATAGGCAGAGACGGGGCGTAACGATCAGGGCTGATTACACATTGTGGTTTGCTCTGCGTGATTTGATTGCTGACAGCCGATGTTACATTTGAGATGTTTGTTGTAGATGGTTTGGGGGATACGGGTTGTGGTCTGTGTAAGTCGCTTGGTCGGGATGGAGAGTGGTTGGTCAGACTATCAAAGAAGACAGTTCTTTGTGTTTGAGAAGTTGACGTCAATGAGGTCACACAGATAATGTCAGTGGTACAGCAAAGAAGATGAGCAGGGCGAGCAAGTTGTGACGTTTGTGCTGGTGATTGTCGTGATGTGATGTGATGTGCACGAGAGCTCAAAGGTGAGGCTTTTGATGATCCATTATCCAATATCCCTTGATCAACAATGTCACAGATCGTCGCTCATTCTTGTCTTGAGCGATCTTATCGGTTCTCCCCGAACGTACCGAAAGCGCTGCTTGCCCTGCATTATGATGTGCAGGAATAAAATTATCGACTGTAACACCCTTCTCATACAAACCTGTAACAGAACCTGCGACGGAGATTGCGGCCAGACTCAGACTCGGAGCAGGGCAAGGATCCCTTGAGCTTGAGGGTTTGATGAAATCAGAGTGGATTCGGGATCTTCTCAGCCTCACTTTATCCGCAGGGGCACGGGCAGTTTGAGACATTATGACGGGCTGTGGCGAGAGTGTCGTCAGGATCGGCGGGCTTTGTTTCGATGGGTTATTCATTGGTGCAATTTTGCTGGGTTTTGCTGCTGATTGCCCTGCAAGTTTCATGAGGAGAGATGATCCGTCCAGTAGAAGTTTGCTAGGCTGTGATTTGGGAGACCTACAGTACGTCGTGGTGATCGGTTTGTGTTCTTGGTGAGGGTTCTTGTGTTGGATGCTGATCAGGCCAATGCGACAATTATGATGTTTCGTGTGATCGGACACGATAACTGTGAATGGACAACAAATGTACTGTGAGATGTACTACCCGCCCTAGCAAATGAGTGAATATCATCCAAAGATACATGTACAGACAGTAGAAAAACCATGTTATCTTGGTTAGATACAGGGTAACATAACATAGCATAACCGTTTGTGTTTGTGATGCTCCGTGTCCTACCCCGGGTCCGCTCCGTGACGGCATCTCCAGATCCCAGCTCCACATGAACATGGCACGGCCGATTATGAGCGGCCCTTGACCTCGTGTGTCCGGACCATTCCCTTCCTTATCCCTCATACTCAAGGGGAGTCAGCCATATCCATTCTAGACCATGGCTGAACATGATCAAGATCTTGAACTTGCTAGTGAGAGTCAATGTGACGCTCTAGTTCTGGATCGTGCTACAATTGGTCCAACTCGATCTTCAACTTCACAAGTCGTTGATGCAAATCATGGCCCCTCCAGGCGCCGCGGATGTCATCCCGTAAGCTTCACCACCACCCAATCAAGTCCCCGCCCCTACTTTACTTTTGGTATTGTAGTTAGTGATGCGCCGTTGAGAGTCGAGACCGGCAATGCATTAGACTTTGGAGCCAAGGCGACAACGTTAGGTTTCTCTTTACGGTAGCCACAAGCCCGTAAATGATCGGCCATGATGAGATACTGTACGATTGTGGTATCTCAAATCATATTCGAGCTGATCAATGAGTGTGTTTCTCATGCCCCATCCGTCCCGTCTAGCCCGTCCCCTTCTCGGGGCCTCGTGACAAATCCTGTGTGTTGCATTGTCCTCCCTTGCGTCCACACGCTACGCATAACCAGCCCTTGCAGACGTCCAGCCTTTGGCGGTGAATCTACCTACAGTATGTACGGATGCAGACAGAGGCTTTGATATCAGCCCACCTCGAAACTGGTAGTCTTGGCTCTAGTGGTGCAGCTTGACGTTTGAGACACTCTTCTATCTCATGATGGCGTCTTCATTGACCAAAGTTTACGAGGACATACGTAGTGAGTGGTTATCTCCAAGAGATAACTGCTGATCGACTCGGCACTGCATGTGATGGTGGTCGTATCTCCCCCAGAGGCTTTCCAACGATCGATCTTCAGATCGTTATCAGACCAGAAACGAGTCCCAGCTCTCGCTTGCACTCCAAAGTCCCATTGTCAACAGCAAGGATCTCTCAATCGGGCTAGGAACACCAGACTTCACAAAGATATCATGCAAACCAAGCCAAGGTGATACCAGGCCGGCCGGTTCAGAGACGAACCGCAACCATGTTCCCGGGGAAGTGGCCCTGGCGGCAGTTGATGGTGTGCTCTCGATTGCTCATCCTCAATGCGAGTGACTGCCCTTAGCTGCCCTCCCTCCTACTGTACCTTTGTTTCTCTCTGCATCTCCCGATCTACCTAGGACTAGGACTATGGCTGAGGTCTTGTGCCGTTGTAGCAAGCTGGACTCAACCGTAGAGATGCATAACCATGACTCAAGATGCGCATAGCTCTCTCTAAGTGAGTGCATAGACGGCAGTGTTGAGGATAACTCCCTATTGGATCGATATGGCATGTGGTTAACCTTTTCCTGCTTGGAACTGCCAGAGTAACATCCCGATTTGCTGGCTGTTCTTATTCGCAACCAAACCAACCAACAATGAATGCATAAGAGCAGCTGGTATCGAACCAGGATGGAGCAAGCTCTTGCATTGCCGTCGCTTGGTGCGAGAGCCAGTGGTTCAATCAAGTTGCAGCAGCAGCACAGTACAGTACCTAGAGGCGAGCAGGTTTCGGTCAGCGGTCGAAACGGAATCAGCCCATGCATAACATATGCTGAGACAGAAGAGTTTAGCGCATAATGTTTGTTTTGCCCATGGTCATCGCCATGAAAGAAAGAAAAGCTCGAACCCTCATGGAGCAATGTTTGAGGCCATAAGAAAAAACAAACGCCATGCTTCAGCTACAGTAGATAGCGGCGTATGATCGACGCCCCGGACTCGGAAACTGGAGATTAATTAGAACGTATTTTCTTTCTTTGACTTTGACTCAGGTGGCACTGGCGTCAGAGGAATCAGTGCTCGCTGGCGAGAGATGGGTCGATTCCAGGGATATCCCTGTAGCTCAAGGATCAGACAGCGGCCTCACTCTGTGTCAAGTGGATCGAGATGATATGTTTAGAGCTCAGTGCGCGTAAAGAACAGAACAGGGCTACAACGGGGAATAACCAAGTCGGAGATGATTGATTGCTGGAGATCTGAGTGAGTGCCAGGGGCCTAACCCCCGAAGGGTTTAGATGCACCCGTGATTTTTGACGATGCGGTTGATGGCTGATCGGTAATCACGGTGAACGGTCCATTCTCGATGCCCTGACCGCTTCTCTCGGGCCCATCCTACTATCCAATCGACCCGCCCTGCCGCCCTTTGACAACTGTTAGCAATGAGACACTGTCTTGTTTTTAGGGGACCACTCAACTGAGCTTGGAATAGGGTAGACGAGACGGTATTTTGGTCAATTTGTCAAGCTGCTGCTTTACTTCGCTTCACCTGAAGTTCTATGTATCAAGAATTCCACTGGCACTGCACGCATGAAGAAACACGTTGGGGGAGCTGAAATCATGCGATAATGGTTCGTGGCTGGAACAACTGATTGAGGTTGAAAACAAGTGATCAGTAAGAAAATGAGTGCCTCATCGCCTCAAATTCCTCCTCAATCTGTCAGTGTCAACGCTCGCTCAGATCCGGTGTTCGTTCGAGGCCAGGCAAGGCAAAGGCAAGGCACTGTACGATACCCGTTCACATGGATCCGATGACAGGAACTGAACTGGAAGCAACCCGAGCCGACGTACGCAATCACATTCTCATTTCACATTCTCACCGTAAAGTAAAAAGGTCGTCGTCGTTATCAGTTAGACTGCCATCCAATGCCATGCATCCAACGGGTGACAGAGATCACAGGCCGATAAAGACAGGCAACGGGCCACATTCCTTGGGGTCTGTACAGCTTCTCATTGGACGCCTCTTCTGCAACCCGTCCCCGTTTCCCATCAGTCAGCCTCACTGTAACTCGGTAGAGCTGCTGCCACTGTCACCGTCGTGGCCTGTTCAAGGGGTCTCTTGACTTGACAAGCAAGTGAACTGTGCTGCGCTGCGCTGTGCTGTTTGGAAACTCTCTGTCTTGTTTGGTCCTACACGACAGGGGGACACAGACACTCTACCTGCATCTCACCGCGGCCTGGGACCGCTGGGTGGTACTGACTGACGCACCCGAGCTCTGCACCTGTCTGCTTCGAGTAATATGGGATCCCGGGGTGCTTGGCCAGTAGCCCGTGAGGACGCTGCAAACAGACACAGAGAGCTGCCAGCGGGCGGGATGAGGCCCCTTCGAAGACATGCCGTTAGGCGGATACGTGCAGAGACAGCCAAATGGATATCTGATGGCAGGCCTCGTCTCGCTTCAAGTCAGACAAAGACAGACAATCAGGGCTGTCAGTATACCCGCCGACGGAGGAGGATCGCTTATGGGTGAAACACCATGTTGCTGATTTGCTTCTTTTGATCAACCTAGAATAAGCAAGCAAGTCTCATTTCCCCTTGTCAGCCTTGTTGAGAATACAGTATGTGATGAACATGGCATGGGCATGGGCATAGCATAGGATGCGTGACCATGGATGATATCTCGATATTTGATACACTTGAGTCTCGAACCAATCATAGCTCAAGGGTGGCAGGGCAGATTGAAAAGTACGAGGTTGAAGGAATAGAGATGGCTCACCAAGAATGTCGATCTTATCTTTCTGCAGAGGCAGGCAGGCATAACCAACCAACGGAGCTGGCATAAACTTATGCAGCGCCTAGCAGCTCTAGCCTCACAGCGGGGACGTTCACTGGCTGGAGGGGCAAAATAACGACCCTCATTAGTGAGGGGATCGACGCAATTCAGCATGAGCATTCTGCAACAGTGGTGCCAGTTCACTTCACATTGAATTCACATTTACATTCACATTCACATTTCAGCCCCCCCCCTCCTCTGAGAATTATCCCATCCATGATTATCTATCACAGACGGTGTGTATCCGTTTCCATGACTTCATGCATTCCTTTTTGTGCAAAAGCGCCTCAGACGCCCATCTGATAGCCAATCGTGTCGCAAAGTCAATCGTATCTGGGCGAAAAAAAGGTTTGTTGTTCCGTTCCAGTTGCTGTTCCGGCGAAAGCATATACTGTACTGTGCTGTAGTGTAGGGGGGCCGGACTCAAACTCTGTGTGTGATGAGAGTTCCAACGTGCAGAGTGACGCCGGCCTCCGACGTCTCCGCTCCAGAAGCCTACAGCCTACGCCGCCCCGGCCGGGAGAGCAGATGGATGTTGGGGAGGACAGTGGCAGCCACACGGAGGCAAAGCTACGGCCAAACTGTGATTCATCACGGGGGCTGTTGATTATGACGATTCGCCCGACAGACGGGTGGACCTCAGAAGAGAAGCCAGTCAAGTCACAGACGAGGACACGCAGCACAAGAGACGGCTACGGCTACGGCACAGCGCCCTCTTCCCTTTCTTGGGGGGTGTCAGCAGAGCAAGAAACACAACACAGCACAGACAGCACAGGCACCGCCCAGGTTGCTAGAGATCTGCCACCAGAAGCCTATGACTGGCCCGAGGCAGGCTTCAAGTGGCAGTGGGCCGATGGATGGCGTTAGTGCTGAGACTGATGAGTGAGAGTCGAGCAGACCAGAAAGCCCAAAAAGAAGATGGTGGGCCTGGGAGGAACCTGAGAGGACGTGGCCTGGAGGCAGTGACACAGAGAGAACCACTTCTAAACGGATCCTTGCCTTTTCGTATATTGCTCAGCGTCACCAAATCAAGTCCTCTGTCCAATCCCTGCCTCTCGTCCAACGCCTCACGAGCCAAGGACGCCCCCCCCTTCGCCCTCGCTCTACGCCCAGACAAGAATAGAGCATTAACGCAACGCAACGCAACGCTAACGCTACCGCACAACGAGGCCAAGGCCAAGACCCAAGACAGGGCCATACCCATGCTCATTAATCTCTCCAACTGGACAAGGGTATGATTGAGGCGGTGGGTCCTGCTCCACGCAACGCAATCCCAAGCCCGAGGCGTGGATGGATAGTGGATGTGTCAAGTGTGAACGAGTGAGTGAAGCTGCTCGAGAGCCTGGACAGTACGTACCTCCATGTCTTGGGTGGGTGTGTGTCTCTCTCGCTCGCCTTGTCCATGTTCGCTAGAGAGACTTAACTTATCTATCGTCTCTGCCCATCTCCAAACTTGGCTGGATCTAGTTGAGGAACCTCTATCACCACTTTCACGACACTCCTTCCGGCAACCTTCTCTCACTCTCTCGCAGACGTGACCTTCTGGTCTACTCTTGTCGAACAACAACTCTTCAACCTCCCACTCGACAATATCTCCCTTGGAAGGCCGACAAAACTCACTCTTCTCTCTCATCTCTCTTCTCGACCCGTTGATTCGGCCATCGGGATCTCAAAAGCTACTACTTCAACCACCAACCACACCCCAAGGAACTCTTTTTAATAACGACCCGTTTGGACTACACTGGACCGGACTGGACTTTGGAACAGGATCCCATCACAGGCCGTAGGAAAATACTCTGTGTTTTCTTCTCTTTCCTTTTCTTGCTGCTGTATGCCGTGCCGTTTTGGATTATCTCTCTGCCGGCCCTAGGATCTACTTCAACCTCAACCCAGAGAATATACAACCCAGTTTCTAGGATTACTTCGTGAGATACCAACCAGATAACATGCAGCAACATGCCATATTCGGTTACCAAACCCCTCCGCCCTCTCCAGGATTCGATCATCCCAAGTGCACAGTTCAACAACCATTTGCGGTCCCTCACTCTCGACACTTCCAGAACCGATGCGTCCCTCTCGCCCCGGAGGCCAGGCTAGGCCGCGTGCTTGAGGGTACTCTCCAGCTTACTGACATCCTTGGAACTGGCGCCTATGGCGTCGTGTACCTTGCCGTCGATCTCAAGACCGGAGGTAAATACGCTGTCAAGTGCCTGAGCAAGTTCAATCCCGATGGAACCCCTTTGGAATCCAGACAATTTGCCTACCAACAACGAGAGATCCGTCTTCACTGGAAGGCATCGGAACACTCCAACGTGGTCCAGATGCTCAAGATTGTGAATGATCCTGACTGCATCTATGTTATTCTCGAGTACTGCCCTGAGGGCGATCTCTTCTTGAATATCACTGAGCGTGGTCAATATGTTGGTAAGGATGAACTATCAAGGAATATCTTTCTGCAAATCCTGGATGCCGTTGAACACTGCCACAACCTTGGAATCTACCACCGGGACCTCAAGCCGGAGAACATCTTGGTGACAGACCACGGAGACACTGTTAAGCTGGCTGACTTTGGTCTTGCTACTTCTGATGATCGATCCGAGGACTACGGATGCGGTTCAACATTCTACATGAGTCCAGGTACATACTACTCCCCCTCCCCCTCCCCTTGAAAGCACCCCTTTTGCATCTTGATGTTATCGCGGATGGGACAGACAACTAACATGTTTTCTTTCTTTCTTTTCAGAATGCCTGGACCCCTCGGCTAGGAAGCCTTACTACCTTTGCGCCCCCAATGATGTCTGGAGCCTTGGAGTTATCCTTGTCAACCTCACCTGCGGACGCAACCCATGGAAACAAGCTTCCTTCCAGGACTCTACTTACCGTGCCTATGCCGGATCCAAGGACTTCTTGAAGACCATCCTCCCATTGTCGGATGAACTGAACGACATTCTGGGACGGATCTTCGAGCCTATCCCCGAGCAGCGGATCACTCTTTCTGAGCTCCGAACCAGGATTATGGCCTGCTCCATGTTTACCGTGCCGCCCATGTCGTCTATACCGACACCTCCGGCCTCACCAAACCACATCACCGAATACGTTTCCTCCGAGGATGCCATCATCGACGACTATGAGTACGACTCACCTCTGTCGCCTGCCTCCTCGGACGATGAGGGTTCGCTTACTTCAAGCGACTCTACCATTGACGACCTGGACGACGAGTTTGAACAGGAACGCCAGATGCCACAGACTCCTCCTGAGTTTGCACCACACGCCTTCGACCCTGAGGAGCCCAAGGAACATCAACTCATCTATCACAGCCAGGAATTCGTGCCCCAGAAGTACTCTGGGCCCGTCCCCGTGCCAGTGGCCGTTCCCCCTCAGTCCATGCTCTGCCAGCAGGTCCCTATGCCAGTACAGGCTCAGGTTCCTGTCTCTGTGCAAGCTCCTTGTCAACCCAAATCATACTTCCCTATATGGGATATGGTAAAATACGTTCAACAAGTGCCCATGCTTCAGCACCATGTGCCCTTTCATCAACAGGTCCCCTTCATGCCTACGTTCCAAGGCTGTTACTAAGGTCTGAGACATTATCTCTTGCCTTCGACATAACGGCCACTATTATTACTACCACGACCTCACCTGGATGAGATGTCACCGAGGCCACAAACCCCCCACTGGCCTAGGACACTGTTTGATTCTTCTATACCACCTTGGATATTACTCGACTTTAATATCGACCCTTGGTCACAAACATCACCATGGAACCAATACCTACGAAAAGCCGTGCGAGGATACGCCTACCAAAAACACTTTTTACGACCCATTGAATGACAGTCCGGGATTGCTTCTTTTCGGCCTTGTATTCCCCTTTTTGGAGCAACATTTTCTCGTTTATGTTTTTTATTTTCTTTGTCACAAAACATCTCTTCACTTACAAAACACTTATTTAAAAAGCGAGGAGTTTTGTCTTTTCGAATATTATGAGGATAGGCAAGATATCAGTTGTAGAAGCATGATGTTTGGCGCATCGAGACTTACGGGAGGCGAACTTTGTTTGTTGTCACTTCTGCTGAGACAGAAAAGAAGACTTGGAAAGATTGGAGTTGTCGCTTGTCCGATCCTCGTTTATGTCATTTTTCTACCAGCCCAAGGAAGAGCTCATGTTTGTTTGCCCAAGGAATTCCAGAGGATAATGACTGTTGTTCTTTTACTCCTCGTTTTTGTTATGCTATTACTGTCTGGAAAGGCGTCTGTCTTTTGTGATAGAAGCGGGAAGAATGGCCATGGCTTGCACTTGAACTGGATCAAAGATACCTCTTTACTATTTTTATCATGACGGATCGGATTGGGACTCTTCAATAAGAGGAGGAAAAGAAGTTGACATGGGTCAGGAGTCATATGGACTTGACTCTTGATCTCGGGCAAGCAAAGATTAGAGCGAAGAGGACATGGCTCAATAGCCACAGCGCATATTGCGCAACCATACGTTTACTGAGGGATAGACGGCACATTGCACAAGAGATGCATCTGCCGATCATCCTATGAATGAAAGATGATACACACAATAAGATACCTCACTCATACAAACTGTCCCAACTATGGATGCTGTGCCATGTGAATGTGAGTGAACTTGACTGTCCGTCTCGACTAACAGCAACAGCCAACACGATGATGTCTCACAAAGGCTTCGGAATAGCGTCACGTACTATAGACCCCGGTCTAGCACTACGGTGCTCCCGCTCGAGCTGCATGCGAGCCGAAGTAGAAAAAAGCAACTTAACCATCCCTGGAACTCGTGCATCGTGGGGCGGGCGTTAGCGATGCAACGCTTGCGAGAGCGAGAAAAAAAAGAAACGAAAGGAAAGGAAAAAAACAAGGCGAGAACGTGGCGCCCAATGAGCAGGGATAGTTTAGTTAGGGCGAACGGCATGAGTTTTGGAATGGATGTGTGGAGATGGTTGCAGCGAATTAGATGAGCAGACGTGAAAAGGTGAGGCGGGCTCGAGGAGGGTAGCGTGATGAGGAGGAGACGATTATTGGGGCGATGGATGAAGGATGAAAGTGGAAGACAATCTTACTGCTCACATCACAGAGACGAGAAGGTGGTGTTGGTGGTGGTGATGGTGAAGGTGGTGAAGCTATTCAGGGAAACATGAGAGACAACTGATAACATTTCAAGTATTGACAAGTACACAGAATTAAGTGATACTCCATGATACCCTGGTTATAACAAAGCACAGATGTAGTTTACACCGCAGAGGCCATTTAAAACTGCCGGCCACTCAACGTGAGACAAGCACGGAAATGGAACTCTGCTGCATGCATTGCATTATCTCAACTTAACCCAGCCCAGTCACTAATAACAGACAAGAAATCAATAGTCTGTTTGGCCTCAAAAAAAACCTCAAAAGACACTGACACTCAAGAAAATGTCTCAGGCCCTTGTTTCGAGTAGAGTAATGCCCAGTTTGGGCACCCAAACCTAAACAGAGAGGACGGAAAGAAACATCACGGACCACTCGGTGGCATTTCCTCCTGAACTCACGTCAAAGTTCAAATAGCGACTTTTGAGAAATGCGCATGTTGATCACATCTCATTCCCTTGGTTGTTTCCGGTCAAAAGAGAAGGTCTCGCTTAAAATGCCCAGAAAGTTTAATTAAATCTCGTAACGTGAGCCTCGGGGCGAAGAGACGGGAAAGTTTCAAGGTTGGCTTGGCTCTTTTGATGGATGGTTCGTTTTTGGTTCAAGGGAGGAAGAAGCAGGTTTCAGCGCTGGTTGTCGATCATGGTTCGGGGAGTGGGTGTGCGGCACAGCCTAAAGGCTACAGGCTACAGCGAGCACTAGCACTAACTAAAGTTAAGAAGAGGCCCGTGGTTCCACGGAGATTGATTGATGGCTGATGGCTGATGGGTTCGGGGAGATAGAGCCATTCATTCACTGGAATGCACCCGAAGCGTGGCCTGCACGAGTCTGTGAACTCTGTTAGTTACTTGACCAAGTCAGCAAGCAGAGCATCGTATCACGCCAAGCGCTGAACTAATTAAGTTGCACTACAGACTACAGTGTCATACAGTTGTTGGTTGGCTGGCTGCCAGTGGTTGGTGATAATGATGGACTACTGTCAATCAACCCGAGCCAACCGCCTGGCCAGAGAATGATATCAACCTCTCATGATATCTCCAAAGTTGGCAAGCAGCTCAAGTGGTGAATGATCGATCAGATCCGGTAACCTTCACAACTGCATGATGTGAAATGGGCTGTGCACTCCAACTACTCTACTGTAGATACTCAACTATAGTGACACAAAGACACAAGCCAACGAAGCCCCTCGTAAACGCCAACATCTAGAATATCAACTTTGACTTTCCTCCTCAACTCGGTCCGAGCTGTAATCGTAGATCCTGCGGCCACAATCTCCTCCCCCGGATGGCGCCGACCATTGCATCTTTCACGCCTGCAGGATAACATTAAGCCTTAGCCGCAGCCCAACCCACGATCATCATATAGTAATTTCCTCATCCACGCTGTACGACTCATGTCATGTAAGCCAACCCACCTGCGGATCTTGTTCTCGGCCTCATCGCACAGATGTTGTCAAACCAGAAACAGCGTAGTAAACTTGGGCTTACGGACCGAAACTCTATCATCGCTCGATAGTTTCCAAGGTGAGGGGGAACGTGTCACGTTTCCCCATAGCCCGCGAGTCAAGCCATTGATCGTCATGACCCTCTAATTAATAAGTTAACCTTCTTTGAGGCTATGCTTGGGGATTTGCAAAAGCTGAAAAGTAAAGTCACAACAAAACCTGTGGCTGAAGGTTGTACATGTGAGCTGTATCGTGTCATTGTTACATGGGGCGTTCGGACCATGTTAGTCGTGTTTCACGCGATATTCTTGGTAGAGTTCGACGGTTCGTGTTGGCTCTGCGCGTTGTAACCCTTCTGCATTGAAGACAGCGGCTGGAGGGTTTCGACGTGAGCCACTGAACTCTCGTGAGAAGTGAAACCAAGTTAGAATATCCCCCTTAATTTGGTGTTTTGTCGTTGGAGTGGTTGCGGGGGAGGGGATGTTCGTCAGTGGCGCTTGAGTTGACTTTCCGGGGCGCGGGAATAGCTGGGGAATGGGAAGTTAAACTGGAGGTCGGTACCATTGGAAATCAGCCCGTTCTAAGAATATCGTGGAGAGAACAGTGTAAAGGAGGTTGATGAGAGACGTCTGCGGTTGAGAGGGAAGTATGCTTCCGAGTGACATGCTTCGAGTGTTCCGATAGCCCGGGCTGGGAAATGCCGTTCTCTTTGTCTTGACAGACACAATGACCTGATCATACGTTTCGTCGAGTCTATCTTCGTTCATTTGGCCGAGTGAATCTTGGCTTCCTGAAGGAGTATACACTGAGGCGTTGGAGAGGTGTGAGGCTATTCCCAGACATTCAGCGCATGGAAGAACCCATCGTACGACATGAACACAAGATTTGCATAGCCTCAATCATTGCCATGTACACCAAGTCTCAATTGTGTGTAGTTTGAAGTGTCTTTTTGGAGCATTCAGATCCTGTATCCCCCTGAGGGAGGGCTAGACAACTTAGGATGGCCATTTTAAGTAACGGGAAGAATTTGGTGACTTTAGTATAGCTTTATACCAGCTATTATTGGTACGTGGGCGTAAGGTCAGAGGTTTTACTGCTGGAGGGCCCTCCATTGTATATGCTGGGCTGCTACCCTGAATGAGGCGACAACCACATAACTCCCCGATAAGACTTGGCCAACTCAGTACGCCTAGAATATAGATCATCTCGAAGGCTCTAGTACTCGAGAAGATAGAAACTGCGGTTATCATGCAGGCTCAAAGCATCTCCCGAAGCAATGTCAGAGTGTTACACGTCCACGAGGGTCTGAGACACTTTGGTCAGGAACGTATACAGTCATTCGAAGCTACTTAAGAAGTAAGAAAAGAGTCTTAAGTAGCATTTTGACTCTTGAAACAGTAGAAAACCATAAAATATAGGCCTTTTGGCCTTCGATCATGTCAATATCAACGAGTGTCATGAGAGCTTCAGAGGAGGAGGGTTGCAACTTGAGCATTACGCACAACCTATCCCCATAATGCGCCCGGACTTCGGTAAATAGACTAAGAATTGAACTTGAATAGTAGTGTAGGCCTGGATTTACTCGAGGAATGAGATGCAGATCGTGATCGAGAAGAGTTTCCCGGCTGCACCTCAATGAAGAGCTCGACATAGTGAGAGACAGCATGGAATGATACCAGAAGTTCAGCGAGGACAGGCATTTAAGCAGGAACAGAGACCAACTTAGATATCTGCGACTTATTTTGTAGACTATTCTCGGATACACTTCAATAGAAAAGCGTCTCCAATGTTACCTGGGCCCCCCTTTTCACAGACAGCACACTTGACAGGAACTCGTCTCCATGGCCACAGTGCCGAAGTCAGCAGCGACAGTCTCAAGTTGCGTGCGACAATAAGTACATAAAAATTAACAGTGACGGAGACTTGAAGGTAAGCGCATCATGAGTGTCGAGACCGAACTGGTACCGGCTGGGCAAGGGTGTTGAGAGCCACGCTCTGGAACCTTCAAGAGCCTCATCGAACGGCAATCATATGCTCATTACTATCTTCAACGCTTGATGATACAAGATGATACGCTAATATTTATTACCCCTTCAACGGCAGGAAAGAAAACCTAGGACTTCTATCCCTAGTCACAAAAAGACTTAGACAAGCTAGTATAACTTATACAATTTAGTATAGATTTAGCAGGCCCTAGATCAGGTACGTCTGGCACCTCAGTCTAACGCCAGAAGTTTTCTTGCCCCCTGAGGCACCTATACCTAAGCGGTCACCACTTCATGGTCCTCCTCCGACTTCCTGAAAGCATCCTGAAGGGGTATCTCTGCTAATGGCACGACCTTTGTCTTCTTGACAAACTTCCAAATCAAGTACGCTGCGGTAACAAGAGGGATATCCCTGCGACACGATTAGTATACGGATTTGGTCGCTAGTGTCAGGAGCACTTACAAGTAGGATGACACAAAGCCAACGGGATCCCAGTTACCCCTGGTAAAGACACGGAAACCGCCCGTTAGGAGGATGAGCAAAGTCATGAACAGGCCGGCGCACGAAGAGTAGACTACTCTGATGTTAGCTAAACCTTTACAACTTTAGGCTTCACTTACAAGTCCAGGAGTTGTGCCAGGGCAGCTTTTCGATCGGAATTCCTTGCTTTTTCATCGCAAGGCGTAGACGAATGTGGTTCAACAAGATCGATGCCCAGGAGATCAGGACTCCCGCCGCTGTCAGGTCGACCAGCCACCAGAAAACGGTCATGGCTCCGTTTGAGAGACTCATGAAGCTGAGGAACATGAAGCAAGTGAAGAAGAGCACGCAGACATAAGGCACACCCCACGCGGTCGTGCGGAGGAAGATCTGAGGTGCCTGTCGCTTGAGGGCCAGGCCATAGAGAACACGAGTGCCGGCGAGAAGACTCTGATTGGAAGCCGACCATGCGGAAGTTATGACAACGGCGTTTACAACCGAGGGGATCGCAGGGATGCCGGCCGCCGAGGCTGCGATAACAAAGGGGCTTTGGCCTGCGGCTCCGGACTGGTCGTTGAGTCTCTCGTCGTCGCTTCTCACAAGCATACCAACAATGAGGATGGCCAAGATATAAAAGACCAGAATTCGGATGAAAACGTTCTTGCAAGCCTTGGGGATCGCACGCGCAGGATTCCGCGTTTCGGCTGCAGCCATGGCGATAGATTCCACGCCTGCAAAGGAGAAAACGGCGCTGGTCATGACGGACCAGTAACCAAGGAACTGGCCCCAGCTCCCTGAAGCGATATATTCAACAAATGGTCCTGGGTCCTTCCAGTATCTGAAGCCAATTCGCTCTGTGCCTGGGACACCTCCCAAGTTGATCACCAATCCTAGGATAATGAGGAACACGACCAAGAGGATTTTGAGAAGGGCGAACCAGAACTCAACCTCGCCGAAAACTCGGACGAAGCAGAGACCGACGACTGTAGTGAGGACGATGAAGATCATGATCCATAGTGAGGGATTGATATCGGTCCAGAACTCGAACAACACACAGATGGCCGTGATTTCTGAGGGGATCGACAGAATGTTGCCGTAGACCAAATTCCATCCAATTGCGAATCCCCAAGCCGGATCAACAAGAAATTCAGCATGTCGCACAAAAGCGCCTGTCACCGGCAACAACGCAGCGACTTCTCCCAAGGCGAATTGCACGGCGCAGACCACGAGACCAACAGTCGCATAGCCGAGCAGCGCGCCGAGAGGACCACCAGTCTGAACAGACTGGCCCAGACCGAGAAAGAGACCTGTTCCAATAGCACCAGCAATACCCAGCATAGAAAGATGCCTCTCGTGCAGACCTCGCTGAAGACTCTGTTCCTCGGTGGCCGTTACAAGATCGCCATTGTTGTCGTTTCTCGTCTCCACGCCCATTGACGGGCTTGCCTTTCCACCAGCAGCAAGAATGTCGGCGCTCATCTTGACGCCTCCGGGCCTAGTTGGTGATGAAGATATTTGATAAGTGTTGATCGTGGTCTTGGCGGGGAGAAGTCTTCTGTTTAGGAGCTCAGTGAGCAAGAAAACTTGTAATATTAGACCAGGGTGCCAAAATAAATCTGTCTATGAGCTTGCAAAGACATACTAAACTTGCCTAGATCTTTTCATCACTCAGAAAAGACGTGCCTCGGGTTTGCCTCCCTTCCTTTGCGCGGCGAGGCGAGGCGAGACGAGAAATGTCTTATCGACGCCATCGCTTCAGCCAATGGTGCAATCTGAGATTGACTGGGGGGCTTCGGACAGTCAGATACGGATACCGGCAATATTCTTCATGGTTGCGGATGTGATTGCTCTTTTGATCTATGGCGTGGTTGAGGGAGTGGGTTTGGGACTCCATTTAATTCGGATTTTGCAAAGTTTAATCCTTCTAGAATCTGGCTAAGTTAAGCTACTCCTGCTTACCCTACACTAGCTGGGATGTGATCCTTAACTTACTCTCCATCGCTTCTTGTTAATACTGGTAACCCAGGTATAGGTCATCATCAGACATCCCAGTTGATCTGCCATAGACAGCTTTTCGTTTCGCAGAAATGTTCAATTAGCAGACCTGTAAGAAGGAATAGTCATATACTTTTAATACTGTTCTACTAATTTATGTCAACCCAGAAGCTTTGTTTCATCTCGAACTACACAACAAAAAACCCAAAGACACGCAGACAAGACCCAAGAAACCGAGCACTACCCACAGGAGAACCGGAACTTTACGTTTTCCAGCGCGCCCATCGTTTTCCGCCCGCCGGATCGCATCGACAAGCTCAAAGGCACTTAGGTCAGGCTTGCAAGTGATCTCTTCTGGAGGCACCTTTCCAGTGAGGAAATATTCGGCTACCTTCCCTAGAATGCAACTGGAAACATGGGCCAAGATGCTATGCTATGAGTTCTGTCAGTATCACCATCAATTCAAGACATGGTATTATACTAACACCAACACCTTCGTGAACAAGAACCTGACTTCCAGGAAATCGGGCAGATATCTTCCGGGCATGATCCAAGGGAGTCACCGGATCGTATTTGCCGTTGACGAGAAGAATGGGGTTCTTTGTCTTGACTCTTGAAAGGCTTTCAAGATCTATCGGCTGAGCTGCGCGTGTTTTCCATCGAGAACATGCCACGCCAGAGGCCAGTGACACGAGGTAGAAAGGGTCTTTTCTGAACTCTCCGTCTTTGTGCCAAGAATAGTCTTCCTCATCAGTTCCAATGCGGTACGTTGCGTCGCTGCACATGATCGCTAGATGGGCAAGTTCGGATTGAGGGTTCCATGGAGTTGACTTGTTTGCGACGGGATTAAATTGCTGGGGGCACATCGAACGATTGCCCTCCAAAGCGGTATCAATCAGGTCATCCAGCCAAAGGTAGCCAGGAAGAGGACTGTAGAGAGATGAGAACAACCAGAGAGTCAGCGAGAGTGATTTAGGTCTGCCTAAACCGCCACCAACTCCTGTGCAGACCATGAAGACACGATCGAGGACTTTGAGGAAATCATCTCGGTCTTCGGGAAGCTTGTTAGCCGAGTGACATGTATTATTTGTGGCTGCCATGCACTCGTCGTAGAAATGATACAATGCATTCTTGGCATCCATGAAACTATCGCGTCCGAGGTTCTTAACATAGTCGTCGGCGAGCAGATTGCTATCGAGAAGCATGCGTTCAATACGGTCAGGAAACATACCAGCCAGAACCTGGCCTAGGACCGTGCCGTATGAAATACCCCAGTAGTTGATGCGGTCACCTTCACCTAATGCTGTGGCAATTGCCGCGATATCTCTGGCGACGAATGCAGTGCCACGGAACTCTCTATACTCCTTGTCCCTCGTAACAAACAATTCCGTAAATGTGCTTATATAATCCATAGCATCGCTGAGTAAATCTTGAGTGAGGGTGTGTGACGAATTCTGAACGGTGTAGATGAGCTCTTCGGACATTTCCGTCAGAATTCCTTCATCAACGGGCGGAACCATCGTCTGGCCAGTACCACTAATTTGAGGTTAGATTTGGCTTGCTAACTTGAAATGGCCGAAATGTCGCCTACCGTGGATCAAAGCTGATTATGTCATATTGTAAGCTCCTGACAAGGTCGATGTTGACGAGCTTTTGCAACAACAACAAGGTCTCGACTCCGGAACCACCTGGACCACCAAAGTTCATGATGATACTGCCTCGGGGCGCTTTCTCGGTCGCTTTCTCGTCCACTTTGAGCTTGATCAACTTCAATGTCGTAGTGTTTGGGTTAAGTTTGTCGGTATAGTCGAGAGGAACATCTAGAGTACCGCACTCGAATGCCTTGTTCTTTTCATATTCCTTGTAATCAGGAATACCCAGATTGCACCGAGTCCATTCGATGCCTTTATCGGGGACATCACGGGGGGGCTTGGAGTCATTGACTCCGGGACAGCAAGGATTGTCATCTTTGGGCAGAACGGTAGCGTATGTGCAGTGCAGGAACAGGTGGACGGGAATAATGTTTATGAGCTTCATGTTGAATAGGGAGGGTGATGATGTGATGCTGAGAAGGTGGTATACTGAATAACGTTGACACGCCGATGGAAATGGGCGGGTGGTAAATGATTGAATGGATTGAGAGATGTGTGTAGAGGTCCAAGTTGTTTACCTGGGTGTCCGACTTGAAGTCATTTGACTCCCAGGATGACAACGAGGGAAGGGGCCAGCGACGAGTTGCGTCAGCTGCGACGATGAGTTTGGAAGGAGTTGAGCATCCTGCCTCCTCTAATGCCTAGAAACCATTGGGGAGCTGTGACTGAGGCCCCAGAAGAGCAGCCCCTGAGCTTCGAAGCATTTGAAAGCATCAGACATTGGACCACCCAACCAAGATAGATACGGAATGATTGAAAGCAAAAGAAAGGATTCGGGACTTTACATTACTAACGAAAACCCGCACAAATTTGACGATTCGATTTGGCACATGCTTTATAATGTGCTTATGACGAAACCCCCTTCCGTTATAATTCGAATACGGTGCCAATGCAAGGCAATAACATCTGGTAGGAGGTGCCTACCTAGGTACCGTTGGTGCCAAGTTACTTCCATTTTCGAGTCAAGGAAGAATCAGATCTGGGAATGGGCGAGCTGGAGCCTTCCACCATCTACTTTGTGCCTTTAGCTCATGTACGGGTATTATGTGGTATCACGAAGCTTGAGCCAGTGGAGTGGAGGACAGGTGGAAGAAACTCAGGGGTCAAATACGTCGTCCATCTCCAGTCATGAAACATTCTTCAATCACTATACAATCCAACCAATGCTTAGTCTCTTTGTCTCCTTGTAGCCCAAAATTTCCTTCTGATTTAATCTACGTGCTTCAACAAAAGGCCATGGCACGTATTTGTCGGGCCCGACCAAGACCAGAGCCATGGTGTCTGTTGATTGTCACATAATACCTTCCGCAAGCCTACAATAAAAAAAGAATCACATGCCTATCTATCCTGCGCCGAAAATCTGTGCTTGGCTGAGATAAAAATTGAATCTTTCATGAAGTCTCGTTGCACCACTGAGCGCTCATGCATCATTGGTGTAGAAGTGTGATGGCTATTAACAATGTAGCTACTGAGAAATTCTGGTGCGAGTCTTTTTCAAGGAAGTAAAGCCGATAAAGCAACAACATTCCATGATAAACCGCAAGTCGTCTATTCCAACACCCGAGCCGCAAGCTCATCTTACATACAGACTTCTCCAAAGTTTGGTCTGAGACCCAGGTTGGCCCCCGTCTTCTCCATCCACTGAACTCCTTGAACTTGTACAACTCGTTTCAATGACAGACTTAAAAAAAAATACGAAATGTCGAAAGCGCAATTGAGCACAGTAGAAAAAGCCGGCGATGGGGCCACGAGCCAAATGCTGCTGGGAGAGATCCATGTTGCATGATTTAAACCTCAGGCTCATCATCATACGACCAAAGTATGCCATATTGAGACTTCTCATCCCAGAGCCC
Organism: Fusarium fracticaudum; assembly: GCA_003353625.1. Taxonomy (NCBI): domain Eukaryota; kingdom Fungi; phylum Ascomycota; class Sordariomycetes; order Hypocreales; family Nectriaceae; genus Fusarium; species Fusarium fracticaudum. Next base: position 805,597 of record PDNT01000008.1, read on the forward strand.
CGAATCCTCGGCCCCGTCATTGAAAGCGATTTGAAGACCGCTGCCTAATGCGAGAATACAGCATGACCTGTAGAATATTGTTAGCTTTTGGATACCACGTCTGGGGGTCATACGTACACCGCAGTTGAGGCGCCAAGGAATGTCTTGACGCAGCCAACAAGCCCACCGAAAGGGAAGAGACAGAGACTCATGATCGGTTGTGTATAAGTTTATAAGAAGATTAGAGAGGTTCGACAGTGGGGTGGCCGAAATCCGTTGCAAGGGATGGTGTAGATGAGTTTGGGCTTCGAGCGCAATCGTAAAGGGAATTTATGTGCCGAGAGGTGACTGCTCGCAATGAAGACAGAGACACGAGATTTTATACTCGCTTGGAGCCTGAAGGTAAAAGCTTTGGGGGCAAAGTTTCACAACAAGGTTCTGCATGTTGGTGTTTAACGACGGAAGGGCGAGTTGGATCAAACTTTGCACTCTGTTCATCAAGGGACCGCAACTCGGCAGAGAATTGGCTAATTTATTCCGAAATTCACTGCCATGTCGACCAAAGAGTCACACAACACACGCAAATGAGAAAGCTAAAAAAAAAAACACTCTATTTGAAGATGCTGGTGTGTCTTCCTATCCTGTCTTGTATCCCGAAATGCTGATGATCCGGAGCGCCGGGTCTGTTTATGTATAATAGAAAGTCTGGGGGACAAGACGTCCACTCTGTTGTAGAAAGAGAGTTCTTGAGCCACGGCTCAGGACGGCGAAGATGCATCTAATGTTCCGTTCAAAGTCTTGCAGATGTCCCAATCTACCCAACGTTCGAACGCCTCTAAGCGTAACTCTGACGTCGCTATGCTATCAACGAAAGACAAAATGTACGATAAAAAAGAAGAAGAGAAAAAGGAAGAAAAGAAAAGGCCGTGATCTCATCTAACCGGTATCCTGTATGATCAAGAAGAAACTCTATGTCGTCCAGTTCACTCGCGATGCTCGTGAGATTCATGCGACTCGTGAGAATGCGTGATGGTCTCAGCACCCAATGACTTCTCTGTTGGCAAGACAATAGCTCGGTCCAAGGCATAGGGAAGTCCACGATGGCGCCCACGAATCATCATGGCGCAGATGATGAGTTTACTAAATGTCGTAAACTCGGTGCAAAAAGACGAATTGATGGTGGGATATCCTAAACTCAAGCCGACATTACAGCTATGTCACGATTAGATCTGACGATGGTGATGAAGGGGGTCATCCTTACTATGCTGAAACGCCCTCAAACAACATCGGCCACATTGTAAATGCCTATTCTGGTGAGCTTTGTATCTAATGCTTTGTGGGGCCATACTCACTGGATCATTGCCGTCCATGATCTTCTTGTGCTCAGCAATAGAGATACACAAAAGCCCAAGACAGATATACCACAAGTCAAAACTCAGCTGGTTCCGGACATGTGTTACAAAATATGAGCCACCATCTTCCTCATCATATTGTAGACTATGCTCGTAAATGCCCAAAGAGCGCTCCTCGTAGGTGTTTGAAGAACGAACGGCGATTGATATAGGGTACACGGAAATGTACATCATGATGAGCAAAGCCATTTGCACAGCTGGGTTAACATTGGCAAGGTTAAAACTGGCTGTACCAGTGTGTCGAGAACTAACAGCCTGAAACACAGCGGCGCAGAACCTCTGCCACCCGGGAAGCACAGTCACAGTCGAGTTGTCCAAGTCTAGGAGTATGATGAATAGAACATCAACGAGATTAAGGAGGGCGAGAATGCCAAAAAGCGCCCAGGTTGGTCCACTGGGGAAAAGTAGGGTATAACATCGCCGCGGGTGATTGAGAAGAAAGTGTAGCGGTTCTTGAAGGGATGACTTCTTCGAGACGACCTTGGAGGTAGCCCAAATGACAAGCCTGAGGAGAACAGGGTAAAAGGTGTGGCCAGCAAGGGCGAGGGCGCTCATGATGAGAAGGGGAGCTGGAGCGTCATTGAAAGAGATCATTGAATCGGGAGTCAAGGTAAAACCCAAGTTGGTGATCATGGTTTGAGCAGAGTAGATTGCCCTAGATGAAAGGTGAGAAGGATAGAAGCCATACCCCAGGAGGAAACTTACCACCAAATTCGATTTTGCCCGCACTTGTCGATGTACTCAACGTACTTCTTAGGAGCATTCTGAACCCACGCTATCAAGCAGACAGCCCCGAGGCAGTGAAGAAAAACATAGTAGCCTATAGACATCAGCAGGTTGTCCCCAGCCAAACACCCGAAGACTTACCAATAATTATCTTGAGTAGAAGCTTCAGGCTTTTGTACTCGATACCACCCAGTTCCTCCCGATCCTTAGACGACAAGTTGTGGAAGATAGAGTTACGCCCTATGGTAACCTCTCGAGACAGGCGGGGAAAGTCACCCACAGCAAGTGTTGGTGCCCTGGCCAGCGGACGCTCCTTAGGCGGCTGAGCAGGGTTGCCAATAACAAAGAGGGACGAAGCTACGGTAGCAACGCGCTCGACGGAGCGGACTTGAGCAAGACTAAGGCCAGCGCTACGTCTACGGCGAAGGGTGCCAACAGGCGTGGACTGAGTTCGCGAAATAGGTTCGATAAAATCTTCTAGAAGGAGGGTTTAGCTCACGTCACATGCAATACATTCAGCAACAGACAGGGATCGATCATACCATCTCGAGTATCTCGGCTGAACCGTCGCTCAGTATTTAGCTCGACAAAAGGAAGGCCTGAATATGTCAGTAGGTACAAGAAAGGGAGCGAATAGTGGCGAACCTTGGTCTCGAGCGCGAGGGCCGGGGATATAGAGAGTTGACTCCTGCTGCTCATGACGAGGATGGTGATCGGTTGAAGGATCGAAAGTGATTCTTGGTTCGTGCTGGTCTCCTTCCTTCACCTTCTCTTCCTTAATTGTGGGTGAAAGAATGTCTACCGGCCGTTTGGGTGGATGATCAGGAGCTGGATCAGTCCGACTCCGAGCCTCGATTGGCGGGAGTGCATCCTGCTCCGCGACATTCTTATGGACGCGTTCTGTCACAGATCGTGCAAGTCCCGGCCTTTTTTCAAGTACTTCCGAAAGACGATTATCAACTGCGTTCTCGGGATCCTCCTTAGGATCTAGATCCACTGGTCTGCGTCTGCTGAGCAGAGCAGGAGCTATATGGCGAAACGTCAGCAGTGACCGCTGAGTACAGGCGAGAACGAACTGACCAGCATTCTTGAGGTATCTTCGGAACCAGATAAGGCGAAAGACCACGACTATAATATTGATTGTCACAAGATTACATACTAGCGGCACGAAGTATAGAAACAGCTGCTGGTATGTCTTCAGTACAGGAACGTCGACTCTGTAATGAAAACGGTTAGCACCGTTGAAGCGCACCAAGTGTTGTAGAAAGTGGCTCACGTAGTCAAACCGGTAACGGTCGAGGCGCTAACGCCAAAGAAATAGGCATCGATTGCACTCAGCTTGCCTTCGGGATAGATGAACACGAAACTCGACAGACCCATGCAGATGATGTAGATGTCTACGTGCCGCCAAGTAGCGTTGTCAGCCGCATCCTCTCAGCACCTTGTCACTAGAACTGCACTCACAGTGTATTTTGACAAAATTGAGATTTGGGCGCCACATGTTCGTCTGTTTGGCGTTAATACGCCGAAGACGATGCCCCAGTGAGAAGGTGTTTCAGGGCTGTTTGCAACTTGAACGGGCGTAAGGTCTGGATGTTCTGTGCCGTTTTCCGAGGAAAGTGAGTGAGCAGTTTGCAGACCAACTCGTTTGAGCAAGAAGAGAGTGCGAGCAGGCAGTGTTTGAGCGAATTATTGCCAAGCCGAGGAGCCGGGATGACAGCTGTGAAGGCATCTGCAGTAGCGGAAGTGGTACATTGACAATAGAACCCGGCGGGCTAACGCAGTGGCTGTAGGTGGCCACCAGAATCTGCTGGCAATAAACGAGACATTGTCACGGTATTGTTAAGGAAGAACCTCTCTGCCCGGGGTAGCATCCGGTAGTCATCGAGCACGGCCGATAGGAACCGCAGCTCTTGCAGGGGAATGGCGGTAAGGGACCCTGAGGGTATCATAGAGGAGGCCTCGCGATACCTGATTTGGCTGATATAACGTCACTTGCAGGCCGTTTCAGTGAGAGCAGTTGGGTGCTTTGTTTGATGAATCCCTGATTGGGCTTTAGGCGGTGGCAGTGCAGGATTAGCTGGGTCTGCATCACATGCCCAAACCTTGGGGGGGGTAAAGAGATAACTCTATAGCGGATACAGTTGTAGGGAGGTATCTCTAGCGCTGTTGTTTAATTGAACGCATCGTATTTTCTGTCAGCTCCGTGCATCAACACATTGGGGATCGTTAGTGAGTGACTGTTCCAATGGAGTGCACAGGGGGCGTCGACATGAATGCGAGGCTGTGTGATTATCCATGCCTGAGTCATGTTGCTTCTGTCATCCATGTCCATGTCTTGAACCTCGAAAACAAATCTCAATACTGAAACATCAACATTCGAATCGAGGTCGAGATGATGAAGCAAGGTTAAAGATTGGATATCAACGCCAAGCCCAAATGCCAAGCGCCTAGATCAGATCAACTGCAAGTGCTCGCGCGAACGGACAGGGAAGACACATTATGTCATCCCTCATCGAAAAGTGGAGAAGCACTCTATAGTGATCGCGCTCGTGAGACGCGTCGCAACACGAGCTTTGGCTTGGATCATACATCATCATGCAAATCGAGTAAACAACAAAAACAAAATTCAATCTCAATTTTCCTTCTCTTCTCGACAAGCCAATCTCTTATCAATGACCCATCTACAGCTTCACCTTTAGCAATGGATTACAACTTTGGCCAGGACGCCCCCTCCGGCTCCGGCTCTGGTTCCTCAAACTGGCTTGGATTTGGTCAGCGCGTAACTGTCGCTTCTTCGTCGCCAGGTGTGCCCAACACCATGCCCGAGGCTGATGACGCCTCTTTTGCGGAATCCTATCGCCCAGAGGCTTCCCCATTGTTCAACCCTCTTTTCATGCCCCGAAACCCGGCTCCTGAAGGTGCTCCCTCGAATGCTTTAAGCCCTGGTCCTCCTCCTAGCTGGCCCTGGCAACGCGATGCGACCTTCAATAGTGACGGCCTCGAGTCCCCCGATGTCTCTGCTCTCCCTGAGCAACCTTCGCGTTATTCTGAATCTCCTGAAGATGATACGCCACAAGAATCCGCTATCGTTGAAGAACGCACTGATACGCTTCATATTACTTCACCCGAACGCGCCCCATTCTCGCCGCTGCACGAGTCCGCTGTAGGTACGCAAGAGAACTCGATTATTCAGTCAAATATCACTCAGGAAGTGATCACGGAGGCAGGCGCCGACCCCGTCGTAGAGGAGTCACGTGTTGAGATCTATGAGCATACGGAGACCATTGTCCAGTCCTCAGAAAAGGAGCCTGAAGAATTGCTGTCTCAGCAAGAACCTGATAATGTTGTTCAAAATGGTGAAGCCGATCGTGTTGAGGAAACACCCACCCAGACACCCATTGAGCAAGCGGCCGATGACAATAAGGCCACCAGTGGCCAGCAAACCCCAGCGCAAACTCAATCCAAATCACCAGATATTGCCTCGGCCCCTGCCACAGGACCCAGTTCTCTCAAGAATGCATTGCTTTCAGTTGGCAGAGGCATCATGAAGCGTATGTCAGCGCCACCTCCGGCGGTCGTGGCAACACCTCAACCAGAAGATTCCCAGAATCGAAGAGCTACCTCAACACAATTAGAACAACAGACCGAAAGAGCTGGTTCTACTCCCTCCCTAGTTGTTGAACTGAAATCAATGTCAGAGCCTGAAAAGGCAACATTCACTTCCCAAGCTCCTGCACCTGAGGATGGACCATCGCACGGTGAAGAACCTGCTGCACCAGCATCCGCAAAGCGGAGCCGACGAAGCACACAAGGGGTTGTGGAAGAGACTTCGGGATCTGCTACAAAACCCACTCGTGGCCGCCGAAGCATTGCTTCTGCGCCAGCTTCACCTGCGGTTAAGAACGCTCCTTCGTCAGCCCAGAAACGAGCCCGCAAGTCCATGCCTGCAAGTGTTCTTGCGGATCAGACTCCTAAAAAGCGAGGACGCCCCCGAAAGAGTGATGCTGTAGCCACTCCAGCAGCGCCCCCAAGTACCGCAAAGAGAGGCCGACCCAGAAAGTCGGATGCCACTCCAATCACTGTTCCCAGCGCATCAAAGCCATTGTCTGCTAGAGGCCGTCGCGTTGCCAGCGCTAGCAAGGCTGTAACGACACCTCGAAGAGCGACGACAGCCCGGACACCTAAGACAGCAATTGGACTCCGTGCCGCAGCGACTCCTACGACAACACCAAAGCCCCGTGGCAGGCCACCCAAGAACCCTCCTCAACCAACAGAAGAGGAAGAAGAAGTCGAGCCAGAAGTCGAAGCACCCAAACGTGCTGGTCGGACAAAACGAGGTGCCGACTCGACTGATGATGCTCCTGCCACAAAGAAGAGTACCCGGACAGTCAAGTCACGCACAGTTCCCTCTCCAGCCAAGCGAGGTCGGGCTACAAGAAAGGCTGCTGCTGCTCCCTCTGCAGCTGCGAAAGCAGAACCCGCAACAAAGCGTGGCCGCCGAACTGCACCTGCACCCAAAGAAGAGGCGCCCGCTGAAGCTCCCAAGAAACGTGGTCGTCCTGCTTCCAAGCCTGAGGCGCCAGCAGGTGACAAGTCTGCTCCAGAGCCCAAGACGCGAAAGCGAGGTCGTGCTGCAGCTGCCGAGGACACCGCAGCTGAAGAGCCGGCGCCCAAGAGACGTGGCCGTGTTGCTAAGTCTGCCCCAGAGGATAAACCAGCACCGGCTCCCAAACGACGTGGAAGGGCAGCTGCCTCAAAGGCCGTCGAAGAGGCCGTAGTTGAGCCTGTGCCTACAAGGAAGCGTGGAGCTGCCAAGACAGCTACTAAGTTAGCCGAGAATGCTGCATCTGGACCCGAGTTGGCCCCCAAGAAGCGTGGACGCGCAGCTGCCTCGGTCAAGGCCACTGAAGATGTTCCTGCTGAGACCGCCACCACAAAGCGTGGTCGTTCTAAGCGCACAGCACCCGAACCTGAGCCTGAAGCTGAAGCACCTGAGCCTGTGACCAAGAAGCGACGTACAACACGCAAAGCTGAGGAGCCAATTGTTGAGGAACCAAGCAAATCTACTGGACGAAAGGCAGGGCGCCCTGCAAAGGCTGCCAAGGAAGTTGTGGAAGAGCCCGCACCCAAGCGCGGCAAGTCTGCTCGTTCCAAGGCCGCTGAACCTGAGGAGCCGAAGCCTGCTGCCAAGCCTCGTGGTCGAGCGGCCGCGAAGAAGGCACCAGAGCCTGCTGTCGAAGCCGAGGCTGAGGCCGAACCAGAGAAGCTCAAGGCTCGTGGACGGCCCGTAAAGGGAAAGGCTGGAAAAGGAGAGCTCCCAAGCTCAAAGACAGCTGAAGCTCCAGCACCAAAGCGAGGACGAGGACCAGCCAAAGCCACGGCCACGGCCACCAAGGCCAAGGGCTCTGCTCCTACAGGCGTGACCAAGACGGGCAGAGCAGCACAAACTGGCGTACGAAGAGGCCTGCGATCAAGGGGCTGAATTAATGTCTGATATACACATGCAAAACTTTTGTTTCGGCGATAAAGGATGGTAGGGCGGACATCTGGTTTTTGAGGTATATTGTAAATTACTGTATTCGGCCGGGTTGAGCAGGCATGGGTTAGGAACGGAACGGATTATTACGAAAGCACTTGTATGGAGTACATGGGATAGCAACAAGTTCACATATATGCTATATGATCGTGGTTCAGATGAGATCAAGTGCTAGACCATCGCACTATTTCCATCGACTTGTAAAGCAATAAAGCATAACATCGCAACAGACTAGAACCATCAACATGCAGACTGGTATCTTGAAAACAAAAGAGAGAGAAAACACCCAATCACTCGTAAAGATCCTTATCAACGTCGCCATCCTTGTTCGAATGGGGGCTTGTCACCTTGATGCCATTCTCCAATCGTGACAGCGTCATGATATACCCCTTGTGATCGCACCAGCTGCGTACCATCTTGACAGCAGTCTTGATCTCTCGTCCATTGAGTTGCCAAAGTGACAGCTCTTTAATGTCCTCGTCATCAAGCGGTTTGTCTTCATAGGCTGCGGTAACCTCTCCTCCAGCGTCCTCGTCTGTGCCGGCGTTTCTAGGCGTGGTGGAACCTGTGGCAGGAGATTCGTCCGTGACATCTGTGATGCGATCACTGTCAGACAGACGTTTGAGGAACTTGCGCCAAACGGTCTCGCGAGCCTCACGGGTGAGAGACTTGAACAGGAGATGCAAGCTGACTCGGCTGCGGAAAGCAGTATCAATGGTATGGTACAGGTTGGTAGTGAGGAAGATGATGCCGCGGTAGTACTCGAGCTCGCGAAGAAAGATGCTGACGAGTTCATTGCGATGAATGTCATTGGGGTTGCGCTCTGCCATGAAGACGTCGGCTTCGTCAAGCAGGATGACAGCGTTCCACTCCGTAGCCATCTCAAACACTCTCTTGATGTTTGCACCCAGAGCGGCAGCATTAATACCAAGATCTTCAGCCTGCAAGTAGAAGAGAGGACGATGGGTACGATCCGCAATTGCTTCGGCCATGAGGGTCTTTCCAGTTCCAGGGGGGCCAGACAGAAGCATAATGAGACCTTGACCCTTGCCGACAATTACATCTTCCATGGCCGTTTTGGCGCCGTTGGCAAGGCTGTGATTCTCAACGAACGACAGCACTAAGTCCTTCTGCTGCTCGTCAAAGACGAGGTGGGAGTATGCTTGATCGTTCCAGACGATCGGCTCAAGATCCTCGACATAGAAATAAACTACAAATTGTTAGCACAAGCATAACCCATCAGGTATCAGCGATCTCACCCCAGAGCTTGTTCTTCAATGCATATCCACCAATGAGCTCGGTCATGAATGCCAGCTCTTTGGGCTTCTGAAGAAGCTCATCCCTGTTCTTGGCCTGGTCCTCCTCATTGAGTCTCTTCTGCTGTGTCTTGGGTTGTTTGCCTTCAGGTTTGGCGTCGGCGAGATCCTGTTTACGGCGGCGGCGCGATGTATCGACTACCTCAATCTCTGGGTCCTTATTCTCGCGCTTTCCTTGGGCAAGGTGGTGTTTGTTATATCCGACCACGTCGACTAGGATACGGCCCTCCACGTTGTGCTTTTCAACGCCAGATTCTCCCGGGTGCAGAGCGATGCCGTTGTATGAGCAATAAGCCAAGCCTTGTAGGTCAAGAACCTTGCGACCACGAGACACCAAGCGCTGTTCGATGGCATCTTTCTGTGGGTGCATTTCAAAAGGGTAATGACGAAGTTCACGAACGGGCTTGTTTCCAGCGAACTCGTTGATCGTAAGTGACTTCTTTCTCCAGATGAACTCCTCGCCGTTGAAAGCCATGACTTTGGCCGTCAGGACGAGCTGCATAACACCCTCATTGGTGTCATACTCCGTACCATCTACCTTTGCAATGAACTCGGAGTTCATTCCGTAGCTGTAGGCTGTAGAGTCTCTGGGGAATAGAGTCCAGGCTGTTCGGAAGTCAATGAGATCCTTGTCAAGCAAATTACGTCGCTTGATCTTGAGATCACGGAAGATCTCATCAAGAACTCTGAGGAGCAGTTGGAGGTATCCCTTGAGTGGATCGTCCTGCTTGGTGCTGCGATACAAGTCCCGGATCTCATCTTGACAGAACCACAGAGGGCGGAAAGGCTCTTTGAAGACAGCGATATCATGGACATCGAGATGGAGATTCTCCTTCTTCAGGATAGGCTCGATTGCGCTGACAAGAAGAGGGTTCTGGATGTCGACTTGGTGGTACTTGAGAGGGTATCGGTTTGAGATAGCGCCCTTCTGAATGTCTCTGATCTTGTAGACCTTGATGGCAACGCGGTCTCGTGCCTTGGCAATGGCCTTGGACACTTGCTTGGGTGGGAAGTTTTGCCAGTTCCAATTGTTTCTCGCAGGGTCCGAGTGCTTTCCCTCGTATAGGGTTTGTATGGTGGTGTCGGCACCAAACGAGGGATCTTTGTTGCTGATCTCCTCGGGCTCCTCCTCCTTGTACTCTTTCTCGAGATCAAGCGGCTCATCGAGAGGAGATTTCTTGCGGTGGAGGAGCTTGTACTTCCATTTCCATGTCATGTCAGAAATGTTTTCACCAACGTTCTCGAGCATCTTGGACCGAGACTTTCTACGGTAATCGTAAAGATCGTTGAAGTAGGGGGCAAAGTATGATGAGTTGATGGAGTGTTCGGAGACCCTGGGAGGAGGCCCAGGAGGAGGACCAGGAGGCTGAGGGGGGTTCATATTTGAAGGTAGACGAGGTGCCTGATCAAAGTTCAAAAAGGTCCTAGCAGGGGAGAAAGAGAAGATAAAACAAGCCTGGGCTTAGACTGTAGATCTAGTGCCAGCAAATTACAGTAAATACAGCCTACTTTTGGCTTGCAAGGACTGGGTTGGCGGGGAAGAGGTCCAATCCGATAGCTTAGGACTTGCTGATGCCTGGTGCCATTGCTGCCTCACCGTTGGCCTTGACGCCATTGTCAGCCATTGCCAGCCATTGCCTACGGCAGCTGTATGCACAGGCACGTCCATCCATGTGAAGGCACCTCGGACCGCAAAAAGGCGTCTTAGTTGTCGGGGAACTACATCATCCATGACCCGCCAATTACAGCTTGATAGCACCTCTTACTGGCCAATATGTACTTTGAAAGACGGGAGACAAATCACAGCAAAGTGCAGTCTATATATGCATGATTGTTGGTTGTGTTACGTGCATCAATGGTCAGGATCTATGTGAGGTGATGTTTGCCGTCCACGTCCATCCCGTCCAGTCCCTTGGCCTAGGACTTACAGCTCAAAAGCCCCTGTGGGCCCCCTGTAAGTCCTGACTCCTCCCCGGACCCGCTGAGGGAGCTTGGGCCTCTGCCTAACATGGCCCCCCCACTTAGCAAGTGTTGGTAGGTAGCTGAAAGAAAAGAGGCCTCAAGATGGTCAAACTTACAGCGACAATCAGGCTTGTGCCTCGGAAGATATCTGTGTTATTTTGTCTAAATCTCCTGGATTTTCAGCCCTACTTCGCCCAGCTCCCGCACAAGGCATCCACATTCGATAGCTCAAGAGGCTCAACCCAAGGCACTTCATGAGGCAGCATTGTATCATCAAGCACGGGAAGTGAAGCGAGACTTGCCGCTCCATAGGGGGAAATAAAGTTCTGAGATTCATGTCGTGTGCTACTGTAGCCAAATCCATTCACTCGCTGATCTGCTGTTACGATGCTGTAGATGGTTGTCTGTGTAACGTCATCTGCAACTGGGAGGCAGAGCTTGAATTGGCTCTCAGTATACACCACTTCTAAGCGACCAATTAACTTTGGGCAACAAGGCAAAGTGATGAGCGGCAGAATACCTTAGCCACAGACGCTGGGCTACTGGCTGAGATGCCATCTCTCCGTCGCAATTCTTCCATCCTCTGCGGAGCAATGCTTTCGGCTGAATGGTCATGATGTACAATAATTCAGAGACATTTAACAAGCGGGTTTAGCTCAGTTGGGAGAGCGTCAGACTGAAGTCAAACTTCAATCAATTGATATCTGAAGGTCATGTGTTCGATCCACATAAACCGCAAGTTCTTTTTTTGGTGTCTAGCACCATAACAAGTGGGGAGGGGGAACATGGACAGGAAGCCGTTGTGAGCAGGCAGGAATTAACCGACACACTGTTGTATTTCTTTTTTTCTTCTCGATATTGGTAGGTTATTAGTAGGAAAGAGAGTCGTGCTTTCTTCTTCTTTCAATGCATGAGTTTCATCCATGCTGCTCTGCAAACCGTATGTAAATGCTTTACCATTTCCAAGTGTTGGTAGGTAATGATGAAAATGAAGATCCCAGCCAAATTCTTGGAGTCAATGTCAGAATTGGATCAACAGCACTTCCTCCTTCTTGCTGTTGATGTCTTCTTCGAAATGATGCGCCTTATCGACCCAATTGCTCTCCGGTTCGGCACTTACACTTCACGAAAGACACGTCACAGAATTGGCCTTTGCTTGATGGACTTATTCGCCACGTCCATTGATCAATCCATCATTGCATGGGCAATAATGACCAGTGCAAGTTAGCACGTCTGTATATACGAACCCGTCGAGTTGTTGAGTCCTTTGGCCAGCCGGGCCTTTCTGGGAAAGTACATCGCCTGCCAAGCTACGAACCGACGAGCCATATTTCGCCATGAACAGTCTGAAAGCGAAAGCACTTCTCAAGTTCAACAGCCTTTTTGACACGGGACTTCTAATGATATATTGAGAAATGCACAGATACTGCACTGGCGTCCTGGGGGTGTGCAAATCTCCAGGTCATAGGCCACAACGAAGCCTTACGTATCTGACAGTTTCGATATCCACTAGTCCGACAAAGAGACGACAAAATGTTTATCATTGAATGAGAGCGAGACGAGCATGAATCTATCGAGGAAATTGGTTCGAATCCCCAGGCCAGCACCCGGAATCTCCGTTAGTTGTCCCTCAGTTCTTTCTCCTGTTGCCGAGCGATTCCTCTGGTCGAGGGAGATGCCATGGACGGAAGGATGAGCAACCCGACATCTCAAGTCAATTTTGGAGATACTGTCAGGAGTTGGTTGGAACGAGCCAAAGAAGCATGAGAACTTGGATTAACGGTGAAGATGATACGGTAGTCATCCATTCTCATAGGTGCCATGACCACGAGTCAGAGGGGCTTTAGTCTTAACTGTCTGTCTATCCCTGTCTTGGCAGGAAATTCCCCCGCGAATCTCAAAAACGATGGTATTCCCCAAAGGCTTCCCCTGACCACTTGCCATCCTTCGCAAGGCTGATGCTCATCCTGCTTGAACGAGACCGAAGCTGAACTTGCCCCAATGGCCAGCAAGTGGCCAATCCATTCCGCTCTTCTCTGCCATAGAAATTGTGGTCAAACGTCTAGAAAACATTGGTTATTCTGTTTGCTGCAGGGGCGATTGGGTAATGGTCTTCATTACCAGGTCAAAGGACTGACGACTGTGAAACCTCGCGCACGATTCCGCAGAGGTACATACGTTGGAAGAGGCAGAGCGAATTGCTTGCAACAGCTAAAGCAGTAGAGGTCCAGTGCAGTCTCGGGGATGGCGTTGCAATACTCGCCCGGAGCAGGGCAGTCACTGGGGGACAGGGAATGGCAAACACCGGAGAAGTCATGGAATACCATGGGTCTTCGAATACAGTGTAAGAGATCACGCAGAGTTCTATCATGGAATTCGGGACGAAGAATCGACAGGATAGGGATGCGTAATAGGCGGAGCATAGAATACCATCAGAGTATGCGGTTTTGGGTATGAAGCTGCAGAAATCTAGGGTGACACTCAACGGCAAGTTGCCGCATCTCCCTCCTGGAGCATACACCGCTTGTCTATGGGAATCAAATCATTGACCAGGCCTGACTCACGGCCACTGAAGGTGAAAGAAGACGTCATCGTCTGATATCAAACGACACATGACTAAGAGCTGCTTGCCAGGTGACATAGACAGCGTACCCAGGCTACCACCTCATGCTGTAGCAACCACATCTTCGAGACATACATCAAAACACAAACTCGAAATCTACCCTTACAAAAACATCCTTTGTTAGTACAACTATCCTTGACCGTATTTTTAAGTTATTACCTGACGGCGGGCTCTTCTGCAGCTACCCGAAGCCTACGGCAACAAACCAAGTCCCTCAACCACTACGGTGTGTAAAGTTTGTGGAAGCAAATCCGTTAATATAACTCGGTATTCTGATTCTTCTTTCTTTGATCGTTCAGTATTGTTTCTATTCGGAACCCCGCTTCACACATCGGCTTCTATCAATGAAGGCGGGATGAATGAATAGAAACGACCACCGCCATTGTCCAACGATATTTTGCTGTTCACGGACCATTCAATCACAACAATAGGCAATCTCAACTCCCCGATAAGGTGGACTATAAATTCTTCTTCGCTTCTACCGGCCTTCGAATCTTGATTCTCATCATCTCACTCGACTCTCCTCTACTGTATCCTACTGTATCGACACTTATCCAGCATATCATAATTCTTCATCTTCAACTCATCTTCACCACCGGTTCCATCTGGACTACTCTTCAAGATGGAAACGCCCCCTACTCCAACAATTCGGAAGAGTTCTAGCAGCCCTGATCTCGATGTTACTCCTCCCCCTAATGAGCTGAGCAGCCCATTTACAAGACCTAGCACTATTAGCACAGGTTCTGAACTCAAGAAACAATCCCACATGGCGTACTCGCAGGTTGCTGGGGAATCACCCAGTCTCCGTAAGGATAGAGGCCCTCTTCCCCAGACCAATCTGAACGCTATCATCGAGGAAACTCCTACTTATCGAGCTCCTCAGGCCCGAACCCAACCAATCTCTATGCATACGCGCAACCATGAGGCTTACGCTTTCATGCCTCAAAAGCCTATGTCTTTCAAGTCAAATGCGGCTGGGCTAGCCACACCAGCCTACCCTATCCGCCAGCCTATTGCTCCTCCTCATGACCATGTTACTTCAAGCAGAAGCCTGTTCCCTGGAGCCTTGGCTCCATCTCCAGCCATCTGGGAAGGCCTAAAGGGGCACTTCAGCCAGCTCGTAATCAACGAGCACCAAAGCATGGCTCCCCCAACAATTCTCCCCCATGCTCAGACACCCCTGGTTCCTATCCAGGAGGCCCCGCGCCCTTTCCTCTCCTCCTGGCTCGAGGACGCTCTGAAGAAGGTCCCATATGTTCAGAGCCAAGATGATCAACGTCAAAAGTTCAGTCTGGCTGCCCGTCAACAAAATCCCCGTGGCTTCCGGCCCATGGCTGCTATCACTCGCCCTCTCAGCCACATTGCCCGTGAAGATGAAGCTAGGGAGTCTATCTTCTCTGACAACTACAAAGGAGAACACAACACACGAAATGCGAGCGCCCTGAGCCTCACTCCAGATCAGAACTGCGCCCTCTGGCTGACCAATCTCCCACCTGATGTCACCCATCATGAACTGCTTGGACAGATCCGCAACGTCGGACGCATCTGGTGCTCTGTCATCAACGAGCCTGACGGAGAGCGCCACGAAACCGCAGCCGCAAAGGTCGTCTTCTTCACTCCTAGCCCTGCTCAGCTCCTCCTCTCAAAGTCTCTCACCCAGGGTCTTAGTATTCGCGGCTTCCCTCTGCGAGTCACCCACAATCGCGTCAAGTATGGGGAACAGCGCATTTTGGGACCTGCGTCGCGTGTTCTCATCATCACCGGGAAAAGCACCTTCGTGAACCCCAGCTCCCTTACACAGTTCTTCAAGGACCGTTTTGTCTTTGAGATTGACGAGGTCACGGAACTCATCGTTCAGGGGGACGCTTCAAAGGGAGGCCGGTCCGTGGTCGAATATCGATTTGGAAGCTTTCGATGCCAGGCGCAGATGGGCAAGATGGCCCTGGAAAAGGATCGCCCTCAGGGATTTGAGAAGGTTGAGTTTGGAGAGGATCCTTGCGAGGTTGGTGACACCCTCTCTGCCTACGGTGTTGCTGCGGAGCGCATTCAGGGAAAGGGAATGTGAAACTGGGATATGAATGATGACGACGACACGGAATGGTGTACGGGAATGAATGAATCTTTTGGACGGGGGTATTTATGTTATCCTGCTTGTTGGCACGGGGAGCTCTATCGTTAGCCCATACCCTCGAATGACCTCGGAGCGCATCGGATAGATTACGACATGAGAAACTAGTTAGATGACTTAGATATTGTCAACAATATTGCTGTAATTTACTTGCTACCCATAAGGACTAAGATGTCGATGGCCTAAGTGAGTGTTCATGCCAGGCGCTTTCGCCTTTCAGATGTCTCATGACCAGTAAGCAGCCATCGCAACGGGTATGTCCGTGTTCGATGTGGCTTCGCATTGGCTTTACGACGACCTATAATTAGTCGCTAGGGCTGAACACTACCCAATGACTTGCAGGGAGTTAACGTTGAACCGAGACGGTGGACATGCCACTTCCGACTCGATGTAACCATATTGCACATGACAATCGTCATCCATGAACTAGCCATAAACGGCCTTCAAGCCATTGTCTTGATGCTCGGAAAAGTATGATTTCATCGTGATATTTATGATTCTTCGGTACAGAGAATAGACCGCCGTGAATGAACTCCATCAACACCACCCACGTCTAACATGCTGGTATAACCCAAATACAGAAAAGAACAAAAAGAAAACAACCATAAAGCATCTATCGTTTCAATGACTCATCCCACGGTAACCACGTCTGGCGATCAAATGAAGGCATGCACTTGACCTTCGCCGGCGGCTCGTACTGCCACTCAATATGAGCTTTATCCTCCTCCATATGCCGTATAACCTCATTCGTAAAGCCCTTCAACTTCTTGATATCCTGGCCTCTCGCATCTGTGTACTCCAGACTGATGCTGGGTACGACTGCGATCTTTCGGTAGCCCTTGTGCCACAGGTCCTTGCAGAATAGTTGCGGTTCGCCCTGGAAGCATTCGTCCTTCTTGGGATCGCGGAATCGTAGGCCGTTGAGAATCGGGGCGGCTGTGAAGGCAGTTGCGCCGTTCCAGCAGGCGAAGACTTGGAAAGGAAGATGAGCGTCGTATCGCATTCGTGCTTCTCGGTTTCCTCTGAATAAGTCCCAGGCATTGTCCCACGAGCCGTCTTCGGGGATGGGGAAGAATGTGTCTCCAGCAAGTGTCCTGGCGACCTGCAGCGTGTTAGTTTCTCACTGTGGTCATAGAAATAGAGACAAACTTACCCATACGTCGTAGAATGTAGGATCAGGACCAGCGTATGTAAAGTCCATAGCGCAGGTCATATCGGCATTCAGCTTACGACGCTGGAGCGCAAGCTCGAGTAGATCATCGGGACAAGCAGCGACATCGTTGATAAATAGGACGGTAGTGTCGTCCGCCGCAGGAACCTTCTTCTTAAACAGCGGCTCCAAGGCCAAGTTTCGCAATTGGGCCAACTTGCGAATGCGAGCACCCTTGGACGGGTTAATCGCAGAGCTGTTGTAAAAGTAAGTAATTCCAAGGTCTTCAAGGAATGGGCGCAAAGCGACAAGAACGTCAGCAGTTCCGTCGGGAGAGTTGCCTTCGACGATTGAGAGGGCGCATCGTTCAGGTCCAAGGAATTGGATGGCCTCGACAATGCTGCCCATGAGACGAGGAAGAAGATCTACGATATTGCGCAAATTAAGGGCAAAGAAGAAGTCGATTGGATGTTGGTCATTCTCGTCGCCGCGAGTGTCCTTCTTCTTCTGAAGGTCCTTGTATCGCTTGGTGTCCAAGGGAGGGCATTGAAGCCGTGGGCGCTCTTTTGAAGTAGGATCGAGGATGGCGTGAATGTAAGGAGTGATGCGCTCAGTAGAGAGGACGGAGCCTGGGACGTGTTAGTCACTCTGATAGGGAAAATCGACGATTGGGACTCACCATTTACGACTGGGATGGCAGATTTTGTTGTTGTTGGTGAGGGCGCTGCGGAAGTTGTAGAGGAGATGGTTGGTGTAGCATGTACCTCGATTGTACTTGTGGTGTAAGTGTCGAGCGTCGAATATGAAGGAGGTTCCTCGATAACAGGCGAGTCTACCAAATCTGACGTCGTACTCAAAGGTAAATCTATTGATTCCGTAGACGTGGTCTTAAGGGAGGAGGGGGCATGGAGCGGTAGGTATGCCTCAGATAATCTGGTTATATGATCTCGGCCAAGGTACAAGCTCGCTGTGACTAACAAGAAGCAAACGAGCGGGACACTCAGAACAAAGACCTTGCGATGCATTTCGTCAACAATTCGAGTCCATAACAAGAAAAAAATAAAGGGGAATGAAGATGAGAGTGATAAAAGAGAAGGGGAAAATTAAAAGAACAATAATTAATTTACTCGCGCGGCTGAGAGAAGGGCGAGGCACAGCGCCATCGCCTTGAAGGGAAGGGTTGGGTTGAGACACAAACGCCTCGTCCAGTGCGAGATCCCGCTAACAGACGCTAGAGGACACACCCCGGCAGCGCCGTTTGAAGGCCGAGGGCACGTTACTGAGAACCATCTCTAGGTACTGTAAGCATTGGGGCTGCCCACTGTCAGCGTCAGCGGTCAGCCCACCTCCTCCTCTCCACTCCATGGGCTGCTCATTATTCGGGGACCTCGTTTACACGGGAGCTAGCAGGGGCTTGATCTTGTAACCATTGGATTCGGTCAATATTATACGACATGCTCTAACTATTTGCGACGTGGTATCATGAGCTATCTGTGATTACATTCCGAGGTCAATTTGCTGACTGATTTGAGTCAGCGCAAACTCACTCCCCTCGAGAGCACGATTGTCGCGGGAGATGGATATAAGCAGAGGCGGATCCTCCTCGTCTCAAATTTTACTTCATCCTTCGTCTCATTTCAATTCGGCACGTTAGACCGAACCTGTCATCTCATCATTGGAGCTTGGATGGGTTAATCACTCAACTTGTAGCAGACAAGGATCACTCACAGACTCTGCAAGGGTTAGTGACAATGGAACTTGCCCTATCGAGCCAAGTCAGATGCCAAGTGGTATCACCCAATGATCGTTGCGTTAAGATAACGATTTGCTGCAAGGAACATGGCGACGAATTCCGATCAAAACGGTTGACAACAACCGTCCAAAACGGTGCCAGAATAAACACGGCCTTTCGACGACACGACCAACACATGCGATCCTTGACAATTTTCCTGGGTTGATGAGCTGTACATTGAATTCAGCATGATTTTATCCCCACAGTCAAACAGAAATAGAACAGGGAAACAATTAAATCAGGTGCAGTTCCTCTCTGTCGCTGTTCATTTTCTGTCTCTCTTCCCCCTCCCGAGTGAGACAAATCAGCCCAATATGCAGCAAATAATACGGACTCTCCAATTGTTTCAGTTATACATGTGCCACAGCAATGCAACCTACGCCAGACTTTCCACTGCAACTGAGACATTGCAGCCCAGGCAGACGCCCAAACGCCTTGAACGACGTGCTGTGCCTTCTGAAATGATAGCATGCGGTTACCAAAATGGCGACCCGACAGCTATGACGACAGCCGAGTCTGGCATTGTGTGTCGCTTTCAGTACCCGATACGGCATTTGGGGCATGTGTAAGAGTGCCGGCGACTCGAAATGTACTCTCACTGGACGGTGTCGTGACCAGCATGAATGCGCAGGTGGCCGCGGGAAGACAGAGAACCCCGAGTTGAGAATGACATCCTGCTACTACGAACTCATAACACTTGGCCAAATAGCTAACGGATTGATAGCAAGAAGGTTGAATACTGCAGTCTTGCATACCTGATCATGGCCGAAGGTCACAAATACACCTACATCGCCTGCGGTGCCGTCGCTGCCACAGATACCTAATACATCACTCCAAAAGTCCCGGCATTGACAACAGCCGTTTCACAAACGACATCGACAAGTGAGACATCGAAAGCTTCCAGCGACACAACAGCTGCAACAGAGACAAGCACCACCTCGTCGGGAAGCGCCACAGAAGCCACTGCCGAAATCCCTGATGACAATCGATCCGACTCGATGAGTGACACGGGTGCAATAGTCGGCGGTGTCGTTGGGGGCCTGGCTGCGCTTTGCGGAACTGCTGTTGCGGTCATATATCTACTTCGAAAGAGTCGTACGCAGAAGCTGGAGACGACGCCGGAGACGGGGCAAGGGATGACCGAAGCACTGGGTCAGGCTGAAACGGACAACGAACCCAAGGAGTTGGTTGGGTTGATGCCCTCTGACGTTCCAGCGAATCGTCAAACAGCCGAATTACAAGGAACAGTCGCTCCTCGTCGGCCTGATCGTGTGGAACTACCCTAAGACGGAGTGACACGAGAGTGCCGACAGGTCAATGACCACAAAAGACAATTCGAACTAATTCTTAGGAGAATAAGTCGAGCGTACAAGATCCCAATCAGACTTATGTGCGCCAGGTATATTGTTGACGAGATTACATTGTCGAACCCCCTCCAGTCTCCAGCTACTGAGTAGGCAGTATATGTCCACGACAGATTGGCCAGTGGGAACAGGGGCTGAACTGAGTCACTGGGAAAGTCTTCAAGGCTACGGCTTGCGAGTTGGTCATGATGTACATTTAAAATATGCTGATTGACCAGGCTCCCTGAAGGTTATTCCATGATCGATTACCTTGGTGGCCCTTTCCTGTAACCTGAAAAGATGAGGGCCATGTCCCAGTAACATTGCGTGTGATCGGATCGAGGGTAGGGTGTCTTCAGCCTGGTAGTTCTTGCAGCCTTTTGTCCAAGGCTCGGTTCATAAATCCTGGTATACTCAAGTTGTTGTGAATAGGTAAACAGGGCGTCATGAAACACTTGTCATGCCCAAGTTGTCTCGTAAACTGAAACAGAGGTGGGAAGTAAGATTGAAGAAGATAAGAAATGCACGCTTGTACATCCATCGATCTTATGTGCAAAAGCCCCTGGCGTTTTCCTTCGCTAACCAGTAGCGGGGAGTATTTGGACAGTCAACCAGACATCTACAGAGACCGCCGTTAGTATCGTATTTCGTGATGTTGGATAGAATTCAAACTTGGACATACGTTATAACATCATCCCAAGCTTTACAAAGGCAATCTCGATCAGTCTTCTTACACTCTTGTGGCTATCAAGACTTTAGCTTCGTACCAACACCAGGAAGGCTTCTCGTACCGTTATTGTTTCAATACATCTCTGGTAGATCGCTGCACACTCTGCTGTTCCGGAGGGTTTCGCTGACACAAAGGCCGCAGCCAGAAGAATAAGACTTGTGCTGAATTTCATGGTGAAAGGCTTGAGATGTGACATATGACACAGAATAAGGTCGTGGTAGAGAATCCAAGTGAAAGCTTCGAAACTTATACGAGCTCCCATAGTGGCAACTGAATTATAAGATTCAGGTCCAAGTCCAGCCCGCTGCATCATAAGGAATGTGAGACATTCGAGACCTACAAACAAAGGAGCCACTATTCCCAGCTCGTAGGAATTGGCGCAACACTAGATGGTTTCCGTAGCATTAGCGCTCGGGGACTCAAGCCACTGTCCATTGTCGTAAAGTCTTGAGTGCCTGGAATTTACTCGTTAAGGTTAAGCTATACGGAATGACAACGCATCATTACTAGTAACTAGGGGACCCTGGACCTGAAGGCCATGGCAGCCGGTTCCCGGCTCGTATAGCAAGAAACGGTTTCGAGAATAGTTGAACTGGGGATAGTGCCCGTCTTAATTCTTGATTTCCAGGTATTTGGGTTGTTCGGTAGATGAACCGAGCGGAACTAGACGGGATACGGTGAAATACTGGGGGTTAGTGTTGGCTTAAGCCAGTGAGAGGACAATTGGAACTAATATGAAAAGGTATGGCTGGCAGACGGACTACGATAGAATTCAATAGCTCAGCACTTATGCTTAGGCCAACCTAGACTGGAAGTCTCGAGCACGGATGGCTTTAGAGTTACGCCTGGAAACGTTGATGTCGATCAGGTGAAGTCTATTCGAAAATCATCCCTTGACCACTGGCCGAAAAGACTGTCCTGACCAGGTTCATTCTTCAGAAGTCACAAGGGCATTGTAACCAACGGATCATGGTGCAAGCAGGAGGATCAATCTGGTGTAAGATACTGGCTGATGTGGATGACCCATCTGACACTGTTCGACTTCTCGGTATTGCACTCAGTCACAATGACTATTTCGTTAACAGGAAACCGTATTCAGCTATTTGATTATCAATCTGCGAGTTGATTATGAGCAGAAGTAAACAAGGGACCGTGGTCGTCACTTACAAGTCCCAGTAAATCAAGACAGGTCGGCGATCGGCCTAAGCATACTAGCGATCTTAACAGCATATTTCAACCTCCACATCGCAAATATCGAGGCAATGACTCCCGAGACAGCAGTCATGAAAGAAGCCTTTCCAACCATCTTGGCAAAAGCAATCCACCACATCAAGCTATGGGCCAAAACGAACTGTTTTGAATCATTCAACTTGGGGAACTCCCCTTCAGGAGCCTCCTTATCCAGGAACTTGCACAGCGGACCCCATCCGTCTTGAACTTTGAACTCGAGCATCCTTTCGGCTGGAACGATTCTTTTGACAAGATTGTAGTGATCGTGGAAGGCTTGACGAGCTGGCGACTTCTCAGAGAAGTCTGTCATTGTATGGAAGTTTGCGGGCATGACCTTCTTTGAAAACTCCCAGAACGGGCCAGCCAGCGCAGAATCCCATCTCGCGAGAGTTTTCCATAGGGGCCACCGGAGGACTCGGCCTCCGGTTGAGTCCATACTTCGAAGCCAGCTATCAACATCGCGTTGAGTGACGATGACTTTGGCCTCAGGGTACGCGGCCACAAGCTCTTCGACGAAGCAGATGGCCGGCAGATCAGCCACAGTATCATACGACCCGAGTATCTTGTCAAATTCTTCACGGCCCCAGGGCTCCCCTTTCCCGTAGAACTTGGCATCGAGAGCTTCACGCCAGAGATCAAGGTTCGTTTTGGGGCTGATGAGGGAGCGGGACATATGGTATGGAGTGTAGCCTAGTTGCTTAAGGGCCATGGAGAGGGCCATGGTACCTGTTCTCGATTGCCCGAGGCATAGGAGGCGCATGGACTTTGTACGAGTGACTGGGTAGGAATCTATGAGACGGCCGGTGATCGGATGGGGCTTGATATTGTAGAGTTCGTGGGTCTCGGGAGAGTTGAAGATACCATCCTCGCTTAACTTTGGACTGGACATGTTGAGATATGATAAACGTTTCTTAACCTACCTAATGAAGGTCAAGAGAGAAGAATTAGCTATCGGTAAATGCAGATGCCTTGCAAAGAAGTAGAGCCCATTTTCAAAAATCAGGAAATGCTCATTTATACGTGTCTTATAAGCGCTAAAAATACACGCCCGCAGCATGATGAAATAGCCACTTTGCTGACGCCTAGAGCTGACATCGCTTGTCTTTGCCGGGTATTTCTGAGATGAGATGGTGTGAGGTGAAAGTGTTTGGATGGTCTGTGTAAATGGAAAACAGACGTCAGATTCCACGACGCCAAGCAACATTAAGCCGACCAATCATGTTGAGAGCAGCGCCTAAAATCGATCCAAGATTCGACTTTACGGTCACTGTGAGAAATAATCTCGGACTGCTCATGTAAGCGGACATGCTCTACATCAGCACTTTTTCATAAGATGGACATAATTCTACTGTAAGACTTCACTGAGTTGAAATTGTCAAGATCCTAATGCCATCGATGAAAAGAGCGATATATACGAATAATCTAAATATGTACAATCTTCCAAGAATGGCCCCCAATCCTTCCACCGTCAAATCACCTTCCGAGCAGCGTTCCACCAACCCTCCATTGATAACTGTTCTTGCAGAAACAGGGAAACAGCTCCGTTATCTTAAGCAAAGTTGCTGCTGGCGGGGTATTCAGTCGAAGGCTTAGCCCCGACGTTCTTGACGATGATGGTGCTGCCAGTGGAGCTGGTGATTCTGACATCCACGGTATCGACCTGGAAACCGCTAGGGTTCTCGAAGAAGTTGTAGTCACGTCGGGTCGTTCCGGTCCAGGTCTTTCCGCTGTTGGTGCTGACTTCGAGGCTTTTGACGGGGAGGTTGCTGTTGCGGACTTGCATGCTGAACCAGTAAGCGCTGGTGCCTGAGCCAACGTTAGCTGTTGAACTTGGAGTGCGGTCGGAGAAGAGCATGTTGACAACTCACCTTCTTTGTTACGTAGGACCAAAGGTGTAGTGATATCGCAAGAAATCAGTCTCCAGCTGGTCTGAACAAGGCCGTCTGTACCGCCAACAGCAGTAAAGGCATTTTCAAAGAGATCCAAGTGGCCCTTGTTGCACTCGTTGCACTTGTCGACGATCTAAGAGCAAGACACATCAGCTCACACCACACAAACCATCAGACCAGACGGGTACTCACCATGGCCTTGATCTTTTTGCCGGTTGGACCGGTGACTTCGATGCAGTTGCCACAAACCCCAGCATTGTCCCAGTTGGGGCCAGAGAAAGCAGTGCCATAGATTCCAGAAGGAATCGTGTAGGAAACAAAGCCACAGTTGCCTCCAGAGACATTGCCGCCGTAGTGAGTCGAAGTTCCAGAGGTAACCTCGTCACTGAGATATCTTCCAGCAACAAGAGCTGGTCCAGCGAGGAGAACAGAAGTGAACTTCATGGTGAAGAGAAGAACGGAAGAGGATCTTTGAAGTTGGATCAGGGAGTAGTAGATGATCGGTGAGTGACCTGTGAAAACATCTTTAGTTTGACGACTAGACTGGCTCTTTTATACTCAGAACATCACAGGAAACCAAATACTGACCTATTCAACTTCCGACCTCAACTGATTCAGTCGCAAGGTCCTCTAATCTCCTCCCGGGAAGCCCACGGGAACTAGCAGGGGTTCCCAGTCGTCAGTTGGTCGAGAACATCGGAGCAACGCGTCTATGGAAACCGCCATCAGTAAACAAAAGTCACCCTGGTTTCATCTAGATCGTGATGAGCGTGCTTCAGGAAGAGACAGTAATTCGGCCGATGTTTCGGTATCCCACGGGGAGCCATCCCAGCCCTACAAGGGGGACCCCGGCCAATTTGTTTCAATCAGGCTACTTAGCCGCCTACGGCACCATCGTAGTCCGATAGATTGTATTTAGAGTTTCGTATTGGAGTGACGAGCTGTATAAAGACTGGTGGAAAGTAACTAGGTATACATGTTCCGCCATGGTCTTTGACGACTAATGCGTACGACATGTAACATGAATCGCAACCGAATAGGCAGTTCGGTGCTTCCTTCGTCTATCGGGATCCCCGATAATAACCTATTTGAACTTAGAGTTCTATCGTGGTCAGATTGATAGTGGTCTTATACCTTTATAGACGATCTCCCGAAGGATCAGCACTTACCTAAACAAATTCGATATGGGCTTCAGCAGCGAGGAAAATGGTGCCATATCCATGCATATCGTGCATCCATAATCAGTAGGATGTCACTAATCGCCTCAGCTGAAGTTGTCGTCCCGACAAAAAAATCAAAATAGCCTTGATTATCCCAGTCGGCCTATACTGCTTAGGTTCTCAGCCTCGGAACCTACACGAACCGAGAGGTAGCTCCTCCGTCTGCTTACAGGGCAGAGGAGATCTCCGCGAGGAGACGAGCCCGGAAGGTCTTGTAGGGCCGGAAAAGGATCTGCTTCATGCCGATGGGCAGCTCGGAGGACATGGCATCCTTTGGCTTCTTCAGGTCAAGCGGATACTCGAATTTGCTGACGAAAGCAACGGAGAACTCAGCGGTATAGAAATACATGAAGTCCTCGTTCTTGTCATCAGTCAACGCAGCACAGGTCTACACTAGTGTCAACAACCCTCCTAGACGAGTCAGGTAACAGGGGTATACATACCTTGAAGACATGATCCTCGGCGAAGGGATACTCGGGAGAGGTTTTATCCTCTGCCTGAGACTGGGCTAGCCCGAGAAGAACACAAAAGATGTAGGGGTCACGCCACTGATCCTGGGGCTCGATCTTCTTGACTCGCTGTTCCTGCAACCACTTGGCGGCAGGGTCATGACGAAGACGATTGGGAAGAGGGAAGAGGCCTTCACGGAGGTTTCTGATCAGGTTCCCCTGGATGAACGCAAATGCCCCAGCGTAGCTGTCATTGCTAACAGCTCCACGTTGGTTGAAGATCGCGCCCTGAAGATCAAGAGGCTTCTCTTCACCGAAGCAGAAGTATCCGCGAGGACTAGAGTCTCAAAGTTAGTATTTCAGTCATGATGTAACTGAGGTCTCGGTTCTTACCGGAGAAGCTTGAGAGGTCCGTTGTCACAGATCAAGATCTTTAGGTTCTTGTTCTTCATCGAGGTTTGCGCGAACTGTCTGACGATTCGATAGTCGGACACCATGGCTGTTCCATCTTCAGGATTCTCAGAGATCTCATCGGTGTCGATTTCAACGAAAGAGGCGTTGAGAAGCTCAAGCTGAACCTCGGACCACTCGAGCGGATGAACCCAGACACGAACTCGAGGATTCTGGGCGATGAGATCATGAATACGCTTGGGCTTGGACAACGACATGATGATGGGAAGGCAGAGAAGAGAAATGAATCAAATGAATGTGATGCGGAAGAGTTATGTCTTGTTGAGCTTCCAGGGTTGCGTTGACTAGTGAGGGGGAATCTCAGTGTTGACTTGTGCTCAAGAATGGAAGTGTGGGATTATTTTTGACCTATGACAGTCTCACCTATTTTCGCTTGGCACGTGAGCCCCGGCAGAAGGCCTCCGCCCAGCAACGCAAATATCAAATGCGTTTTCCGAATTTCACAGTCGAATCCTGAAGGGTCTCGGATTTTAGGGTACAAACGATTCATTTGGAATTATCTTGAAACTCCAATGAAATCAAAGCCAAGTCTCAATGCACCTACAATCGCTAAATATCACCAAGAATATCAACTGCACACCTCCCAGTCTGTCTTGACCCATTGGTAACTCCGAGTTTCATAAATCATATCCTTCATACAGTTGACAAGGAGCATTTGTAGAATTCCTTCAGATCGTCGACTCTCCATTTTGTACTCCAGCCACTCTCTCTTTCGATCCGATCCAACATTTCCAAGATCGCTTTATGCTCACTCGGATGGCTCATGCATCTTCCAGCAATCCACAGCGGTTGCACACTATTCGTCCAGGCCCCGTGATGCTCATTCGACATACTTATACCACATACTTGTCTTGCATGCCAAAGGATACTTCTTGGTTTGGAAGCATGACCTAGCCGTACTGTCGATGGTTGGTTTTGTAGCATAAGAATCGATGCTGCGTGATGCATTTGATTCCCTGACATGGCAGCAGGGTTCGAGTACAAAATCGTTGGAAATGGCGAGGACTCGTTCGAAGGGATTGTCATGATGGGATGCAATGGAGCTGGGCGCTCTTGGTACCATTCAGAGATATACTTCCATAACTTGAGCCATCGAGTCCGAAACTTGGCTTCGTCGCGAGTTGGATCAGCAGGGGAGGCAGCTAGCAGATCAAGGACTTGAGCGGTGAGGTACACAGCATAATTAGCCCAGTCCTCAAACGTTGAAGCATTCTTAAAGAGCTCGACATCGTTTTCGATCGATAACGTCTTGGAGGCCCAATGGCAGATGGGAATGAGAGTCTTGACAGATGATATGAGGCCGCCGCAGATATCCATACGCGCAAAGCACCAGAACAGGGCTTGCTCTGTCCCTCCTACAAATCCATTGATGCCAACAGCTTCCATGAGGCTCGCACAGCCATCAAGATGTCGCTGCCATGCCTTCGGTGAACAGCTCAACATCTCCAGCACACAAAGGATAACACACGTGGCGATAACAGCTGTCCCGCGGGTCGGCAAATGTGGTAGGAGCATATGAATGGCTTCTTGGTAGAGGGCGAGGCTACGATTCGTCGGTAGCGTATGCTTAAGTTCGAGTTGTCGTGCTGAGAGGGCCAGCATTGAGTATCGTAAGTGGTCATTATCTTTACTCATTGTAGGGATAATCTGCTGGAAATGGCGGTCTCGGTCGAATTTGTCGAGCCAGGGGGCAATTTCATCAAAGTAGTTCTTCCATAGCGAGCATTCCTCTTGCTGAGAGAGTAGAGGTGTCTGCGAGGGCTGAAACTCTTGTATTGGGATCGTGACCTCGGTCTCTTCCAAGGAGACGCCCCCTGAGCTGTCAACCTCTATATGCGGCGTTGTTGATCTTGTTGGGGCAATTGACCGAGTCTCTTGGATGAGGTGATTACGGAGCGTGGAGTGTAGCTCGTGGTACGCAGAGCCTGGCAAGAAGATACCGTCCTCGGAGATGCCCTCAGGGGTAAACGCTTGCATCTGATCGATGTACGGATAGTCGGCTATTATGTCGATTGGGACTGCCTCCATGGAAACCTGCAGAGCAGGATCAATGTCGACTGAGGAATGAGAAGATTGCCCGTTCTGGCTAAAGTAAAGTAAGTCGGCTACGGCGTTTTCAGTCTGGCGCTGGGATGTCGGTGATGAGATATCGACTACCGGTGGTCGCTGTATAGAGACATAGCCACTTGGCGTATTATTTTCGGCGGGAGGTCTTACGCCGACGATGAGATTTGAGCGACCTAGAAGAATGTCAGATCTACAAACAACCTATGACGCAGATTGAGTTCATACCAGAAGTGCTTGTCCGCGCACGATCATCACTAGTCTCGTTATCCTCCTCCTCTGTCTCAGCACCATTGTAATCACGAATGACTTCATCCGTCACATCCAGGATCTCAAACTCCCTTGGCTGCCTCCTCCTCGCCATCTTCCGCATCGAAGGATGCCGCGCATTTAAGCATTGAGCATGCTCGGCTCGAAACGCAATCTTAAGGCCCCATTCGCAAGACTCATTGCGACGACGACAGGTTCCGCAGGCCGGCCGACTCTCATCACATTTACGCTTCTTCCGCCTGCAATTGAGACATCCGGAGCGGGTCCGCTTATGCTTGATGGGTTCGGACCGGACTCGGGCCCGGGATGCGGAGGGATGATCCATAAGTCAACTGTAGCCGGAGTTGGGATCTCAGGTGAGAATTGGGTGATATGGCTAGGGTATTGGGAGAACGGGTGGAGATGAAAGTGAAGGCGAGAGTCAAGATGTCCAAAAGTTGGAGAGGCAGGGCAATTGTAGACGCCAAAATCTGGGGTTCCGACCTGCCATACCAAAAAAGACTCGTGATCGGCAATTGTTCCAGAAAACTGTTAGAGGAAACTAAAATACTGACATGATCTATTAATTTCCTGGTAATTGATGCTAAAACGAATAAAAATGCGAGTCGTTGCTGGTTCCCCGACAAACAAGTCTTCAACTCGAAACATTCCTCAACTGGGATTAGTTCACCTCCGCTTACAATTGCCTTTTGTGCCCTGGACAGGCAGCGTGACGTTGTTTAGTGGGTGGACAGTGCTTTTCACCCTAGTCTGCCTTGACTGTACTTGGCTAGACCACCATCATCACCAGGATAAAGATATTCCCCAGGAACTTGTAAGCGAAGAAACTGTTCCATCCAATTGCCGACTACGCCAATCACCTCAATTGGCTCGAGTATCCAATCCATCGCAAAGACCTTCCAGAATGCTTACAACACCAAGAGCTCCAGGGTCAGGAATACCGCCCTCTTCGTCAAATCTGTCTTGTCCAACGTAGCTCGCCCGTCCCAGGGCCGCTACCATCTTCCTTGTACTCTCCGCGCCCTTGCGTGCCTCTGCTAAAGCGGCCTTCAGTGAGCCATCCAGGGAATAGTTCTTGACAAACGGTATAAGTGCGTCCATTAGGGTGCGGTGACCGATTCGTGCGGGCGTGTATCTGCATAACTCGTCTAGGCCGCTTTGAAGAGCTTGTTGTATGAACTCAGAGACTGTAAGCGAGGAAGAGTTGACAGTCAATTCTAAGAGTCGGTTCGCTACAGCGTTGAGGAAGATGGCGTAGATAGCACCCGACGTGCCGCCCATGCTCCTTTCTGCGGTTGTCGCTGTTCGGCGGAACATTTGGCCAATGTCGAGAGAAACTGCGTCGTCTTTTTCGAACTCTTTTACGAGGCCTGCACATTGACAAATCAGCATTGCTGCCTGTCAACTGAGGGAGGTTAGGGACATACCAGTGACTCCGTTCAGAAGTGTCTCTCCACAGTCTCCATCACCTGCAAGCGTATCGTATTCTGTAATCTTTGGTTCATCCCTTGCTGTGGTTCGCGCTACTGACTCAATGAGAACCTTGACAAGTGATGTCGGCACTGCGAATAATCAGTCAATGCTGGTAGATGGCTTCATCTTCGGCTTACCTTTGACTCCCGTCTCCCTAGTATTTGCCTTCGCAACCGGGACTATGGTCTCGCGCTTCGATACAGACATCTTATCAGTTGCCCAGCCGTGAATCGAACGTGGCCAAGCAGGTGCTGTAGTGGGAGCGTCAAGCAAGTCCGTCAACTCGTCGTCGAGTGACAGTAGAGTGATAGAGAAGCCAGGCCCGTCTAGAGACGTAATAAAGGTGCCGACAAGACTCCTTTCGATATGTATGCTTCTTTGACCCAATTGCTTTACCACCTCATCCGCGACAACGCCAATCTCTAGGACGCTTAAGCCGCCCAGGTTGTTGACCATCAAAGCTACGCGCTGCCCCTTTCCTGGTTGCCACATATTGGCTTTGGGAGTGAACATCATGCTCAATGCCTTCTCAACAGTAACGTCCAGGCTCGTAATTTCTTCGCGTTTGACACCCGGCTCGTTGTGTATTCCCATTCCGAATTCTAGTTGGTCGTGGGGAAGGGCTTCTTGAGTCGCCCGCCCGGGAACACTACATCGATCGAGACTCGCTGCGACAGTGGCCATTTGCGAAGCGGCTTTTCTTGTAGTAGAGGCGACTTGCTCGAGGGAGGCTCTGTGTAAAAGAGGTAAGCTTTGGCTTGGTCAGTGTGATAGATATGCATACCCCTGAGCTGCCTTTGCGCCAGCGATCTTATGGCAGAAGACTGTTCCTGCAAGACCACGCTGACCAACAAGCGTGTTTCCCTCGACTGAAACATCATCTCCTACAATGACCATCTCAACCTTCTGTCCTTCTGCCTTTGCCTTCTCTGCTGCGAGCCCGAAGTTAAGCTTGTCGCCCGTGTAATTCTTGACGATCATCAACGATCTACCACTGATTAGCCAAACACTCGACTCTTATGGGGCATAGGCGTACCCTTTTGACGACTTGACAGTCTGTAGGCCTGTGAGGATCTGTGAAGCGGAAGGGGAGGCAAAGATCTCGCCAGCAACCACGACGTCTAATGCTCCTTCGCCGATGTATCCTGCGTGCGCGGGTTCGTGGCCGGAGCCTCCGCCGGAAATGAGAATGACTTTGTCAGTACTTTGATCCGTTCGTCGGTAGAGTACTGCAGAGGCCGTCAGTTTATGCTTGTGTGATATTGTAGATCATGGTCTCACCCTTTTCTGATGCGATAAGACTCAACGAAGGGTCGTGGAGGATGCAACTCCTGAGACTTCGCTCGACTGAGTTGGCGACGCCATTGATGAAGGTCTTTCCTGAAGCTTATTGTCAGCAACTGGCTTGTCTTGCTTCCACAAGCACATACCAAGTGTCATGATTGCGAGGAGTGTTTGTCGTGTATTATGGCGCCTATGTCACACAAAGCGATAGCACTTGGCCAAGCAAAGAGATTGTTTGCTGGTTTATGAACTTTGATACCGAACGGCATCTTTATCTTATGGTTCTCAATATGGCGTTCCCAGATTCCTAATCCGACCATGGTTCTGATGCTCTTCGCGATAATGTCAGCAAAGCATCAAAAAAACTATTTGGGTATATCTAGCAACGAATCGGACAAGGGAAGTATACGCACCCTTGGAGAGTATACAATGCGCAAGGTGTAGGGCAACTGCATGCGCATTATTAGTGTCGTCCCTAAAGAAAATGACCTTGCTCGTTCTGGGGTGTTGCAGTGAGGACGGGAGTGGAGATGGGGGGACCTCCAACTTGCAGCCGATCTTGGTAGGTCTAAGCGGACCTCGATAAGCATCCAATTGCTCTGACATTCTTTGTTGATCAGTTGAGCAACTTCCAGAGTTTTTGTGAATGTACTTGTCTCCTCTGACATGAAGGATTTGTCTTTCTTAGTTGCACAAATAATTGACTATTGTTTGTGGCTGCATCAAGAAGACGCCCTAATAAGGAACCTACGCTTAGGCATACTGCAGTTGTCCCGCCTGAGAAAATCACAAGTCTTCCCCTACAACATCAATTGCGTGCACAGATATTTTCGCTAAGCCATCCCATCTTCAACGACACCCCCAACTCACAATTATCGTATCATTCCATCGGCTACGACTTACATCTTCGCAAAAACAGGGCAACCCGCAAACCTCATCCCTGAATTCGGCTGCCTAGATGCCCCATATTCTCTCCAGCGCTTGCAAATGCCTCACGTCTCTCGAAACCGGAACCGTTGGTCTAACCCGCAAAAACCCCAGATGATCCAATGTTACGGTACAGTGGACTCCCCACGGGGAACTGGCGCCATGTCACGGCCTTGGAACGAACCTTGTTTCGCGCGAGTCAACAGTTGATCTAATTTTCTCGTCGCCGAATTGTCACTTCGGAGCAGTATATATTGATATGGAGTCGCCCCATCTTTTACTGTTGCGTGACTTATACCATCAGCATTGGTTGTTGAATAGCTTCTTTCGACCTCTTCACTTCTTGCCAACTCACTCTTCATCATGACGATCCTTGTTGGAAGACCCTTGGACTGGGCCATCACGGCCACAGCTGGTTCTGGCTTCCTCCTCTTCGGTTATGATCAGGGTGTCATGTCTGGCCTGTTGACAGGTACTGCATTCACCAACACTTTTCCAGAGATCGACACTACAGACAGTGGCAATGGCAGTTCCTCTCTTCAAGGAACGGTGGTCGCCATCTACGAGATCGGTTGCTTCTTCGGCGCCATCTTCTGTCTCATCTTTGGCGAGTACTTTGGTCGTCGCAAGTGTATCATGATGGGCTGTGTTGTTCTCAGCATCGGAGCCGCTCTTCAAGCATCAGCTTTCGGAATCCCTCAGATGATCGTCGGTCGTATTGTAGCTGGTCTCGGAAACGGCATGAACACCAGTACCATCCGTAAGTTACCCCTGACTCCATCACAGATCTCAACTAACAGTCTTCAGCTGTCTGGCACTCTGAACTCATGAAAGCCAGCAACCGTGGCAAGGGTCTCGCCATCGAGCTCGCAATCAACATCTTCGGTGTCATGCTTTCATACTGGGTTGACTACGGCATGTCCTACGTCAGCAGTGACGCCCAATTCCGCTTCCCCCTTGCCTTCCAGATCTTCTTCGCCATCTTGACCTTCATCGGAATCACTCTTCTTCCCGAGTCCCCTCGCTGGCTCATCAACCATGATCTCCACGACGAGGCACGCGAGGTTCTTTGGGCTGTGCGCCGAGATGCTAAGTCTATCACCAAGGAGGATGAGACTGTCAGCCGCGCCATTGCTGAAATTCAGCATGCTATCAATGAGGAGCGCGAAGCGGCCCAGACGAGCAGCTTCAAGGCTATGTGGAAGAATGGAGAGCAGAAGTTCCTGTACCGAACAATGCTTGGTATTGGTGGACAGTTCATGCAACAGGTAAGGCGTCAATCTGCTGTTTCCTTAATGGTTCCTGGCTAATACGCTCTTCAAATAGCTTTCTGGTATCAACCTTATCACATATGTAAGTCCCCTGAACCGAAGCGCCATCAATCTAGGCCCAAATCACTAACACCAAGTTACAGTACGCTCCCGTCATCTTCCAAGAATCAGTCGGCATTTCCCATAATCTAAGTCTTCTCCTTGCTGGCTTCAATGGCGTCGCCTACTTCTTCTCTTCGCTTATCCCCATCTGGATCATTGATCGCCTCGGTCGCCGCAAGTTGATGATGTTTGCTGCCGCTGGTCAAGCAGTCTGCATGGCTGTCTTGGCTGGAACCGTGTCTACTGGGCAGCCTGGACCTGGTATTGTCGCCATTGTCATGCTCTTCTTGTTCAGTAAGTCAGCCCCTGAAAATTAGATGGACCACACTAACTCCATGGTAGACTTCTTCTTTGCTGTTGGATTACTCGCCATCCCCTGGCTCTGTAAGTCAACGCTCTCCAGTGTCTCCCAGACCAGCTCAACTAACAAAGTACAGTGCCCGCCGAATACGCTCCCTTGGCCATCCGCACTCGCGCCGCCGCCCTTGCAACAGCCTCCAACTGGATCTTCACCTTCCTCGTCGTCGAGATCACTCCAGTTTCCATCAAAAGCATCGGCTGGAAGACGTACATCTACTTCTGCATCTTCAACGCTTTCTTCGTTCCCCTCATCTACTTTTTCTACCCCGAGACTCGACTGTTGTCTCTCGAGCAGATCGACAAGCTCTTCACTGGTCCAAAGGTCTTGCTTCACTGGGATCACAGCATGGGTGTCCCTGGAGAGGCTTCTGAGAAGAGCGCCGGTGGTGAAACTGGTGAGACTGAGAGCAATGAGAAGTTTGAGGCTGAGGTTCATTTGAGGGAGTAAAACGGTGGAGGGACTGAACTGGATGAAAAGGGGTCTCTTATACACCTGCTACGGTTGGACATGGTCGATACAACATTCGCTTTATGATCATTTAGTACTGTATTAAATACGCAATCGGATTCGCAAAGACATAAGTCAACCATTCCATTGATATTAGAGAAGATGGGCTTCAGCCGTCTTTCAGAACACAAAGGCACTCAAACGTGTGGCATGCAAAGACTACATGGTATCTTCCCAATTTACTATTTCCAAGGAAACCAATTGGGTTTCTTCTTCTCGTTCTCATGCTTCTTCTTCCATTCCGTTTCCTCCTGTGCCATCCAAGCCTGCATCCTCATACACTTTTCTTCCATCTGCGCATCCGTCAAGAACCCACGTCCACCGTCTTCCGCGGTATCCTTGTCCCGGGACCCGGAGTATGAACCCTTCGTCACACCCAACACATCACAGAGTCCCTCAGACTTTTCCATGAGCCATGTCCCATGACGGAGGCCATCGCGCCAATGTGGAGGTAAGGACTTGTATCCGAGTAATGCTCCTAAAAGAGCACCAGCAAAGCAGGCGTTTGTGTCTGCATCGCCTCCTTCCATTGTCAGATCTGTGATGAGCTTCTCAAAAATGGCAAGCTGGGAGCACAGTTGTCCAGAGGACTTGAGTTGGCGCAGTGCTAGTCGAAGAAGCAGGATACCAGAGCCAAATGTCTTGTAAACGTATCCAATCTTGTAACTCTCATCCAACTTGAGATCCGCGAGAGATTCAGCTGTCGCATGCTTTCTGAACTCGTCAATGTCCAGGCGGGGCTCTTCTTTCTTGTCTGGATCCTGCAATTCTTTTTCGCGGAGCTCGTTGTACCACGTAAGGCCGGTTTCGATCAACTCATCAACATGTCGTTCTTCGTAGATCTCGCCGAGGACAAGGCCACGAACAAGAGCCGTACCAATGGCGCAAGAGACCACGCATCTGGGATCAACGTGTGTAACAACAGAGAAATCTGCTGCGATCTGAAAGGTCTCCTCAACGGACTTGGTAAGGCACATGAGGCCCAGAGGGTGTGTCCTCATCAGACTTCCATTGGGTGCAGCATTGTACTTCCCCGTCACCCAGAACTTGCGCGCTGTGCCCTCAGGGTCATCTAGGTAAGATTTGCTGCGGACAATACCACCGACTGTACGTCCAAGACCAAGAGGCAGGGTATCCAGCGCTCTCAGTCCCATACGCACCCAAACTGACAGCCTCGACGCAAAGTCTTGTGGATCAAGATTCTTGCCATCGCTATGGAGGAATGAGAGCAGTATCAGAACAGCATGATCAGTGTCGTCAGTCCATTCCCCAGTGCGATGGAAATTTCTGTGGTGGTCGCGTCGAAAAGGCGTTGCATTTTCAACAGGGAGCAACGTAAACTTGCGGTCGGGGTATGCTTTTGCCGAGATGTCGGCAGACAGAAACTCAGTGTATAAGCCAATTGCGTCTCCAAGCGCTGAGCCGAAAATGGTACCGAGAATACGATCTTGGAGGTGCAAAGGCTCCAGCGCCTTGTGTGCATTTTCTGAGAGGGTTATAGAGGCCATTGCGATTGATTGTGATGTTTTTGATTGAATGGCACGACCAAATATGGGTAGTTGTCATCTTTTATATGGGTTCAGCTGAGGCAGCCAAATTACTGAAACAACCTCGCAAGGCTTCCGCGACTAACACCAGAGGCTGAATTAGCGCCAGATTTTGGTGGTGGCAGTGTGAACGCCATAGACTAAGGTCACCTGGCGTTCGAATAGCTCAATAAGGTAGATAACTTTATCTCTTTTTCATGCGGCCTTAATTGAGCTCAAAGATGGCTTTCGGGTGTTCGTTAGTAACGGTCTCGGTTCTAGATGTAGTGGAATGGGCGGTCAATCAGTTGATCCCCGGACTGGACCGTTGGACGTTTCTGGGACATCCCGCAATCAAATCGTAAAGTTTCTTGTATTAACAAACGCTCTAATCAATCATGCAGATGCGCAATGTCCTCCATCGACCCTCAAATCCGTTCCATGAACGAATGAAGCACCCTCGGACAGCAGGAATACAGCTGGTGCCTTGAAGTCTTCAGGAGCACCCAAGCGGCCCAGCAAAGCACCCGCCATCCATGTCTTCTCAACCTCGGGATTCTCTTGAAGCAATTGATCCGTCATGGCAGTTCTGATGTATCCTGGAGACAATGTGTTGACTCTAATACCGTACTGACCCCATTCTTGAGCGACCGATCGGCACATTTGTTGAACAGCAGCCTTGCTGGAGTTGTAGGCTGTGCAAGAGAGACCCTATCCCCTGTTAGTCTGTGTGTATGCTTGATGATGCTTTGGGGACTTACTCGGTTGGCTATGTTGCCTGACATGCTTCCAATGATGACGATGCTTCCTGGGCTGTTCTTCTCTCGCAGAACGCGTGCTGCATACTTGCAAGTGTTGAAGACACCAGTTACATTGACTCGTAGGATACGGTCAAAGTCGGCAGCTGGGTAGTCCAGCGCCGCAATCTGTTGCTGAATGCCGGCACAGGCAATTGTTCCCCAGAAAGGCGCTCCAGACTGGTCAGCCTCAGCAGCGATCTCTTTCATCGCTGTCTCGACGGACTGCTCTTCTGTGACGTCGCATTTCCGGTATGAGACAGAAGCCTTGTTGGCTGTGGCGATCTTGTTGAGCTGTGCCCACTCAGCTGGCGATGGCTCCTCGAGAATATCGAGGCAAGCTACACTACCGCCGGCCTCGACAACGGCAATGGCGAGTGTGATACCCAGACCACGAGCTCCGCCTGTGATGGCGACGGTCTTGTTCTCAAGGGAAAAGAGCTTGAACGTTGATGCTTTTGAGGCGGGTGTTTCTCTGGTCTCAGGCACATGGGCCGGGAGCTCAATGTCGGATACGATAGCGGGAGCCATTGTGACGGTGAAGTTGTATGGGTATCAACGAGGTCGTAAAAGAAGGGCAAGTGAAGAAAAGAATCGAATCTGATGGGAGACAAAGGTTTTGGAGACGCACGCTCGTCAGGATATACCATGGACGGATATCCATTTCTGGAGGCGCCGAAGATGTGTTGAGTCAAGCATTACCGTCATGGGGTTCATTCGGAAGGTCGATGCGAAGAATGATGTGTCTCAAATTGAGTTTGAAGCGTGATTCCTGGTTGATTCGACGGGGCAATTGTAGCCGGAGGTTGTCACATTGGATCTCACTACGACAGTCGTGGTCTTCGCTGAGATACAGTATTTCCAGGCTGAGAGAGGAGGGACAAAAAGGTGTGGTCGGGTGCTGGCAAGACACAAATACCGGAGTGTCTCCACCGTGTCTTAGCCCCTGAACTGCCCGCTTGTTTTTGCTGGCCTTTGGTTCTACAAACAAGTGCGGTGTTTCTTTCACCTGGCAATCTCTGTCAAATGCAGGTTCCCAGAACTGTACAACACTGAGGTGATTAGAGGCGACACACTAACCTCATCAGTATTTCCGCCCCCCAAACAATTGCAACCTTTCTCCACACGAACATGATGCGCCAATACCCCAAGCATCAAGTCCATGGCAGTTCTAAGCGCAATCTCGACTCTAACCTCAAGAGGCAAAGCCGTGATCTGGTGCCTCCAACTTCCTGATCCAGATCCCGATCCTCACTCAATCCAATAATGTCAAACTCATCAAGAACCCCACGTCAAATGGCAAACGCACGATATCCCCACGGCGCTTTCCCCTGCCCTGTTGGGGTAACCCGGTGTGCCATGACCACAATGAACATCACCGTCGTTATGAGAAAGATCACGCGCAAAAGATGCCTTTTTCGAAATCTCTATAACTCAAGAGGCACTGTCGATTTTTCTCAATTGCACTCATCATCTACTCGTCCTGTAAGAGCATCACAGAGTCACAGATCCAGTCCAAGATGGCACCCAGCGCAATCACCCCAGAGACACAGGAAGAGCCTGTAGCTCTTTCCAACGTTGTCAAGTTGATCAAAAACGATGATGCAGAGACAATTGATCTTGCCCTGCGACAATTTCGCTGCTTGATCGCTGATCTTTGTGAGCAGTTCAAGGGCGGTCACCCTGGGTAAGTTTCACAAGCATCGAAAGACAAGAGAACGACACATACTGACTGCGTTGCAGAGGTGCTATGGGTATGGCGGCCATTGGCCTCGCCCTCTGGAAGTACGTGATGCAGTACTCTCCCAACGACCCTGACTACTTCAACCGCGATCGCTTCGTCCTCTCCAACGGCCACACATGTCTCTTCCAGTACACATTCCTCCATCTCACAGGCTACAAGGCCATGACCTTCGAGCACCTCAAGTCCTACCACTCATCCAACTACGACTCATTGGCGCCTGGTCATCCTGAGATTGAGCATGAGGGTATCGAAGTAACGACCGGTCCCCTTGGACAAGGTATCGCCAATGCTGTCGGTCTCGCCATGGCGACCAAGAACCTTGCGGCAACTTACAACAAGCCTAACTACGACCTCATCAACAACATGACTTACTGCATGATCGGCGATGCTTGTCTACAAGAGGGTGTGGCCCTCGAGGCTATTCAGCTGGCAGGCCATTGGAAGCTCAACAACCTGGTCGTCATGTACGACAACAACCAGATTACTTGCGACGGTAGTGTCGATCTCTGCAACACCGAGGACGTCAACGCCAAGATGCGTGCCTGTGGTTGGGACGTTATCGAGGTCGAGGACGGATGCTTCGATGTCGAGGGTATTGTCAAGGCCCTCCTCAAGGCGAAGGCCAGTACCGACAAACCTACATTTATCAACATTCACACCGTCATCGGAGTTGGTAGCAAAGTTGCCGGCGATGCCAAAGCCCACGGTGCCGCTTTCAGCCCCGATGGTGTCAAGGCTGTCAAGGAGCGTTTTGGCATGGACCCTGAGAAGCACTACGTCGTCTCTGATGAGGTCTACGGCTTCTTCCGCGACCGCAAGACTCGTGGCGACCGACTCGTCGAGGATTGGAAGAGCCTTGTTGATGCTTATAACAAGGAGTATCCTGATCTTCATGAGGAGTTCATGAAGCGTGTCGAGGGCCGCTTTACTGACGACTGGCGAAGCATCATCCCTGCCAAGGAGTCATTCCCTACTACTCCTACACCTTCTCGAAAGTCTGCCGGTATCATCTGCAACCCCCTGGCTGCCAAACTCAAGAACTTCATGGTCGGCACAGCTGATCTGTCACCCTCGGTTAACATGATCTGGAAGGACAAGGTTGACTTCCAGCATGTAAGTTCCCCCCTGACACAGCCAGTAGCCTGTCACTAACACAGTAATAGCCCGACCTCAAGACCACTTGCGGCATCAATGGCAACTATTCTGGCCGTTACATCCACTGGGGTATCCGCGAACATGCGATGGCTTCCATTTCCAACGGTCTCGCCGCTTACGGCAAAGGCACGATCCTCCCAGTCACCTCAAGTTTCTTCATGTTCTACATCTACGCCGCTCCCGGTGTCCGCATGGGCGCTCTTCAGAACCTCCAAGCCATCCACATTGCCACTCACGACTCGATCGGTACTGGTGAAGACGGCCCAACCCACC
Organism: Fusarium fracticaudum; assembly: GCA_003353625.1. Classification (NCBI taxonomy): domain Eukaryota; kingdom Fungi; phylum Ascomycota; class Sordariomycetes; order Hypocreales; family Nectriaceae; genus Fusarium; species Fusarium fracticaudum. The sequence continues at coordinate 845,310 of PDNT01000008.1, forward strand.
AACCGATTGCTCTCCCTGCTCTGTACCGCTCCATGCCCAACATCCTTTACATCCGACCTTGCGATACCGAAGAGACGGCCGGTGCCTTCATCACCGCCCTCGAGGCCAAGGACACCCCATCTATCATCTCCCTCTCCCGTCAGAACCTCGAGCAGCACCCTGAGTACTCCAGCCGGGAAGGTGTTCAGAAGGGTGCTTATGTCTTCATCGAGGAGGAAGATGCCGACGTTACTCTCATCGGCGTCGGCGCCGAAATGGTCTTCGCCGTCAAGACCCGCGAAGTCCTCAAGGAGAAGTTCGGCATCAAGGCCCGCGTGGTCTCATTCCCTTGCCAGCGTCTCTTCAACTCCCAAAGCCTCGAGTACAAACGTCAAGTTCTTCAATACCGCTCCAACGCCCCTCGAGTTGTGATTGAGGCCTACGCAGTGAATGGCTGGGAGCGATACGCCGATGCTGGTTACTCAATGACCACTTTCGGCAAATCACTACCTGGTAAAGACGCTTACAAATACTTCGGCTTTGATGAGAATGCCATTGCCCCCGAGGTGGCCAAGCTTGTCGACGAGGTCAAGGCAGAAGGGATCGAGAGCCTACGCGGCGAGTTCAGGGATCTTAACAACGTGACACACGAGCACTGATGATGGTTTGGTTCAAAATGGGTAAAGGATTACGGCATGCAACTTGGAGTTTAATGTAGTTTGTTGACGATACAATGGTGTTTTGCATAATAAAGCAATTTTGTTTTCTATACGCCGGCTCTTGATGCGTGATCCCGAATGCTTCCTCTCTTCCATTCATGAACAATGGATCCTGATTAACTTTTAGTCTGCAAATTCCATGCTCCATTTTCCGAGCGCCATGCTGATTGCTCTCTTTGTTCTAATATAATGGTATCATCCGCAAAAGAAACACACGAAAACAGCAAAAGACTTTTCTCCTATAATCCCACGCCCATCGGCTTCCAGAGCCAGATGTCTGCACCCAATCCGTCACTTGTAGCGGCAGAAAGCCATAGCCTACCTTGGCCCCCTAACTCATCGCCGTCCTTGTGGGCGAATGATGGAGTCCGAAGGTGGCAAGGCTTGAACACCCTCCATCACAATCTCGGCCAGAGAACCCAACACCCTACGGTTGAGTACACGAGGCATGTTGGGCCATCGTTCCTGAGCCCAAATCGCGACACCATTGCCAGCATGCCGGGCCCCTTGGGCTAGATGGCCCCCTGCCTGGGCAGTGGTCGCCATGGCATCTTGGGCACGCTGGGCAGTGTAGGTGAGCCCGCCGGCAAGGTTGTCGTACGACCTAACGAGGTTGTTCTGCGCAATCTGTGCGGTTGCAGCAAGAACTCCCTGGGGGACGCCTGTGCCAGAAGGGTTCTGGATGATCTGAGAGGTGCTATTTTAAGTTAGTTTTTTAGTTTCTTAAACATAGACGGCTCCGAGGGATAGGAGCTAAAAACTATCACAAATCATACCTCTGGCTACGCGCCTCTTCAGTCTCGCTGAGCATCGCAGCGCCAAAGTACCCAACCACTCCAGCGTCGTCGAACTGGAGCTCCTCCGATGAGGGCTCTTCATCATCAGAGTCCTCGTCAGGGGCGAGTTCGTTCATGGAACGATCTCGATGCATCGCCCCTCGAACGAGCGCCCCGTCGAGGATGTCGTACCCTTCTTCACGCTCTTCCTGGTCAGAGTTGTCATCCTCAAGCGGGACATCCTCTAGATCCTCAGGTGCTGGGCTGGACCTATTTTCAGAAGCGCCAGGTCCCGTCAAACGTTCCTGGGCTCGACGTCGGATCCAATAATCGTTAGCCTGAGGGGCATTATCAGGCGCAGAGCCCGAAGACGGGTTGGTGCTGGAGGCGTAAGGGCTGTCCATTTTGTTTATCTAGTTCTTTGCGATAAGTGACTGCTTGTATCCGAGAGATTTGTTTGCCAAATACCTTGTAAAGCACTTTTATTAGTGTGAAGAGGGATGTGGTGATGGTGAAGGGGGGTGTGTGATGAGTTTGTTGGTGCGTAAGGTGAAGTTTGTTGGTGGTGAAAGGGAAATAATAAAAGCTTGCAGAAGAATTATCAGATATACACTGATGAAATCCGTGAACAAGTTGGGACTGCCAGTCCGTGTCAAGGTTAGGTGAGATGGTTGGCAGTGTCAGTGAATCTATGGGCAAGACATCAGAACTTGATCGATGTACGACCAATCGATGATTTGACATCGAATTTACTTCCAAAAACGAGATCTATTCGTCTCTGTCATATCTAAGTTAACTAGCGCAAGACCTGTATCCGTTACACTTTCTTATTGTGTGGCTTAGGCCTCAGGTTCACGATATCAAAGGCCATCGGTGCCCCTTTTCTTACAGCGTCCATCAATACTACCACCACCCAAGAGACAAATGTACACTAATCCTGTTATTTTATTTCAGTCCTGTCTCGAATTTTCCATTTTCAAAACAACCGCCTTTTGGGCCGCCAAGGCATCATAAAACTAAGTCCTCACCTACCGACTACTATAGTAACTTTTGAGTCAAGGTTCTAGTCAACGATATACTTCCGCTTCTTAATCTGCGCCACTACAAACCTTTCGGCGTTTAATTCTGCCACATGTGTGCAGTATTCTCTATTGCTTCCAAGATCTCTGGGTAAGAGTTCATTGCCAAAGCGGCCAAGGGATCCTTTTAGTTTTCAAGGGGGTTCTTTTGGGGGATCTGCCTTAGCCTTTGGTTCAGGGCCATATTCTATTCAACAACTGCTGCTTCTCGAGTGAGCCCCAGTCTCGGCGATGCTTCAAAGCGTGACTTCTTTTAATGATCAAGCTGAAGAGTTAATCCATACTGTTTTTTATATTATCACCCATTTGGTTTGAAAATGGTGGTGGCCTTCAGGAGGTAAGATCACTCCTGACAATGAACAAAGGTGCCAAAATGATTAGGTGGGCAGTCTTGAGGCCTACCGAGTTCATACTGGCCGGCACAGGCTTCTACTAAATGATTTCAGGTCTTTCCCACTTGGCCTAGAAGTCAGGACTCAGAAGTCTTCTTGTTTCCCTGAAGGTGGCAACCTAACCTTCCTACCTAAGCTTCATATTTCAGAAGTTTGTCTGCGAACACAAAAGTCAAAATTGAGTCTACCTTGCCTTGTACAAAAAGCATGGCAAAAGCAGCCTGCTCTTTCTTCTTCCCTGCTTTGATTTTTCCAATACATCGCCTTTGTCTCTAAACTTCTCATTCTCATCTTTATCTTCCCATTCTCGCCCACTTCCGTCAGACCTATCTTTTTTGGGTATTCTAACCGGATATTCTTACAGTCCAAACCCGTATATATACCTTCAACACTGTCTCTAGATGCCAAGAGGTCGAGGACTTCCAAGGGTCGGCCGTGGCCACCGGCGGGGAAGTGGTCGTCCCCAACGTGCTCAGGGCCCGGATGTTTGTGGTCCTTGCCTGGGCCTTCCGTTTCCGTATACCCCTACCGAGTTTCTTCACGTCCACGGTTTCACCGTTTGTTACATGGGGGTACACTCCGAAGAGCAACGATATGCGTCAGTCGTGGAACAACTCAAAGCAAAGGTGGCTAAGAGTGTGGCCAACCAAGCATTTTACCAGGCATCCTATGATCTGCTTATCACACACAAGATACCTGCCGCCGGCTTGCCGGAAGGGGTTTACGAAACTATCATCGAGAACTACAGACAGCTTCATAATACAGCCTGGCCAAAACTCATGTATCTTCTGCAAGCCGAGAAGGAAAACCGAATTGTTGATCCGAGGGACGTTCTAAGCACGCCCATCTACAATCAACCGGTGCAGATAGCGAGGCAGGTACAAGTCACGATAGGAGATCGCCTTGAAAACTTCCGAGTCATTCAGTTTTTGTTCATGCGTTATGGGAGATGGTTTCTCGGATACTCCCCTGGAACCTTTATTTTCCGATACTCGAACCCTTTACCGTTCGCTGAAGGACTGAACATCACGCCGAGCACCATGAACTTCACATATGAAGGCCAAGTACCTCGAAGCTCCTTTGAGTACAGGCTGCGTCTCATAACCCTCTGGAAGCCAGCCTCCGAATTGTTCTTCAGCGAGATTGCGCTCCTCTGCGGCAGATATCACAAAGCCCTCTTCCCGAGACACGAAAACCTACGCTCAAAACCGATGATAGTTCCTGATGATTTCAGAGACATCCTAGAAGACTGGACATCTTGCTCCCAAAGAACCAATTTTGTGTTTCCAGCCCAAGTGACCAGGATCTGCATTTGCCAGCATCCAGCGACCCAAGAGGTTGCGTGGCTTATACTTCGACTCAAAGATGTGCCTGAAGTCTACGAAGGTGTTCAGTCGCCAGAACTAGAATATCTTCTCACAAATGTCACCGGTCTATCACTGCAAGATCTTGCAGGCCACTGGAACACTCGGCTGGAAACAATGGCGTGGCACCATTTCCATTATGGGAATCGTCGAGAGCTCTTTATATACGAAAATCAGGGGCAATCGGTAAGTCTTCAACCTTCCAGCACTGTCCGTTTCAGCACTTCCCATATTTGAAATTCGATTTTGTCTGAATTTAGACAACAATTTCACGAACTCAGAGGCATCATCGTCTTATGACAAGCGTTTGAAGTCTGAGTTGAAGTTGGTTTGGGTTTGGGCTGGACGCGGTCAAATATTTACCCGAACCGAATCAAGCTAACAATTTCCTCGTGCAGGACATCTGGAGCCTCTACAATGATCAAGCTTTCGAATACGACTGTATCAACCCGAGTGTTGAGATTAACTTGCCCCAATTGAGCGATTGCCGAGACGCACTCGAACCATACGATCATTTGATTCAGGAAGAACTGCGTCAGGCCCAAGAACGAGTCAATCAAGGCAGACAAAGTCTTGGTACAACCTTCAATCAGCCTGTCCCTTTCTCTGCAGAGAATTAAGACGAATCGAGCCGCCGAACGATCATTACCGCCAATTCCCTTCGAATTTTAGTTGATTGTGCCATTGTTGCAGTACCATTGTCCTGGATATTTATGTCGTGGTCAACAACTTGAGACTTCCCCCGCCTGCTTCGCACCGCTAAACCTTACAATGTCTTCAATATTTTCTCTCCGCGGGCTTTTAACCCGTCAGCCTGCTTCTACAACGCAAACGACCCGTCTTTTCTCTACCACAGCGAACATGCTTGCTCGTACACCTCCCAAGGCCGCGCCGAAGAACCCCAATGCCGGCAAAGTCCCTCCTCGCCGAAAGCACGCGGCTCCTAAATCCGAAAACTTCTACCGCATCCGCACGCTCCGCCAAAATATGTTCTCTCCCGCTCCCCCTCCTCTACGAATGGCCCGTCTTCGATACCTCCGCCACTGGACCATCCACCGTGCTTGGCAACTCTTCCGTCGACAGCAGCACCTAGCAACTGAGCAGGAACGCTCCCGCATCTTCAGCGGCATGTACAATGCTTGTGAAGAGCTGCGCAAAACAGTTGGCCCAGGAAACAGAGACGAGGGCTACCTGTACCGTGTTGCTATGGAAAAGAAGGGTGTCTGGGGTCTTGACGCAATTCCCATTGAGTATGCTCGTTACCAAACAGATCACCCAGCTAAGAACGCTTGGAACCACGAGTGGAAGAGGAACAACGATTAAAGCTTTGTTTACTGTTTCTAACGGGGAAAAGATTGTTTATAATAGAACGTGTACTGTATGTATGATAGAGCAGCTTTCAGATGATAGTAACTAGAAAGCCAATGTTTACGATTCTCATTAAGTCCATCCAAGGGAAGGCAAGATACCACTTGAGGTCACTCAATCCTCTCAAAGACGCCGTGAAAGATAGCCAGTTATGTATGAACCACATTAGATGCAAAGATCATCACTCTCATTAAGTATCAGGTCCGTACACGGCAGCACCAATCTCCCGTCGTCTTAATCCATGTCATTGATTCACTCTCATCTTTCCAACGCTCGACAAAGCCATTTCTATGCCGCTATTCGATTATTAATACAGAGAGTGAATATACGTATCTTATCCCGCTCGAACCAAATCATGCAAGTGTCCTTCTTTCTGCCCATGCACCCTTGCTCCTCTCCGATTTTTGTCTCTCCTCAGGATGCCAAGTATATAAAAGATGTTTCTGCAATTCCGCTCAGGTATTACGAGTGTCAGGTGAGATGATATGGCCAGTATTCGAAACAGATCCAAAATGCAGTTCGATCGTAATGAAAATGAGGGTGCGTATGGCTGGATGGTAGTCACTTGTGTGTGTCTGAAGAGACTCGATGAGCGAGTCTTTACATGTTGATTGTCTGCTGAATAACAACGCCAGAAAGGAAACGTGATAGTGAGGATGTCGGCATTTGAGATAAGATCGGCCGTGGAATAAATAGATAGTAAATAGGATCGGGTCGGCCGAAGCGCCGGAATGTGATGCTGCCTTTAGCTTCAATTCCGTGATGATGAGTTTTGAGAGTGAGCGAGTGTAGAGTATAAGAAAGGAAGTTGTCCTCCTGGGGCGCCGAGCAATAAATCCTCTATATCCTAAATTGATTCCCTGATGATCCAAAAATCTACACTCGTCTCCAGTTGTCTGAACATATGTTTGATATTGCGGCCGAGGCGAAGTGGTGATCGATCGCTTAAAGATGAAAACCTAGGAACAGCTGCATGATGTCCCTGGTATTGTGTGTGAGTACATCCAAGTGGCGTGGATGGTGGTTCGTTCGGAGGCGCATCGCATGGCTGACGGTTTTACAGCACAACGCAGCAACCGCCGCCCTCGCCCTTCTCAAAGGTCAGCAGAGCAGCACGAGTGGCAGCCTCAAATACGTCGTCGACGCCTTCGCCGCTCAAGCTGGAGCATTCAAGATATCGCTTTGCGCCAATTTCCCGAGCGATTGACTCTCCATCATGTTCAGACACAAAACGCATCGACTTCTTGCGCATTTCCTCGATCGCGACGGGGTCCTCTCGAAGATCTTTCTTAAGACCAACGAGAATAATGGGAACGCCGGTGCACAGGCGGGTGGCTTCCTCAATCCACTGCAGGGGAAACACGTCAGCTTTCCAGGGTTCATCACTAAGCGCATACCGCATGCCGAGGGGGCCGTACCTTGTGCTTAACATTGTCAAGGGAATCTGGTGTGTCGACAGAAAATCCTATCAAGATGACATGGGCTTTGGAGTAGGCGAGCGGTCGTAATCGTTCGTAGTCTTCTTGGCCAGCGGTATCCCATAGAGCAAGCTGGACGGACTTGCCGTCTACTCTACAATCTGTCACATAGTTCTCAAAGACTGTGGGGATCTATATAATACGAAGTCAATAATCGTCGTCGCAAGGGGTTACGTTACGGTCGAGGCTCACATAATGCTGCAAACAGGTTAGCAAGATTTGATGACGATATGTAGATTTGGAGGACTCACTGTAGGAAAGTAACCCAGCGTAAATACGCTCAGCAAACTGGTCTTGCCGCAGGCACCATCACCGATAATGACCAACTTCCTACGGTACGTCGTTAGTGATCTGATTGATGATCAAAAATCTTGAGCATGTGATGATTGGTGTGGCAGGGAGGAGTATCATCTTGGGCCGGATGGGGAGCGGAGCTTGGGAGCGCGATGAAGTCGTACCTGCGGATAACGTTGGTAGGATTTGCGCTCATGATGACTGAGTTATATGGCCTCGAGGCTGCGTGATGATGACGTTTCGAGACTAATCGTAGGAGGGAATCGGATCTGGAGTCTGCTACGGGCCCCAGATCTGGGTGATGCGTCGGTTGATCGTTGCCGTCGATTGATTATGGGTGGAAGAGCAACGAGCTACGGCGTTCAAGAGGGCGTCGTCGCGGTGATAACAGGAGGAACAAGCTAAGCTAGGCCGAAAGGGATTGGATAGGACTGGATTGAGTGATATGAAGGTGATGATGATTAATTGGAGAGTGAGGTCGGCTCGGTCAGAGAAATGTCGTCGAGATCTGGGATAGGACCCCTTATTTTTTTGCCAACGGACTTTTTGGTAAGAGAATCGTTGGATGGGTGAGTAAAGTAGCAAGGGACGTCCGGACCTGAATGAGCGCGCGGACGTGGAGCGAGGAGGACAGGGCCAGATGGAACCAGCCAGGACAGGACAAGCCGGGCCAGGTGTAGGCGCAGGCGCAGGTGCAGGCAGTACGTAAATACGGTGCTAGTATACAGTTCAGCTGCCAGGGTACTAATGCAGTATTGCAGTGTAGTGCATGCAGTGCTGGGTTTGTGCAGTGAGTGAGATCAGCGCGTTTTTAATGGTGAGAGTAATGTCTAGGACGGAGCGAGTGCCAGGCCGCTGGTTGGATAAACAAGTTCTTCAAAGAATAGATAGATAGAATAGCAGAGAAACAAGAAAGAAGATGAAGGAATGATGTTTAACGGATCGGGAATACGAGACCAAGACTGACGAGCAGGACTGATGGTTGATTGATTGACCGAGATGATAGGACAGTCAAGGACTTTGGTGAGGTGGTGCTGTTCTTTTTTTGTCAGACCGACCTGTTTCTTTCGTTAGCCTCAGTCTAAAATGGAGCTGAGGCGGACTGGGCTGGGCTGATGTGCATTGGGTTGTGAAGATTGTGTAGAGTAGGAAAGATGAAACGAGTCATTCGAGATGTTAAGGAATGAACAGATCGATAATCTGATGCCAATTAAAGATATCCCCAAGAACCTAACGTTTAGTTATACTATACGCGGTAGATCTAAAGCTAGAGAGGCAGCCTCTTTTCTATTGTTGGAACAGCCGGGCTTGTTTACGACGGCGACGGACGGTGGTGGCATCGGTGATGGTGGAGAGCCCGCCCGCGTTTCCACGGACTAACTGCACTGTACTGTGCTGTACTCACTGTATGTACTGAGGTGCTCCCCTGAACGGGTAGACCATGTGGAGCTTCGACGTAGAAAACGGGTCCGGGGGTTCTTTTTTAGCTGAGGATGAGGTGAGGTCTAGTGGAGGACGACAGCCCTGAAAGTTGTCTAGTACGGGCAGGTTCTGTGACAGCTGGGCAGCCTGAGTGGACTGCGCATTCTCACAAAGTGGGCTTCGACGGCATGAGTTGCTTCTTGTTGCATGCTACGGCAAGTGGTGGTCTGCGGTTGTTGATCGACATGGATTAAGGTACAGTACACGAGATGTGCCGGAGAATGGATCGTTACAACGGCATCTTCTGACATTCTGACTACGTAGCTTTAGGAAAAGTCACTCAGGGACTTCAATTGGAGGTTTTGTCATCAGCAAGCAAGCAGCATCTGATTAGCATAGCCCATCCCATCATGAGTTGATCATCGTTGATGCACTGGGCTTGCAGCAAACAGCAAGCCCCCTGTGCTGCTGCGGCGGAGCATCCACAACTGTATATCCAAAACAAGTAATCTGATTGAAGCCAGCTCGGTTAATTCTGACATTCTCCGCCCTGTACCAGCTCAATGGGAAGAATCTGGATAACTTAATAAGTAGTTCAGGGTCGGTTGCGAACAAAATTGCAGTGCCGTTCCGCCTCGGTAACCCGTCATAAATCGTCACTACAGATTCAGTTAGGTAAACAGAAGTCGGTGGAGAGTTTCGTCGTCATGGAGCCTCTCAACTCAACTCAACTCCGCCAAGCCAAGCCAAACAAAACTCACGGACCCTCCTGTCATCTTCAATGCTCATATCATGTTCAACGAATTAGCTGTCTGTGTTTTGTTTCTGCATCGATAGCTTTCATAGGCGACAGGGCCAAGGTGTCTTTCAATACGACAGTAACGACAGAATTCAGATCTAGACCAGCATATCAATAGGTCCACATCAAAAGTGCGTGCCCTTGTCTTTACTCGGAGGATTAAACCTTAGGTTGGGCTCTGAGATGCTCGTCATGCCAGCCAGCCAATCTCTTTGCTGGGATGCAAAAATGCATGGCCGCCGCCATTTGAGGCTGTGCAGACTAACCCACACCCGGCAGCCGGTAAGCTAAAAACAGGAACCAGACCAGCCCTGGAGCCTTGGAGCCCTGGAAACCAAGGGGCAGGACGAACTACTGCTTTAGCACTGACGCTTATTGCCTGTTGTGCAGCGATGATGGAAAAGTCCCCTAGAAATAGAAATAGAAATAGCAACTGAACCCTAGCTCGTGTCTCAAGACTTCATGCCATGCTACTTGAGGGCATTGGATGAGATCAACTCGATCATTTTGTGGATGATCCCGTTAATGCGCTCCATCGTCTTGGCTCCCTCACGCTAATGACATGATAATATGGATTCCGTGAGAAGAATCTCGGTGTTTGTGAGTTACGCCGGCGGTCTGCATTGCTGACGTTCGTATGTCTACAAACGTCCCTTCAAGGCCGTTTTCTTTTCTGACTTTAGTGTAGAAAAACTTCAATTCTCACATACGTTGATCCTTCATGACAGCATACTATTATACGGGCATACCCGATGAGCTAGTTGGCCCGTCTCACTGTCTTTGCCTGCTTACGTCGAATGCGACAACGATGCCTCGTGGCCGATGTCACAGTGGGCGAAGAACTCACTGCCCTACAAGGCTGCGGTGGTGTTTGCAAGTGATGCCACGATCCTTCGTCCCAATAATGCATGCATGGCTGTCAGCGTCGTGATGGCTGCTTGAGTCTTACCTGCATATTCTCTTCGTCTGGTGGGCAGAGATCGCATCCGTTTACCCTTCCGATCACCTCTGATTTAATGTGCGTGGTACTCCAAGCGGCGTTTGTACGGGCAGATTTCAGCAATTGAGAATCATTCGTCTATGTATGGACAAATAGCCGAAACATGTTGCGTCGTCCTCTCCCGTCGATGCTGTCCTCCGTCGTTTGCAACATGCATAGACAAGGGGCAACACGGTATCGTCTCGATTTGGTATCCTGTCACACACACATGGGTTTGCGCGCCGAGATGTATGTCGTAGTTTTGTTCCACAAGGTCTCATCCAGCTGTTGAGATGAAAGATAGAGTCGAGTCTATGAGGCTTTCATGTGGCTCTTGCGCGATTGTGCTGGCCATGTTGAATGTTGCACGACGTCGGCAACCATCGCGATGCTTGTGGATGACGGGTTTGGTGGTCAAATTTGTTCTGCATATCGGCATGAGATGTGAAGATCTTAATTCGGGCCTGATACTTCTGACGGCGATCTGCCTTGGTTGCTCCCCGGTAATATTGTGTGTATAGAGTATTGATCGTCTCGCGAAGACGGAACGGGTGTTTTCCACCGTTGATAACCAAGCCGTAGTCTGTTTGTCAAACATGCACTGGTCCCTGTCAGTCCTGTCATGATATTGAAATATTGATTGCTTAATTGAGCTTAGGACTTTTAGAGAAACAGAGGCTAGGTAGGTCCTAGGGTAAGGTACTTTGAGTCACGAGACTAAGGTGATGTTCACGGAATAAACTTGACGATTGCTTCGCTACCCATGCATATTGGAAGCCTTTGGCTCACAATTAAGCAATAGACGAGAGATAATAACGATGCAGCATTTGTTTGAGAAATAAATAATAGATGAATTGGGCTTTTTTCATGATTGCCAAACAAATAATTGATTGTCTCTGTCACTTCATCCCCAGGTTCAGTTCAGGGTAGCCCCGAGACGAGTGACGTTGACATCAAGGTTGCTGTTTGTAACCCCACCCTTAGCAAGGCACAAACAAACCAAATCGCCAGATCTCAACATCACGTGCGAGATCACACCAGGCTAGGGAAATAGCGGGGCATATCCCGTCAATCAGATGCGTGCCTGACCACATCACAGTGTCGCTGGGAAGGTTCGGCTGCATGAGAAAGTACAGGTGCTATGCAACTCCACCAAAGAGTGACTTCTACCGTCCCATCCATCGTGTTTGAACCTTGAGCCTCGAAGCATCAAACAACACCAGACAAAGAACGTTACGACATTTCCGCACTCTTTTATCTTCAATCCGAAGTATCTATAATTCATTCCGACTGCGCTTACGATTTTATAACAGCAGCAATAACAATCAATCCATTGGGCCCCTTCCCCGCAGGCGTCATCGCTGACCTAACCCTGACCTTGGACGCTCGTTCTCCGACTGTGAGTGCCTCATTTTGAGCCGCCCCCAGACCCTCCACTTGCAACGTGCCCGCAGCCGCCTAACGACCACGACTTCACCGTTCTGACACGCGCGATACCCTCCGCTTCCAAGCTGACACGCTCTCGCGTATTACAGAACCATATTCCTCCTACACCGTCCTCCCATCGACAGACACGTGTCGCGCACAGCATCTTCATGCTCTCGACTTCTTTGCTCCCGTAACCTACGATGCCGGCCAACAACCAACGACCGGCCGCCCAAACTCCGGTATCACCACGAAATACGGCAAAATACACCAACAAGGATGGCTCCAAGTTTATCACCGTACCCAAGGGCGCTACCTCTGAGTCTTCCTTGCCTTCGACCCCCACAACTGCTAAAGCCAATGCCCCCCCACTAGAGGCTTCTAACCCCGACAATGAATCTGCTCCAACAGTCAACCGCAAGAAGCAGAAGCGAAGACAGAAGGCTGCTCTAAAAGCCGCACAGCAAGCTGCGAATGGACATACCAACACTGTCGCGAGTGGTGGTGCACGCAAAGGGTCTACCTCAGGCCGTGGTCCCGCTGATCACGAAGAGGTCGAAAGCGATGACGAGCATGAGTATATCCTGGCGAGCGAGTCAACAGGCCCAACTACAAACGGGCACCCTCCTTCGGATTCAAAATCGAAGAAGAACAAGAAGAAAAAGAAGAAGGGAGGGAATGCCGATCCTACGTCACCCGTACCCGAAACTGTTGAATCTGAGCCCCAATCGCACTCGTCGCAAGGCCCTGGAATGTCACGCGATAAGATATGGAGCACTAGCAATCAAGAAGAGCGCGAACGCATAAAAGCGTTCTGGCTTGGACTGGGTGAAGATGAGCGGAAATCCTTGGTCAAAGTCGAGAAGGATGCTGTTCTGAAGAAGATGAAGGAGCAACAGAAGCATACGTGCAGCTGCACTGTGTGCGGACGGAAGCGAAATGCAATTGAGGAAGAACTGGAAGGCCTCTACGATGCCTACTATCTGGAACTCGAACAATTCGCAAACCAAGGCGAGGGACCACCCATGCTACCATCAGCTCGAGATTTCGCTCTAAGACCACCCCGGGGTCTACCATCAAGTTATGCCAACCGCCCGCCATCGCGTGGTCGAATAGTCGAACATGTGGGAGACGACGAAGACGAGGACGAGCTGGAGGAGGTCTACAGCGAGGACGAAGTGGAGGACGATGACTACAGCGACGACGAGCCTCCCGAAGAATATCAAAACTCACATGAACGGGACGTCGCCGATTTCTTGACGTTTGGCAATAGCCTCCAAGTCAAGGGTACGCAGCTTCTTGATTCACTTCTCCGCAGATATGGTAACATGGACTTAGGTGGTATTCTCACCGTGGCGGATGACCTCCTGAAAAACGACGGCAAGCGGTTTATCGAAATGATGGAACAGCTTGCCGAACGTAGGATGGCAAGGGAAGAAGACGCACGCGAACACTTCTCAAGGGGCTACGGTCACCCTAATGGCTCATACCCCAATCCACATAATCATCCTCCTCCTGAAGAAGACGAATACGACGAAGAAGAGGACGAGGAAGATGACTTTGATGATAGTCAGGATGAGGAGTATGAGGAGGAAGAGGTATACTCAAACCCCTCTGTGATACCATCCCAGTCCCATACTGAGTGTTGCTGCCAGGACCAAATGACGGAGGAGCAACGAATGGAGGAGGGCCGACGCATGTTCCAGATATTCGCCGCCCGAATGTTTGAACAAAGAGTTCTCTCAGCGTATAAGGAAAAAGTCGCTAAGGAGCGTCAGAAGAGGCTGTTAGAGGAACTTGAAGCGGAAGATCGAGAATCCGAATTGAGGAAAGCTAAGAAGGCCAAAGACGCACAGAAGAAGAAGGACAGGGCTGCACAGAAGAAGCAAGCACTGGCCGAGGAAAAGGCGCGTAAAGAGGCGGAGAAGGCTGCTGCAGACGCTGCTCGGCTAGAAGCTGAGAAGCAACGGGTTGCTGAACAAAAAGCCAGGGCTGAAGAGAAACGAAAGCTAAAGGAGGCGCAGAAGAAGGCCGACGAAGAAGCTCGCCTACGCAAGGAGGCAGAGAGACAACGCCGAGCTCAGGAGCGATCCGAACAAGACCGGAAGGCCCGCGAAGCCAAGGAAAAGGAGAAGAAGCTTAGGGAAGAACAACGACAGAAAGAAAAGGAGGAGAAAGAACGCGAGGCCCAGGAGCGAAAGGACAAGCAAGAGCGCGACAAGCGGGACAAAGAAGCTCGTGCTGTAAAGGCTCAGAAAGATGCCCAAGCAGCCCGAGAAGCTAAGGAAAAGTTGAAGGAGGAGAAGGCAGCTGCCCAAAAAGCGGCAAGTCAATCATCACAACCAATCCAAATCCCGAAGCGTGGTTCCCAGCATCCGGCACCGATCCCAGCAGCTCTTCCACAACAACCGTCGAATCCTGCAAGCTACGCCTCGCCAAAGATTCCAGTCGCCACTCCTGTAATGTCCAAAGCACCGACTCCCATAAGACCTCGGACCCTCTCGCAGCAAGACAGTGGAGTGCAGTCCGCCACAGCTTCATCTACAAGCCAAGACCCCTCACCTCATTCCATGACACCCATCATGAGCCCTGGTCTAATTGGCCAGCGCCACGGAAGCGCAAGCACTCAGCATTCTCACTCGGTATCTCCAACAAATGGACAACCGAGACTGCCAGGACAATCTCCTTTCCAGATACCTCCTATGGGAATGCATCCGCCCCCAGGATTGCACCACCACCCGGCACCACCAGGTTTCCCCAATCGCATGTCACAGGATGGCTTTTCAGCGTTTAGACATGGCCCTGGTGCAATGATGCCCCCTCCTGGTATGAATGGGCCAGCTGGACGTGGATTCCCCCTACCGATACCACCAGGGTTCTCACAACCAGGAGTCGACCAGTTTGACATGAATGGATTCCCGATACCGACGGACATGCCCCCATCAACACATCATCGCCAAAGTTCATTCCAATTTGACGCGCCACCAACCCCAGCACAACCCATTGGTCGGCCTGCTCCCATTGGGCGTCCTGGAAGCATAAATTTTGGCCGCTCATCTGACGACAAGGAAGATGAAACTGCACATCTGGGTAGTCGGGCTCTGCTGGAAGATGACGAGCCGCTCGAAATCGAAGGAATTATGGGAGTGCGAAACCAACCACCTGGACCGAGGCCTGATTATACCACGAGTCCCTTCTTGGCTTCAGCGTTTCCGCTGGCCCCAAATCCGTGGGGCCCTCCTGGTGTCGGTGGACATCCTTTGCCTCCTCCAGGGCTCAACAATCCTGTCTGGGGCGCACCAAGTGCACCTCCTGGCTTTGGCATGTCTCCTGTTCCTGCAATCAATTCTCTTCGAACCGCGTCACACCCTAGCTTCCCCC
Organism: Fusarium fracticaudum; assembly: GCA_003353625.1. Taxonomy (NCBI): domain Eukaryota; kingdom Fungi; phylum Ascomycota; class Sordariomycetes; order Hypocreales; family Nectriaceae; genus Fusarium; species Fusarium fracticaudum. The sequence continues at coordinate 860,765 of PDNT01000008.1, forward strand.
AACTTCGCGCAATGCTCTGCCAGGCATGCCAGGAGCTTGCTGGCTCCGGTGACCAAGAAGGCTACATCGACCTCTCAATTCTGAAGTCAAGAATTGAGGCACTGTCAGGCGACAGCATCTCAGAAGCTATTCTCATCAACCTTTGCGACACCGAAGGAAACCCCAACAACGGAGGCGGTACGCTTGTTATCCGACAGAACAGTGGAGGTTTTAGCCACGGCGTCCGATGGGAACCCGATCTAAATGATGGATTTTATCGAGCAGTCGGCGCTCCAGGTGAGATTGGTAGCCCGGTGGCTGGTCAAGCAACTCTGCGAGGGGGAATATAGGAAAAGTCTCAGCAGTGTAAGGCGGGCCGACAAACTAGCCGGAATTCCTTGTCTGTTAGAGATCTGGTGCGAGATAGCACCCCTCTGGGACCCGAACCTTCTGCAAGTTGTAATCAGCCTACCAACTTGCTAGGAGGTCACAAAAGAGGGAGGTCGTCTTTACACCTGAGGGGTTCGTCGAACGCATCTGACATTGATCGTTTCGATCCTTCAGTCAGTGGATCACAAACCAACGATTCCGGGTGAGCTCCAATATAGCTGGCGGCCCACCGAGACAGCACCAGCGGAGTGCATGCAATTCTGGCATTTTTTATCAACAGAAGACAGCCAAATCCAACGCGTTAGCTCATTTTCTTCGGGTCAAGGTATATGTGGGATATTACCATTAGTCGAGAGGAAGATGTTGCATGGATACCCAGGTGCGATTTGCTGCAAAATGTTGCAGTTGGAAGGAAAGCGATGAGGAAATCTACAGCGTCAAAAAAGCGCTGGGCTCAATGAAAGAGTATTGTTCAAGCAGCGTATCATACACTCAATCAGCCTTGACTGGTTCCTTTCAATGTGTGTAGTTGGCCTGTGGATGTGAATAATGTTCGTGACGATGATTGACCAACACAGCTCACAAAAAGTAGCCTCAAGGTACCAGCCAAATCTGGCCGTTCCTCTTCCCAACGCCAGTGGCTTGTGTTGGCCATAAACTTTCAGCCATCACAACTCTCACCTCAACGGGTGCGAGTGCGAGTATGTGCCGCGTGTGACCATTTTTGTGGAAAGCTACAAGACGAACAACATGTGAGAGGCCAGATGGAAGCACACGTAGTACTTTAATTCAACGTCTAGCTGTGACCGTCCCCTTTTCATAAGGTAGATGAATAGATACATTCGCACACCCAAGTTGCAGACTTTATCCTTTCCCATTGCTCCAAAATACTCAAACATGTCATATAAGGTTTATTCCCTCCCGGGTCTGATATCAAGGTATCGAAAAACACTTCACCCTCGGCCTCGGAAGATTTCCAAGCCTTGGATGTTCCCACCGCGCTGGCATCCACACAGGCATTATAAAGATATGACGAGTGCTTGGGAAGAGGCAGCTCCATGGCGAGCCGAAGAGCTCAATTTTGAAATGAATACTCTTCGGAGACTCGGTGAAGCTGCCTCGTTCCCGTAGCCCTCCCTCGAAGAGACCGATCCGCCTAGATTCGGTCCTGGAAGGGGTTGCCGGCGCCGGGGGCGGATTGGCCCGAGGCGTTACGGATGAGGGGCTGGCGCTGAGCAGCGCGCTGCTTCTTTGTAGCGGCACGGGCCAGGGCGACGGCCTCAGACTTGGCGACGAGACGCTTCTGCTCCTTGCGGTCGCGGCAGCACATGAAGGTGAGGTAGCCGAGCATAAGGGCGGCTGAGGCAGCGAAGACGATGGCGATGATGATACCAGCGGTATCCATCTCCTTCTTAGTCATGCAAATATCATCGGCGGAAGAATCGGTTGTGCAAATGACCTCGTCGCGGCACGAGCTGGTGCTGATCTCAGTGCTGTAGCAAGTGGCGGTCTTGGTCTTATCCGAGACGGTCTCGAGATCGCACTGCTCAGTACTCTTCTTGAAGGTGGTGTAGCAGTCGGTTCCTCTCGAGGTATCGGCACGCTTCTTGAGCTCACCAGTGGCCTTGGGGCCATCGGTAATGGCAGCGGCGGCTTCGACGCGGGGGATGATGGCTGGCATGGGAGCGGCTTCGAAGCGCTTCTTGAGCTCACCGGCTTTGGCGATCTCGGAGCATCGCTCGAAGGTGTAGTGAGCCTCCTTGGCGGCGGCGTCGGAGGAGCAGCCGGCAGAGGTGTAGCAGGCCTTGAGGGCGGCCTCGTCAGTCTCCTTGAGGTTGGCGAGGCAGTAGGAGAGAGCGCCCTTGTTGGCGCAGTCAGCAAAGGCAGCGAGGTCCTCGTGGTGGTTGGCGAGACACTCTTGCTGGACAGCGGCAAGGGCGTTGCCAGCGAAGAGAATGGCGGTTGAGAAGCGCATGATGAACGGGTTCAACGGTTTTTTTCTTCGTTATTCTTTATTTTGGAGATTAGGTTTTCGATCGAGAGGATGCCCAGCAAGCTCTGTAATTTCTGTTGTCGAATACGAATTGGGCGCCTGAAACCAAGACACGCTCAATCCAAAAAGGGGAGAGAGGATGAATTTGGGGGAGGGTGGGTTTGTTTGGTGGTTTTGAGGGGGCACGATAGGATAGGGAAGAAAAAAGAGAAACGAAGAAACAAGGAGAGGGAGCAAGCGAAACGAAGCGAATGGGATGGGAAATGGAAGGGATTATCCGTCCGTTTCTTTTTGGGCTGAACCTTGGTTTTTCTGGGTGAGGGAGGGTCGGTCCTTGGAAATGGAGCAAAAAAATAAGAGGCAGAGGCAGTGAGAGAGAGAGAGAGGCAGGGGATATGAGGCGGTCTTTGGGCTGGCTGGCAGTGCTTACTGGCCACTGGCAAAGCTGGCAGCAACAAGTCCATGTTACAGGCTCTTATTATTATTATGGGGATCTTTAGAGCGTTGCTTGTGCTAAAAAAAGGGGAGATGAGGAGACGGATCCTTTCTAGACGGGGGTGAGAGGCCTTGAGCCACAATCGACTATACCTGAAAGGGGATAGGACATGAGAAAAGATTGAGGGTCCTGGTCTTGTTCTTTGTTTTGCAGATGTTAGGGCTGTGAGTGATCTGTTAAGTTTTGGGTATAGAACTGGTGATGTTGCTAACTATTCGGAGTGGTAAGGCCTGTATGTACAGTGCTGTCGAGTTTATCGAGGACGGATCTCATCAATATCCATGCCCATGCGTGCCCATGATGACGGCTGATGCTGATACTTTGCTGATGATGCAGGATCACAGGTGGGAACTTATTAGCTAAACCCGCTAGCCAGCACTGGAGCTGGGCTGAGCTGCATTCAAGGCAAAGACAAACATCAACAAAGAGAATCAAGACATGGTTACATACATACATTGCTATGAGAAATCTGATTTCTACAGTAAAGCTGTATAAAGTGTCACAAGAAGTTGCTAGCTACTGCTGACATGCTGAAACTTGAACTCTCGGGCTCTCCTTGCGCAAACCAACCCACCTACGTAAGCCCAAGCCTTGCCATGTCTTCCCGCAAGCGCTGATTGAAGTGGCTGAAAGAGCGGATAACAGCACAGCACAGCACATCTGGCTGGCAAGGATGGCGGTGCAGCAACCAATCGACACCAAGTTTTGGACATCTGGTGCGACGATGGTTGTGGGGTGAAGCATCAAGGAGAGTGACATTTTGATTGACTTCATTTGTTGCAATTGCCATGTGTTTGTGTGTATGCTGGAGAAACAGTAGGTATCTTGACAAGCAGAATACGGACTACGGATGGGAGAAACACGTCTCTGGACAGAATGAGAAGAGATGCTGTATAAGCGGTCAATACCCTGAGCTTACTCTGCCTCTGACTCTGCTTACATGTATTCATAGGCGTTATGCAGCTGAGATGGACCCTGTCGCGCATCCCGACGCCATCAAATACCTGCATCTCACTACCAGGTGGGAGAGGCAAAAAGAAGTGATGTCTCATAATTGTCCATCACCTTACAAACACTCTGAGGCTATCCCAAGTTTTGAACAATCGCCTATCGGTATATCATCACGAGCTAAGGGTCTATGAGCAAAGCTAACAAGAACTTGATCTTGTCGTAGGCAATTCGAGGATCTGGTTCTGTATCCTGGCAAACCTTGTGCCCGCAAACAGAACATCCTGATACTCTCCGCCTTCATCGCGTTATCTCATCGGGATGTACCGAATCAACCATAACTCGCTAAAGATACAGGTGATGTTCAGGGGCTGAAAATGCCGAGCAGCACTTGTAGTGGCCAGTGCCCTCCACTCTGTGCCTGAGATTGACAGAAAAGCATAATTCCAATGCCAAGACACATCACTTGTCAATCACTTCAACAGCAAATAGCATAAATAAAGATTAAAAATGCCCGAGATCTTGATCGTGTTCCCCCCTCTTTCACACGCACGTCATGTTTTGTCCCTTGAGTAACCGACGCGTAGCCAATCGAACTGAATCTGGGGATTAGCCATGTGAGTCTACGTCATCAACTTTGGCGTGAGCTTCCTGCTTTTGCCTCGTATGTAATGCAATGATTGCACGCAAGCTTTATGTATAAAAGGGAGCAACCGACTCTTTGATCTTCTTTCTTCTGCACCGTAGACTTGACTACATTCATCGAATCATCCACTACCTACTCACGCAAAACAAATACAACGCCCATCATGCCTCTTGTCGTTCCTGGTATCAACTCAACATCCGGCGATAAGGCCGAGGAGTGGCAGAACAAGCTTGTCGGCAAGAAACTCTCCGACGAAGAGACATCGACCGAGACTGTATGTTGGCCACGAAAGATCTTGAGGTTATATAAACACGCTGCTAACGCTGACGAACAGGTCTTTGCTAAGCGAGACCTCCCCCAGGAGACACGCATCATCGAGCCCGGAATGATGGTCACAAAGGACTTCAAGGAGGATAGACTCAACGTTCACCTCAAGGATGACGGAACTGTTTCACATGTCGTCAAGGGCTGATCTGGTGGTGCTTGGTTGACTTGACCCCTCCACCAAAAGGAGGGGCATTGTTTATGTACGATAATGATGGGAACAGGATTCGTCTGCAATGGCGAAGGCGCAAGAGAATAACAGGATCATGAATTTCCCTTGTAACATGTCCGCTGTGTCTATTAATTGTGATCGCTTCCATTGTTCCAATTGTGATGGTACCTATTTTGGAGACTTTGGTGCTGTGCCTCTGTTATTGCATCTCGAGATTTACCCCGCCACCGATGCCGCGGGGCACTTGTCGACTTGACTTTTCCATATCAAAAGCACCCCACCAAGACACGATACGACCCGACACGACACGACAAGTTCAGCTTCTCTACCATCCATTCTCTATTTATTTGTTCTGTACACCACATAGCTCAACTGCAGTATTAGATTTATCTCGGCACTGCCGTTAAACCACCACAATGTTCAAGAAAGAGTACACTCCCCCGCCATGAAACCTCTCAAAGCTCTCTTCTAACCATGACCAGAATCCAGGGCTCACCGAAGCAAAAGCTCAAATCATCCGTCCAGCGCTCCCTTCGCCAGGGCCTTCTAGACACATACCCTCTTCTCAACCCCTACATCGACGAGATCCTGCCCAAGAAGGCCTCCCTCTCAAGCATGAAGCTGACCGACCGTAACACCCTCTACGTTCTCGACTCGACACCTCTCTTCTACCAACAGGATCTCACTGGTATCCTCGTTCCTCACCTCCGCCTCGTACACCGTTTTCCTCAAGCGTTCCCCAGCATTCGTATAGATCGCGGTGCCATTCGCTTCGTCCTCTCAGGCGCTACCCTCATGGCCCCTGGCTTGACTTCCCCAGGAGGCAGACTGCCTGCTGATGGTGTCCCCGAGGGTCTACAAGAGGGCAAAGAGATGGATCAGAAGATGGACGAGGAGGGACGATGGACCAGAGAGCTTGTTAAGGGTGAGCCTGTAGTTGTCATAGCTGAGGGCAAGGAGGAGGCTTGCGCAGTGGGAACACTCGTCGTGGGAACCAAGGAGGTCAAGGCCAAGGGTAAGGGACCCGTGATTGAGGACGCTCATTATTTGGGCGATGGACTGTGGAACTTGAGCACTGAGTAGAATATGGTTTGGTGTTGGGGATCGGAGTAGGGTTTTGTGATACCAATGGATAAGGGGAGAGGGAGAAACACAATTCAAAGCGGAGAGGCATGAATGAGATGATCATGACTGGTTTAAATGTATTCTGGAAAACAAAAAAGGTCATAAATAGACTGGCACATCCTGGCTTTGGCAATGATTTGAGTGCGCCATTTATACAGGACGCGGGAACTTTGTACTGATGGCGAAAGAATACCTGTCGCTCGACCATCTCTATCGCTGATAGAACACACAGAGAATCTCTCTCTTGGTACTAATGAAGTGACCGGGGGGTAAGCTGATCTGCTTATGTTGACCTAGGCCTACGGTTGACATGGCATGCGACCGGTGAAGATCGAAGCAAGGGCATTCTCTTTCGTGGCTGTGGAGAGCTCACATACACAAACAAATGAGTCTGGTGCTTTTTCACGAATTTTGTTATTCCCACAGCAAGAAATGCAATTGACTTGCTGTCGCGTGACGCTCAATCCATGAGACATCCTGCCATGCGACCTGCAGCTACGTCAACCTCTTTCACAGCGACCACGTCTCAAAGAATAGGAAAGAAGTGACCTTTCGTGTACAATCTCGATGGAGTGTTAGAATTGCACGCGGGAACGAGCCTGGAGATAAGGCATTCGGTTATCAGGGGAAGTGTCAGTCTGTCTGCATGTAAGTCGCGCCATTGCCAAATGAAGGCGGAGTATCAGGCCGCCAAAGGTTCGCAGATGACCTTCTCAATCGACCTGAAACCCTATACAGGCTTAATCACTCGTAAAACCCTCGAAGACAGTATCTCAAAGCCATTTTGCAACTTCAGTACCCGCATGTTACCTCATGCTCAGGCCTCCCGTTTTCGGACTCTTCGAACATTTGACGTCGATCTATATGGCGACCACATACCTCATGAAAAACGGTCTGGGTTACTACAACTGAGAGTTTTTTCTGGTCAGCAGTACGAAGTCTTTATTGGTCAAGTGGGTTTGCAGCAAGATTTGCAGTTGAGCTTGAGTTGGTGATGTTCCTGTCGTGCCAGCTGAAAGGTCGGACCAATTCTTAGTCCACAGATATGATAAAAGGCAAAAGCTGAACAAAATGCGAATACGTAGATTAAAAAGCTTTAATCAATCTATATCAATGCCTTTAGTAGTTGTAATATGTCATCCGCAGAAGAATCTGGCGAGTGTTCACAACTTGGGGAAGAATTTATATGAGGCACAATAGATCCTCATTTGTACTTCAAAGAGTCGTTAAGATGAGCCGTGTTTGGGATAGATAAACCCTTTATCTCCTTCTGATTCAACATATGTCTATGCCAACTGACCTATACAACTCCTCATCAATTCTTGGCACTCTGGTAACTCCATCTCCAAATCACCCATCCAACAAATCCCAATCCCGTAATCCAATGACCAGCAGCTTTATACCTCAACTCATCCCCACCGTTCTTCCAGACAACCAACCCATCGCCAAGTCTCACAATCGACAATATCGCCGAAAACGTCGTCACGGCGCTCTCGTTGCCCTGATATTGCAGTGCCATCAATGTAAGACCGTATGATATCTCACGAAGACCCTTGAAATACATAAGTGGCGAAACAGAGCCACCTTCAGTGTTGACTTTGCTAGGTTCGAGAAGAAGACCGACATTGCCGTACTCCTTTCGTGGCGAGAGGAGAGCCATTACACCACGGCTGACACAGGCGCCGCCGAGGACGTAGGGAGGAATGGACGAGAATGTTGTCATGTTTGGATGTGGTGAAATGCAGGTATCGCTTTCAGAGATAGATTTGAGGACCCAATCAGGAACCTTGATCCTTGATAGTATGGGAATAGTCGAGGTTGAGAAGTTTAATTGTCGCTGAGTGAGATAAGGAATCTATGGAGTCTGCTTACGCATATACCTCATTCAGTTAGACTGCCACTACCTTGGGACATAGTCTATGTCAACCTCGTTCTCAGACGTAAATTGCATTTATGACTTTCTGAAAGCTGGATTATTGCCAAGTGTAATAAAGACATCTGTGACGAGTAAGAAACACCTTGTAAGTAAGGCACCGCCCATTCATCCAATAATTCCTAATTCTTTGCCTTCTGTGAAATCAAACTCTGACATGTCGGGCTCAAGCATTGTTAAAAGTGTTCTTGCGCTGAAGAAAACTCTTCCCAGCACTTGCGATCTTGCAGCGCCCCAAATGTCCTTCACAGCCCTCCAAGAGAGATATAGGGTGTTTCAATAGCCTTATGGGGCCTTTTAGTCCTGCAAAATGTCGATCCGGAGACCTCGGCGTGGCTTAGACATATGCATGTTCTTGATACTGGACGTGCAGGGTGCAACTAAACCGTTAATTCCATACTTAGTGACACCCTCCAAAGTTGAACTCTCCTTTAGGAGATGCTTATAAAATTACGGAAGATGCTAGAGAAGGACAGTATCTTTATGACCAGATATCCATGGGACTCTCTGACGGCATCAGCGGTTTCAGCTGTTGCAACCAAGGGCTATCAACTTGACCATGTTATTTTCTCGGCAAATATTCTTTGATGAGAGAAGTGAACCGACTGTCAGGATATTAGACAGCTTTTTACAAAAAATAGAAAATGATGACGACTGCTGCGGCGGCAAAACGACGCTCGTTGTTATCGAGGTCCCTCGTATTGTCCGGAGCCTACCCCAACTATTGCATCTTCTCCCATTGTAATGCCTAAATGCCCCAATGATCGACTGTGATAATTAATCTCTAATGTCAAGAGATGTAACGTGCCTTTTGAATAAATCGTGTGCACTATGGTCTACCCCACGATTGGCGCGCTTTGGGTGTAAGTCTTTGCCACCGCCTGAGCGTAGATCATTCTCATCATGAAAGCAAGAATAAAGAATCGGCCAAGAGTTTATGTCGATGACGATCTCACGAAGCAAGTATAGTTTTGTTGGATCGACACTATACGAGAGAAAAGAGAAGGAGAGGCGGCCTCTGAATTACGCTTCCGGGTGTGACTTTGATAGTTCTATATGCTGGGGCCAGTGTTGATGTGAAATTGGGGTAGAATCATTGTATGCGTCAAGGCCAGGCTGTGCGTTGAGCTCTGGATTACCTGACGATAGGTCGTGTGAGCTATTCTCTAACAAAGCATAATTGGGTTTGATTATCTTGATTACGCTTCATCATAGCGAGGCTATCCTAGCAAAACCGCAATTATATCCACCAGCCACGGCACTTGTTGCCAGATCAACACTACCACAGTAGCTAGCTCCAGTTTTGACAGCATTGTTCTATTCGAATTGAAGAATGAGCGTCTGTTTTTACAGTACTGCAATGTTAAAACATAATTGTCACTTCATACAAAAGGAACTCAATCAATGATATCAGATGGTGACAACGTCATGTTAATAACTGCTGTCGTTGAATACGGACGGATCGGCACTGGAACTCGTATTATTCTGTCCAGTCTCGTTAGATTTTGCAGATCAGGTGCTTGGAATACCACGTCAAGAGCAAAGTCCAAGGATCGGACTTCATAATCTGGGGCGCTATAGCTGAAACTGGCCATGGTCCACAGCCAATGTCCTTGTATTTCCACGATAAATGGCATTTTGATATTCACCGTCACTGTATTCGAGCGGAGAAACCGCTACTCCGTACATATTCTCCTATTCATGCTTAGCCACAAATAGATACATCTCTGTGAGGAAAATCCCATGTTGACATACTATTCTATGGGGCTTGATCTTGGCAGACTTTGAGTGACTGATCATGACGGAACATTCCTGCTAACCTAGAGCCTTAGCATAGACCATTATTTCCGGGTAGACTTCCGCCCCCCTAATGAAGAAACTTTTCCGACTTTTTATCAACATCAACAGAATAGCGGAACTCGGCATCACAGCAAATGTAGTATTCCACCTGAATTATCGCTCTTGGCCAACGTGTCTCTGCATGAAGAGGCTCGCATTTACGAGGAGCTCCATTTGTGGCGATGGTCCAAAGACAAGTCCAGTGCCATTGCCAGTGGTCAGGGCAGTTTAGCTTAGCTTAGGCCTTTTGGGGATCGAGACTATGACGTCTGTAGCCAAGCACGGAGGGTCCACGCATTAGCTAGGGCGAGATTGGGTGCCTCGGCATCGAACGATGCGTTCTAGAAAAGGCTGGACGTTGCTAATTATAGAGAGCTCGATTGCTGGCTGGGCCTGGGGTTGGGCTCTGGTCACGGGTGGCTTGCTTTGGGCTGCCGTTATCCCTAGCGTTGGCGTTGGCTGGCCTGACCCTTACAATTTTAGCCATGCCCAGCAACGCTTCTGGGGCCTGGACCTGGACCTGGGGGTTCTCGGCTCGACCGCCTGAGCTCTCAATGCATTATGGAGATGCAGTGGGTTTATTTCAGGGAGAGAATTGTTGAGTTGCATGGAGTGGACTGTGGAGATACCTCGTATTCTTTATTCTTCCGCGAGGCGAGCGACATGCCATGACCATCGCGGACCTTCGGACTGGGGCTGGGGCTTAGAGCCCGTTATTGGGGCAACTGCCGAAGACGATCTCTCAGCTATGACGATGCGAGATGAAGACGATCAAGGGGAGAGAATATGTATATAAGTCTATCGATGTTATCTTCTTCACGACATTATCTCACTCACTCATCACTCACACTCTCAAGCACACTCTCAACATCAACCCAATCAACACTCACCACACTCAACCACCACCACCACCACCACCACAACAACAACAACAACCGCCATCATGCAGATCAAGGCTCTTCTCATCACTCCCCTCGTCGCCGCCGGCGTCGTCTCTGCTGCCCCCAAGGCCAGCAGCACTCCTAAGACCACCTACTTCAACGGTCTCGCCCTCCGCTCCGCCAGCCCCATCCACTTCAGCTACATCCAGGCCAACAAGGAGTCCTTCGAGCTGAAGCTCAAGAAGCAGGAGGCCAGCTGTGACGACGGCAAGCACCACAACGACGTCACCTTCCAGCTCTACAACGACGAGCTCTGGCTCTACTCCGTCGGCTTCCCTGGCCAGCAGGCCTACGTCGACTTCTCCGGCATGGGCCAGGGCAAGTTCGGCTACACCACTGGTGCTCAGCCCATGCCCAAGAACGCCCAGCACAAGGGCTGGAAGATTGACAAAGACGGCATCCTCACCTGCGACGGAGCCAACTTCGTTGCCTGCCCCAACGGCGACGACCTCGAGAAGACCTCTTGGTCTGTCTGGGTCTACAACAGCATCGACAACCCCGGCGGTAACAAGAACTGCCTTCCCTTCTCCGTCAAGGCTGCCAAGGTTGAGAAGCCTGTTGGCTGCCTGTACTCCCAGGTCCAGCCCAGCGAGTAAATTCTGGTTGATGATGGAACGTTTCTAGCACATATTTTTGCATAACCTCTTGGTTGAGGTCATTGGGTTTAGAGGATAACAAGTTATTCATTATAATAGCGTTTTGATTGGTTAATAGAACCTGGATAGAGTACATACTCAATACTTATTTGCTTCTATCAATATTTGTTCATTGCCATTATCTGTGATGTCTCGAAAGCCAACAGCCATCGGTCTACTCTATAAGCGACTCACCAAACACTCTCCGACACTTCTGTCACTGCTTTGTCAAATAGAAACAATCCAATGTGTGCTCGATTTGACCGCATACGTGGCAGTTGCTGCAGGACAAATATAACGAATAGCAAATCCTAAATCAGGGGACTTTGTCCAGCAAACTGTCAATGCATGAATGTCGATCATTGCGATCTGCTAACTGTAATTAGCGCAGCAAGACCCTGGAAGCACACCCTAACACCCCGGCGACGCACGCCAAGATCTGTTGTCACTGCTCCAAGTGTAGAACCAACACAACACACAAAAGTTGAAGGACGATCAGAATGAATGTCTCTTAACCATCAAAAAATACGCAAAAACGCAAAAAAAGGATCGCCTGTGTACCACAGGTGGCTGGATCTCTCCCGCCGGGAATTGAACCCGGGTCTCAAGCGTGACAAGCTTGCATACTGACCACTATACTACGGAAGATAGCAGGTTGAACCTGTTGTAGTGGGTTGTGGTAGGGAGAGAGGACTGGCAGTATATACATGAAGCGTCTACGCCGTAAAACTTGACCACACATCACCACTGGGGAGCTGAGCCTATCGACTAATTGTTACACAAAGGACCATCAATTGAGTACTTGCAGATTCGAAAGTTCATAATCCGGAACGTTTGCAATCGGGATCAAATGTTGACAACCTGCACATACCCTCCTTTTAGGTATTCAGCATCGCCAAACTCCTTTCTACCTTCACTTGTGATACTAAGAACTTTCTTTCAGCCAAACAGTCATGGAACAGTGACGGTCACGGCACCTCCTTGATAGCCCGAGTTACCTGACTCGTCTAACTCCTCGAGCCCGACGATCTCACGCTAGCAAGTGACAGTTGCTTCTGGTGACTTGTCTTCCTGGTCACAGAATTTTAGCATACTCAGACCACGACATCACTCAACACATAACACTGCGCGTGCCGTCTGTTGTGAGCCACTCAAGGTCCGATACAGACCCCTCTACGCATGTGTATCAATACAGGTTTATTGAGCTATTCTATTTGCTCTTGATCCGGTTTCCATACGAGCTGTGCAAAGCTTCTTACGAGTTCAAAGATCCTCTGCTGACTTGCTTGACATCAAAATAGAAGCCAACAACCCCTGATGTCCACATCCTCGAGAATGTTCCGAATCACAGCCACGAAGAAGCTCATGTCGCCTGGGGCTAAGATGAAAACGCCGCATGCTCCCTGCCGTGTACACAATAACCCCGACTGTCGCCCAAGGCCGACAACAATTACAATAGCAAGAAAACCAGCATTAAGCGCTGCAGGGGGTCAACGAATCCCGAGGATTCAGCTTCAGAAGAAAGCACCCTTTCGAGTATCAATATTACTAGATGAGTCATCTCGACGGAACCGAAAGAAGCTATACAGGCGAGGAGCCCCGAATTGGAGCCTGGGATATCTACCATTCTGGCTTCCCTCAGCAAGGGTTTCACGTATAACTAAAGTCAAGGTCAAAGACAAGTTCTGAGTCTGTCAAAGCAAGCCACCTGATCTCAGCCTCCATCACGACAAGTTGCCTTCCGGTCTCAAGTTCATCGGGAGCACTAGAGTTAGAAGCCGCACAGATTATTTGTTTCTTTATCAAAAAACCAGCAACTACAAATTTCGAAGTCAAAGAACTTACCACCATGACTAAAGTTGTCTACCAGCATGTCCTATCACAGTGAGAGCGACGAGATACCCCTTTGGACATACAATCCACGAGTTACAGCTTAGAGGCTAACGTAATATCAGAAGCTACAGGCTTCTTTATGGCCTACAGCCGAAAAGAAACGAAATTGTGACCTGAAGCCGACATTGTTATCAGTCCAGGTGATTAACAACATCCACGCCCGCATTTCGCCGCTTCCCGAACAAACTCTTTTTCCGTCCGTATATCCTCAGCCGCTCTACAGAAGACTAATGCATAGTGATGATTGTTCCATCGGCTTGCGGACATCGACACCTTGGACTAACTCCTTGAGTACAAGACCTTTCTAAGCAACAACTTGCAAACACGCCACACTTGTCCCTGACGATCGAAACCATCTGGAGACTATATGGGCGTACGGTTGAGCTACACCAAGACCGAGATATTCTGAGGCCATTAGCATCAATCATCGAGCTACTGTGTTTGATAATGACTTGGTGTTGGCTCCGTCCCTTGAACCACATTGGCGACCCGACTTATGGCTTCACTGGCATTGCAGATGAGGGGCTGCCCCTTTTCACACCTTCTCGAGTCGTCTCATGGTTTGAAGCAAGCTTAGAAGGAGAATGTCGGGGAGCATACGGCACCAGAGCCTAACCAGTTGCTCCTACGACGAAAAAGCATTGGGAGTCGAAGTCTTTTCTTGCACGTACGATTCATGACCAAGAATCACAAGATCTTGCAATAGGTTGGATTGCCATGACGAAGGCGAATGTAAGTGATGTAAGACAGCGCAAAGAATAACGAATGAATGTCGCGAGGCTTCGAAACCGATGCGGCCTGCTCGATTATAGAGTGATCTATGCGCAGGTGGCGTTCCGGAAAATCATATGGTTGGTAGATAGTACTATATCTGAACTGTATGAGTCGCAAGGATAAAGAAAGCTTATACAGAATCTCACGATATATCAACTCTCCATGAACCGCAATGGATGAACAGACTCGAGAGACCCCTCAAAAGATAAGAAAACTTGATTCCATATTCTTCTGTCTTACATAATGGAAGTCAGGTAACAGGGATAATGAATACCACCTCGAGTCGTTCCACAACTCAATTTAAATCGCTCGCAGCCTTTCCCTCGTAATATGTTGCGGATTGATATGAGCCTCCAAGCGCGAACTACACTGGAAGAAGGACAACAGAGTTTATAACAAGATACCGTGTCCAGCACTTTGAGGTGGGTTGGGACATACTCGCTTTGATCTGGAAGCTCATTGTTACTGTTCTACATCACTGTCGCTATGGCTTCGTGATCCTTACAGATGTGGTGCATCCGAGTCATTCTGGGGGTGAGATGATCGAGAACTTGGACAGGGAAATACGGAAAAAGTCCAACGATAGAAATCTAACCTTAGGTACACGGGTTAGGTAACAGATTCGAAATATGAACAACGTGCTCTTGAAAGTTTGCTTGCATTCGGAATGTTTTCAGCGTGTTGGCTTGATATGTCTCGTTGAGATATCATAAACTTTAACTATCGATCAACCCGAGGTAACACAGCCGTTTCTCTGCGAATTCGACGAATGTCACGCTCTGAAATACCGGCCATATCAGATACAGCCACAGGAGGCACAATACAAGGTATATCTTGATCTCCACGCCTTTGATCGTAATCCGAACCCCCCGGCACATCAGTGAATCCCCCATCTTCAACAGACCCTTCCACAATCTCCCCAGCACCGCCAGTGAAAAGTGCATCGAGAACCGGCTGGTGTCCGTTCCCTTGACCCGCCTCAAGAGCACCTGTGGACGTTCCGCTGTTATTCGAGCCCCGGCCAGCACCAATGAAAAGTGCATCGAGAACCGACTGGTGTCGGCTCCCTTGCACCTCCTCAAGAGCACCTATAGGCATTCCGCTGTTATTCGAACCCCCGCCAGCACCAGTGAAAAGTGCATCGAGAACCCTGCGTGGGTTCTCGTGCATGTCACCAAGGGCACCCGTGAAGGGCACACCTTGGGTCCCGGGAGTTGGGTTGTGATCCGAACCCCCAGGCACACCAGTGAAAAGTGCATCGAGAGCCCGGCGTGGGCCCCCCTGAAATCCCCGAAGGGTTTCTTCCAAGTCACCTCCACATACTGGAGGGCGGTTTCGATGCGGTGCCTTCCGAGTTCCCTGGAACGGGACGCCATAGAGGGTGAGAGCGCCGTCTGGTTGGACTTGGGGTTGGTTGCCGGGTGCTTGCACAGCTTCTTTGTGAGACTTGGTCTTGGTCCCAGAGATTTGATCTCCACCACTGAGGGCATCGCTTCCCGTCCAAGAATGCAAGCCAAGCCGTGTGCGGTTGAAGAAGCTTTGAAAAACTTGCTCAAACCGACTCCCAGGGTCGCCCTTGATAGCGGCCCAGGCAGTGTTTGTGTCCTCTATGAACTTTTCGTCGTAATCATGAATGTAGCCTGACCAACACCAATTTGGCACCAAGTAGACGTAAAGAGTTACCGCCTCACTGGGAGAGAGGTAGCCATGGAGTCGGCTATCTTGAGAGACTACTAGCCAGGCCCGGTAGACCTCCTCAGAACGGAACTCGTAATACTCAAACTCCAGACGAGGTGAGTTGGTGTGAGGATTGTGTAGGAACATGCGGAGGGGGATGTACCGATCAATAGTTCTCTTCAGCTTTTTAGCCTCCCGGGTCATGCCTTGGTCTAAAGCATATGACAATGTGGCAAGCAAAAGTGGGAGGTTAAGCTCGTCTTCTTGGCCAATGAGTCCGTTTGGGGAGACGAGAACCTCAAGTAGAAGGGCAAAGACATCGCTGTGAGCTTCGGCAATGTGTGTTTGTAGCAGGTGCTTCTAGCCTGGCTGACTAGTAATAACATTGATGGGGATAGCAAAGGCTTTGTCTTGGGACTCGGGATGGTCTCGGCCGCGAGGCTCCGAGGACGATGCCAAAGATTCATGACGAGTAAAGCCATGTGTGAGAGGGTCGAGAGTCAAGGCCCGCCAATCTCCTTCCAAGAACTTTGGGCTGCAGCAGTTGCATGGCTCAAGCGTGCGATGTTTCGGCTGAGAGCTGTAGAAAGTCACAATTAGCGTCGTGGGTAGGAAGAAGCGTCTGTCGGATATACCTCAAAAATAATCCGGTTCTCAGATGGCTAGGAACCAGTGGCTGACTTTCAGGGAAGAAATCCTATTTCAATTGTTAGCTCACATTGCTGACATATGTTTGTGATGCCCCAGGCTGACAATCGAAGGGGTATCTATTGTCAAAGTCAGGGATTGTAGTGAGACTTACTTGGCCGGGAAGCATCCAGGGTTGATCCTCAGTCCCTTGACCGATGGACGCAGTGTTGCGAGCGGTAATGATAGCCGTTGGGATAAAATGCTGATCCTCGCGGGATGCTTCTCTTTCCAACTCCCCAAGGAAAGTTCCCAGCCCGATAGCACTGCTTGATTGGGACTGAACAGGAGAAAGGGCAGGCGCTGGAGTGTCCCAAAGGCTCTGCCTATCAAGAGGAAGTGGTGGGGGAATACGAACCAGAGCGGCACGGGCTAGGAGATCTGGAAGAGAGGTACCTCGACGGAGGTGGAGGTGGTTGGCCATGTCCAGGCTCTGGTCAGGAGAAGCCACGATTTCCGCATAGTGTTGGGGGCTTTGGCTTCTTTGGTCCCTTTGCCGGCCACGGCGACCGGCCACACGTCCCCAGGCATCATGGAGCCGGTCAGAAAACCAACGGCGGGGCATTTCGTCTTGGAATTCTGAGCTTAGGATCCAGAGAAGCCAGGGATGTCTGAAAATCAAAGAAGGTTAGCTTGGCCAGTGAAAGATAGAAACAAGATCGGGAGGCATTAAGAAGGATAACAGCACAACGCTTAGGCAGCCGGACATTTACAAGGAAGAGATGAATTTTCAAAGTGTGCCAGATTGGAAAAGCATGAAACGGGCAATCTCTACTTCGGTGGTATTCAAGGTACCTAGGTAGACCAGCTGCAGGGGTGAAAGACAGTGGATCTGAGGTGCAGGTGAGGCTTCGTGCCGTTTGCAGCTTGCTCTCGGGAGGAAGAACGTAGAAACGCAATATGCTCAGATAGCCAGACGGAGGTGAAGGAGAATAATCAAGCAACATACCTTTGGAGAAGAATTAAGCGCCAGAGTGATTTTGCATGCAGGAGAAGAGCTTGAACGCGGAAGTGGCCAATCTCAGGGCTGTGAAGAACACGAGATCGTCAGCGAGTTGTTTTTGTATAGAAGATGACGAGCTCCACAGGCGGAACAATGAAGCTGAGAAAGAGTGGTAGTAACTTACCCATGCGAAAGCCTTTTCGTAGATGTGCACGAGAAGCGATTTGGGCGTGTTGGTGGTTTGTAGATTTCAAGTGTCAAGAGAGCACGGCAACAGAGGACCACCCTGGGCTTGGATAGGGCTTGGGAGAGGGACCGACCATGCGGATAGAAGGATGGGGCGGCCCAACTCCGCGGAGGAGAATGATCCCAGGTATCCCGTCCGTGGCAAAGTAGATGCCAGTAGAGATGGCCAGGGAAATGTCGTGGGCCCAAAGTTGTGAGGTGAAGATGAAGTGAGAGTGAAGATGGGAGAGGAGTGGGAAGGAAGAAAACTGTGTTTGGGGACGACTTGCCAGAAGGAAGTCGGGAGAGGTTTACCCGTCTAGCTTGTGTTTCGGCGTTAGATTTTAAGTGATGAACCTGTGGGAAAAGGGGTCCCAGCCCTCGCGTAATATCACAGCAAAATGATGGGAAATAATTTGGAAACAGAATGGTGAGTACCTTGTAGCCCAGTGACCCTAGCGTACCAATTTCAGGGGCGTCTACTGCTGGTGTTGGGCAGATAATGGTGAGTGTTCCAGCTGGGAGAAGCGTGATGAGGTCATATGCATTCTCTGAGCTCTGCACCTCACAGGTACAAAGACAACATCACTGCCCAGGCACCCACTGTAACCTACTGAAAACGAAATCCGTGCCCCCTGTGAAGTCAGACTGCCAGCCAAGTGACAAATATCAAACTAACCTGCTGTCACACAATTTGGTGATACACATTTCTTGCAGGATAGCAACCAGGGGTACAAAGACTACGACAGGACGAAGGATTTACAGAACAGCAACTTCACAAATTACAAATATCACTGAAGATGCGTTTTGAGGGACAATTGATAATCGTACCAAAAAGAACTCCGATTGTAGCAAATTGTATATACACTTTTCCGCCTATAAAGGCCCGCCCTCCCACCCGGAAAAGAACCAGTCTGACCTCGACTGCCCCAAGAAAAAAGTAGATTACGTGCGCCGCGTATGTAGTCGATCGACTACCGTTGGAGATTGTGAAATATGAACTATGGGCGGTTAATTCCGTGAGGATATCAATCTGAACAAGCTGGACATACCTTGAAAAACGTGGACAAAATTGTAGTAGTTGGCCTCAAGACCACCGGGTCTTGAGGTTGGAGGAGGGTTGGTAAGCCAGCCTACTGGCTGGCGTTGAGGTTGAGTTGAGCCATCTGGCTCGGGAGTGGCTCAGGCTCCCCGGGCTGGGCCTCCGGGAGGTCGTTGATAGTTAGGCGGCGACGTCCCTAGCCGTGCTCCGCCTTCCTCTTCGCCGATTCGGCCCTCAACTTCTCCTTCTCGGCCGGGGTCATGTTGGCATAGCGGCCAACGAAGTGCACCTTGGTGCGGATCCAGTCCTCGGTGCGTTCCATGTCCCACGTCCCGTTTCCCAGGAGGAGGTTGGACGGGGCGGCGATTCCGAACTCGGACGCATCGATGCCGTCAAGGACGATGGCGGACATGGCCTTAATTGTCTTGGATCGTCGTTGTTTGGCCGGGGTGGAGTCGTCTGCCAGGGGGACAAGCGACCTGATGTACTTCAGGAGCTTGTCTCTCTGTGACTTCTGGATGAATGATCGAACTCGGGCGTGGTACTCAGACTTTATCGCGAAAGTATTGAACGCCTTCTCCCTGATGTCATCGCGGGTTAAGGGGTTCTCGAAATACCGACCTTTTTCGAGGAGGCGAGGCTTGAACTCCTGGACCCATTCTCGGTAGACAGGACGCGAGGCCATACGACGACGATCGTTAGCAGTGCCGAGGCCCGTCCCTTCCTCAAAGGTGCTTCTGCGAGGCAAAGAGAACATGGGACATTTGATGATGTACTCAAACATAGCGTCGGTGGTGGCAAAGGGACGCCAGTATTCGGCAACGGGGAGTCCGAGGAATGTCAGGATGACATCAGGCTTGCTGGTAAGTAGGATCTTAGCTTTTTTACGGTTGATCTTTTCTCCTTCCTCCACTCGGATGTGAAGACCCTTGTCGTCCATGGTAAGACCATAGGGACGAATGATGGATCCCACGATTTGCCAAAAGTCGCCATGTGACTC
The DNA here is from genome assembly GCA_003353625.1 of Fusarium fracticaudum. NCBI lineage: Eukaryota > Fungi > Ascomycota > Sordariomycetes > Hypocreales > Nectriaceae > Fusarium > Fusarium fracticaudum. The sequence continues at coordinate 880,427 of PDNT01000008.1, forward strand.
GAAGAAGCGCAAGTACTTAGCTTGCTTCTTGGAAATGCAATAGCGGACATCAACTTGGATGAAGACACGGGGAGAGTCTCGGATTGGTTTATCGTGGAGAGGGCTCGAGGGGAGGGGAATGAAAGGGTTGTCAGTCAGGATCGACTTGGGGACAGTCCTTTTCTTCTTGATTTTGAAAGTTCCATGCCCAGTAACAGCGGGAAGGGTAGCACCAGGCTCTGAAAAGGAACTATTGATCTGATTTTATGGTTAGAAAACAGCAAACATGGTTAAGGCCTTGCATGATAATACCTTCTCAAGAGTTCCGCGGGTAGAGTTTGATGCGACGGAATCTCGGCCGGACTTGTCACGCTTGAACATTGTAGACAATGAAAAGGAACCTGTTCATGTTAGCAGTGCGGTCGGTAAGAACAGATTGTCGAGGAGGAAAATGTCCTTACGGGAAGACGAGTCGCCGGTTTTCAGTTTTCTCTTGATGTAAGAGAGGGTTCCCCATTTGCCAGTCTCAGGAGCCGTTGCAGCAGATGCTTGACTACGCTCTGAAGAGGTGATACTAACGCCATCAGAGTCGTTGGATGAGGGCTTCGTCTGTGAGCCCGCAGCTGTAGCGTCCTAAAACATGGTGTAAGCTTAGCTCCTGGATAGGCAAGTGAGCATCAACTTACGGTTTGTTCGTTTGATTTGGAATCCTCCGCGGCACTTGGCTCTGCGTCAGGACTAGAAGCTTCTTTGATGTAGAGAGCAGGGTTTGAACCAAGAGGGTTAGGGTGTGGACCGAAGGGAGAAGGTAAGGTTGAATCCAGGGGAGGTTTTCGAGCAGTAGTGCTGAGAGTAGGAACTGTAGGAGCATCGCCAGAAGGCTTGAGCAGGATTCCAGGAGTGATGGTAAGAGTAGAACGAGCAGAAGGGCCCGGAGGTGATGGAGGAGTGATGGAAACGATCGGTGGACGAAGAGTTGTGTTTCCTTTTGCCTGGGGAGGAGGGATATGCTCGGGCCATGGGATGGCGAAGTGAGCAGCGAAGTGACTGTCGCCACCTTCAATGATTCGGGACTCAGCGCCGAGGGCGTCAGAGATGGCATCAAGTACATTCTCCTTGAAGATGTCGATTCCGTTCATCTCGCAGACGAGGACGTCGACGTCGCCGTGGTCTTCCTTGCCGGGACCTTCCATCGGAACATTAATCCAGTGGAATTTCTTACTCAGGCGTCGAATGACTGTGTTTTTGGCCTCTAGATATGCCGCGTGAGACATTCGAGGTGTCTCCAAAGGAGGATCCGCGTGAGCGAAGGCCTTGCCACCCATGATTGCTGTAGTGCAGCGGAGTGTGACTTTGTGATAGGGAAACAAGAGGAGCAGGAGAGTAAATGTTTGGAAGATGGGAACAAAGAAGGATTGCAGAGGAAGCTTCCGATGTTGAAAGGTGAAGAGGAGAAGAGGAAAACAAGGATAAGTTTGCAGAGGATCACCTTGACGCGTGCTTGGTGAGCGCAAGGGGCAACGAGCCCGATGAAGCAGGATATTCTTCTTTGTGAACAGTGATGTATACGAGTTGGAAAGAAGAGAAGATAATGATGCTGATGATGATGTTTGCGTATATAATAAAAAGGAAATGATTGTTTACCACCTCCCGAAAGATGTTGTGTCGAGTGATTGTTTTGATGGTGGGTTGGAGAGAGAGAGGGAGAAGAGATGAGACGAGAGCGGAGTGACTCAATGAGAGTGATGTAGCCCAGCCCAGCCCATGTCAGCTCAGCTCAGATGCGGGATGCACAGCTGCACGACCAAAGTGGGCTACAAAAATTTAGTACCACCTGCTAGGGCCACCCACAAATTTCCCCTCAGCAACTAACACTTGTACTTATCGCTGCACACAAGACACTCCAACACGACACGATATCTACATTCTTCTCAAACAAACTGCAAAATCACTTCGACATGTTCTGGGACGCTTATTCTCACAGCATGCCCCACGCTGAGTGGTTCGGCGAGCTTTCCATGTGGCTCCTCCTTTTCCTCGCCCTTCGCTACGGCATCACCCTCGAGCGGGTTCCCAACCCAGATCGCCAGCGTGGAGCCAACGTCCGCCGACAGGATGGCGAGATCCAGTTCGAGATCATGTGGTGAGCGTCTTAAGTGAGTATCTAAACTTGTCCTGTTCTGCAAAGCTTGGCTGACTTTGGAATTCCAGCCGACGTCCCCCTGAGCGACGCTATCACCAAATACCACCCCGCGAACCACTGCCTTCGGTTGCTCTTTGCGCCGACTGAGTTCGGAAGGCTTTGTACTTGTTGGTGGCGCCTCTTGCGCTCGTATTACCCGGGATGGTAGATGCTCTTTTTGAACTTTGCCTCGAGCTTGACTCGAGTGCCAATCAAAGTAAGACACTCTCCTTGCCTGCCTTCTCATCAAGGTTTTATTTACTAATTCATTCGAAACTAGATTCTTTTCTTTCCAAAGCCTTCTACGCTGTTTGATGGTATACCTAGGAGTAGCTGTGTAGCATCCAGCCATCTGGTCCTCGCCCAGGAAATCTGTTCTTACAAGACGATCGTGGAGGAATATGCATTAATCAAAGTTACTTGAGAACTAAAACAAGGGTTCTCCCACTCTTCCGTTGCTTCTCTTCGCAGTGATTCTCGTAGTGAATGTGGTGCCACTGTTGTGACACTCCAAGTTCTGTTTAGTGATGTGAAGTTGTGAACTCTCGACCACAGATCTGAACTGCAAAAAATACACCTACCTCTCAACTTTGACCTGATATCATAATGCCTGACCTGTTGATACAACATTAATGTATAAGAAGAAGATCTGAAGGATGGCTCATCTGACTGGGTACCAAAAGAGCGCGCGGGTAGTGCCGCCCTACACAGGCCCGACGGCTTGATATCATATAAGGCTCAATAGTCATGACCGAAAATCTCTAGGTCGAATTTATATCCAGGGAGTGAACATAGTGTTCTGAATTATCTTGCTTCAGCATTACCTTATGGTTGGCAGTATCTCTACAGCTAAGGTGAGTATGTTAGGGTGAACTCTCCAGTGGACCTAGCTAGGAAGTGCAGAGAAGGTACCTAAGGCAGTAGTTAATTTTTAACACTCCCGTCCCGTCCCCAAACGTCCCCCCTGTGATGGCATGCTACCCATGTGCTCTAACAGTAACAACATCCGACCTATTGTTAGAGTTGAAGTCTACTGCTTCCTGGAATTTAACTGAAATTATCACAAAATTATCTTTGTTATATACCATTTCCTTTCCTGACAGATTACTAGTACAACCAGCGCCAAAGACGGGAGCAGAACTTTGGTTTTGTTGTCATAATGTAACATATGATGTTGCACCTTAGTGAAACTTGATAGAAATCGCTTGGCTTTGAGATTGACACTAAGCTTGAGACTCCATGAAAGTCTTAGATTCTCGATATTCAAGGCTAAACCATGCATACAAGCCAGACGGGATAAGTGTTCAGAAATAGAAAGTCGTACAATGGGCATCATTCGCCGAGCCATGGATTATACCCCCACGCTGATATTGCAAGTCTTGTTGTCCACCATTTGCTCAGCTTTGGCTCGATACAATACAGCTCTCGCAGTTAGTCAACTATGCGTCGGGAGAAGCGGACTTCTGATGTGGTGGTTGATCTGTAGTTGAAGTTCTTGGTTTCCGGCCGTACACAACGTAGCTGACAGACACTCGTTAGCTCGTGACTACATTCTAGAAACAGGGAAAAAGCAAGAACTTACAAAGGCACCCAACTATGCATGTTTGGGTTCAGTACCTCCTTTCGAGCCTTGGCGAGTAGTACCTGGAAGTAATTCGGATCGCCGTTGAGGATCTGCTCGTACCCACGAGCAAACACGTTCCCAATGGTATCTCGAAAATGCGAGAGCTCAAACGCCCCAATCTCCTTCAGATGCTTATCCTTGGGCCAAGGATTCGTGGGTATCTTGAGGACGCGCTCTACGACATCCTCGAAGCCGGCATTTTCAAAGTGCTCCTTCCAACGAGTCGGTTCCCAGCCTGAACAGCCGATGCGCTGCGACATCTCGAAGTAGATCTTGCCCATCTCGATGTAAGCAGAATCCGGGGGCAGTGTACCGTCGTCGGACTTGAAGTCGGGAACCGAGCCAGAGAGCTGGAAGTAAGCGCCGGGCTTGAGGTGGTTGAAAGCCTGCTCCATCAGACGAGGCCAGTTGCGAATGGCCATGATAAGTTCTCGGCCATGGATGAGATCGAAAGTTCCCTCGCCCCAGAGCCAGTCATCTTCAACATCGTCAATCTGGAGACGTCAGTATGGTTCAATGTGTTGTACCACTGCAGCGAAAATCAAAGGCGTGTCCATCGAGGACTGACATACCTCGAAAACTAAGTTGGACGGTATCACGTTAGGCTGAACCAGAGTTGTGTCGACGCCAATGACCTTGGCTGAAGGGTATTGCTCGGCCATGTCGATCGCCCAAATGCCTGATCCAGTGCCAAGATCGAGGATCTTTTGCGGATGATCGACAATAGGGGCCAAGTGAAGCTCGTTGCCCATGAGCATCGTGAACTTGCAGTGCTGGAGATCATTACGCTCAACCTATGAACTCTAATTAGTCTTCGAGCTTTCTGAGATGAATAGCGCATTTAGTTTACCTCGAGATCATCACTAGGGATCCAAGCCTTGTGTAGGCCATAAACACCATAAGTTCGTCCGTTTTCTTGAATGCCACGACGGATATCCGACGCAATGGACGTTAAATAGCTCGTGTTCGTTGATTCTGGGTAGAGCTCATCCTCGAGGTCATTGTCGTCAAAGATGTCGGGTTCGATGCGACTTGAAGCTTGTGTTGGTGATGTCGATGGCGGTCTATCCACTAGCCCCTGTTCTTCTTGATCTCCGCGATCTGGCTCTCGGACCTGGTCTGATGTTACGTGGCCCGCTTTAGCCTCTCCCTCTCCGATCTCTCGGGTTGGGGAATGTTGATCTTGGAGCGGGGGTAGCATTGGAGATGTGATGATACAGAAGTAATGTCTGAGTCGATATGGCTCGCACGAATAGACACAAAGGTCTTGTTGCCGAAATATGTCAGATCCTGATAAGAAATGGCCAAGATGCCATCATCAATCGTAATGTAAAAAGTGTTGGATCATCTTCAACCCCCTGTTTTTGGCACGGGACGCGGCCACTAGCCTTTTAGGGGAGCCGGGTATTTCGTTAGGCTAAACCTGTGAGAGTATGGCGAGGATTGGATGGTTCCACTCCAATGGAAGTGTCTTACCTTAGGTAGCCAGCTCCAGTCTCCTTTCGGACTGGTCCCGATCCGGGTGAAGGATTGCCCCTCTATCCTCAGGTCATTCATGTCCTTGCTTTGTTAGCTGCAGTGTTACCTTGGAACCAACAGATCAAACACAAACATCTGCAATCAGCATCCGTCACAATGGCACTCCCGAACAAGCAAGAGATCAGTGATCTAGTCAGCAGCCTCAATGATGCCGCCAAGGCTTATTCCGATGCTCCAGACCTTAACGGTTACATGTCCAGAGTCCCGATCCTCGAAAAAGCAAGGACACTCACAAATGCCCTCATCACGCCGGATCAGAAGCCCAACTACCACGGTCTCAATGTAAGCCGTGATTTCGCTCCAGCTTCCTGAAAATGTCAGAAAGTATGCAGCTGCTCACGCTTTTCTTAGATTGCCGAATTGGTTGCTATACGAACGTTTATGAAGCTCAAAGTCCTCGATGCCATTCCCGCCACAGGGTCCATATCCCTTCAAGATCTCTCTCGAGCCACTGGCGTCCAAGACTCTCTTCTAGGTAGGGATCCTTGTCACTATTGGTCGGTAGACTCAAAGCTGAAATTCCAATCACCTCAGAGCGGATGGGGCGCGTGTTAGGTCAGTCCCCTCGCCAAGAGTGTTGGTCAGCATAGTCTCACATCCTCCTGCAGTTGCTTCCGGCTTCCTGGACCAAACAGAACCCGATGGTGGCGAGTATAGGCACACCAAATTCTCATTGGCTTACATCCTCGATAAGCCTGCGCCGGGCCACTTGTTCCTGGCAATGTAAGTTTGAGCGCTGAGTGGCGTTGAGGCTCATCTAACGCCTCGCAGGTACGATGAATGGTTCAAACATATGCACAACTTCGACGACTATCTTGTTTCGAAAGGAAAATACGAGGAGCCTCAAGACCCCCTATATAACCCATACACTGCTTACTGGAAGCAAGAAGGAACGCCAGTATGGAGCATCATGATGCAGAACCCCGAGAGATTTCAAACTTTCCAGACAGGCATGGCCGGCATCGATGTCGCAATCCCGGTTACTGGTCACTTTGATTTCAGTACCCTCAAGAACGACTCCACAGATACAGACGACGCTACCATTGAACTTGTGGACGTTGGCGGTGGTGAAGGGACGGTGCTTAACAAGATCCTCGAAGCCCATCCTGAGCTGTCACCCCGTAATTGCATGCTTCAGGAACGACCGGAAGTCATACAGCTTGCGAAGTCGAAGAAGACACTCCCGGACGACGTTCAGCTTGTTGAGCATGATTTCATGACGGAACAGCCCGTAAAAGGTACGGTACTCCCACTGAATCACAAAACCCACGACTAACACAAAGTCCAGGGGCTAGGGCTTACTTTATGCGCATGATCCTACACGACTACGCAGATGCCGTTGGAATACAAATCCTCACTCGCCTCGCCGAAGCCATGAAGCCTTATTCTCGAGTTCTTATTTGCGAAATGGTCCTCGCTCCTCGAGTAGGAGAAGCTGATTTTGCTTCCGCTGTTCTTGATCAGGCTGTTATGACGATGGGCGGAAAGGAGCGTACTGAAGCAGGCTTCCAGAAGATGTTCGATGCTTCTGGACTCGAACTGGTTAAGACTTGGCGTGTGCCTGGTGTTCCTGGTGGCTGCGTTGAAGCGAGGTTGAAGGGCCAGGCTTAGACTAGAAGGTCAAGACGGATTAAGGCAGAGAGACAAGTACAGTGCAACCGATCATGTGAAGTTTCACCCAGCTATGCACGATATATTATATGGTATGATGATGTTCGTGTAATTATGAACCATCCCTCCCGAAGAAAAGCTTGTATCGATATCTTGTCCCTTGGTCCAGCCCCTGAATCTTGCAACCGCAGATAGCGAGTAAGGCGCGCGATGCAAGCATCAGCTGTCAGGTCTACCAACTCAAAATAACACTCTTATCAAATCAGTTCAGCCAACCGCACCATGCTGAGACCGAAAGCCATTGTTGAGCAGCTAGGGAGCTGGTGGTGTAGGAAAATCGAAATAGTCGCACTACCCGTTGTCTTTGGTCCTGATACCAGACACCTGTGTCGCCTCCCACTCGTCGTTTGGTGATTAAAACTCATCATATCCCAAAGAAACATATCAAGCCAACATACTGAAGAATCCCAGTTGCCTTCAGCGTGTGGAAGGCAATATGCGCTCCCAATCGTTGAAGACATTCATCCTCCCAAGAACTTTCCGCAACTCTCAACTTGCACCTTGTGCCATTAGCTCGTCAAATACTTCACTATACCTCCTTCCGTATCTCAAAAAGTCCTGTGCCCCCTATTAGCTACTGGTATCCGGAGGTAATCGAAAGCCTTAAGCGGTTTGGTTTTTCCAGCCGTGTAACCTATCAGGAATTTTGTACCCCAACGACTTCCTCCCTCCTTCTTGACATAGGTTCTGGGCGAGCTGAAAGCAATCGCTAGCGATATCGTCTTGCTCTTCTGGCCTTGTGTAGCTCGTCGTGTGTTATTTGCGTTCTCAGTGCGAGCTGTCCCTGAATTTGACCTTGTGGGCCCGATCTTGCGAAAACCGGGTTAAAGGCTCGTTTATAATCGAGTTGAGCTGTGTCACAGTCAGCCAAGGCTTCTTGGTGGTTAAACTTCGTAAGCGAACCTTGTACATGCCAGTCTTTCGACTCCTGTCTCGGTGTAGCTGAGGTATCCCTGCCGTGAACTAAAGCGCTACGGGGAGCCGAGCCCCCCGGCCACTCTTATCGACACTCAGTACCGTGGTACCCAGCTCTCTTAAGGTTGGCAGTCGTTTGTGGCCATTGATTTACGATGCGGCGTGGCCTGGCATTTTCGAGATTTGAAGGTAGATAGCGTAGCATGTGAAATGCCTCGTTGACACTCGAACACTGTGTAGCCGGTTGGTAGTTGGAAGGGCTAATATTGACTTCATCGGATCCAACGATGGATTTGAAAGTCTGTATTGTATAGGAAGGCCGTTGTGTTACCAAGCAAACTCTGGCTGGGGGCGTCAACCTTAGTAACCGAAAATGTTCTGCCAGTAAACTACCTGGGTAGGTATGCTTACGTTACCTTCCTTTAGGCCCACCAGTTACACGACAATCGTCTAATGGCCAAAGAACGTGTTTGATTTTACTAGTCTTTACAGTCATCGCAATAACACTGCGATTCCTCTGACGTGATACCCTTCTTCTACTGGTCCTTCAGCTTTTTTATTCAGGGGTTCATTAACGGATTTGACTCGTCACTCGACCGATGCACTTGCAGTCTTGCACTGTGCAGCACCTCTATCGATGTTCCATTGAAGCTAGCAACTTTGTGAAGCACCAGAGAACTCTGATGAAGAATTGGATACCAATGTCTCACGATTCGTGTGTTTCTCTCTTAACGTCAGGAACATACTTGCCGCTAATTTTGTATTCATAAATTCCTCTTGGCCCATACCTATGCTAAATCAGGGATGCAGTCTTAAATTGTCCTTAAATAAAAGCATTGCCCTATTACTAGCTTCTGTTATTCCTAAAGCCTTCTGTATAGATGCTACCTTGGTTATAAATGTGGGAAAATCTCGAAAACTTCCATTTTCTAGAGAAAAGATGGGCTTCACTTGTTTCACTTCGCTAAGATGGGTTATTCAGGAGGGGTTGTGACATAAAAGCTTGGTGTAACGAGAACCTTCACGTCAATCTTCAACTTCTGACGTGTACAAATCAAGTTCCATCTCAAGTTTCAGATGTCATTCTTGTACAATCTTTGTGTCGTGTTTCGGGGTACGAAAACTGCAAAGTGACTGTTCTAGAAGTGCAATGTTTGGGTGGAAAGGCTGTAGCCTGTAGTCTATTGTGCTACAGAAACAACTGTAGGGTACCTGGTCTACCTTGGCCTAGAGGCAATGAAAGTGTGTAACGTTCAACAACACCAAGTGATACAGATCCAAATGCTTCGTCAAAAGCAAAGATGAAAATTCTCAAGGTTTTTCTTTTTGTTTGCGCAGTCATCTCGTTCCTTCGATACATTTATGCTATCGCATTCAATTAGGTAATGTCCATTCAATCAGATTGGCTTGGAAGAGTGTAACATGATTGGAGAGTGTCGATGTGAACTTTGATTTCTGACCTAGCGCAGGTAGACAAAGTAACCTTGAGCCACAAAGAGCACATCGCTATCAACATCATCAACAACAACAAATAGGTCTCGTTCTGTATCTTGTCACCTCTCACAAGGAATTCCATGCACTAGCCCCATACCAAACCAAGCCAAAGCTAAGACAAACCTCGGATCACAACCTGCGGGGTTACAAGGATTCTCCATCGTTTTATTACGAACTAAACCACCATTGGAAGCTCCCGATCCCAAAACGAATATTCACCCCATAAACCTGGTCGATCTAGAAGAGGCTGGTTCCTCTGGAGATGAGATAAATACCCCCAATCACCGGACCTGTCCGCAAATTGACTGACCCATTTCTTACATCTCTGACTTTCCTTACCATCTCTCGTCAAACTTTGACCCTTCATTGTCACCAGCTATGCGTCCCTTCGCCCTCTCTGCTGCCGTTTTTGCGGCCACCGTCCTCAGTCAAAAGAAAGGAGAGAAAACGGAATGCGCGGATGGATTGTACATGATTGCTGTCCGGGGCACTGGTGAGGACAAGGGAGCTGGAAGAATCGGCGAGATCGCAGAGGATGTTGGCAAACGCGTCAATGGCTCAATTATCAGCCCTCTGGACTACCCCGCGACTCTTGAAGACCCAGACTATTTTGATTCCGAGGAAGCCGGCGTCAAGGCCCTGTCTGAAGCCCTCAATGACTATCACAGCTCGTGCCCCGACGGTAAAATTGCCGTTCTTGGCTACTCCCAGGTTGGTTGACCTTGAACGATGCAAGGCGCACTACTAACAAAAGGTCAGGGTGGACAAGTTGCAACCGATGTATTCTGCGGGGGGAGCGACAACAAGCCCATGACCATGAGTCTTGTCAAAGACAGCGGTGAGTAATGGGCATCCCTGCAGGCATCTATCTATTGCAAACACAGAAACTAAATGAAGCAGTTGTTGCGGTCATCGCGTTCGGCGACCCAAGCCACGTGGCAAACTTGACGTACGACAGGGGCACCAGCAAAAAGGACGGAGTGAGTGCACAGCGCCATGTCGTGAAACGAGTCTCAACTCTAACGCGTGATTACAGATCTTCGAACGTCCCAGCAAAGAGACAACGTTGTGCGAGGACAACTACAACGACATCTTCCGCTCCTACTGTGACACAGGCGATGTGTACTGTGACGTGGGTAACAACACCGAAACCCATGGCAGCTACTTTGAGAAGTACGGAAAAGAGGTGGTCGACTTTGTCGTTGAGCGGTACGAGAAGGCGTTGAAGGAGGAGAGCACATCAACGCAAACCAGCACGGCTACTGCAACTGCAAAGACAAGTGGTTCCGCAACAGCCAGCGACGCTTCCGCCACAGCCAGTGATGCACCATCGGCCACTACAGCTGCTCCAGGTAATGCCGCGGCGGGATTGGTACCTGGTCTTGTCCTGGCTATGATACCCCTGGCTTTGGCCGTAGCCGACTTCCTTTGATAAGATATCGTGACAGGGAGAGACAGCTTACTGTATTCTTCATGCAAGCATTGTTTAGATTCAATAGATTGGTCGAAAGGCTGGTTCAGACTTGAAAATTCAAAGGTTATTCTCTGAAATCACGAGACGATTATTCCGTTGTCTATGCTTACTGCTTACATATACATACATGCACATCTAACTCTGAACTTGGGATCTCCGATGCTTGACAGGAGGGAGCACATGCCTTATAACATTATACTCGACAACCTGATCAAATAACCAGGCAGTAAGTCATAAAGCTGGATAGCCTGCCAGCCCTTTCAACACGGCCTGTCTTTATTTCCAGTCACAATGAGAAGACTTGTGATCGCAATCCCGGATGACAGAAACACTGACGTATATTTGGTATAGGCTCAATAGACTTCCGGCCTGATGTTCGTCGTTTATTCTGTCCACCATGACTTACTCACATCCATCAACCTCCAAACGGAACAATCCCGGAAATGCCGGCCTGGACTGTGCCAGTATTCTTTGGATACTTCTTCGTGCAGATGGTGGTTCCGAGATGGTTGCTCCTCCTGGCGGACAACCCAATATCTGGATAGCAAACCAAGTCAGCGACTCGATCGATTTCAGATACCTTTGCCATCCTACCCATACCCCAAGCCCCCGAGTGTTGGAAGACGAGACGGAGACATAAACTTCAAGTCACTACCCTGTCCAACCAACATGGGCATCCGTGTGACCGACAAGGAATGGCGGAGATGGGTTAGATCTTACCTGTACAAACGAAGCGAGACTTTGATGTCTTCTAGGAACGAATCGGCCCAAGGTCTACACAGACTGGCAAAGAAGTCAACCCGGACTCCTTGGAAAGGAAAGGCACCCCAATGTATGGAAGGTGAGAACATGGCCAGAGACATTGTCCATAATCGTCGGCCTCCGTCTCGATGCACAACAGCTCGAGATATCATTAAGTCCATTGCTGGCATGGATATCCGGTCGGTCCATGGCAGCGGATCACTGCCGCTCTCTTACTTCGGCCAATAGTTCCTAGTAGACAAGCCAAAATACTTTGTGAATCCAGTGATCGTACTTGGGGATGTCGTGAATAGCGTCGATCTTTATTCAAGTTGGGCTCCCTGATCGTGCATTTGAACTCGTCAAATATCTCGTCCTCTTCCAAGCCATCTGATCGGACTGTTTCGGCAAATCTAGAGGATTCGGTGCTTGGGTCGCCTCGGGGGCTAAATTCGCTTTTATGAGCTTGGATAATGGATGCTTCGTTTTCGTGGTAGGCGTCCCGGCAGACTGGCTCATTTGATCCACGAAAGTCAGCGAACTAGATCAAAAGGCGCAGCCTCACCCTGCAATTCTCTGGAGAAGATGCGACGGTAGTCAAGCATGCTATGAAATGAACATCTCTTTGGTGTTCTGAGGCAGATTGTTTCCAACACAAAGCTTTGCTAACAAGGAACAAAGTGGCTTGTCGTGGGATAGCAATACAAGCTCGACTTACAAAGCAACACGACTCCCGACTAGCTTCACCAAACAAAGTATTCGACATAGTTTCCAGCCTCTAATCTCCAATATGTACAAACAAAACAAAGAGAATGACTGTCACCAAGACGATAGGATCGGAGTTGTTCTGCGGCCGGCAAGTTGCTAGTAGTCGTTTGATATACCAAAAGAGGATAACAAGGGGGTCGTCTTGGGTCTTGACTTCGAATATGTACACTCAAAGGCTTTTTGGCGTGTTACTTTTCAAACTTGAGAGGCCAAGACCGTCCGACTTGTTTAAGTTTGGATAGAAGACGACCGTTGGCTCGATAGTCGGGACGTAAGCAGGGAATCTATGGCTGGGAATGATTAGCTTTCCAACGTCTCGGGATTTGAACTTGAGGAAGGGAACTACCAGGGTGGCCGGCCCTTTACTACTCTCCTCCAAACTTACGTCAATGCTGATCAAACCTGACGCTGAGAGTCTACCGCCTGGTTTGATTGTCGATTGCCGGCCGGGAGTTGGAATAGGGGTAATGCATACATCTTCCCACTATTCACTGGCAAAGCTAGTCTTCTTTTGTATATTGAAGCTCTGGAGGGTAACAGGTGCCCGGATCGATTCTTCTGGCAGCCCCTGGCTTCTGTGCGCTTCATGTAAGAATCGAGCCCACGGTACGCACCAAGGTCATTCTTCCATGGAGATAAAGATAGAAGGGTATAAGTAGTTGCTAGTATAGTTCTTCGCTTGTGCCCCGTTGAGCGCTGTCTCGAAAGTTTCCAGGTTGGCCTTGGGGTTGCGTCGTTGTCCTTCGGCAGGACTTCTGGGTCAGGGCAGACCTCGCTTCAGGGGCAGGGGTTTTCGGAAATGGCTCTCATATGTTGGATCTCTTGTATCATGTTGTCAAGTTTGTTGTTTGCTCTTCAAGAATCGTCTCGTGGTGGCATAGTCAAGGCCATTGTGCTTCGAGGTTTGGAACGGTCGAGGTCAAGCGCGGTTTCAGGGAGGGACTGTGGTGCAAGATCACTGGCTATCTGTATATGCAGCGCGTCAGTATGAGGTGCAACAGCTTTGGAAAGGAGATGTTCTTCGGGACAGGCTCAAATTTGCCCTTTGCGGTACTGAAGGTCGAGTTCTGGGGAGATAACACAAAGATCCGTGACTGCTTCACAGGCCGCTGGCTCTGCGAGCACACGGAATATTTCTGCAGGCCCATATTAGCGTGGTATGAGCTGTTCTAAGCGTAGGGCATGCTTCCCTTAGTGGGAATTTCAAAGACGGTCGCGAGCAAGCAACAGAAGACCAAGCAGGGCATACACGAGGCCATGCAAACTGAGGAGACGGATCTAGAGGTTTCTTACCAATATTAAATGAACATTTGGGGTCCCAAAAACAAAATGCATCATTGTTTGTCTACAACAAATCGGTATCAAACGAAAAACAAAGGAGTGACGGCGGCACCTAGGGAGGGTGATACACCCGATCAAGCGGTTCAGTGGTTAATCCCCTGAACCCCAAAGGCTTTAGTGCTTCCTGTGCTGCCTTCCTTTCTTGGTTTCCTTCCTATAAAAAGACCACCCGCTCTTCTTCCCCTCTCCTCTTTTCTTCTTCCTCACAACAAACACCACAAATTGTCATCCCCCTTTTCTATCCCAACAAGCCTTTCATCCATCAACAAGGCCTAGCCGTCCAGTATCGGGCTTTCACAAATCATCAAACAACCAGCAAATTTAAGCCTGATGCTGGACGGCCCCCAAACGGTGCACCGATGGCCGCAACACAGGTAAAGTCACCCTTCCGGTCTTCTTTGATCTTGACGTGAACACACTGACTCCTCGACAGCCACTACCAACATTTCAGCTGGCCATCGGTGCACTCGGCTAGTCCATGCGGACAACCCGGTGAGTTCTTGATATTGTGCCTGATGCCGCCAACCTGGCTGACTTCTCCAGCATGGACTAAGCCAATGAAGCATGGCTTCGTTTTATTATTGGGGCCAGTTTTTAGTCGGATCTTCATGGCGGGTGGGCAGGGCGTCAACAAACACCGTTACGCCTACTAGATGCCCTGCCCGCCACTCGAAGTCCAGAAGGGGGCCAAGGTAAGAACCATTTCATATGTATCGTTTCACTCATGGCTAACGGTGTCTGGGATAGTCGTCGGGACGCTCACATGAGGGGAGGTCTCAAGTTCTCTTTCACTCCGGTTGTCCATCATGGCGCGTCATCATTTGCAAGACATTCTTCTCGCCAACGCTCCAAGTCCAGGAAGCCCACCTTATATCACCACACAGAACTCACTTCAAGGCTGTCACCAAGTGCAGCAGAATACAGTGACGAAGAGCCATAAGCACATGATTACAACTGCCTGATAACTATCAATTCTCCTCTTTGTCTTGCTCCCATATCTCTTCGTTCAAGGTATACCTTACAACTCAGGGGTATCGTGCCATAAGCTAACGCATATGTAGATAGCACGAGAAAACGCTTGCAATGAGTTCTTGCTACCAGATACATCAAAGTCAATAGGACTTCGAGGAGCTGCATGAGAGTGGACGCATACCCTCGGAACAGGAGCGACAACAAGTCACCAGAGATTCCTTTCGGCAGTCAGCATGTAACGCATCGCAATGCACTTCGGTGTATATGCAAGAAAATTCTTCGAAGCCTCTATCAACGGAAACCGTCAATCTTAGCGAAAGAAATCTCGCTACCACTCTCCGACTTGTCTCACTGCCCACTCTTCCTCCAGGAAACCTGTCAGGTATCTTCTCATGCCAGCCAGCAAATCAGGTTGCCTCTTACAGCTTCGCTGAGCCTTTTATCCGTACCTCCCTCTCTTTGCCACTGTCCCTTTCTGAGCTTCTACCTCAAGACTTGATTACAAGCTTTCAGGCAAAACATGCCCAGCTACAAATGGCATATCTCCGATACTCTAGTCCCCGACATATGAATCTGGGAGATACGTCCGCACTTCTACCTTACTTCTCTTTGGTTTGTCCTGGAATTTTCTCTCTCGGCTTGCAATTCCCTTACAGCTGTCTCACTCCCTTTTTCCAACCGTAACGAGTCAAGTCCAGCCTTCACCCTTGCAATTATAGGAACACCAACAACTGTTATGGCTAGACCTAGAGGGTCTTGAATAGCCGTCGGCACGTTTGTGTTCAAGCATGATGCATGGCGTTTGGTGTTTTGGGGAGAGTTACCAGCTGGGGGGCTGACGAGATCGTGGAGGTATATGGTGTTGTGTCTGAAGGCTGTTTTCTGCTGTCTTATTTTAACTTGGGATGTCGAGGGCCTTTCGGAATACACAGTGATGGAAGCAAAGGGTCTGCCAGGGAGTCGTGTCTTTAAATACAGTCTCTGGAAAATACCCAGTTGGATCCAGGGGGAGGGAGACTACCTGGTGATGACTGAAAACTCGGGACCTCGACCCTAAATGGCAAAAAGACTTAGGTAACTTTAGCCTAAGCTTAGGGTACTCTTTACTAAGTTAATCTTAGCACCCTCTTCTAAAGTCTTATGTTTTCTTGCTCCCCAAGAGGAGAATAACCTATCCTATATTGTGTCACCTTCTACAATAAATCATAATTCAATTTTAAGCTACACGGCTAGAGGTCTTCTTCTGCTGACTGTCTTATTGCACTTCATCGAATATTCCTGGACTACAGATACACATCGGTTAACGCATTATTTGCATGAGGTGTCTGTCCTGCCGATGTCAAGGCCAGTCACAGCCTCACAAGTCAGCACATACCATTAATTGCCACAATTCAGGTCCATTCCCATTGAGATTGACTTGGTGAGAACTGTAGCCATCGGCTGCAAACTGATCATCATCGAGCTTGTGATCCATAGCATACTCGCCTATATGAAGGTACTCGGAAGTCTACTTGTATGCTGGGCGCTCCCTGGTGGCCCGTGTCAGCTCAGCTCCTTGCACAAAGTCTTCAACTTAGATTGTGCGTACTACAGAATTATGCCTCTCTATCAACTTGCCTCCCTGCGGTTTGTATTGAGGTCATTGTGACTGTGCCGTTCCTGGTGCGATGGAGCGCTTTGTCTTGAACTTTCCCCCGGTTTCATCAGCTAATATTTTCCCTGTACACGACAGATACAAGCTATGAGCCTCACACATAGGCAAATGTAAAGGTTCGAGCGCCTCCCGTCGAACGACGATCGACACCAGAAACCATGCGCTTACCTTCCTCAAGTCACTACAATGCGACACTCGGAATCCAAAACTGTACCCGAAACACTGCCGCACTCGGTCTAACGAAATATTGCTCATGTGCTACGCGCCTCATACAATAAGGGCTTCCCATCGAAGATCCTCGTTTATCTGGGAATGTCTGACAGATAACCTCTTTATTCCATAGGCCTTCCTGCTGGATGGTTCGGACAGCTGCCCTTATACGATAGCCCCAGCTCGTATTTTCCTATCCTCGCCTGTACTGAGCCCGAAGTCAGATGCCGAACGACTATGGCATCCTCCTCCCCTCTATCCCTGGAATCGAATCATCAGACACGGTAATCCTACGGCGTAGGAACACAGTGAAGGACCGAAACATAGTTAGCATGCAAGACGGCCAAGGCGCAGGCCTACATATCGAAAGATTCTAATGGAGGCGCTCCTACTGAAGTACAAAGCGTGGGAGAATCAAGATACGGCTGGAAGCTTGTCCGGCTGGGCCACAGAGCCGAAGAGCCTAATGACGGTAACCTCAACGATGAACAAGATGGGGGAAATGAAATTACAAACGACTGTCACGAGGTTGTGGCTGTGTGGGCTGGAGGCAGTGATTGTAAATTTTCAACTTGTTTGGTAGTGGTGCCACGGGTGAACTGGGTATGCAGTGGATATCATGGCACTTATGAGTTTTCCGCTCCTGGCAGAAGAATGTGCATGATAATATTACTACTGCTATCACCTATTAGTGTTGGAAGATAGAAGGGATTGAAATATTGAGGAGGCTCAGGTGTAGGAATCTTGGTTGAGCAGATGACATGAAGTTGATATGCAAAGACACAAACCGGCAAAGCAATGACACAACAAGTCACCACCAACAATTGATAAAACATGATATTGTTCAATCAACACAAATTTCGTATATTTTATCTTAGTTGGCTCCCTCCCCGAGTTACTAGAGTCTCGGCCTCGCATTCATGCAAGGGTATGCATGCTGTGCCTTACACCAAGCTCAGATGGGAACTGGCCGGGTCTTGAGGCCACAGAGAGCACTCTAAAAGGCTCTTGGTACCAAACATGATGTGCTACGCAATGCCTAAGCCTCAAAATCATACCAACTGTCTGGAAGCTCGTCCCGTTTACCCGCAGGCGAAGAGACAGCTGATAGTTCTCCGGATATATTCATGATCAAACTATATATAAACTTCAGGGAATCACCAGTACATGAAATATCATTAATCGCAATAACTCCACATTATTAGACTACTATAGATCATTCCTCAGTCAATATGCCTACTGCTACCGAATACTTTGGCATATCTGTCAGCAATCTTGGTCCTCTCACTACGACTTACACGCCTCCTCCGGAATGCACCAGGGCAACAACCGATCATCTTGTCTATGCCCTCGAGAGCTCCTTGGTTTATGGATTTGGTTCTCCTGACTGTGTGATTGACCCTTATGGGAAATGTCTTCCCTCTGGGGCTGCCATGGATTCCATCATCAAAGAGTACAGTAACCCAAAGTCCGGACAAGGCCTTCATGCTTTTCACTCTCCTGGAATCCACTGTCCTGAAGGTTGGACTACCGCTGGACTACTTGCGCACGGTGATAAGACTGGCTCCGCGTATAGAAGTGGTGTATTTACCTCTACGACGAGCGTAAATTCATCGCAACCTCTGCAGATGGGTTCTGATGAATGGTGGCTCAAAGTCTTGGAGCCTTCCGAGACCCTGGCGTGGTGCTGCCCAAGGTATGTCGACCTCTCAGACAGTCTGTTCTACTGTACACTAACTCCGTGGCTCGCAGCGGCTGGGCTTCTCTCCCCTACGGATATTGCAGGTCCTCCATTGCCCCTGCTCTTTCAGCCGGTTACAGCAGCGCCTGTTATCAGGCAGTCGCCGAAACCGCGGCCATTGTGACCGTCCACACCGTCGAGGGTGAGCCTGTTTCTGATACAGATGGGCTTCTCTCTCTCCTCCCCGACATAACATATACTACGGAGACGGTTGCGTTGACTGAAAGGTGGGGTGAGCCTAGTTTTGTTGCATCATTGGTTATTGCTAGACAGTTTCCTGCGGTTGAGATGATCTATAAAGCTGAAGATGTCAAGGCTGCTAAGAATGGGTCCAAGGACGACGATGATGATAAGGACGGCAAGGCTAAGGACGATGATAGTGCTGCCTCGACTCTGTCAAAGGTCGGAGGGGTTGCCTCGGGGGTTGCACTGATGGTCGGGTTGCTGACCGGAGCCGGTCTGTTGATGCCTTGGTGAGGTGGGTATTACGTCGGGAGGTTTATCTTGTAGTCTAAGCACTAAATAGGGAGTTGAGTAGTATCGCGTCTTGAGGTGTTCTCTCAGCAGGTAACACACCAAATTGAACAATATGTTTTCTTTAGACTGCAGTCGTGTCAGTTGGCATATGGGAGTTACTGTTTGGCATACGAACCACATGAAGGGCCTAGGAATACATGGCCCAACCCACGCTACGGGTAGTCAGACATGGCATATGATAGACTTGTACTTGTGCCGTCACCTGAGCTTTTTGGTAGGCTCAGACACATGGTGCGAAGTTACAATGCAAGCCTGGGGAGGCATCTGATGATAGCACTGTGCAGAGGAACCCACGGGCATGTGTGCGTAGTCTCCAAGTGAGGCTCTTCAGATGGCCTTGCTTCCATGGAGAAATATTCCTAATTTTGTATCAGTGGTCACGGTCTTTTCCCTTGAGTGACTAGTCCATGGGGCCCGTCTCGGTGGCCTCCCCCTTGGGTCCCAATTGGTATCGCAAAGACACCCGAGTTGGTTGGGTCGGCTTGTCTACTGATGCTTCTTTCGACCGTCTCTTGGTTACAGCAATATCTGGTTCCTTTTATTAAGATAGTCAGTGTTATCTTAGTTCCTAGTAGTGCTTCTATTGCTCCCAGTTCATTGTCAGTGGCCGACTGATGTCTTGAACCAAGCACCATGAGCTGTACCTTGGTTACCTATAATTTGATACCGCCATTCCCATTTCTTGAGGGGCCTGTTAATTGCCTCTCGTCTCTCCTTCCATCGTTCAACTGCTGCAGGTACGATACTTAGGTACTTGATGCCTCACTGCCCAGGCTCCTTGCGATCGTGACGGGAGAGAGACAGCCTCGTTCCTTCCCCCTGAACCAGGACATCCACCATCCTGCCCACCCGCGCTCCTTCCCCCCCAAGTTCTTCGTGGCCGACCATAAAACTCGGTCCCCTCAGTCCCCGAGTCCTCTCTTCTTCTTTTCTTCATCATCATCACTCATCCATTCGTTCATGTTCAGCCCAGTCTTGTACTCCCCCAGCGCCCTCATGTATTTGCCCTTCTTGTACTGTCCTTTCTTCTGCGTATCCGTCTTTGCATCCAGCGTCGTCATTTCTTGTTCAGCACACTCTTGTACCCCCAGCGTTCTCATGTATCTGCCCTTCATGTATCCCCTTGAGACTCAGATTGTTGACTTTAGTCGATGATCATCACCGTCTCACATGCCCTTGGTCCACGGACAGTCCATTCAATGGCTGAAACCGTACCCATACAAGGGCTAGAGCAATTCAGGTTGCCCAGTCGACATCGGGTACTCTCACGGCCCATATATGTTGACACCATAGTGACTGGCTAAATAGCCTGCTCATTTCGTGGCATTGGCTAGCCCACTGGGTTTGACCAGCTGAGACATTTCCCCCGAGATCCCACTGTGAAGTCTACTTCAATCGTGAAGGTTAAACCAAGATGTGCCGCCATCTCCAGGCTCAGTTTATCTCCAAATGTGTTTAGTAAAACTCCATTTCAGACTGTCCATCATTGCCTTGTATTAAATATGCCCCCAGTGCCAATTTGGCATCCTCTTGAATCTGTTGCGTGAAATCTCGATGAGTGAGGTGCTTTTAGCAACGACTTGTAGAACTGTGAAACTTACACCGCCCATCCAACCTCCTGGTCTATAATCCTGTTGCATGGTGCTTGTCAGCGTCACTGAAATCTTCCTTCAATGTCTCTCACAGTCGCTTGACTGATAGAGGGGACTCCGGTCCCTGCGCTGCTTATCTGGTGGTATGAGGTTCACTCACTGGAGACTGACCTGAAGGAAAAGAAGGAATGAGCAATTCAGGTTGCCCTCCTAGCATCAGCCGTCTTTAAACTAACCCGGCTACATATGTTAACACCATAATAACTGGCTAAATAGCCTGCTCATTTTGTGGCATTGGCTCGCCCATATATAGAGAAATGAGCAGTGCTGCAAAGGCACAGATATTTTTATACCTTGATCTGAGTGTATCCACTCTCCGAGACAACTTAACATTTCGTAATTTTCGCTCACTGGAGCTTGTTCTGCTGCAGCCTACATGATGAGCCAATTCTGTTGCGTGGTTGTACAAGCAAGCTTTAATGTAAAGCGACGCGGTTGGCTGGGCCCATCAGGCATCTGCAACAAAGTTCTATTCCATAGAAACACTAACACTCGCACACAACGCATCTATGGCGGTACCTTTAAGAAATGCAAACATGCTCTGTGTAAAATAAAAGTAATTATACATGCTCTAGTCTAAACCCCCTCACTCTCGGAACTGAAAGCCAAGCTGTGCCATCTCAATTGGCAAGCTTCGACGTTGTCTCCAATCGTAGCCCGCACAAGCTCGACTCTGATTGAAGTTCATCACCCACAGAGTAGATGTTTCTTCCACACTAACTCGCTACAGCCTTCTTCTCCTCTATCGACAAGGTACAGGCGAATCAATAAGGCGCTGTTATATCTTGGCTATGGAACATCTTGGTGTCTTACTTACTCATGCACGTTTGTGCGATGTAAGCCATCATTCGAAACACCAGAGTAACCATCATTCACCCATTTGACCGTTGTCGCATGCAAGAGGGCAAGATAATTGCTCGTCTAAATAATCGCAATGAAGCTGCCTTGTTGACTGGTCGGTGCCGTCAACTCCCCAACGCTGGGCCTGGTAATTGAGGACAAGCACAGCACACGGCTATGTGTTGCCGTGCGGCGTCTCTTAGACTCTTCCACATGCATCCAATCCATTGTCGGACATTTAAGTTACAGCTTCCGATAATCTTTGTATACTTCAAGTGCAATTGGAGTAGCATCCCAAGGTCGCCCAAGGTCATCCTCTTCAACAAGACTTAAGGAGAAAAGACCTGCTCTTTGCCACATCCGTCAACTTTTCCCTTCCTGTTGGGCTCCGAGGACACTCGGCAATCGTTTTGCTGAAGCTGTCGAAAGGTGCCTCGATTGCTGGCCTCCGCAATAATCTCACACATTCAACAAAGTACACCAGGTCCAAGGCGCAGTAGCTCGTATATCATCACAACGGCATTCATTATGTGGTGGTATATAAAAACGCCCTCGGCGTAATCAGTCATCCTCAATTTTTTCGCGCATCCTCGCGCGCATCATGTGCACATTTGATCCTACACACGAACAAGTCCCTCCTCCCACACTCAATGCAGTCCAGCCTCCAGCTTTTTTGTTGGTCTCTCATGCGCTGATCATCGTAGACCCCAAAAGGTACGTTTGCCCGCCGGCAAAACCCAGTAAACATAAAACTCCGCAAGTAGATGGAATCAAGAAAGTTAAGAAAAAGGACACGATGGAATAGATGGTATCAGATTGGTTGCGGTTCGTGGTTAAGCTGGGGTTCAAGCTTAGCCGTGCAGACCGCAGGTACGCTCTCTCATCAGCTCACGTCTCTTCTTGTCCTTAGCTAAAGTAGGGGTTAGCATTTACTTGTGTTTTGTGGAGCGTGTAACTTACCTCCGTCAAAGACGAGGAACTCATGTAGACCGGAACCGACAGGCACCATAGGCAGGACAGGGACCTTCTTGTCGGTGACAACCTCCAGAAGAGCAGGGCCGTCGGTGTTGATGAGCCACTTCAGGGCATCGACAACGTCCTCGGGTTTAGAGACACGTCGGTTTTGGACGCGCATGGCCTCGGCGAGCTTGATGAAGTCGGGGTTGCTCTGGTGAGTGTGGGCATATCGATCCTCGTAGAAGATGTTCTGCCATTGTGTGACCATACCCTGCTCCTCGTTGTTAAGAACAATGACCTTGACACCAATGTTGAACTGAGCAGCGGTAGAGAGCTCAGTCAGAGTCATGTTGAACGAAGCGTCACCGTCGATGTCGATAACAAGAGCATCGGGCTGCGCAACCTTGGCACCAATGGCAGCAGGTAGACCGTAACCCATGGTACCAAGACCACCAGAGGTGATCATGGATCTAGGGTGTCTCCATCGGAAGTGCTGGGCAGTCCACATTTGATGTTGACCGACACCAGTGGCGATGTAAGTTTGGTCCTTGCGATCAGCAACGAGGTTGCTGAGCTCCTCAATCAGAGTCTGGGGCTTGATGAGACCAGAGCGCTCGGCACGCTCGTAGTCAGTCAGGGGCCACTTCTTCTTCCACTCATTGATCTTGTTGAACCACTCCTTGCGGTCCTCCATGGTCTTGGATTCAATCAGAGGCAGGAGTTCCTTGAGGTTGGTGGCGACATCACCCTCGATGGCCTCGGTTGCTTGAACAACCTTGTTGATGTTCTTGGGCATGATCTCAAAGTGCACAATACCTCCACGGCCCTCAGCAGCAGCGGCCTTGGCACCAGGGGCGAACTTGGCAATGCTCAGAGTAACACGGTCGTCGAATCGGGCACCGAGAGCGATGATAAGATCAGCCTCCTGCATGGCCATGTTGGCGTAAGCAGAGCCGTGCATACCAAGCATGTGCAGGGACTTCTCGTCGAGTTCGTCGTAGGCACCTAGACCCTGGAGAGTGGTAGTAACGGGGATGGAGGACTTGTCAGCGAGCTCCTTGAGGATCTCGGGGCCACCCTCGGAAAGGATGATACCCTGGCCAGCATAGATGATGGGCTTCTTGGCCTTGTTGACAAGGTTACCGACGCGCTGGAGGGCACCCTCGAGCTGCTTCTTGGTCACATCCATAGCAGCGCGGGAAGCGGCGCTAGGCAGAGAAGGCAGAGCAGTCTCGGTAGGGATAGCTCTCCGTAGGATACCGGCAGTGACATCCTTGGGAAGATCGACGAGGACGGGACCGGGGCGACCGCTGGTGGCGATCTCGAAAGCTTCGTTGATGCGTCGAGGAAGTTCGGCAACGTTCTTGACCATGACGTTCCACTTGGTGCATGCACGAGAGATACCGACAACATCGGCCTCTTGGAAAGCATCGCTACCAATTGCAGTTGTCACGACCTGGCCGGTGAAGACAACCATTGGGGTACCGTCAGACAGAGCATCCTGCATAGGTGTAATGACATTTGTAGCACCGGGACCAGATGTGACGAGAACAACACCGGGCTTGCCAGAAGCTCGGGCATAACCCTCAGCCATGTGGCCAGCACCTTGCTCGTGGCGAGGGAGGATAAAGTCGAAGTGCTTTGAGTTGTAGATGGCGTCGAAAACGGGGAGAATGGCACCGCCAGGGTATCCAACTATATTGAGTCAGCATTGTCTGCGGCATGTAGAACGGCGGACATACAGATGTGTTTCACGCCATGTCGGAGCATCATCTCGTGGAAGATTTCACCACCAGTCTTTCCAATGAAGCTGCCAACCGTTTGTCAGGATATGTCATCACATTGAGTTTGGAGGGTTGCATACGACTCATCCATGTCATTTTTCCGGGGGTTGACCAGAGGCTGCACAT
The DNA here is from genome assembly GCA_003353625.1 of Fusarium fracticaudum. Taxonomy (NCBI): domain Eukaryota; kingdom Fungi; phylum Ascomycota; class Sordariomycetes; order Hypocreales; family Nectriaceae; genus Fusarium; species Fusarium fracticaudum. The sequence goes on from PDNT01000008.1 coordinate 904,628, forward strand.
TGCTCTGGTTCTTCTCGACATTGAATCCTGGGCTAGGGATATCGCGTGCAGGTCTACAATTGTATATATTAGCACTTATTGTCTCGAATTGCTTTTTGAAAAGAGCGCGCGTGGGAATTTTGCCCCCATGTCAGGTACCAGACGCGGGGCAACGCACAACCGCCACCAGAACAAAAGTGACAACTTACGCAGCAGCAGTCGATTGATTCCTGGTACTGGCGACCTTCTTTGAAGTGTGGACGGTAGCAACGGCTGATGTGGTGGTGAAGGATCGGGCATTGGCGACGGCCCGGATGGCCTTTGCGGCCTGGCGAGTTCGGAGCATTGTGGATAGAGGTGAAGAGCTCGGTGAGAGGAAGAGCAATTAGAGAGGAGCCACGAGGCTCGAGAAGCGGAAGAGGTTTGGAGATCAAGAGTTGAGGATCAATTGAAAACCTGGAGGGGAGGGACAGGGGAGGAGAGTGATCGCGAGAGTGTTTGGAGGCGAGAAGAGAAAAAAGTGTTTTGAGTTTCGCCCGCTAAAAAAGGCCAGAGAAACGAGGGCGAGCCCGGGGGAAAATATCACAGCGAGCACCTCAGCAATTGTTCATCGGAGGGCCGGTGGCCGGGGTGGAACCAAGGTCAAGTGTGGGGTTGAGGATAGGTGACTCCCCTTGGTGTAGTCAAAAAGATTGAGGACGTAAAGCACTGAGATGTTGACTCCCATGACTGATATATTTTGTCACCTCGACTCACCCCCAGCCCAATCGAGGTGGGATTACGGTTACAGGGGCACTACAGTTGTCCAGACCTGATGGTGGCCTGCTAAGCCAATCACGGTCTAGATGAATGGCCGATATCGCCACCTACTCAGGCCCTCAGATTGGCTGGATTGGCTGCGAGAACGGCCTAGCAGGGCCTCTAGCAGCGTTAGCTGGACCAAGGGAACACAAAATCGACTCAGTTTTGAACTATGGCAGTTGCTCAGGCGTTGTATCTACCGTTTCTCACACCATAACATTTGCCGACGTTGGAGGACATTGACTCATTGCAACGGGAACAATCTGTTTACTACTATCTCCATTTTGTAAGGCGTATGTGGCATTGGTGCTCTGACGTCGGGGAAGAGGTAGACTAAGCGGGGGAACTTGGTCCTGCAGCTCCCTTAATCCTCCACTACCCTTTCCGCCCTAGCTTGAGATGAATCTGTGGTGCATTCGGGGCCATTTTGATCCCCGATTTTTGCCTCTTGGTTCTGGCATGAAGGGATTCGCAGAATTGTAATGGATTGAAGCCATAGTTACAAGGGCTTATCTGTCACTCAATGACTTTTGAGAAGTCCAAGCTCAGTCACTTATAGTATCATTAACGCCGTGAATTGTTCCGATGGTGGTTTCATTTCGGATCTTGGCCGTTGCCATCTTCACATGGCACATCTCTTGGTCCTGATTTCGGCGATGGCGAGGCCCATATTTTTACAGCTTCCCCACAAACTCCAACCTCTTAATCTTGATTAAGGCTCATAAGAAGATATCGTCGATCCCACCTAATCAACATGATACTGCATTTTTTTTCCCTTCTCATGTTTTGGATTCAGAATGTAGCTTGTAGATGTCGAACGAAACTCTTGGTAGTCGGCTACGTCATGATGACTTGGGGAAGCAGAATTCGAGACCTCAATTCAAGTGATGAAAATCATAAGCTTGTGAAAGACCCAGCCGTTTAGCTACCTTGATCCCTGGATCCGGTACGAAGTGTTGCTCTCTGTGGCATGTCTCTTCTGATCAATAGCACCAAGTTGGTTGAGCTGAACAAGACCACAGCCAATAGAGCCTCAGGTGACTGATACTCGTACAAGAACAATATTATCTTGTTGGCCACTCTCTTCGGGATGTAATGTTGCTTGAGATGTAAGAAAAGTAGGAGCTGGACTCCTCGTTTTTCAGACACGCAGTAATGAAGATACCCCTCGCCATGGAATCAATACTACGCAAGTCGTATCCGTATTAAACGACTTGAACTGAGAGAACCAGTGGCCAGAACAATCCATTCAAAACAAAACTTCTTTTACTTCTCTTTATCCTGGGACTGGAGAATGCGGTGTGGTGGCTCTGTTAGCTTGGCCAGAATCAACTGAACGGAATCCCATAATAATCAAAGCTCAAGAAGACCTTTGGTCCATTTCTTTCCCCTCACACATGTGACTCAAGCTACCTTGTACTTGAGAGAGAGATCTCTTTGCCAAGACAGATACCGAGAGTTGTTGCATCTCGAGAACCCTGTAACCGGCTTCAAGGTCGTTTGCAAGACGTGAAACAAATCTCAGTGGTATGCAACTACCTACGTTTCTAGTTTACAAACACTATGCAGCTGAATCATTGGCTCACTCATTTGACTTTACGACTAGTCTACTTACACCATCATCTGATAGTCCCAAGCCTCGTCTAGGAGCTTATCATTTCGTCAAAATTGATGACTCACCCATTCACAGCGTCCAGTAACTTATCTGTGAGACTGGCAATGTCCGCCAGCAAAGATAAACACATATCAAGCCAAGGAAACTATATCACAACCCTAAACGTTGGCTAATGCAAGATTTGATCTCCTAGATCAGTTCCGAGTCTAGTGCATATGTCACAACAACTTAGTTGATGTTTATTGGTGCGAGCCCCTCAATGATGTGGCTCTTCTATCATTATCACACATAATTCTGGAGACTTTCGGCAGACAAGTCGTATATGTTTACCCTTTATGGTTATCGGGCCGTTGAGTTTTTCTATTTGCGTCAGATGGTGCGTGTAAGGCGTCGTCGACCCCGTCTCAAGTCTGAGATACATTATTGGGGCTTATATCAGACATTAAGCTATAAGAAGTTGACTGCCCATCGGAATTCTTGAGTCTTTCTGTCTATAAAATTGTATAAATTGGCTTATCAGATCCCTGTTTCTTCCATCTCCATCGACAACCTGACTTTTGCTATTCTTGACATGTCTCCATTCAAGCCACTGATCATCGACGTTGGGACACAGTCGCAAAACACTCCATCTTCGTTTATAGAAAAGGAGCGAGGAAACGCGACCTGGCACACTCTTCTGTCCTCGCCAGGGACAAAAACTACCGCGCTCACAGCGGGCATTGCGACATGTGCTCCTCAAGGAACTCTAGCATTACATCGCCACAAGCAAGCAGAGCTCTACTACATTCTATCTGGGTCTGGTGAAGTTGAAGTCGAAGGAGAAAGATACCCAGTTTCCAAGAACAACCTTGTTTGGATACCAGGAGATGCCGAGCACGGAGTTTTCTGCAGCGACAACGAACTGAGCTGGCTTTACGTTTTCCCCGAGGATAGCTTTGATAATATTGTGTATCGATTCACTAGCGAGGTGAAGGATCTTGCTGGAAAGATCAAGTCTAAGCTATAAGAGCATGGAGACATAGAGTTGGGTCTACTAGTATCAAACCATGTATGCATGAGATACAGTATTCAGCGGGTGCCAAGAATAGACGTGCATTAGTTTATAGATATAGCCGTTTCGACCTCATCTAGTCCCCGCTGTACCAACGAATGATAGCGAAATACTGAACGTCTCTTGGCTTCTTTGGACAGGGGAAGTTATTGATATGTAGTTGAATGATGGTCCGAGATGCAGGAGTTGCTAGCCATCACTTTTCCGCTTTCTTTCTCAAGTAAAAGGTCTCGTAAAGTTTATCAACCCCAAAGTAACTCATACTCTGGCTCTTCTCCTCGAGAAGTTCAAAGCCATGCTTTAAATAAAGACCAAGAGCCTTTCGGCCCATGGCCACGATTATGACATCAAGGCCCAACTTCTTGGCTTCTTCGAGACCTGAGTTGACAAGTAGACTGGCTAGTCCTTTTTGCTGGTGATCTGGGTGGACGCAGAGGTAGTGTAATTCTATCGGGCATCAGTTTTAACCAAGTTGATGCAGCATTCTCTGGGTGATTCTTACCCATGTCCCTTTCCTGTTTGTGTTTCTCTCTCCAGCCGTCGATATGATCATCCAACTTATCGTTATCTTCTCGTGGGTTCCAGTCGGTTTCCGCATGACGTTTTGCAAAAGCTTCCTTGTGTTCCTCGCTCACGTCTGGCGTTTGCGCTTCAAGCCAAGCGTCTTTGTGAGACTCGGGGAGAATCCACCGCGCATATCCAACGATGTCTCCAGTTTCGAGGTAAACTATCTTTTGATGCCTCCGAACTTCTCGTTTAGTGAGCAAGTTCTTGGGACTTCGATCTGCGATACTCTGGATCAAGGATTCACGAGTTCTGTCAGTCCATGATAATCTCCACCACGCTTCTTCAAAGAAGGCTGAGACCTGGCTCTGTGCAATGAGTAGGCCGTCCTCCACGCGGCAAGGTGACTGAAGCTGATATCCCGACATTGCTAGAGAACTCAAATTGCGATAATAAGAGAAAGTGCAAAGAAATATCGGTATTCCGAGGGCCACGTAGTCCGAGGAGGAATTCAAAGACCTTTTGTCTAGTCCGATCCTGCAAGCCCTTGTCGATGGCGCAAGGGTGTACAGCGTTATCTCATTGGAGTTGGCCTTTATCCAACATGCTTCTAGACCGCCAAGCCGATGTTGCCATGGTGTCCGAGGTACCCTGAAAAGGTAGTGGTATCAGTGAGACAAATGCAAGTGCATGAGCAGTGCAGAAGGTCTAAGGACTGGAGACAGACCTCTAATTGGGAGAGTGTTAATTAAGCAGAATGCTTGATGCATCTGCTTCAACTACTGATGACCGCTGCCGAATACATTAGTGGGGGATGAAACTGCCTAGACCAAAAGTTTACTGATCAGCCAAACCCCCTGTAACACAATTGGTCAGCATGTCGGTCGAGCTTCATTTGTGAAGTGAAGCATATGCGGATGCAAGGCCAGCGATTGTATACGTCGAATCCGAGCAACGGCAAGTCCGCTTCTTGTCTCTGCCTTCTTGTCATTTTGATGTCGCCATGCATCCTGTTTTTCTCCCGGACGATGGTGACCCAAGCGACACACTTCACTGGCTCAATTGATGACACCCCGAAGAATGGTAGGAGAATGAGAAATTGTAAATAGCAGAGCGCTGCGCCTCGAATTTGCTTAACCCAAACAAAATCCAAAGGTGAACGGTATAACTATTCAGACATGCTCAGCCATCACAGCGACCTTATTTAAAAGAACCCGGACTTCCCATAACTGCCGCCAAATACAAATTTAATTCCTTAAACCCCATGATTTACTCTCTGCAAGGAAGAAAGTCATGGGCTTGAAGTTTTCCCCCACGAGTTCCCGAAGTCGTACTCGCTCTAACTTAAGGAGGGACCGAGCAGAGGTGCGTGTTTGCTCTCCAATTGAAACTGGGATCTCGGCAAGTCAGAGTTCATGAAATGCTGGGGCAAGCGTACCCTTGCTAGATCGAAAGAGCATGAATAGTTCGAAATTGGCGTGCCTTTCAGTGCTTTGCAGCTGCTGAGTCGCCCCAATCTTCGTTGTGTAGTCAACTGCTGCCCAAATAACAGGTAGAGTAGCGGTAGAAGAGTCTTCAAAGGAGAGGTACAGCGTCCTGGAAGCGCTGCAGTAGCGTGAGAGATGGCGACCATCAAAAGAGAGACGAGACCTCCCGCCTGTATGTTCTGGAACAGGGAGAGACAGCGACCATCAAAGGAGAGGCGAAAGCTGCTACCTCAGGTACCTGGAAGAGGGGAGGTTGATCGGCGCAGCGAAAATGAAGCGGTAGGGCATGTGAGGCGGTAGTTCAACGGCGCCATGGATTGGAGGCGAAGCGACATGTTGACTCTGCCCCTAGTCTTGAATGAGGAGAAATCGGGCGGGCAGCCTCACAGTGAGACGATGCTTACTGCGACTGCGGAAGCAGTAGCAGAGAATTTGAAGAGTTGGCCATTGAGGAGGGAGTCCGTGATTCGAAAGGCATGGCATGACGCTGGGTAAGGCATCCGGAGAGTAGCACGCGGGCAGTTGCGTTGGTTCTCGCATTGTCGCTCGATCATGAACGAAGCTATCTATTGGAGGTCAGATGGAGTAAGTTTGCTTGATACTCAGGTACTAACCTTATCCTAGTGAATACGTGGGCATGAGAAGGCAATGGCTATTTCTTCTATCTGACGAGAGTGTCAGCTACATTCTGATGCCTTAGACTGGAGCACAAGATCAACTTACCGAAGCACCGGGGGAATTCTCTTGGAAGTTTCTGCCGATCCCTTGAAGATCTGAATGGGGTCTTTTGTCGTGCTTCATGCTCAAGTGGTCCTTTGGGGAAGGAGACGCGAAACAGCTCCCGGAGGAGCAATTAAAGGAGAGGCGAAGCCCAAGACACCAAATCTTCGCTCAAAAAAAAACAAGAAATAACAAAACAAGAGGCCCCCAAAAAAGACACACAAGACAACACCGACACACCCCCTATGAAGAGGAGGGGGAGGAGGGAGGGGTGGGAAGGGAGAAGGAGGATTCTGGCCAAGGGCCCGGGGCAATACGCTCCCCCTTGATGGGGGAGTCCCTCTCGGCGAAGGCAATCTCGTCTTCAGTCGCAAACCCTCCTGGAAGGCCGGACCGCTTGGGGGCCCGGAACCTATCCAGGAGGGCAAGAAGACCGGAAACGTCTGGCAGGCGATCAGGCATGGTGGTGGCGATGATGGTGATGATGATTGATGGTGGTGGTGAGAACGAAAGAACGGCAGAACGACAGAACTTGCACAGAAGCCTGGCGTAAGGTATGTGCCTCAGGAGTCAATTCAATTCGCATTCTGCGGAAGGAGCAGTAAAGATGGGACGAAACAACCAATCTGGGAGGGGAAGAGTCAGTTGGACGTCGTCAGTTGAGAAAGGAACAACGCTCAGAGCCGAATTGGGAAAGAACGAAAGAAAGCCAGAATGAGAGGAACCCTGACATCCTTCCAACGATGCCCTCAATTGATACGCGACACGATTAATCCTGAAGAGCGAGGAGAAAGAGACTTAAAGCCCAGCCCCTGTCATTTTCACTGCACGATCGTTTCCGTTCAACAGAAAACGAGGTTATATTGAATGCCATCATATTGACGGTACAGAAACGTCCAAGTATCTGGTTTGTATAAATCCCCATTGCAGCCCATAAACAAGTAGATCCATGACGTCTTGTCCTGCTCTAAATCATGTACAGAGACGGTTCAAAGGTCGATAACACTGGCATGAGTTGTCGGCAGAGCAGTGGTCACTCAAGAGCAGGCGGTAATTGGAGCTCACATTGCGTTGTGAAAGCAACTTTGAGTTCATCATGGCGTGCCCCTGTTACATGATGAATAGTTTACAGTCTTTGTGGTCGTAATAGAGTGGCCTATCGCTTGGTCAGAATACAGGACGGTGTTTCATGAGCCTGGTGACTTCCCCAAGAACGAGCCGTCAGAGAGTACAATTTGGCAACTTGAAGGGGTCTTTCAAAAAATGAAGCATCACTATCAAAGTAATTGATTCATGTGTCACACTTTTGATCTGAAAATTGGGAGCTCGAGAGTGTGATCTGCGGACAGCTTGAGGGAAACAAACGAGGAAGGTCCAATGCTTCACGCACCTGCCGCAACTGCGAATGAAATCCAAATTATCGCGTCCACTGTCAATATCAGTCATATCCCGGCTGACGCAATTGGTTAGCGTGTCAGACTTTTACAAACCGATGAAATCTGAAAGTTGTGAGTTCGAGTCTCACGTCGGGAGTCTTTTTTGAAGTTTTCTAGATATACTCCTCATCAAGAAGAATCGATTGCGATATTTTTCATGTCAATCCGATGCGTTTTGATAAAGTTACAAGGATGTGAAGTTTGGTGAGCATATGGAGTGAGTGGGGCGGTGATGGACGCTGGGTCCACTTATTATCTCGGGCCACGTGACAATATGCTCAACACTCTGAGGTGTACGAGATTGTAAATAAACAAGTTGGAGAACATGGTGATTTTGACTGAGATTTCATTTACGTAGTCTGGCATTCTTAGCAGCTGGTAATAATAGATAGGGCAGTTGGCGCATCGATAAATTACAGTTCTCTGTTTGCCAGCACACTTCTGTGGAGTTGTCAATTGAAGTTCCAAGACGCTTTCGGGAAATGCCTGGAAATTTACTAATTTGCATTCGTATCACTTAATCGAGGGGAGAGATTGCCTGGAATATTATCAAGCTCGTGTTGCATTCACAAGTTGTCGCAACATTCAAGCCTCCTCCGTAGTATGATGTCGAACCGGGTCTCTGTTCCGGCGCCGGGGATCCACTTCGCTTCTTGCTCCGTGCCGAGCCCGGCACACAAGATCAATTTGAGATATCAAGAACTCATATCGTAGAGTCGGTGGTGTCAGGAGTCGTAATTCCAGTGCCCGGAAATTCCGCTTGTGCATGGCATAAGCCTTAAAAGTAAAAGGATGCCATCCTGTGATCTCACAGCCAAAACTGTCCCGCGCTGGTTTTTGGCGTCAACCAACAGTCAAAACCCTCAGAACAAAGAAATTGCAAAAAAAGAAATGCTTCATAGCAGCTACTGGTTTCGATCCAGTGACCTCCGGGTTATGAGCCCGGCTGGGATATGTTAGTACTCTGTTGTTGAGTCACCTTGTGGAGAAGAAACATACCGCGCTTCCACTGCGCCAAGCTGCTTTGCTTGAGCTTTGTTGGTGAAAGGCTCCGTTTTGAATCAGTATATCTAGGCACCCCATACACGTGAACCCAGTTCCAGGAACAAACACAGCACATCTTTGTCCTATGTCTTATCGTTTGCTGGGCTATTCTCCCGTATTTCATGTCTCAAAAAAACTGTGAAACGCTCTGACTGTCTCTGCATCGTGATCGGCATTGCATGGATGATCTGTTCTTGCCTTGGTGTTCCTATTCACAGCATCTCTCAACGACGACTACTGTGTAACTCGACCACCAACTCCCCAAAACTATCCCATTTAACATGGAACTCTGTCTTTGCCTTTTTTAAGGCTCCAGTCTTCACTGAACCTTGGCTCGTCTCACGATAAATGCTTCATGTCGCACTCTGAGCACCATTCACCCATGACCACACTTTCGTTCTACCTGGACTCTGTATATCCCCAGACCTTTCTTCAATCTTTAGACTTCCTTCTACTTTTATTGCAACCTCTATTGTCGCCAGAGGCCTTTGTTCTCGCTCCCACCACTCTCCGTTAGACGTCAAGGGTTGCGATGCCTATTAACCAGTCTAAACAGCGCAAAAGAAAGCGACATCTCAGACAGGATGTTGTACTGCAATGGCATATCCTCATTTTCCCCCAGCTGCAGCCTCCGATTTATCACCAGAGCTCATGATCACAAACGCTGTCCTTCTGCTGAGCCACGCCTCGTGACTGCTGTGACTCACAAACAAACCGTAATCCTGCCACCTTACACCCTCTCCCCCAGAAAAGAAAGACTCTGGAGTGAAAAAAGTCCCTATTGCTTCTTTCCTTTGTCCGTGATCTGCGACTTCACTGTTATTAATGGCCCTGTTGTTTTCACGATGCTCCCATCTCGCTAACATGCCTTGACCCTGGCAACTGTCACTCGGCCAGTGCATCACCAATTTTCACGTAAACTTTGTTAGCAAGATTGCCGTGGATTATTTAAGGTTTGATTTCTCCCTCTGTTGATATCTTCTTTCTCGATGGCGCAGCTTGGATCCTCCATCATCTTAACGAGAACTTCGGGAGCTTCAAGGGGCAATGAGGAACCTGACATCAAGCGAACATAAGGTACTAGGAATAAATCACCTATGCAAGTCCACTAAACCTGGACTAAATTTACCTAAGGCTTTTCAGCCTTTAGGATAGAGATCCCAAGTTCTCTGAGCTGTCGTAAAGAGCATCATACAGTAGGTAGCTTCGAGTAGGTGATCACCACATGCGAGTAGCTAACATAGAAGGCATCACCAAACTCGAGTTCGTCAAGCTTTGGCTTGTAGTAGACTTGCCATTCGTTCCCTTACGCGGAATTTCCTATGCCTTATATCTTGGACAGAGATACGACCGAGATCTGCTTCCCAAGTCGAGGGTGCTACGTTGTGGGAAGCGGCATCAAATATTTCTCCAGCTATTTTGGTCTCGTCACATCTTGGTGTACAAAGTCTGTCCTGTTAAGAATGTTACATTGAACTGGACAGCTGTCGGTCGTAATTCTCGATTCAGTCATTTCAGTACACGCATGGCATAGACAGCAGCAGAACTCAACAACGCATGACTACACCACCGAACACAATACAAGAGACTCAGCAAAGTCTAAGCGTTGCCATTCACTCCAGTAAAGATAGCGAAATATTTGGTTGTGCGGTCAGTGAATACAGACTTCACTCAGGCGAATAGCACAGAAGATATTCTTGAAGATTCTATTAATTCATATATCTCGCTGACATGCTTCCTTCCCTATCTATTCATATGTATCCCGCCAGAGCAAATATCCTCAATTGCTTGCTGGCCTCACACAAGGGTATCTGCCTATCCCGGTATAGTAATCCACGCATAAAACCGCCCGAAAGATGCAATATTCAACAGAGAGAAAACAAAAACATGCTGCAGTTAAACAATTCTGTGCCCTATGCAGCGTTCCATGACTTTGGTTTCCCGTCTCATCTCATTCCATCCTTCTTCAACACCGTGGTATCTCAAAGCAAACAAATAAATAACAATGACACTCAAGAAAAGACGAAAAAAGGAAATAGGTATGTGGTTGCCCTGGTATTTCCAGGGCAGACAAAAAGGAAATGTGAAACAAGAGAAAGTTCGTCAGATAGTGGAGGATGGGTATCCTGTCGTTATGTTCCTCGTCCTCCTCTTCAGGGGTGATTATTAGTACAGATATATATGGTAATGCAGAGTTTGAGAAAGAGAATAAATGAAATCATGATGCTCAAAGAATGCTTTTCCGTTCCGAGGTTAAAAAACGCCTTATAGTCTCATGTCCCCGTCATCCAAGTAAAATGTCGTGGGTGAGCCGAACTGTTGCTGTTGGGCCTGGGGCATAAAGCCAGGGTTTGATGTGTAGCCTTGTTGAGGGTGGCCCATTCGCATTGGCAGTTCGTAGCCCGTTGGCATAGACGTGGGAATCATGTCGGCATACATGGCTGGCACAGGAGGGACAGCCTCGTGCTCGGAAGCAGGGCTTCCATACACGCTTGTCTTCTTCTTGGGACGCAGGTTCTCAAAGCTCAGTCTCTTGCCCCAAGATCCAGGTCGCTTTGAAGGGATAGGTGTAGCAGGACGAGCAGCTACAGGTTGTTGAGGAGGCATGTAGACGTTGGACATGACAGTGTCTTGTTGAGGGAAGTGCTGTTGCATGCCAGTCATGTCCCATTGTTGCTGAGGAAGCTCTTGACCGGGAAGGATGTAGGTCATGGAGGCATCAGCAAAGGTGTTCATCTGGTCAGGAGCAAACTTGGGTGCGTCCACAGGCCAGACATGCTCGTTGGGAATTGGGAACGGCGTTCCAGGATGAGGTCCAGCAGTGAGATCATCATGAACCATGGGCTCAGGAAGACCGTCCATTGGTGTCGTGGGTCGAGTCTCCTGCTTGATGCGTCGGGCAGGGAACGAAGGTGCCTCCGGTGTTTGAGGAGCCTGCTTCGTCACAGTGACCATTGGTGTGTTGGTCTCACTGGTCTCGGCCGTTGTGGATTGAGCACCATCAGCATGGCCAACAGTGTCCATCAAGCATTGAGATCGGAAGGGCAGAGAGAACTGCAAGTCAATCTCGCTTGGTGGCGGTGTAGTAGGGCTGGTGAAAGGCGATGTGCCCAGGATGAAAGCAAGACGCACAAGTGTTGAGATATCCTCGCCGAGATGACGGGCCTCGAGCATACGCTTGAGATCACCGGAGGAACGGAGGCGCCATGTGAGTTGCATTCTCTTCTCCTTGGGCCAGATGCAAGTCTTGAAGACAGACTTGACCTTGGACTGACGCATGAGATTGTGCACTTGAACCTTGTACTCCCAGTTGTTCACGTCAAAGCCGTCCTCAAAGTGCTTAGCGATGTGCTCAAAGTACTTGTCGCGGCTGGCAGAAGCCTGGTCGTTGGAGGAAGCCTCAAAGACACGGTCTTTGCAGCTGGCAAATCCACAACCAAAGACAACCTGAGGGCACAGCTCGGTCTTTGCTGTGCTGTTGGGGAGAGCGTCCATGCGGTGTGTCTCTTTGGCGTGAGTGCTGTAGGCTCGCTCAGTAGCGAAAGAGAGATGGCAGCCCTTGGTCTTGCAAAGCCAAGTCACATCAGCACCGTGGAAATTGTAAAGATGCTTCTTGAAATCACTTTTCCTGCCGAAACCAACGGGGTTGTTGTCGAGGAAGCACATGGGGCACTGATACTTCTTAGAGGTTGGTGTGACATGCCGGGGCGACGGGTGAGAGGTGACATCGCATGAAGGGATGGGTGACTGCATGAGATTGGGCGAGTCGAGCCACGTGCGATCGGCAACTTTACCGATCTCACCGTCGTGAATCGAGGGGACGTCGCCTGCGTTATCCTGCCATGTTGATTGGGTTCGAATCGAGGCCGCATCGGATCGTGCATGAGAGGCCTCAGAACTGCTCCATGCTAGTGAGGGAGCGCTGGTGTTGCTGAGCAGTGTGGAAGCTGAGAACGTAGAGGCTCGGGCTATTAATTGTTAGCAGGGCTTACATTGAATTGTGTGGTGGAAATCACTCACATCCAGCACCCAGACCGCTTAGAGCGCATACGAGACTTGAGACGCCGTAGCGACGGGTAAGTCCCAAGAGGATCTGCTGGTCCTCTTCGGACAGAGGCCTCACTTGGTCCTCTTGAACTGGAAAGGGAAACATGTTCATATTGCGATTGAAGAGTGCTCGAGGCTCGGTCGACAGTGCGATAACGCGCACTCAGCGCTTGAGTAACTTTGAACAGTGACTCGAACAGCAGAGTAACGTCTTGTGTCGAGGTCGATGTCAGCAATAGAAAACAGTCGCCGACAATGTGACTATCATCAAGTTTAAGTCGGCCAAGTCGAGTCTTTGAGGCGTCGTGAAGGCCTGGCGATACCAAGGAGTGGCGATAAGTTGAGTTAATGTACGGCGATAATGGATCAACAAACACGGGTCGAGTCGAGTCGAGTCGTGTGAGTGAGTGCGAAACGAGGGGAAATCGACAGCCTGCGACGATTGGTGTTTGGTAGTCTAGTCGTTGAGTCGTAAACCGAGAACGCTGTGGAATGTGATGCGATAGTTGCAAGTCTGTGGGTATGTATGTATGTGATTAAAGCAGAGAAGAGCAGAGCAGATCAATTAATGTAAGAGTGAAGAATAGACGAGACACGACGAGACACGCAAGGGCCCTTGTTTGAAGATGGGGGAGGCAAACATAAAAGTATGGGTAAGCCAGGTAATAGAGAGGGTCAAGTCAGTCAATCAGTCAGTGTCAGTCAATGTAAGTCAGAAGAGGGAGAGTAGAGCAGATGAAGTGTAGGCAGGCAGTAACAGTAAGTAGTAGGGCAGGGGAGAGAGAGAGACTAGAGAGAGGCAGAGGCAGAGACAGAGGCAGGACAGGACAGAAGAGGGAAAGTCCTTCTAGAAGCTTTCTTCGAATCCCTGGACTTGGGTGAGACATTACAACGGGCTTGCCGGAGTGATCGCTCACTGTCGACCCACGCTTGACTTATCCATGTCCTGGCTAGTCTGAGGGCTAGTGACTCCGTCAGCCAGGGTGTCCCCTGTTCATCACCAAGGCCGTTTCAGGAACGTCATTCGCTCAGAGAAACTCTGTTTTTTGCAGGAGACGGAGAATCAAGTGACGTGCCTGTCGATGATGTACTTTTTGGGAGTTTCACATGAGATGGGATCAACAGGGACCCAGAAATGCTGCTCCTTTGACACGATACCTAAGCCATACTATACATCGTGCTTTGCAACTATACTCACAACAGTGGCTTTTAAGCCATTCAGGTGTGCCTTACTAAATACTCGATAGCCCGATTGACTTGGTCCTCGCTCTTTTTGGGTGTGCTAAAGTGACCACTGCCCTAGACTAGTATAGTAAGGTCTGTTCTGCTATGGTCAGGCTGGGTAGCAACGGACGGGGCTACCAAGTCGAGTCCGACTGAATTGCGACACCCAAGGATGATGGATGATGGATCCCATTAAAAAGATTCGGCTGGGGCTACCGATAAACTCATCTCATCTCTGCAGTCAGTGTCTGTCTGTTGTGCTTCGCTGTACCCAAAAATAAGAAGGGCCTGCGCCAGCAAATTACGTACTTTTGTTGGATATTATTACATTACGTAGGCGGGCATGACACGACCTGCTGAAACAGTTCTGCCGTCTTTCTAGAAGAAGCTGCATGCAAGAGAGATTACATGACATTTGCTTTTGAGCGCGATACAACATTGAAGACATACGTGTATACATGTATACACACATATACGGAGTATTAATTAATGGAGGGTTGATGATTTCATTCATTGTGTCTTGTCCTGTGCTTTGAGGTCAGTGAGTTCTTCAATCACATCGACAACCTGATGAACCCTGCTCTACCTCGCTTCGGGTTCGTTTGTTTCTCAAGTCCGTCAAGAGTCCAAGTGCCGTTCAAAACCGTCGACACCTTTAGCAGACTATGACCAGAACTTGTACGTAACTGAATCAAACCCAACTCACGCACACAAAGTTTGGTTTGGTTTCGTTAGTCAGAACAACTCTATCGCTACCAGTCCCCTAACTAACTAACGAGCATGCATATGTACATACATAAAACGTGGCTTCCGAGTATCGGTCACTCTCTTCAGAAGAAGAAGACCAAGACAGAGCCAAGACCCCGTAATAGTAAAGCGCATCAGCAATAACGCGGGCCAGCAGACGACCCTGTTTCAGCGGGAAATGACGATGGGCCAATCTCTGGCTTCTGCTGTGAAAGACGGCGTCTGAATGGCCCGCCGAGACTTTACGGTGCGGAGTCTGGAGGGTTGCCTTTGGATCGTATTGGCCTGAGCATGGGGGGGTCATGACACGAGCCTGGTCAGTGTCTAAGCCACTTTGGAGAGGTGAGAGCCCCCCCTGTAAATGGGATTTTGGTAAGAGGAAAGGGAACCCTCAGCGAGAGACAGAGTGACTGAGAAAAAAAGAGGTCAAAACATTTGATCAGTGTGGATGCTGGTGTGAGGTGAGGTGAGTGGTGACATCCCAATGCTCGCTCGCCCAGCTACGGTGAGAGTCCTTGGCAAGATGACTACTTATTTCAACCCATCTCATGATAATGACGATGATTCACGATGGTGCTGCTGCTGCTGCCTCGTTCCCAGTAAATTACAGAACCCCCAAGAGTCGACAGCAACGCCATTTCTGTCAAACAAAAAGAAAGGAGGCCCCAAAACTTCAATGCGACAAGTCACTTCACTGAAGACGTTGTGCCGTATCTGGCTGATTAGGGTTTTTTGTTTTGCCTTTGCTTTGTTTCATCTCACGTTCTGACCACTTCCCTGTGGCGTTTGCTTTTTCTTCTCGAAAAATTCTGGACCGTTTTTCCGATTCAACGCGACGCGAGTGGTCACTGGTGGATGGCTTGCCAGAGCATCAGTGGGTTGAAATTACAATGCGTTGCTTGATGGAGGGACGGATATAGTACTGTTTGGGTAGTTCACTCATGCAACCGATGCGTTTCGGGCACCATGATCAACATTGTCTGTAGATCCTGAGCCGTACCGATAGCCATAGCCATTGGGTTGGGTTGGTTTGGCCCTTGCTTGCTTGTGCTTTTTGCTTGCTCTCACGGCTGCCTCGTGATGGTATACCCTTGCAATCCAAGACCAAAAAGGCTGGGGTAACAGAGAGATGATGTGCTCTGCTGCATTGCATTGATGAATCGCCCACCAACAATTCAATCAACATTGTGGCATGCCTACTGCAGAACGCGACAGGCATCTCTTCTCCTTCTGTTCCTGTCGTATGTGAGGCATCCTATCCTCTATCGGGAACCCTGGCCATTCACCCAAGTCTTCCGATTTGCCCGTGCTGGTGCTGGTGCATCACTAACCAAGTCATCATGTAACTCATTTACCCTAGGACCTGAAGACTTTGTTCAGCTCATATCCCCGCAACTACTAGAGTCGAGACCACTCTAATACCACGCCACGATGGAACGTTATGACTTAGGGAGCAAGATTCATCCGTGGAGCATAGCCTCGCGAAGCCTTGGTCGATGATGCTGAATGATGATGAATCAGTCACGCTCACGATCAACATCAAACTCGAGTGAAGGAAGTGAAGGAAGTGGAGTGAAGACGTGAAACCTTCTGTAACACTCTCCCACGTGGTCCACCCGTCCTGTAGATCTTTGTCTAGACCTGGAGACACAACCTTAACTTACAGAGCGAACAAGTTTGTCCGTCCGTCCGTGTCAACTCAACTCAACTCAACTCAACTGGACTGGAGGACAGCCAAGTCCACCAGTTCTTATCACAGCATCGCAGCCATTTCCCTTCTTGGTCCGCACTCCACGTGGAGGTTATGCAGGTCCCCTATCTCGAGCATCCTCAAGAGTTTCACTTTGACCTCCAACTCACATACATACATACATACATACATACAGCCTATTGTCCAGAGAACCCCTGTCAGGGATAACCCTCTCAAGCCTCTTCTCTTCTCTTAGCTAAAGGAAACAACGCCAAAAGCTGACATCTATTTTTGCCTGCCTCTAACTCGCCCATGTTCTCGGACGTCAAGCCACAAACTCATGTAAACGCATTCTGTGACATTTCGACATGCACTGTAATCAGGAATTGACAAGCCGCCATAAACCTTCTCTGCCGCGGCATCATCTATTCTGGGTTTATCGGGAGAGCCTCCCGCAAGCCCCCCCAGGTCCTTATCTCGACCTCGCGGGGATCCTTGTCGTCGCGAGGGCTTAGGCCTCGTCCGTGAAGCTGGTTTCCGTCCGGGCTTTTGACTCTGCTTCAGCCTTCCTGTATATGCCGCTCGCTATTTTTCATCCCAAAGAGCGGCACTGATCACTTAGTGACTCTACTTCTTGACCATTAACGGGATGAAATAAGACGCCATGAAGCATTTTTAGAAAAGAGCTAGGTGACTCTCTCGGAATCATGGAGGTTTTACTTTGTTAGTTGATGAGATGTGTGTGCGTTGAATGCAATATCACCTCATTTCAGACACATGTCAAACCGCGAGTTCGGTACCTAGATCCAGCCAAAGATCCAAATCTCGATACTCATCTACACGAGTTATCAGATGGAGAGAACCTTTCCGCGTAAACTCTATCATACTCGGGACAACGGCCTCGTAGTCCACGACTCCTTGTCCGCGGCTGCTACCCTGTACAACGCCGTCCGTCAGGGAGAACTCTGTACAGTTGCATTTGCCCTTAACATAGACTTTCTTGGCAGATCGTATATGGCCCAAACAAGACATTCCATGCACTTGTATCTACAAGGAGTGTCACTCACGGCAGTTGCAGTTGTGACTTTAGCGTCAACACCATGTAACGCGCATATTCATCCATCACTTCCGCTGACAAGTCGATAGAGGGATACGTGAACCTCGGAATACGCCGTACCTTGTAAACTCTATTGCATTTTGTTTCTTCCTTGATCTAGGTTGTCCCTTGTTTCAGAGTTGTTTTGTCAGAAGTGTAATATCGTGATCGACATCTTGCTTAAACTCAGAAGCTTGGAGCAGGTCCGTCGCTCCGAGACCGACCACAGGGACATGTCACCGCCTTAGACTTACAGGAACGTGCAGCGGGGACCTCGCGGATCCGACATTGGCATACTATGCTTGACTGAACGAGTATGGTCCCGACTATAACAGTATCAAAGCATCACGATGATACACATGGCACAGAGTTTATGGGTCACAGTAATCACATGCAGTCGTATCCTGGGAAATAATGCTATTCATTCAAGCAGGGGGTATCAAATCCAATACACTTAGATGTGTAACCTATCAACCATACCAAACAAACTCCCATACCTTGGAACACATTCAAACACAATCCTGGCTTTTGAGCAATAGCAAGCATAACCATGAGATACTTCCAAAGTACTCCCATCCATAAATGACCATAAGAAAACTGGTGCTAGGGGACACGCCATGTCTGTTGTTTCACCGACAGATATATAGACAAAGAAGAAGAATAGGGACAGTTTGCAAGATCAATGTGAAGCGGCCTTCACACGTCTGCTTTGTTATGTGTATGTTGACTCAAACCCAAACTGTACGTGTGGGTTCATGGGGTCTGTGGATGTAATACATGCTCCATCCGCAGCGGTTGTAATGCCTTGAGGGCCATATGGACCTGAAAAGCTCGGACTTGACATGAATGTAGAGTCCATCATATCAGTATCCGGCATGTCAATGTCCTGCTCTGGAACACTACCAGCAATAGACTGGAAACTCCGCAAGTCCTCGGCAATGATGCCTCCACTAGCTTGCTGCATCATTGCAAATTGTTGCTGTTGCCGGGGATCGTACATTGGTGCTGAAGCCATGTTGTACTGGAAATGGTGCGGCATAGCCCCAGGAGTTGCCGAACTAACAGGCATAGTGTGGCGCGGAGCCGGAGCGGATCGGCCAGAACGAAGAGGCCCGGGTCTATGGGCATAGGCGCGGCGCTGAGCCATGTATGCCATATTGGGGTTTGTGGTTCCACGAGAGATGCGGAATTGGTGCTGGTCCGTACTTGGAGACGGGCCCGAAGGTGGCAGAGGAGGTGCCCGAGACTTGTGTCCCATAATGACCTGGCGGCATTGATCCTTGAGAGGATTGATGAAATCTTCGCGATACTCTTTGATCGACGAGGGTTCTGTACCAAGGGCGATAGCATACTGAACAAGAAGTTGCAAGTCACCGAGATGTCTCGTTTCAAGGCGTTTTCTTAGAATGCCACTGGATTGAGGGTGCCATTGTAACTGACTTCGTTCGTCCTCACCCCATGAAGTGCCCTGCCAGGCACGCACCAGACCAGATTGTCGAAGGAGGTTTCGTATCCTTGCAGAATAAGTCCACTCTCCACTGTTGGAGCCTTCGTCGAAATGCTTGACCACATGGGCCACAAATTCCTTGAAAATCGTATCGGCTTCGTCATCGTTGGGAGATTCAAAAACTTGAGAACAGTTCTCAAAACCACAAGCAAAAACAGTTTGAGGACATAGGTTGACCTTGGCTTCATCAAGAGCCATGCGCGAACCACCGTGAGCTTGTTTCAAATGGGTTTTGTATGCCGTCTGCCAGTCGAAAACCATGTCGCAACCCTTTTGCCGACAAAACCATTGGGCGTTGGTATTGTGGAAATCCTCAATGTGCCTTTTCAAGTCATTTTTACGGGTACATGTCTTCTGAATGCCTTCTTCCCTGCAGAAGCCACATGTAAAAGAGCCCTTCTGCTTGGGTGCTGGTGTGGACGATTCATTGGATGCTGGTGACGTTTCCTCCTCGTGGGTGATGGAAGGTCGAGCAGCCTGTTTGCGACCAAGAAGCTTGGCAGTGCGGGCGGATACGTTGGAGATGATACTGCCTCGAGTCGATGAGTTGTCGGATGAAAAAGTCCGTATGCTAGCTTTATCGAAGATGCTTGGAGTTTCCTCAGATTTTACTGAAGAAAAGGTACTTGAAGTAACTACAGATGCTCCATCGTTGACTGGAAGACACGATGTTAGCGGTGACAGTGGAAAGTCACATTAATTACTCACTGGAAATGGTGGACGAATTTGCCTCCTCGTTTATCAATTGAGCAATGCCATCACGACCATAGCGTTGCATCAAATGGCGGATCAGCTGCCGATCAAGAGAAGTATCCTGATTAGACATTTGAGAATGCTGCGAAGCCTGCGACACGCTATCGGCGTCGGACCACGAGTCCGGAGCCATGATGATTGTGATGATGGAAGAGGAAGACGGGAGCAAAGTCAAATCAAATCAGGGCTGAAGAGAAGAACTGAACTCGCTCCGATTGAATGGGTAGTGGAGTCCAGCGACTCAAACCCCCAAAGTTAGTGGATCTGGGCTGGTATGGGGCTGGGTCAGGGCTCCGGGCTCCCACAGTGAAGATGGAAGCCGATAACGACAGCAACAGAGTGCAGTGAAAGGGCAGAAATAAAAAGGGACGAGAAGGAATCGGAGTCAGCGGGTATATAGTGGGAATTGGCGACAACAGGAGAATGAGGCAACCAAAAAGAATGACAGATTTGAAGCTGCTTCGCGAATGAAAAGCCGTTCCCGGGGACAACAGGGATCAACTGATAGCGGGTGAGATAGCGGTATGCGTACGCGATACAGTTGCTCTGGGGTAAGAGTAAGAGGAAAGATATGAGCGGGGACAGTTGGAGCCAAGAGATGGTATGGATGGATGGTCTGTCTGAAATTGAAGGGGGCGACAAGTGGTTATTATTATACTGAAGCGCTTTGAGTATCCAAAAGGACAGGGCAGGCAACGATGATATTAGAGAAGAGAAGAGATGGAATACTTGTAAAGATGAGGAAAAACCCGCTCGTAGTGACGATCGAGGGAGGGGAAGGGAACCCAAGTAATGAAGGAACAAGAGGCATGGCATGGATGGCACCGCCTGGCCCTAAACCCGACTTGGCCCTTCTTGTTGGAGAATTACGACAGCCCAATAGAATCCAGGCCAAGAAATAGCCCAGCATGCCATGCCATGCCATGCCTTGCCTTGACAAGACATAAGTTTAGGGTGCATGCACGCTACCTATGCCGCTGGAGATTATTGACCGAGTACTGCAACTACCCGTAGATCAATCCTAAACGACTAATACAATACCTATCCTCGGAATAGCTTCAATCAAGGACGACCCTTGAAACTCAGGGACTAGCCTCGCTCGGCACTCATAACCGTGGAGATCCAGAACGAGGCAAGGGAGGATTGTACGGATAGATGAACCAATATACCGGCAAAAGACCACAGAGTCGCAACTCTGTGGAGTGTGCATGGGCTGTGCGCTTGCTATGATCAGAACCTTATGCATCGCTGGGACACAGGGATGTTTCAACGGCGGCATCATATTACTACCTAACAAATGACGAGAACGACAGCGACAATGACAGCTAACGAACGTTGGCCTGCCTAGCCAGTCCAGAACATGACTACGGACTCGAGATCGTCATGCGGCATGAGCTGATGATACCTGGCTAGTATGGTTCAGAGTGATATCGACTCAGACTCGGTCTAAGAATATTCACCGCTGCTAGACATCAATCACATCACGACAAGCATCCCTTCCCTTTACCAGCCTCGACTCTCAACACAGCACCAGAAGATATCTAATTATCCCACTTGCTCGCCTGCCCAGGCTCTCAATCATAAACGTTGCCGAAATGATCATCTTTACTGGCCAATTTACGTCTCGACGTTGCAACTCGACATTTCATGCTCCACCAAAAACGACATGGAGAAACCGTGGAAACTGATCCGGATCCCGCGCCGCGCCGCCCCGAACATGCAACGGCTGCTGCACTCTTAGGTGAACGTATCTCGTGATGGGATCGTCCTTGGCCTGGAGACGAGGAGACATGGTGAGATTCTTGCAGTAGCCCTAACCTTGGTTGGAAGCATAGACCAACATACGTACAGTACTTGGGTTCTGTGCTGTGGTAGGGGTTGAAGGACAAGTCAAGTTGTGCTGTCCTTAAAATAAAATAAGAACACTAATTTGCAATTAATGCCATGAGGCCTAAGATCTTATCTCAGACATCGTGTTGCAGCACAGTAAGAAATGAAAACATTTTGACCTGTAAGAATGAAAATCGTCGTCTCACAAAGTTCTTTAAGGTGCCCAGGAACGGCGATTATTAACACCCTGGTTAAAGCCGTGTAACCAATAATAGTTTCGGTATTCAGCCAGTCAGCGTCACGTCGGGCCATTAATCACGGCAACTCCAAATTCTCAGATAAGCCAAGGCCATCCATCTACGTACATGATATCAAATAGAAACCGCCACAAACACCACATTTCTCAATCAATTGTGCCATTCCCCTTGCATTATTCTCGCGCACAAAAGCTGGAAAGCCTGAAAACGAGGTCCAAAAGGTGACGTGAGGCTTCATTAGACAATAACTAACAAATGCCCAGGAACCAGGTTCTTCTTCTCTGGAATTCTAGTCCTCCCACGTTTGCCCATACTACTACAGCCAGGATCATGTCTCTGATTCGTCCGCCCCAATTTGTTCCAGCTCTCCACCCCCGGAATCCAACTCTTTCGGCTTAATTACCCCCATTAAAGAAGCTAGACTGGGATTGTATGACTGGAAGTGCTGACACATCGGAAGATATGATTGTCCAGATCCTCACTAGGTAACTACCCTTGCTCATTCTCTAACATCTTTCGGCCTGTCTCCGTGACCGTTGTGCTGGGCTTCAACGGAGCAGTACAGTCCCAGGCCTGCATTAATTAATCTTGTTGCTCCCGTAAAAACATCGACCCGGGGAATCGGGTACCAAGAAGCAAGGATCGCGATGGCATCAATGTTCTCGCTCGTATCCAGAACCATACACAGACTCGAAGCGACCCTGTCGATCTTGATTTTCCCAAGGCTCAAAGCCTCCTACACCCATGTCATTCTGGTTCTGCAACGTCCAAGTTCCATGCCACCCTCTCAATAATTAGAGTAAACTCTAAATACTGTCCCTAAAGTTCCTAAACCTCAACGCCACTCTGCATCTTCTAGACGCCGAAAAACAGACCAGACTACCCCTGACCGGAAATTTAGCTTGTCCTCTTCCGTCCAACAATGCCTCTTGTCACCGCAAGCCGTGCATTCCGGAAGTGCTATATGCTTCATCCCCTTAAGGTTTCGTTGTCATCTCGGCATTTGCGTGTGATCGCGTCCGGCAATTCCAAGCGTGACATCGCACTTCTTCTCTCGCTTGCCTTACCTTGCCCTGCCCTGCCTTGTCGGCTTGTCCAGCATATTCTGAGCCTCACATAAGTTCCTCGAATAGGGTAATACTCCCACATACGGGTAATAATTGCCCAAAGCCCCAGGCTCAGAACGACGCGTCACATCGGTGATATGCTCGTACAAGGACTGACCAAGCTATCGGGCCTCAGGTGGGATATATGCCCAAACGGCCCCCAAGTGACATTCAATTTCAACTTTTTGCAAAATTCTCTTGGATCCTTGACCATGTGTATGATCAGCCGGACCTTTGCTGCCGTCCACTTTATGCTTTTTGTTCCTCGATGCACTATTTACTGCTAATATGCTTATACATATTTATCCGTATTAAGATTACACCCTTAAGGCTTCACGCCGTCCTTGACATAGTATATGGCACTTCCGGTTGCCGGCCGGCTCACCATAACGGCCCCCTTCTTCTGGTCCTCCGTCAACTTCTTTTTGGAGAAGTACTCCCGCTCTAGGGCCTGTGTCACAGCCTCGACCTTATCCGCCGGCACCATGTGCACACTGCAACCTCCCCAACCGGCACCGGTCACACGGGCTCCGTAAGATCCTTCCCGAAGGGAAATGGCACAGATCTCGTCGAGCTCGGGACAGCTGCACTCGTACAAATCCCGGCATGATACTTGGGTTTCGTTCAGCAGCGAACCAAGTTCTCTGTTGAACTTGGTTGTGTCGGTAGCGCCTGTGTGGACAGGGTTCTCGAGCAGCTTCATGAAACGAAGAACTCGGTGTGCCTCCCTGAACACATGCAGAGCTCGCTGCCGGAGCTTGAAGCGCTCGGCACGTACTGGGAGCTTGGACATGAAACGCTTCTCAAGATCCTCGACCGTGATGTTCAGAACCTTGGCTACCTCCTCCCGTGTGTATCCCTCCTCCTGTGTCAGGGTCTTCTCAGTGATCTCGATCAACTTCTCTAGCTCCTCCTCCTTGGTCAGGGTCTTGGCAGCGGAGTAATCTGAGCCGCTCTGGTGGTAAAAGAAAGTTTCATGGAACCCTCCGAGACTGACGCCCAGGGGGCCCGCATCCTCGGGGAGTTGTGTGCCGGGTGGATTCAGAACCGCGTTGAGGTAGGATGCAGCGATGCTACACTCGACTACACGAAGGTTGTAGTGGATGGGGCCTGTGACCTGCTTGTTTGATGTGACAAAGGACTGCACGATAACGAATGTGATTTCGGGATTTGTGGGAGGGAAGTGAACTGGCTTAGCCTTGAGGCTTGGACTGAATGAAACGAAGGTAGCGGCACCTTTCTCGGAGAAGACAGAGGCAGCTTGGTCCATACTGTCGGGATATCGTTAGTGAGATTCTGATGGTTGTTGAATGTCAATGTTACATACCCTCCCGAGTTAACTCCAACTGCACGCTCGTTCACGATGGCAAGCTCAGTCAGCTCAGTCTTGTCCACCGTCTTCTCACCATTGGCCAACATGATAGCTAGTGAACTTGTGCTGACCACAGCAGCACTCGAGCTTAGTCCTCCACCGACAGGTACAGTACCATCCATAAGCAAATTCATGCTGCATGGTTTGAAATCCTTTCCATACTTCTTCCTCAACAGGTCCAGCACACCCTTTAGACCACTCTTGAAGTAGTTGGTCCATTCTAGCTTGGTCGCGTCGATCGAAACATCCCCATCAAAGGGGACCTCAAAGTCAGCGGCCTCAAACTTGTCATCCTCAACGTTGGCGATGCGGATGCGAAAGGACTTGGCGTCTTGGGCGGCGGGTGTAGCGGAAACGGCGAGAAGGGTGTCGGCAGTAATGGCCATGGGCAGCACCGAGTAGAGAGAGTAGTCAATGTGCTCTCCAATAATGTTAACCCGCCCAGGAGAGCGAGCGACGAAAGAAGCAGCATGTCCGTAGGTAGACTCAAACTTGCTGAGAAGGTTGTTCCATCGTGGACCCTGCTCAGCAAGGGCCGCAGCAGGATAGATGTCGCTCAAGGCGTTGGCAACGGGCACGGTACCGGTCATGATGAATGAAGTATATGATTCAGTATATCTTTGCGATTGGCTTTCTTGCTTCAGAAGAGACAATTACGAGCTTTTGTATCCGTCGCAAGCTTTATCGCGTGAGAAGCTGTCGTTGCAAGGTTCCTAAATGCCCCGCTATTGCCCCTCGAGGGATCGTGGACCAGCTTTTGATGATATGACGTAGATTTCTACTGTCGCAACGGAGTTTCTGTAATTTTGCTATTGGAGCTGTCGCAAAGGTCGTCTGACTTATATATGAAAGACTTTGCGATCCTCAAATGAGTAAGAAACTTGTGTTGAAGAACAGTCTGAGCTGAAAATTCCCATTAAACACTTTCACATCCTCTCCTCGACCCCTCAGCGACCCCCGAATATATCCCCACCTATCGGCGTACAGCATGAGAGCTTCCCCAGAACGTGTAGCGCAATTGATCGTGTGGTCAAGTTCTCGGCGCTTTAGCGAGCACCGTAACGGCTAAGTTGCGAGACGGAGTGGTTCTGCTGTGGGGTTGGCGTTTCTCTTTGCGCAGAGATAGGTGCGGTTGTCAAATGGTCGGTCCGTTATAATAGCTCATCTCATGGATGTTGCTCAGACTAAAGAGCTCATCATGCCGATGCCCGGGGTCGTTTTGAGACACGAGAACCCATGATGCGAACAATACTCCGAAATATTACGACCTAATATCATGGAAGCTTGAAGCAGCAAAAATCCAGGGTATCATCAAGTCACACCATGCAATGAATTCACGCTACAAACGAATGCAAACAATGACGACTGACGAAAACGGTCATGATCATGACCTATTTTTGGGGGGTTTATTTGCAAAACATTCACTGGCAACTGACAGCCAGTGCCCAGACAATCTGAGCCTGTGCTCTGCGAACACCAGCAGGATTCTATCATTCCCATCATGAGTTCATTTGCCTACCCTGTAAACGCGCCTGAGCATCTCCAGGGACTTCACTTCAACAATCCATCGGCGGTTCCTACACCAGAGGCGAAACGAAAGAAGGCCCCCAAATGAGTTACCCAACCCAACAGCTACAGCCCTTCACGCTGTACATGACGATCTCCGTTCCCGAGGTGCCACCTCATACCATTGCTCATATCTACGACGTCGACTCAAGCAATATCGGGATTGTACATCTCCAAGGCCTCGAGGGGACCTCACAGCATGTTGTAGGCTCCGAGAAGTTCGAATGGGGAGTCTACTGGCACCGCGACCTTGGTGATGGGACATGGTATAACTTCCGCTTCACCCCTCCCGAGATGTACAAAGGACCGCCAGGACTGTACCAGCCTTGGATCTACAGCCAGGCCACTGTCAAACAGTCGCCACGGCTACATCACCACGTCGTCGGGCTCATACGAATCATACGCGTCCCCGATACCATCGGCTCTGGTATCACGGCCTACCTCGACTGGATGGCTCCTCTAATTGCTACCAAGGCGAAGCGCGATGACCTTTGGGCAATGTCGGTTTGTCTCCGAGCGCGAAAATACGTGGCTAGGGAGAGAAAGATAGAGGATAAGGGAGTAGAGAGGTTCGATGCCACTCTCTTCACAGTGGAGGCGGTGCAGTTTGCCTATCGTGAGGTGTAGTACGCCTTGGCTGGACAGCTCCCACGGCCTATCTATGTCCCGGATACCGGAGTCGTGAAGGGTTACTGAGAAGCGAAGATGCTTCAAGACTTGGAAGAATTTCGAGCGACAATAGTAAGTTGAGACAAATACCCGTCAGAAGATCACAAGTCTAACCAGTGACTAAGATAAGGTAGTCGTTCGTCTACTACCACCACGTGGCGAATTCATAAGAGGACATGCACGGATCGAAAAGAGAAGGTCCTGAGCCAAAACACGCAATGGCCAGCAATTTCTGAGAGGAATTACGAGGGACGAGAGAGATCATGAGATGACGCGAGTAACCGAGGCTCTCTTCTATCTAGTCGCCCCTCTATCACCCATTCATTGTCTGCCCATCCTGCCTCCCTGTTCAGCCTTTAACGAGAAAGCGGGTTCGGTGCGAAAAAATGGCAGCACGATAGACTGTTCATGATTCGTTGAAACGGTCGTTATTGGTCGCTTTCGTAGAAAACTAGAAAATAATAAATACTGGCCTTTCTTTCGCCAGTGATTCATCATGAGCCGCGGGTCGCCGATGAGAAAAAGCAGGGAATACCTACTGCCACGTGATTATCCCCGAGCCAACGACCACTGGCATCTTCATTCCTTCACGCCTCGACTAAACCAAAGAAGAAGAAGAAGAAGAAATCAACGAGGAGAACTAACTCTAGTCTTTATTATTTTCGACGAGATATAGTCAAGATGGGACATCACAACCTTCGTTTCGACGGCGATCCTCACTCACTGAATGGAGCTTGGAGTCCCCCTACTAGCAGGGCCAAGTACGACGTCACCCTAGCTGTCAATAGTATTAACGGTTCACTGACTTGATGATTGCAGTTTTTGTGAGGAAGATTATGCTGTATCATTCTACCTGGCCGAATTCATCAATGCCTTGACAAACGTTACGTACGGTAAGTTCTTGTGTCACGCCGCAAGATCCGAATCCTTGGCCACAGCTGACCTCTCTGGCTTGTAGTTTACTTGGCTCTTCGGTCCATGTATGGCTCGCGTAGTCGCAGCCGTGGCCTTTTTGATCCGAAATGGGACTTTATGTCTGTCTCCCTCTTGGTTCTTGGCTTCGGGTCATTTCTCTTTCATGCGACTCTTCGCCAGACGTTGGAATTTGTCGATGAACTGTCAATGCTGTTGCTTTCATGGTCGATGCTCCGTTCCCTCGTCATCTTACGACAGTCTCCTCAGAACGTTCGCTACATCTCGATCGTCCTGGCAATTTTCTTCATTTCCTTCTCGGTATTCTACGTCAGGTCTGCCAAGATCATTTATCAGGTCATCGGCTTTTGGGTTTCTCTCATCGTCATCGGCGTACGTGTTCGCTATCTATTCCATTGGGCCAAGCCAGCATTTTCCGAAAAGAATGTACGCGATTGGTCTATCCGAGTATGGACTGCAACGTTCACCTGCCTGTTTGGATATTTCATTTGGAACCTCGATCTTGAATTCTGCGCTGAGCTAAGGAACTTCCGACAGCGCATTGGACTGCCCTGGGCTTGGCTTCTTGAGTTCCACGGTTGGTGGCATATTTTGACGGCTCTTGGTGCGAGCCAGTTCATGAATGTGGTGAGAGAGGTTCGCGAGGAAGTGAGTCGGGAGAAGAAAGAATGATTGGATAACCAAAGGCGCATGGCGTTGGATAGGATTGTAAGCCTCGGGGAGCAAGAAACTGCTGGACCTTGATTGATATAAGGCATCAAAATAAACTCCGCAGAAGATATCCTAATCTCCCATTTGCTAAGTTATCCAAGTCCTTTTATCACTTAGGACAAGGGTCCTAGGTTTTACCTCCCATAGTGTGGTATATCTCTATGAGGCTCAGGCAACCTCTGGACGTTCAAGGATCAAAGAGCGCTATTGAGCTAATATTGCAGTTGCTGGCCGGTTACGTGAGAAATGCTTACAGCCATGATACGAGCTGTCGTTTCTTATTTCACACCCGGTGGCATCGAGATGCGCAGGTATCAATATCTTCAAATGATAATCGATCTTGCGTTGACAAGGATCAGTTATTGAGCAAGAATGCGCAGGATAATGATACAATATCTGGTATTTGTGTAACTGAGGCGAATATCAGACATTCAGACGTCACTTTTGGACCCTGAGACAGTTACCCCTCCATACCCCGCTGACCTGGGACAGCCTAGGCCTAAGATACAGATAGACGGCGCAAGGAAAAGAGCAAAAATGTATGTATGCAGTCTGTTGGAATATACATGGATGGGAGGACTGATCGTTTATTCTCCGTACCTAGTGTTAGTTGAAATACAAAAATCATGAACCGAACTTATCTACACATGTTTCTTCAGGCCCCAGACTTGGTTTTTACAAGCAACGAACAATGATCTAGAAGCGCAGTTCTCCATCGGAACTCGGTCAATTCCATTCCATTGATCTTCCGACTAGGAAGGGAAACATTAGCTACCTAGACTGCACCAATCACCAAGTACCATGATCCTGTCTCCCCACGTCATTCGACGCCTCCTAGCGAGGTGCACCAAGTAGTTACACTCAGTTGGGAAGATCTGCCGATGAGAACGGTCAAGCTTGAGAAGTCGAGCCATTGGGGAGCCGTTTCAGGCGGCCAAAGAGAAACTCAGGTTGGTGTGAAACTGCTCGAACCACTGATTTTGACCCGCCGTGACTCCTTAAGGCCCTTCCCGTCTTGCCCACTGTCAGTGAATCAGTCTGCCCTCTGCCGTCTTTTAAAAGAACCTCCCCTCTTATCCACCCGCTATTTTCCTTCTCCTCAATCAACTCACTCTCCACATCTCAACTTCACATCACAAATACAAAAACACACACACAAACTTCAACACCAACCTTCAAAACAACCATCATCATGTCTGGCTGTGGATGCGCTTCTTCTGGTTCTTGCGGCTGCGGCTCTAGCTGCACCTGCGCCGGCTGCCCTGTAAGTTCTCCCTGGTTTGGTGCATGTCTCAACGGTCCGAGGACTAACGGATACCAATCAAGCACAAATAAACTATTCTTCAACGCCTTCGACGGGAACCCTGATGGATGAGACATGGGGAATGGGAACTCGGATGGTGGTTAGCGATGGATCCACTCATTACTTCTTGTTGGCACTAAAGTGCAAGTCTCAGAACTAAATGACGATCACAAATTGCAGTCTGGAGTCTTGAAGATGATGTATCATGCTTGTATTGTGAATGTGCTATCCCAAACTCAGCTGGTGGCCTGTTTCCAACTGGGGCCAGCAGATCTATCTCTACCAACGATTGTCTGACGATGGGAAGAATGCTAGAACCGGACTCAAAGCCATACTCTGCCAATCCTCCGTTGTTATTAACTCGGCCTCGGATTCCCCTTCTTCATCCAAATATACACCCGCCATTGCTTCCACCTCTTGAACATCCTGGGTAGGCCACTTTAACTGGTGACGCTGCCCTCTTTCGTATGCCATCAACATAGCCTCTCGTATCAACCTCGCACCGTATAGTATCGCAGCTATGACTGACATGGCAAAGCTTGCCTGTGCGATTTGGCAATACCCTTGGGTTCTGTCCCAAGCCGCAGAACACCCTCTGGTTAGGTACCAAGGATGTGGACTTGGGCGTTCAGGATCGGTAAAGTCGCTCGACGTTTGGCCCGCAATGCTCACTGCCCAGAGCGCGAGAAGGATCGCATCGTAGATGTTATTCACGTAGCGTGGGAGGTATCGAAGATGTGACATGGCCGTGCGAGCGAAGAAGACGACCAACCCAAGGACGGCGATGGCGAGGTTCGAGGTGTAGAGTCTGGAGATGCCCCAGTATCAGTACGTTTCCTATCAATATGCTTTGGCTATCAAGATGTCGGGTATCGTACCTTTGACTCCAAATCAGAGGCACTTCAGGTGGCTCTTGATGGTTGGCGTAATAGTAGATCCGCTTGTTAGGGTTGGAGTTCCATCCTTCTTCGCCACCGTTCTCCCATAGTCGTGATCTGAATTCTATTGGATACATGAGACCAAATAGAGTCACTGCTGTGGTTGAAATGGCCAACTCTGCAAGAATCAGTGCGAACGGTGTCTTGTGCGTAGGCGCCATGGTTGCGAGTTCTTGCGACACCACTCCTCAAACATCGAGAGAGGAGGGGAGCATCCTTTAAATGGGCTTGGGCCGGTGTGCAAGGCGCATTACGAGTAATATGGTGACAATCAGTGGACAGGCTGTGTTGTTTTTCGGTCGAAAGCCCGCCTCACAACCCTGCGCTTTCCTGGTGTCGAAACTTGCTCATACTGCCGCAGCGAAGGATGACATTGGCACCTTGGAATATCGTACAACACAACATATGGATTAATACTATGGCCATCTGAAAAATATCCTCTGCTCACAGCAGATGGGCCACAAGATACTCTGTTGGTACAGTGGATGCTATCATGAGGGTAAATGTTAAAGTGCGCCACGATGTTTCTCCACGAACTTAATATGCCTTTCTGCCGATATATTAAACGTCACTAGCTCCCGTTGAAGGTCCAGGAACTCGGAAATTAAAAAGATTAATGGCGGCAGGGGTATTGGGTAGAGCTCCTTATGACAGTCAAGTGACGGCCTACGAGTTGTTCACGTCTATTATGTTCCACAAACAGCGTGTTATTTGCTGTTTTGGTACACCAACAATCCTGGAATCAGGCACGAGATGTAAGTGAGTCATGTAAGATCTTTTGTCAACATGGCGTCCATCCAAACAAACGACCGAGAGTGTGCCACGCTGAACGCTGTCGCTCCCAACCACCTAGAGATGCATGCTGTTGATAACAAGCATGACATGTGCTGCTGCAAGACTAGCAGTGAGTGCTAGACATGATTGAATTGTCCCACGGCACTCGAATTATCAGGTTGGAGACCTGACAAATCTGATATCAGGCATATTCGTTCAACGAGGGCTCGAGTGGCGTTCACCCGTACTGGTCGTGTGTAAGCCATGGTCCTCTCGAGGTTTGAGAAATCTTGTCATAAAGACATGTTTAGCCCCTGGAATTTCTAACATGAGACCAATCTCCTTAGACTTGTTGTGTCTCTAAGTTCGATGGCCTTCTTGTAATATCGAGGTTGGTTCCCATGGGACAAGAGTTTTGATGATTTTGTCTCCTTTTCCTCGTGACCTTAGCTAATTGATCATCTCAGTTGTAGGGCACATCTGGAATATGAGCTCATAGGTTTGATTTGGTAAAAGCAATGCTGCTATCCAATATCAAGGAGCATGAGTTGTGAAAAGAGACTTCTGCGTTGATTGGTTATTCCCGAGATCGCCGAGTCTCCAAGCATGCCCGATCCCAAGGCAAGCGAGAGTTATTGGTGATGTCAGGCTCCACTCCAGCTAGGTCAGCCCGCCGCGTTCACTGCCGTGCCACTTTCAAACATCATCAGCACAAGACAAGACAAGGCTTTCTTTTGTTCCCTCATCTATAACCGACTATACTTTCGCAATACGCCGCCCATAAAATGCAATAGAATCCGCTTTCATCGAAGCCGCTTTCACTTTTACAACCACCGTTCCTGCCGATCGGCACGCGACCCGAGGTTGCTATTCAACCATGCCGTCAGAAACCCAAGATACACCCGGCATAGCCGCTCTTCTCCCAGCGAAACTGCCCGATGCACCCCGACGATGCTTCATCTGCTTGACCGACGAAGATCCCTCAGATCCCCCGGGGTCATGGGTCGACCCTTGCGGATGCACCCTCGAAGCCCACCAGGACTGCATGCTCTCATGGGTAACGGATTGTGAACGCTCCAACAAACCTCTCCAGTGCCCAGTATGTAAAGATCGGATTCAGCTGGAAGGGCTGTGGGATCCTATCGTTGTTATGACGGACGCCGTCGCAAACAAGTTCACTCGCGCGAGTCCTTTTATGTTGCTCTCCTCTGTCACACTTGGAGTGCAGTTCAGTCTCCAAATGTATGGCGCATTCGCCATGTGGGCTTTCTCAGGCCGCGAGGCTCTAGTTGACTACGTCCTCGGTCATGAGATCTGGGTCCACGGGGAGGCGTCTCGAATTTTGATGTCTGGGGGTGAAAGGCTAGGCAATGCACTGGTCTTAACCAACGTGGGACCGGCTCTGCTGGTCGGACAGCTTATGCCCTGGTTTGGAAACAAGATCTTCTTGTCTACAGCTTCACTGGTAAGTTAGGGCCCCCGAGAATATTGTCAACTACTAACAAATCACTAGTATGGCGTTTATCAAGTCATGCATGACGACACTTTCTTGACCTGGCCTCCTTCACCCCAACTCGCGATGGCAGTGTTTCCCTACGTGCGGTCTGCCTACCTCAACCTTTGGCGCGAATTTGTCTTTCCTTATGAAGTCAACCTCAATCGACAAATCATGGGGCTTCCTCCAGTCGAACCTCGACGAGATCAGCGTCCTGCCAATGAGCGACAACCCGAACAGCGGAACGGAGAAGGCGGTGTTGTGGGTTTTCTCAATGGGCTTATTGAAGCTCTCGAAGGCGATGACATCGATGAGGATGGCCAGGATGATGCTGGCGCCGGTGGTCAAGACGCGGATGGTGAGCAGGGCGGAGGAGTTGTTATCGAACTGGTCATCGAGGAGGTTGATCGAGATGACCAAGAAGGCTTTGATGTTAGGCCAGCAGGACAAAACGAAATGGCTCCACAGGGACCTGTCGACGATGTGCCTGCAGCAGACGAGCCTCATAACCCAGCCCGTGTTCCCGAGGAACCAGCCCAGGATGCAGATGCCGTCCCAGCAGTTGTACCCGATGCAGGAAACGGAGATCAAGCTGCTCAACAAAACCAACACGAAGCTCCCCAAGCGCCACCCGCCCGCCGACCAGGTTTAGGATCGATTCTATCCGGGGTATCCAATGCCATAGTAAGCGCACTGATCCTTCCTGGTGTGTCGTTTGCCATGGGTGAGCTTTTACGCCTAGCCCTCCCTAAGCAATGGACTGCTTCGTCTTCCTTTCCACGGGGAAGCACTATGCGTCCGGGACTGCTCCAGCAACAGTGGGGGCGAAGTCTCGTCGGCGGGTGCCTCTACGTGGTGCTCAAAGATTTTCTTAGACTGTATACCAAGTACCGGAAGGTAGCTGCTATAGGTAATAGGAAGGTCAAGAACGTTGACAGAGCCAGACGACGAGCTGGGAAGTGAGAAACTCGAGATGGGCAAGGCCACTCTGGAGAGAGGTGGAGGATGGACGCTGTCATAATGATTGCATTAACCGGCGTTATGGATTTGTATAGCCAGGCCAGGGGCTTTTGTTTCAGGGGTGAAGGGGCATTGCTATAGCGAGATACTACAGAGATACACCAGAATAAACCATTCAACTCTTGAAGCCACGGATACATTCAGATTCGCGGGAAGTTTATATGTTGATGCTAAATTCATTGGGAAGCAATGACAGCTCTTCAAGTGAAACTATGCTGCATGAAGTGCTGTTCAAGCGGGCATCAAAGGTCAGAGCAGGTATAATTACATGGTTACGAATATCATGGATCTTTGGCACACTTTATTTATTATTTAGCTTTGACCCAGTCACGACGAATAAATGGGATCCAGGTATTCCAAGAAGAGCCACAAAACTGGCCAGACTGAAGTCTCAATAAACTCAAGTGATAAGGTTACCTTTAGGCTACAGCATCTCAAACAACTCTAATCAGATGAACACGTCGCCCGACCAGCTGAAGAGCTACAAACACTTTACTTATATCCGTCGCTCCCTCCTAAGATTGACTGTCGGGGTGTCGTTCCCCCGCAGCTAACTACAGCACAGATTCGCTGCCCCACGTGGAACCTTCCAGCCCAAACCAAACTCCACGACGTCTCAACCGCGGGGCCTTTTTTTGCCTGTACTTCTGAGATCTACTATCCCTTACTTGACCTCTTGTCTCACCGAATCATATCCTCTTCTTGTTTCAATTGGATCTTTCCTTTTAGACTTGTATCTTCTGCCTCTCTTCTAAACCTGTCCTTCAGGTTCTCTCCATTCGCTATGGTCAGCTCAATCCCCCGCAGTATCAACCACAGCTGCACTTCATCCTCGTCATGACTCTTGACATGTGGCTAATACTCTCATGCAGGCGTCTACTCACAACTCCAAGCAGCGCCTGGCGCTCGCTATCTGCGATTTCCTCTCCGCTTCGACAAATGACGGCACTCTCACCGCCGACGACAAGGACTCCATCGATGTCGCCATCAACTGTATCGCCGAGTCCTTCAAGGTCGATCCCTCCGATACCTCCGCTGTCCAAGCCGCCATCGGATCTCAGAACCTCCTCCAGATCTACTCTGTCTTCGAGAAGGCCCGCGCCGACAAGCCCGCCGCCGCTGCTCCTACACCTGCACCCGTCGAGCTCACCGACGAGCAGAAGAAGGAGGCCGAGGGCCTTAAGTCAAAGGGAAATGCTGCCATGGCCCAGAAGGACTACCGTGCTGCCATCGACTTCTACACCCAGGCTCTGGCCATCAACCCCAAGAACGCTGTCTACCTCTCCAACCGTGCCGCCGCTCACTCGGCCGACAAGGACCATGCTTCCGCCCGCTCTGACGCCGAGGCTGCCGTTGCCATCGACCCCGCTTATACCAAGGCCTGGTCCCGACTTGGTCTTGCTCGCTTCGCCCTAGGCGATGCTCGTGGTGCTATGGAGGCCTACGACCGCGGTATCCAGCATGAGGGTAACGGTGGCTCTGACGCTATGAAGAAGGGCTACGAGACGGCCAAGCGCCGTGTTCAAGAGATGGAGGCTGAGGAGGACTCTCTTCCCCGTGCTTCTCCTAGCGCCGGTGGTGATCTCGGTGCTGGTGGCATGCCCGATCTTGGTAACCTTGCCAGCATGTTCGGCGGCGGTGGTGGTGCCGGCGGCCAGGGCGGTGGTATGCCCGATCTCGGCAGCATCATGAGCAACCCAATGTTCGCAAACATGGCCCAGAAGCTTATGAGCAACCCTGACCTTATGAACAACCTCATGAGCAACCCTCGTCTACGCGAGATGGCCGACCGCTACTCAACTGGCGGTGGCATGCCTGACCTGAACAGCCTCATGTCCGACCCTCAAATCGGAGAGATGTAAGTTACCCATTTGGCCCACGTCACCTTCACAGTCACTGACTCGATCTCCAGGGCCCGAAACATGATGGGCGGTGGTGGCAACCCCTTCGGAGGTGCTGGTGGTCCCGGTGCCGGCGGTGCCAGCGGACAAGGCGGTTCGCAACAGTAGAGATGGAATTGTGCAAATAGGGCATCTTTTTTATATACCATGGTTGCTAGGTGATACCTAAGGGTGACGATTCATTGAAGAACATGAAAACGAAGCCGTGCGCATGCTCCTCTTTTTGTTTAGCTTCTACAATAGAAACAGTAGCTATTATTATGTTGTCCAAACTACTACTCTCCTCCCCCCATTGCCAAAGATTCAAGCTTTTCTGCGTTCCCATCTTATGTACGCAGGCTGGACTGGTCTTGAGAAGAGAGAAGTGTAGTCAGTTGCTGGAACCCCAGGCTTGCCATCGAGAGTTGACAGCCTGAAGTTGCGCACCAGAGTCGCGACAATAACGCCCAGGTTAACATAGGCAAACTTCTCTCCGATACATCGATGCCGGCCCGCGCCGAAGGGTAAGTATGGGCTCTTCGTTCCTTTAGATACAGCACCATAGCCGTAGTCAATGACCTCGTCCGTCACGGCCTCCTCCTGGGGCTTGTTATCCCACCGATGAGGATTCCATCTTTGTGCGTCTGGGAAGTGTTCTTCACTCAACGCTGTAACAGTTGGTGAAGCGAGGAGAACCTTGTCGGTGGTGATGGTGTAAGGTGATCCAGGTGCTTGTATAGGTCTCTTGACCTTCCGCAGAATAGAGTGGATAGAAGAATGAACACGGAGTGTTTCTTTGACGACATTCTGAAGGAGAGGGAGCTTGTCGAGGTCTGAGTACTGAAGAGGTGGGAGAACGCCGCCGTCACTCAAGTTGATGACTTGCTCTTGGTAGAGTTCCTCGGCGATATCAGGGGACGAAGCCAGGTGCAGTACAATCCATGAACTAGCAGAAGATGAAGAGTGTTGTCCAGCCATGAGAAGAGTGATCATCATGTGTGCGATTTCTTTGTCTGGAATCGGCTGCCCGTTCTTGTACTCGCAATTCATCAGGTTGGCGATCATATCGGTTCCCTTCTCCAAGTCCCCTCCGCCTCTTCGTCGTTCGTTAATGATGCCCATATAGATCTCTCTCATCTTTGCATGGGCAGCGTCTCGACGTCGATTATGAGGTAGGGGTAGCCAAGGGAACAGGAAGTTGACGGGGGTAAAGCCTAGATCGAGGTCATGATACAGAGCTGCAAACTCAGCGGTAAGCTTCCGTCGAACTTCTTCGCCTTGCAGAGAACGGGCAGCAGTGAAGATGGTGATCTCAGCCATTGTTTTGGATACGTCAACTGTGCCAGACTTTCCAGAAAACGAGGGTACAGCTTGGATATACTCCAAAACCTCTCGCTCGATCAACTGAACATGTGACTCAAGAGCTCTCTGGGTAAGACCAAACTTGACAAACTTCTTTTGCTCCATGAGCTTGGAGTTTGGACAATCGTACACAACATCGCTACCAAAGACAGGCGTTGTCAATGGACTGTATATTTCTTCGGCGTTGGCATCCTGGATTCGACTGTTGAGAACAAAATCATTGCCGTCGACACCAAGACAAGCAACGATTTTTCGACCGAAGAGGATAAAAGTGAATACATCGCCGTGCTAAGGAACAAGTCAACACCAGAGGTATATCGTAAGTAGGACGTGGGCTTAACCTTTTCTCGGCATTTCACAAAGAAGCCATAAGGATCGAGTCCATAAGCAACAGCATTACCAAAGAACGGAAGCCAGTGGAACACTAATGGAGGTTCGTTGGCATTTCGAGGGAGCTTCTGGTATAAGACGTTGAGAGTAATGATAGTTAGGCAGGAAGCAAAGGCCCATAGGGGTAGTAGAGGAGTGAAAACATTTGGAAAGAGAAGAGATGGTTGGAGGCTGTTGGATGAGTTGTGAAGTTGAGGGAATCGGGGAGTTTATATGGACAAACGAAAAGCCGGATCTCTTCGAGTAAGACAACACTACCCGCTCCATTGCGATTCCTATCCCTCAGCCTGGACTGGCTTCAACAATCCCATTAGAGCGAGCCAGGCTTCGCCGCAGGTAAAAGTCTTGGAGCGTACTCTCGGTTATCACATCCTGATACTCAGAAGGATTCGCGGTCTCAGTATCGACCAATGGTTCTTCTCCGGTCGTAAGCCTGAGTCGTCACTGGAGTGGGTTTGTTATATGTTCTTGGAGTTGATATCTCTCTTTTTCATTGCAAAGGAAGGTTATAGTGATGCCGAATACGTTGGATGGTTGTCGCATTCGTATTCGTACTTGACCTTCTGGAGGATTTGAAGCAATTCTACGTCACAGTTTATTCCGGAGAATAGTCCATTTATAGAGAGAGATCCCACTCAACTTGCAGAGTCAAAGTCTCCTCAATAATAATGGTTTCTTGTGTCCTTTATGTGGCTTGTGTTGTCAGAGCTGGGTTGGTAGCCCCCTGTTCAAGACATGCGTCACGTCCAACAACCATCTGCCTCATAATGCCCAGCAACTACAAAGCTCAGCACATACGACCATAGCTATCAGACAACTCGGGATCCCGTCCGCTCTCCGTTCGATAAACTGATAAGTGCTGAATTAGTAGTTGGGTCGGTGACGACCAGCGAATCCTCGGTGTTGTGTGTTTTTCTTTTTGCTATTCCATAATATATGATCATTGTGAACTATATTTAAAAACATATGGTTCTCTAAATACATACAGCTAAGCGGCATCTGATACTCTATCGCTTCTTGAATGGTGTGTCTCGTCGATAGTGCCATGAAGTGGAATCGCCATAGACTCTTTCATACCCAAACACTCCCTCAACCAAATTCAAAATTGCAGCAGCAGATATGTTGTAGATAGGTCCATATCTGTTCTCGCAGTGCAGCGTGAGTTTATCACACTCGAGTCCAAAGCCCGAGGCGGCGTGGTTGAGCGTGATCTCCACCGCAGGAGGCTAGGATCTGTTAGATATGCCCTTGTCAAAATGTTATAGACGCAAGGGATACTGACCTTGTCGACACGATTGACGTTGGTCTTTGTCCACTTTTTCAAGTACTCGGCCAAAACTTCCAAGGTTTGGCTGTGGTTACATTCAATTTCAATCCTGTTTGAGCTCGAGTACACGAAGAGATGATAGGGAGCTTGCTGGAAAAGTGCACTAGGCTTCGGCATAGTGTTGGGGTCTGGGAGATAATCAACAGCTGGTGCTTTTTTGGCTGTTTGCGAAGGCTTCGCAGGCTCTTCTTCTCCATCTTCTGCTGCAACATCTGCCCATTCATCACCCGTGGTGGAGTGTATGGGCAACGCTTTGGATGGTCGATTTTCTTCGAAGCACTCAAGAAGCTGTTCCTTGAAAAGACCGAAATACTGAGCTGGCTGGCGAGTTACATCTTTAGGAATATACAGAATGAACCCAAGTTGTGCAGCGGACCACTTGGTTGATGGTCGTTGATTCTCTGATACCTGCGATGAACCATGTCAGCCAGCTCCGAACCCGCATCAACTATGAGTAACATACCTCAACTGTCAAGTTCAACCTCGAAGTCAGCTCTCTGATATTCGTAAGGACAGTGTCCGTCCAGGTCTCATGAGCTTCATCATCAAGCAACTCGGTGAGTGCTTCAAACCAGACATGAATGAAGGATGCCACTGAAGAAACCAGCTCGCCCTTATCTTCCCAAGAGCTCTCTAGCTCGGTCACGAGAATTTGCCATTGAGGTTCACAGTAAACTTCGAGACCGAGCACATCTTTCAGCTTTTTCATAGACTCTTGAGCACGACATTCGGGCTTTTCCCAATTATCGCGGATCGAGACTTTGGCCTTTAGTGGTCTGATAATTGCGTGAATAAGTAAACTAGCCAATGAGAGGCATAGGCGGTGGAGGTCAACTTACAGAGACATGATTGATGCTACGATATGCGCTGGAGAGTTCAATCTTGAGATGAGGAAGATTCACAAAGAAGTGAGAGGTTATGAACTCATATCTCCATTATTATTTACCCGCCGTCGCCTAAGTGAACCCCTAAAGTTGATACTCCTCTTTCTGCCTAGGGAATGCGGCTCACGCTGGGTTGGGGTATCACACGCTAAGCAGCGCTATGTTTTCAGCTGGGCGTTTTGGCGTTGTAAGGCAGATTAAAAACCAACCATCACCGCTATTTCTCCCCAACATTCCTATCTGCAGCCTTCCAATAGGGCTTAGGCAGCTATACGTAGGGTCCTCATTCTAGGCAGCTCTCGGCCTGGGGAAAACGCCATGTGGCTAAGGGCAACTTGGTCACCTCTGCGAAATGCATATTTACCCCTGGCTCCAGCACGTGCTATTGGCCACAGGCTGGATTGAAGCCTTGTCATGGCAATGGGAGGCGTTGTCAAGTGTTACACGCTTGTAGCCTGACTACTGTATACACAGTCTAGCTTCAGACAATAACGGCACATCAGTTGCCGGTTGAGACTCTGAGACTAGGCTGATATGGCAGGTCGTTAGGGGTTCGGATTCTAGAAACAAGCATAAAAGCCAGTCTCGCACCGCAAGACTCTGATCTGAGTATCAACAACTCTCTAAATCAGTCTACCAACTCACAACTAAGATCTCCTTCTTCTGCCATCATGTCTCGACTTCCACCTGCTGAGAAACTGCCCCTTGCTGTCCGCAAGAATAGTATGTATCTTCCATAGACCAGTCGTGATGGTATCACTAACAAGACTCCAGTCCGAGACAGCTGGGAGAACACCAAGGCGGACCACGAAAATAAGCTCTCAGAGATTCTTGGTCAGCCATGGACTATCAACATTGATCCCAAGGCCCTCTATCCTTATGCCGAGGAGGATTCCTGGGGCCACTCTTCAATGGGTGATCTGATTGTCAGGTTCGTTTCCCTTCTAAGCAGTCCACCTTGGTCGTTATCAGTAAGAAGCGTGTCTTGGTGGATCGAGTGGCCATAGTTAATACCTGGCTAACTGTTACCGCGTCTATTTAGCTATGTTGAGGGCGTTGAAGGTCAATTGAAGTACTTCATTGAGCGAAATGGAGATGGGGCTAAGGATGAGATCAACGAGATCTGCACCGGCCATGTCCTGACCATGGACTTTGATGAGAAGAACACTGTCTCTTACTGTGGAACCAAGGTTGGTCCCGATGGTGAACTTATCATCCTCTTCACCAATGGCAACTTGGGTACCAACACCAACTATGCTGCTGACAGCAACAACCTCACCAAGGCCTTGAACGAGGCTCCTTCAACTGTTCGACCCATGAGCTTTGTTGCCAGGGCCTCTATCAGGGAGGACTATGACTCCAACGTTCAGCAAATTCAGGAGAAGCTGAACAAGATCCTCGGTCAAGAGATCACCATCGTCCCTAACTTTGAGGCCAACTTTGAAAAGCTCAAGGGCAAGGCTAGTGCTGATAGCGGTTGGGAACAAAACTTTGGAAGATCTCACTTCTCCTACCTTGAAGGCTTGGTCTCTCAGCTTGAGTATGACAAGTTCGGTGAGGATGATATGCTTCAGGAGGGACTCCTCGAGGCCATGGACAAGCATGCTGTTCATGTCCGCGTTGTAGACAAGACCAAGAGGTCCTACAACGAGACTGTCATTGAGGACGGTATTCTGTATCTTCAGGTAAGAAGTTTTGCATGTCTCTTTACCATATGGGTGGGAACTAACATGGATTACAGACTTCCCCTTCAGACTTTGGTGTTAACACTCACCAAATTTCAAGTGATCTTATCAATCTCCTGTAGACTGGAGAAGCCTCAATAGCTTACACTACATAGAGACATACCTATTAAAGGAATTTATACATGATTCTCGGGCTGGTAGTGATTGTTCCAGTGTGCTGTAGCTTGATAAACTTGAATATAGTAGATAATCAGAACCATAGCACAGTAAGGGGAGAAGTCCTCGTCGTCGCGGGCGGTGTCTAGTTGATGGCAAGTAGCATCAGTACGGAGTCTGGCCATTTACGGGTAGCCCTGCCAAACTGACCACTGGCCACAGAACGTAATTGAGCCGATTCTTGGCGAACATGCACGTCGTGGACGTCTAGAGCAGAGTCATCGGCCAAAGCAAAAAGATTGAGTCATTCTCGTCATAGGACAAAAGGTCAGGACCGAGCGTGGATCGAACACGCGACCTAGGGATCTGCAATCCCTCGCTCTACCGCTGAGCTATCGATCCCTGACTTGTTTCTGATTCTGGGGATGTTGGTTGTGCATATATGTCTTAGATGCAGACGTGGCGTTGAGGCACAAAAAAGGACACGACTCCAAATCGTGGGGTCGTTAGGTTGGCAAAAGAGAGGACCGAGCGTGGTTCGAACACGCGGCCTAGGGATCTGCAATCCCTCGCTCTACCACTGAGCTATCGATCCTGTTCTTATTAATATCCATCATAACTTTGGTATATAGCCACGCACGGGGCAAAATATTTCCGCCGAGACTTCAGGGTAAGGAAAATATTCTCGCCTCCAGAATTGATCTGTGAAAGGTTTTTGTGTTGGTATGTATGTACAGTCCTTGAACTTGCGAAGAGTGAATGATGATGAAAAGTCAAGGTTTGAATTGAACTTGTGCCGTCGTTATACAGACCTATTGTGTCATTACACCCACAATTGCGTGCCGGGGATCCCGTGACAATCATGGATCATGTCATTGTGTTGACTCGCGACGGCTTCTCACAGGACGATTGCCACAGCCGAAGGGACACGACCAATTATCATGAGTTTACGTCGGCTTCAACAGCAAGCTACCGCATGAACTTTGCCTAGAAACACACACTAGATTGTCATGAAAGCTTACATGACATACTAGTTAATCCCCAGCAGGTAAATTGTTGGTATTGCCAATCAGTTAAAGGTTCACAGTGCAGGCATTTTGTAAAATGCTGGAAATCCTTAAAACAGTAACCGCGTGTATAGTTCTCAACGATATGATATGCCTAATCGAATTGGTGATAACAGTGAAATAGGCGAGAAAATGCAGATTCTTCATCGAAAATGGCCTTTTTCTCTATCTAATTGACTGTGCATAGCCATAACCTCCAGGCATCCCAGGGTCCTTGTACTTGACCCCAAGCTGAAAAGTCTGCAGCCAGCAGTCCGAACTTCAAAGTGCTGCAGACGCACAGAGATATCACCAACAGCGCTTTGACTTGGAGGTGATCCTTCAATATTAAATATATTACTCGAATCTCCTGCTGCGACTACTAATTGACCAGGCCTTGCTGCTTCATAATGTCCCATTCCTGCTATCCCAACGTAAACTGCCGCCTGGCCAATATTGCGAAGCGAAGTGCTTTCATTCTCCAGGGAGGTATGAACTCAACTCAAAGCTTGAGGTTCGAGGGGCAATTTTCCTGAGTCCCCTCTCCCTCTTATCGCGGTGACGAAAGTGAAGTGTCGATCTCTCTTTGGCGAGATTAAACTCCAGTTCCGAGCCAACTTGGCGGATCTGAGGAGATGACAGGGTGAAATATGAGATGATCCCACTGTATAAGTTCTGTCTCATCAATACATATTGGGAGCACCTTGTAATATTACACGTCAATGACGTCGAAGCCGTGATTTGGTAGCATCGTCCCGAGGGTAGCTGAACTCGAGTCCATCACAACCCTGTCAATGTCAAATGACCAGCAAGACAGTTGGGCTCGTCCAAAAGGAGTCTGACTGTCCAAGAAAGTTCAAGAGGCGCACTCTGAAGGGGGCAAGTGACAGACTTCGAAACATGAACAGACAAAGCCGTTGTCCTCAACTAGTTCGCAAACGATGAAGTTTGTGAACCAGCCCAGATTTATCAGGTCTAGATCGCAAATGGGGCCTTGAAGGGACAATGCTATTCAACATCCCCATTGGCTAGTATTCTTTTGGATCTCTGGTGTCACCCGTTACTGGCAACATGTATGTTAGTGGCAGCAAACAACCCCTGGAACTCGCGTCCAAGTGGCTGAGCTAGGGTTTTCATCCAGGCCGGACGCTTCGAAAGCCGTTGCATGACAAAATCACAAGTTCTCGAGAAGGAGGAAGCAAAAGGACAAACAACCCCTGGACGAAGGCGGAATAAACTCCCCCTTGACCTGCCGAGGCAGAAAGGGAGCGCATTGCCTGATATGTCGTGCCTTTACTCAAATGGGCGACTTGATTCAAAGGGT
This sequence comes from Fusarium fracticaudum, assembly GCA_003353625.1. NCBI lineage: Eukaryota > Fungi > Ascomycota > Sordariomycetes > Hypocreales > Nectriaceae > Fusarium > Fusarium fracticaudum. The sequence goes on from PDNT01000008.1 coordinate 948,357, forward strand.
CGTGCCCTTGGCGGAACAGTGCAGTCGATCTTGCGAGCAAATGGGTTAGAGGGAGCTGATCTAAGCGTTGATCTCTGTGACTGCCGAACGGTTTCCGAGGACTCTGAAACAAGCACAAACAAAACACGGATGCTCAGAATTCTCTGTTGAATGTAAATATCCTCGTATTTTGTTCGTAAGCTGACTGAGATGGTTGGAAAAGAGTACTTTGTCGGAAGTTTACAACGCCACATTCTGATTGTACCATGTCGCCGTTGGGACGGCATTTCCACTTTTCGATCCGCCAAAGGATGCAATTTCTGGGGGCGAATATTAGTTACTACAGGGTTTCAGCAAGGGTCCAAGTATTGGGATGAGGACTCGATAATGCCTCCTCAGCAGGACTATTCGTAATATTTGGATAATATTTGAGCAAATATTATCGATATAGGCTTCAGTTATAGCGATAGTCAAAAAACCTTCCATGCACACTAGACTAGAAGCAATCCTGACTCGAGCAGCCTCTCCGTTCCTCTTTTCTCATCATGTTGGCGTCCCCGCTCGAGGCTTTGATTCGTCTGTGCGTCGGCACGAATGAAACCGAAACAAACGGTTCTGAAACAAGTCTGTCTGACGTGTGAACTGTCTCTCGAAGAAGGGCTCTCTCTGTCTCTCTCTCTCTCTCTCTGAATTCATCCAGTCTCGTCTAGACCGAGGTCTCGAAGAAGAATACGAGGACAAACACGCCGTTCAGATGGCACAAGTAATGCTGTGCTCTACCCGTTGTAAGTCTTCCTGTTTCAAGAGCAAACACAATAACTTCAACATCTTATGGCTCGTGTGACGTCAGGCTCAGACTTTGACAATAGACACCCCTGATGATCATTGCGGAGCCCATCCAATGGCTTGGCCCTCTGCTCACGACATGTCGGTGCTTTTGTATTGTGATGCGCCGTCTTGACCAGACTCTGAGCTAGTGATGTGCATTAGATATCCCCTTCTGTAAAAAGATGCTCCATAGTAGCCTATAGTGCCTCTCCCTGATCGTCCTGTCTCTCTCCATCCTTTTCCTCAGCCCTTTCCCCATACTATCTGTCCGATATTTTTGTGCATCCCCTTCATTTTTTTATTTATTAAATATCTACCCTTCTCCCCATTTTTCGGTATTCATTCCTTTGTTCCCATTTTCGACAGAGGAGCAAACATTTATCAACACTCGTTTCAGTTGTGAAACCAGAGGAAAGCTGTGCTCCCTCGCCTTACACTTGCAAGACTGTGCTGTGTTGTGTTGTGCTGTACACTCGACGCTTGACTCCATCAAGACACAAACAATACTTGGACTCTCTTTCATCTTTACTACTTTTACTCGTTCGAGCGCACTCTTTGTCTTTTCATCGATCATCATCGCTTGCATTACACCCTCATTAATTCACTTGTCGGGTCTCTCAACATCGAGACAACCATTGCCTACGACACCTTCATTTCCCGTTTCCACAAACACTTGATCACGAAACGCCGATCAAATTCCTTCCATTTTCAGAAGCATTAAACATCGATCCATCTCTCACAAACAACTAATCTATTTGATCATCCCCAAACGTCCCATCTGTTCGAGGCTTATACTCAATCTTGCCGCTGAAACGATCTCCCCAAGGGTAGTTTCACTAAAACACAACGCATAAACTTTCCCTGCCCACGAACAGCTTCAATTCGTCGTTCGAGACCAAATCCTTCAGTGTGTTGGTCCCATCAGCCTGGTTGTCAGCACCCTAGCGCGTTTCAACTGAGTTGCCAGTTTATTGATCGAATGATATCAATGCTTCGTGATTGAGCCAAGCCACAATCATTCAGTCATATAGTTGGACGTGTACTCTCGATACCTTTGTCGTTGAAGCATTTCTTTCCCAAAAAACTACAGCTCTTACTGTTGAACATAAGACAACAACCTTCTTTCACAATGACTGGACAATCTACAAGACGATGGCTCCAGCTGTCTTTCCTTCTCATGGCTGGTTCCGCCTCAGCAGGATCCCTCAAGCTGTCAGACTTCGAGTCTATCAGTGACAAGTCATTTCCAGAGACCTGTGTTCAAGCCTACGATACACCACTCTCCCAATGCACACCCAAAGACTTCACCGATGGCAAGGCATGCAGTGCTGCTTGTAAGGATTCGGTTCAACAAGCCCAGGGCTTCATCCAAGCATCATGTGGTGATGTCTCAGCCAACTCAGAATCGCTTCTTAGCCGCGGCCAAAAGGGCAATCTTGTCGCTGTTCTCTGTCGAGATGTCGATGAGCCTCAATCGGAACCCGAGTCTGCACCTCAGACTCAACCCAAGCAGGAGCCTGAGCCTGAGAAGACTCAGCCCCCAGCCACAACAACGACCTCTGCTTCTCCTACCAAGGTCTTGAAGAATATCTTAATTGAGACTGGCCACACTACTTTAGACGACAAGTCAAACGGTAGTCTGGATGGACCACCCCTGTCTTCAGTGGACGAGGATCTTGCCACCAAGAGCACTGTTCTTGCAATCGATACAGACCAGCCAACTGGCTCTCTTCCCATGCCTGCTCCTCCTAGCATGATGACCTCTGTGACGAAGCCGAGTGCTGCTAGCCACACAGCGGCGTCAGCCAGCGAGGAGTCAACTCCTACGCCCACAACGGCTGGTGGTTCTGTTCATGCCCCCAGCTTTGGGTTCATGTGTGCTTCTTTGGCCATGTCTGCTATCATGTACATGGTCGTCAATTGAAGAGAGTTAGCTGGTAATTCATTTCAGTTCTGACGGGTGTAGGATCACTGTACTTGTTTGACCGAGGGAGTTGGTAAATTTCTGTAACAACTTGAGGTAGAAGTCAACGGAAGTGAGAGAAGCTCACGTCGTTATGCATTTAGATAGCCGGAAAATAACAGAATACCCTTCAGGATTGAATTCGCCCAGACTGGCCTAGAATGCATAATTTGAGAAAAGTGGTATGTGATGCTGAGTGGTTTGCCTTGCTCGTTGTGATCGAGTAACACATTCGCGTGGCGTTTGGCGATTTCTCGGTGTTCACAACACTCTGTAACACGAAAGATGCGATACTTGATCACGATAAAAATGAAGCTATCGTCAAAACACGTTCTTGTGCATTTGCACCACCTGGTGCGTTTTTACCTCTTGGCGACTTCGCGTGTGTCCTTGGCCCTTGGCGCCGAGTGACTGGCGAGCCTGGGGTGCATCTCTGGGCTTCTTGGCTGCACCAGAATCAGATCTCCAAGAGATATCCAAGAGATATTCAAGACTTGCTAAATGTAACGTCAATCGACCTTTCTTTATGTTGGGTGCTCTCTTCACAACGTGCAAGACGTTGTGTGCATGAGACACGATGCCCTCACAAAGTCGTACAGGAGGTTCGCAGATCTCTTTTTAGAATGAGCGGTGTATTAACGTTGTAGTTATTGCTGTGGAGTTAGAAACCCAGATTCAAGGTGAGAGGAGACTGAAGCTTTGCTGCAAACAGGGTAGCGTGTTTTCCATCGTTCTCACTGACGTCAACAAACCCAGGCGATTGTCAATGGGGTTCAAATTTGATCTTGCGGATTTACAGTGACATTGGATGGAGTCTAGGTTGCCTGAGGGATTCTGCCTTTGCTTGTAGAAGTTGAAGGGCCTGGGCCAAGTGCTCCTGATCTAGACCCCCAAAGAACCCAAACTAGACCGTTTTCAAAGCCGCTTTATCAACCATTGACAGCTCAGGCGTTTCCTGACAGATAATAAGCATAAAATCGATCTCGCAGCTGAACAGGGAAATAAGGTTGTCTGCGGTTATGGCCGCAGGCGCGGTAAAAATTTAACCTTGATTTGACAGACCCTCCCTCAAACCATGTGCGAAAAGCTACAGAGCCTGGGAACTGGGATTCACACGAAATTTTAGTGGAACAGATGCACAAATCAAGAGAGGCAACAAGAGCCGTGACGTTTCTACTTCGGTCGCCTTTTGCAGCGAGAGAGGTCGAGAGGCACGTTTTCGTGGGGTGACGATGCAGCTCGACGTTAATGTTCATCACTGACGATGATCATGCTGCGGATCAGTCTATCACTCGAGACGATGAACAAATGACTCGAGATGATAAAACCGAGGTTAGCGCTGCAAACTCGTCATTGAGGGAATGCTATAGTGCCAAGAAATACAGGTATTGGCTGGGGGGTCTTCAGGTGGTCATATCCATTGCCCGCAATCTTGTTCTTTGTGTTTCTTTTTCTTCTTCGGGGGGAATGTTAAACTCGTGTTGGAGACCGAAGGACAGGCTCTAAATCTTGTACGGAACTGCCGGGGTATGGTGTGCGAACACTGCTTTTATCGTCTCGGTCTCGGGTAACTAGGTAGTTGGAGGCTATTCAAGCAATCAATGGCTAGCGGCATATCTCGTTCATTGGCCCCGTATCATATCATGATACGGCCTGGTTGCTTTTGTGAGACTATTGATTAGGCGTCGTTAGGCTTCGGATGCCATTCTCATCGAAATTTGATATAAGATAGGTGCGTATATGTGGGTGATCGATCATACAGGATAGCGTATTAGAGAAAGATGTTGAGGCGAGAAGTGGAACCAAACCGTTGTTATTAAAAATAAAGTCATGGCATGGAGGACAAGACGAGCTGACGAGTAAGACAGGGCTTATTCAGATGTGATCTAGGCCGTTATCGTGAAACTGTATTTGAGTCTCGATTTGGAGGGTCGAAACTGGACTGAGCCTATACAAGTATATCCTGGAGCTTGCTTTGCAATATGAGGTTCGAAATATTGAATAGAACAACACGATAGATCTCTCGAGTCTTGGTACATTGCCGTCTTGTCCGGCTTGGGTGTCGTGAAGATTCTGGATAAAAGCAGCGGCGCATCAAATGGCCCCGCGAGCCCCCACTGAGAGGCTCTTGGCGGTACTTGATCCGACTGGGGCCCCCTGTTCCTTGACCATGACCTTGTGGTTCACTGGCTGTGTGTGTTGCGTCGTGAGATGGATGGATGGATGGCTGTCGATGGTGACGATCCCCTTGCTCGTCAATGAACCTCGATTTTTGCGCTAGAAGACACCCCCTCCGAGACACAAATCTCCAGCCGATGAGGTCAAAAGAAACTCTAGTGAAAGCCGTTGGAGATTCTGAACTTCTATCATCATCCTTCGTGGTTGTATTCTGTTGAGAATACCTTATCTGCTCTCCAGATTAACTTCGATAAGTCCCAACACGCCTAGACCTTTGTGGCGCCGAGTGGCGTACCATCCCGGCTTTACAGGCATTGTTGCCCTGTGACGACACTGTTCAAGGCCTGTGCCATTTTTGAGCCCGGCGCCGATTGACGGGGATCAAACGGTTCGCTCTTGCGTGTTGATCTCGGGCGGCCGTTGAGAAATTCTTTTTTCTTCCTTCCCTACAACAACAATTGACATTGGGCCAACTGTTCCTGTTTAACGGTCTTCCCTCCTGTCGCTCTTTCACATAGTAACTACTCCTTCTCGTGGACGTTGCGCTTCTGTCGCATACGAGTTGCCAACAACAATTGATCGCGGCGTCGCCGCCCGATTTCCTCCCCTTGCGATAACGTTGCTTTGATCGCTTCCGAGATCGCGACACTACAAGTATCGAGCGCCGTCAAGGCCAATCGAACGACCGAACGTCTTGTATCCTTATCCCTATAACCCAACATGGCGTGGAGTCACCTTGACATCACCAAGCCGCACTTGGTGTACATTATCCTCGGCGGCTTCACTTCCCTTTTCATGCTCTGTTCGTCCTTTATCAAGGAGCGCATGTACATTGGTGAAGCCACAGTCGCTACCCTCTGTGGCGTAATCTTCGGTCCTCATGCTGCCAATTTGATCAATCCCCAGGAATGGGGTTCAACCGATATCGTTACCGTCGAGTTCTCCCGAATTGTTCTTGTTGTCCAATGTTTCGCCGTCGGTGTCGAATTGCCCAAGTTTTACATGGAGCGCCATTGGAAGTCTGTTGTCTTTCTTTTGGTCCCAGTAATGACGTTTGGCTGGCTCATCGTTAGTTTGTTCATCTTCTGGATGATCCCTGCATTGGATTGGCTTGACAGTCTTGTTGTGGCTGCGTGTGTTACTGCTACTGATCCTGTCCTGGCATCATCTGTGGTAGGAAAGGGCAAGTTTGCAAAGCGAGTCCCTAAGCATCTTCGAGATTTGCTGTCCGCCGAGTCTGGGTGTAACGACGGAATGGCATTCCCATTCATTTATCTGTCTTTGTACCTTATTCAGTACAAGCGAGATGCAGAGGATGTGAGCTTCCATTTCGTTGTGTACGTTCTTCTCTATGAATGCATCTTCGGCGCCATCTATGGATTTGTCATTGGTTACATCGCTCGCCACGGTATTAAATTCGCCGAAAAGCGCGATCTCATCGATCGAGAGAGTTTCCTGGTCTTCTACTTCGTTGTTGCGCTCTGGTGTGCCGGCTCTGGTAGTATCCTGGGCATGGACGATTTGCTCGTCGGTTTCGCAGCAGGAGTTGGTTTCTCCAACGATGGTTGGTTTGGCGAGAAAACTGAGGAGTCTCATGTTTCCAACGTTATCGATCTTTTGCTTAACTTGACTTATTTCGTCTACTTTGGAACCATCATCCCATGGTCGCAGTTCAACGATGGTCGATTTGGCATGATGGCTTGGCGTCTTGTGGTCATCGCCGTTTTTGTCCTTTTCTTCCGCCGGCTTCCTATCATGCTGGCTCTCAAACCGTTTATACCGGACGTCAAAACATGGCGTGAGGCATTGTTCGCTGGCCATTTCGGCCCAATCGGCGTGGGCGCCATCTTCGTTGCGATCTTGGCACGAGCTGAACTGGAGCATGGCGAGCCGGTACCTTTAGCGGAGATGCCACCCGAGAATACTGAACATTATGAGCTCATATATCTCGTGTGGCCGATAGTGTGCTTCATGGTAGTCACGTCGATTCTTGTCCATGGCTCCTCAATTGCCGTCTTTACCCTTGGAAAGCGTATTAACACCTTGAGTTTGACCATGTCTTACACAGCTGCTCCCGAAGATGGACCATCTTGGATGAACCGACTACCCCGAATCTCTTCTCAATCCAGATCTCAAGCTAGATCCTTCTCCGAGGTGTCCATCGACGAAGAGAAGGGACCCCAGCCCCCTCCCGATGCTCTCGTTCCTCCCAATGGGCCTTATAGTCATCTTTTGCGCCGACAGCGAGACCAAGGTGGCAGCCGCTCGTCATCGGTTGTGTCGCGAAGGCGCAAGCATAAGAACTGGGATGACAGTGGTCCCGGAGGACCGATTGCTCAGTCTGCAATCTTCCCTCAGCGACAATCATCCACGCCTTTATCCCCTACAGAACAGTATGAGCAAGAGGAATCACCCTCACAAGGCAACACCGAATCAACTTTGGCGGCTGATGATAGCTCCAAGGAGAAGGACACCGACAAGATTGAGAAGGCAGAAGATAGCCCTGCCGGCAGTAGCGGCCAGAAGACACCTCCCAAGCCTGTGAACATATATGAGGAGGGCCATGATTTAATATTTGAGAACAAGGACGGGGACGTTCTTGATGTCGAACCCGCTCCCGAATCTCACAGACAAGACGAAGACCATGTGCCCATCACAGCCGTTAAGCCTGGCCACGACAAGCTATGGACTATCTCTGGTTTCAAGAAGAGGGTGGGTGAAGTCTACAACACTGAATTGGAAAAGCGGAAGGAAAAGGGTCAGGATCGACGACACGAACCAGCCAGAGCCTACCAGTTTGGAAACACGGTACGTGCATTTCTAGGATTATGTCAAGAGACCAACTAACAAAACATAGATTATCGTTGAAGACGAGGACGGTGAAGTCGTTAAAACCTATGAGCTGCCCACAACCAAGGGGGAGAACTCAGAAGCTGGTCCCAGCACCACACCCAGCGAGAAGGCACCAGCCAAACCTGGCTGGACCAATTTTGGAGGTGTATTCGGAGGCAACAGCTCAAATGAACAGACTAGGAAGAAGTCTATTGCGGAGAACCAAGCAGCCGATGACAAGGCCATTCGATTCACAATTGGCGGTGTTGGTCAACGCATGACTAAGGAGGACTTCATCCGTGAAGTACAGAAGCTGGATTCACGAACAAGGAGGGAGGTTGTAGAGCAATCATCTGCCTCGCAAGCCGTCAAGAAGGTTGCCAAGCAGGATCTGCCACCCGAGACTGCAATCAAGGCTGCCAAGGCTGCTGAGCATCATTCCAGCGGGAAGGCGAAAGCAACGGAGGCCCCAGCTGCATCTCCCTCCCGGCATGCAGGCCCCTCGAGTCCATCCAAGCCGTCCGAAGAGCAGGGCGAGACAGCTGTTGAGCGCAAGCGCCGTCTCGCCGTTCTATCAGCTCAAGGGGACGATGAACGCGAGGAAGAGACCGGCGAGACACCCGCTGAGAGGAGAAGGAGAGAGGCTGCTCTGGGTGTAGGCAATGGAGGTGATGACAGTGATGACGACGAGGGCACCGAGAGAGTGCCGCCTGGTCGAAGAGGTATCACATTTGCTGATTCGACACGGCCCAGCAGGGGAAGGACTCCGAGGTAGTGGATGATTCCATTTAGAGCGGGTTTATTTGCATTTTCTTTTTCGCATAGATAATGATATCCAGTATGATTCTACTGATGATAAGGAGGTGTTAATTGCATGGTGCATCACATAGCGCATTATATACAAATCATGTCATATTCTGACCTAGATACATGAAATCACCATTACCTATATCTGCTTCTGCCGAGCCTGATTCCTCTTCGATGTACTTCGTATCCACCATTGCATTGCTATATGAAGTTTGTAATTGCAATGAGAGAAAGGACTCACTCGACATCACGTGTTGAATCACGTGAATGCCTTGCTCAGGGGGTTCAGCTGTCAGCTACCTAGACTAGATCTTAAGGCTTTACTCAATACTCCATGTACTTGACTGACGGTCATTTAAAATGTGTTTGCTGAGATTCTTTTCTCCATGACATACGCCAGAACTTTAATACCCTCCCTCAACACCTCTCCGCCTGACCTGTGAGGCTCAATGGACTCTAGTAATGGCCAGCAAGACTCGCCCCTCTCCATAAGCGCCAACGTCGCGGGCATGCTGACCTTTGTCGTTGCCATTGCTGCAGCATTCTATGCTCGTCTGACATTTCTTCGAAATAGCGACGACGAGTATTTCCGCGTCAAAACATCACTGTCATGGTACAAAACTGAATCCACTTGGCTGGCGGATCTCGTAGGAGCCATAAATGCCCAACATGAAGGTTTCCATAAACAGCAACCCGAATATCAGATGTACAACTTTGTTATGGAGGATCTATTGAATCTGGAGCAGCGTCTTCTCGATATTGTCGCTGAGACGGAGGCCAAGGCGAGTGTTGGTGACCAAGGGCAATCATGGACACTCATGCCAAGGAATTGGAACGGGCGTACAACAGTGGCCATGGCATGGCTGCCAGTGAGGACAAAAGCTTTGGAGCTAGTGAGGCAGCGAGAAGGTCTGACTGCGAGAGTGCAATTCATGCAAATGAGCATGATCTCATCTCGATTACGAGATCTGGAATCTAGGACGAAATGGCGAGAGATGAAGATGGATGAGAGCTCGCGTAAACTTGAGTCTTTGGTTGAGAGCCAGAGAGATAGGATTCATCGATTAGAAGACCTGGTGAGCCGGTTGACACATCGTGATCGTTCCGGCCTTTCGAGAGCCGGGACCTTGACAGATCTCGCAGTGAAGAGCACCGAGTCAACCGAGTCGGCTGAGGTTGGCGGTTCCGCCACAACATCTGAGTTGGGAGACGCAATTAAGCCCAAGACGCCCATAGAAGAATAGACTTTGTTTATCGGAAACCGTATCCATTCTTGTAGGCGTATGCAACTGCAATGCATAAACTCGGAAACGCCCAAAGGATGTCCATCTCGACGACCGCCCATACCCACAAGCAACCTACAGGAGGAGCTTGTTTCATGACTGCGATGTATCCGTAGTTGTTGCTGATGTGGATGAGGTAGCAGCCGCCTACGGTGCTCGCAACAAAGAATATGGCTTGACGAATGGTCTCTTGGTATTCTTGAGGAAGCAGCGGAAAGAATGACTTATGGGAGTAATGCGGATGCAAGACGTAAAAGAGGCCGATGAACACTAAAGAAACACCATTTTAGCAGGAGAATCAGTTCAGATTGCAGACATCTTACAAAGCCACGCTGTAAAAGTCCTTTGGACAATAGCGAACCAATCAACTTCTATCGCATATTGCCGCTGTACAAGGACATCAAATGTGAAATGCACGGTGGCAATGACACCAGTCCATAGTATTGTCTCAAAGATACGTTCTGTTCGAGGAGACAAAAGAGGAGCTTCGCCGTTGAGCTCGCGTTGTCTTCGATCGGCTTCGGCGAAGAGGTCACGGCCCTTTGCTAAATCGACAAGTGTTTCCTTAGTGGGACCAGATCGATCCGGCTGCTGAAGTTTAATGTCCTTAACAGACTTTTCCTTTCGTTGACGGGCCATGGTCGGCAGTTGATGGAAGTTGTGTTGTAAGATGAAGCTCTTGGTCAACTTTGAGTAATGTTCAGAGTTGAGGTTCACCTCAGGCTAACGTCAACGTCAACAGGTTGCCCCAATGGGCCTAGCTCATGACGCCGGAATGGAAGCTTCGGGCCCTGCCGTGCTCAACGCCACCACCCAACCTTCTGTAAATTGAGGGGCTAGAGGGGCAATCCTCGAGCTTCAGCTAAGGCATCGGGACAGTCTAGTGAGGCGGTGAACCGTTAGGCTCAGGTCTATGGGGGTTGCCTTAGCGATTGGCATCTGCGGCCTCGTGAGCTCCTGCCCCTCCATGACCAAGTTTCACTTGTTATTTCTCGCGTCTCGTGCCACTTTTGTCTCAGCCATCACAACTCGTTCATGACCCGGGTCACGACCAGCTTCCGATAGGAGCCAAGTCTTTGCTCTTAACAACTCAATTGACCTTGGTGCAGCTTCTAGTACCTGCTCACAGCTCATATAGACCTTGCGCTGCTGCAGCGATCATCATCCACATCCATCCGATACCCAATAGCCGAAATCGCAATTCTCTAGCAATCTTGTCGCAAAAGTAACCGTATCACCGTATTCGAAGCGAGCGACCGCAGTTATGAACGTTCTTCACATCTTCGCCGGCCTCGCCGTTGTGGTGCCAGGCATCTACATGTTCACAGCCAGCAATGCCCAATCGACCATCAAGAACAAGCGGGTTTGTCTCTTGATTGCGCATCCTGACGACGAAGCCATGTTCTTCTCCCCGACCGTCCTCGCCCTCACACGGCCCGAGAACGGAAACCACGTCAAGATTCTATGCCTAAGCACTGGTATGAGCCGACTGCAGCGACCCGTGCTTTACAGTCGCATCGTGATGCGACTACACAAATTGGTTGAAAGCAGTTTTGGCTGATGGTGACTTTGGCGTGTTATAGGAGATGCCGACGGATTAGGAGAAGTTCGCAAGAAGGAGCTGGTCAAGAGCGGCCTGGCGCTGGGACTGCAGAGCGAGGACGATGTTTTTGTGGTCGACAACCCGTATGTTGAATACCTTGGTCACTATGACTGGCACTTGGAACCCAAAAAACTGACTGATACCTCACTTATAGCACCGACTTCCCCGACTCCATGACGAGAATGTGGGATAAGAACCTGATTGCTCGTCTGCTAGGAAGCACGTTTGCGCCTAAATTTGGCCAGGAGCGTAAGAACAATCTGAAGCCCACTGCCAACATTGACATCCTCGTTACATTTGACAGCAATGGCGTGTCTTCTCATCCCAACCATATCTCTCTCTACCTTGGTGCCAGATCCTTCATCCAGGCCCTTACCACCGCGTCCGAGTGGCCGAGTCCCGTCGATCTATATACCCTTTCGACCGTAGGCATCGTGCGCAAGTACTCCGCCTTCATGGACTTTATTCCCACGCTACTCTCATCCATTGGTGGCAAGGATCAGGATAAGGAGCGACCCGAAAGTCTGGTATTCATGAACCAGCTCGTTGGTCGTGGTGCCTATGGCACTGCTTGGAGCGCCATGACACAAGCGCACAGAAGCCAGATGGTCTGGTTCCGCTATGGCTGGATCACCCTCAGCCGGTACATGGTCATCAATGATCTACGTCTTGAAAAGGTTAAGCCACAGTAACGAAAACGAAAAGTAGAGCGAAGGAACCGCATGGCACGGGGAGTTTGGAACGTATCTTACATATTCACTATTTGTCTGTACGACCTTGGCGTACGATATACTTTTGTATCTTACTTGCATGTAAACATGAATATACGATAACAAGGCAGGATGTCTAGAATGCAAAATACTCGATGGTTTGGGTCTGGTAGTACACGCATGAAACATTGGAAAGATCTTATGCATTACGAATACCATGTCCTGGTGGCTCTAGGGTCCGTCTACCTAAACGCCTGGAAGAAAACATCATTTCTGCGGAGCTCATATCTCACTAGGTTCCCTTGATCGGCTTCTTCTGCATAACCTGTTTGAACACTTGCAGTGCAGTCTCAGGCTCTATTCCTTTGTCAGCCGGGAATCTTGGGGCGATGTCAGGGGCACTCACGATAATATGGTACGGAATGTCCGGCCTCCCAAACCTTGAGGAAGGACAGATTCTCTACCGTCTTGTATCGGCCATGGGCTGTGCCGTTGACCGTGTAGTTGCTGAAGGGCGCTGCTACAAACTTCTTCTGGCCAGGCCACTCGAGCGCATAAGATGCCCACAGGACACCCTCCCAGTTGCAAATCCAATCTGTGAGAGCAAATCAGTTCTGTTCTACTTGTGTCACCAACTTCCCACTTACCAGTATCTCCAGCCCACAGAAGCGTGTTGATGCCACGCTTCACGACGTCTGCCAAAGGCCCGACATATGAGCGCGCACCTGTACCATGTCAGCATTAATCCTTAACTTCGCCGTCGTAGGGGCACTGACCATCTCCAGTCGTCGCCATGTTTGCATAAACGGTGTCACTGCACTCGGCGAAACGGGTGTTGGCTCCAATCGCATCCATAACCTCGGCCCGTGTGAGATAGTCAAGGAACGTCTCTGGCGGGTCGACATCATCCCTGCCGATACGCACATCGTAAACGTTGAAGTCGGTTCTGCCTGCAATCTCGAGGTTGGTGTACATTTGGGTGTTGCATGCATCATCAGCCTCCGCGCATTCATCATCTTGACCCTCAAGTTGAGTGCAGTTATTGATGACGGGTAGACAGTATTGATCGTAGGCATCGATGAAACGAGTGAGAAGTTTGTCGCTAAGAATCTGTTTGTAGGGGTTGCGGTTGGCATATGTTGCGTAGGATTTGAATTGGCGCTTCGGATCGATCCAGCCGTTGTTGATGCCCAGCGCTACCATATCGATCTTGTGGCCTTCAGCATCACCCTCCTTGATTTGGTCATTCTTCTTGAGGAAGTAGTCGGCAAATTCAGGGCCGTAGTGTCCACCGTAGGATTGCGTAAAGAGACCAAACTCTCTGGATTTGTATTTGGGAAATCGGTCCAGGAAGACTTGCATAAATTTCCAGATATAGGGGGCAGCTTGTGCTGTAGAGTTGACATCTTCGGTTCCAACACTGAAGCCAGTACCGATTGGCTGATCGATGTAGAGCATGTTCGCGTATTCGTTCCAGGAATGAGGGTTGAGAGACGGTTCAGTGTCGTTATTGACAAAGTGGCAAGGGCCATGCTCCGTGAAGAGTCCTATCATCGAGGAACATCCAGGACCGCCGTTGAGCCAGATAGCGAGAGGGGCCTTCTCAGCGTTGTGACGAGCTTCGAAGAACCAGAACCACATGCTGTGGTTTTTCCCTGCATCGATTTATGAGCAAGGACCTTAGGGCATCAAGTAGGATCAACTTACCAACAGACAAGTATCCAGAGTATTGGCCAACACCAGGTGTCGTCTCGCAGATTCCTGAATTGGTCACATACTCGAGCTTCGAATTGGTAGCGGCATGTTTGAAGACAGTAAGTCCATGGCGTTCCAAGGTTCTGAACTGTCTACTATCAGGAGCAATACCACCGAAAGCACTGACCGATCCGATGAGGCCTATAAGAGCCGTCGAGATAGACGAGAAGCGCATTTTAACAATGTTGTATGATGACGCTCCTGTAGCCCACGCAGGAACAAACAGAGGCAGGAGTTTATCTGTTTATAAAGTCAAGCATCCTGCCCTGTCCTGCCCGCTCATTGTGGGACGAGATCCTGGTTACTCGGCGTTGTCAGGATCTACATTTTAACCTAGATTTTACAATAAAACGGGCATTGATGGTTCAAGTGTTTGGTTTTATTAGGCTAGACTGTTTCTCTGATTGATTGCAATGTTCCAAATCTGTTGTGACGTTCACCTAAAAAGGATGCGCGCTTGGACGGATGTGTCCAAGCATGGTAGCTCCGTTGCTTCAGATTTCGGTGCATCGCTTTTTGTTACTTGGTCTGTGGACATACAGCGGATTTAAATTGTCCGTAGCTTAAAGGATCTGGAGGAACGCGAATGTAACTTAAACATTGGCTGTGATCGTACGTTGAGGAAACATTGCCCTTGTCTTGTCCATCAATGACGATTCCTTAATGGGTCTGATCGACAGGGGATCTACTGAAAGGGATATTCTAGCCGCAGAATCCTACCTAGAGAAAGCCTTCGCTTTAAGACCGAGCATTTCTCCCTTCAGCCAAAACAAATCAAAGCCATGACTACATGTCGGGTCAGGATCTACCTAGTCAACAGTGACTTAATGTGAAAAGCGAGCGATCCGAGCGGGTGGAACGATACAGCAAGCAATCTGAGAGGCTATACTCCGTACAAGCGGCAGTTTGCAGGTTCAACAGATTAAATCTGATGGATTGTTTCACAGCATAGATCAGCATTTACTAATTATAACTTGACGCATATCTTGAACATTTTATTCGACTTCAACAACGCAAATTGCTCTTCATATAAAAAATAAATACGATATATACATATATAAATACGATGCACCATTTGTAGTACACAGTAGCTAGGGCATACTAGGAGGATCAATAAGATTTAGTCCAGCACTGTCTTGCCTATTCAACAATTATACCAACAAAGAATCGTAGCGGCGATATTAATGTTTGGTAGCCCAAGTGTTAAGTATCTATAGACGCATATCCCAAAACAGTTAACAATAGGTCAGCTTCTCAGTTAGGCGCCATTTCCCCTCTCCTACATAATAAACCACATCTCTCGTATCTTCATCCCATTTGTAATATCCTAGAAACCCCTGCCAACTCAAAATGTTTTCCGGTGATCTCGCCTATGTACGCCCAGCTTCAGCGCACAAGCGGCGAAATGCCATGTCTATCGCTCTTCGTAACATGAAACCTGCAAGAGCACACGGGACTCCGGCTGAGTGCTACACTCTAGACGAGGACACGAGCCACAAAGAAATCACCGAGCGAATGCTGCATCAGAGAAATGGCTTGACAGAAGGTCAAGAAGCCACGAGGTACACACTGAAAGCTCAGTTGCACGACAACGCCTTGTCCCCAGCCTAAACACCACTTGGGACGCTGGCTTTTACTTGTGGCCGTACAAACACCTAGCTTCTATCTGTTCATCCTCAGCATTGGAGCGAGATCTTCGATTCATATTCTGAGGCTGTTTCTAGACATCCTTCTACTTGGCTTCAACCCTGTATACTCCATACGGCTCTGTTCCTTTTCACAACAAGGAGAAAGCGCCGGTAGAGTATTGTTGGAGGATTTCATCAGCAGGACAAAATCATAACGATACTATCATTCATAACATGACATAAATCGAAGCACCTACGTACTACACCGGTTCCTAATGTTGGACGTTCATAGGTGGTCGCTTTGTGTATATCGGTTTTCAGCAATGTATATACACCCACAGCAAGGATTCATAGCTTCTCATCCAAGAGAACACAAATAATGCGTCATTGGACTGTCCTTTCACACGGGGTCAATATGTGAATGGATACACCAAATATCTGGTTCGTTGCATGGTCTCAATACGTGCCCGGGAAGTCTCGGTTATCCTTGAGATTAGCTATCGAATTGATGTCAAGTGGAAAGGTATGTGAAGCAGTAAGAGAACAATCTGTGATAGGAGTTATGGATGCAATATTAGTTACGTTTTTCACAATGGGAAAGACTCAGCTTATCCTCGAGGACCAAGAAAACCACGACCTTTAGCTGAGGTGCCGAGAATAGTTAGTGGTCTCGAAGCTTATTAACCCTCCGATTGCTTGGGATGGAGGCTAATTCGTAAATAATAGCTTCCCTGTGTTCCCATTTCCCTCAGACCATGCCAGAGTCTTGCGGCGAGGACGGATCGTACATCCGAATTCGTGTGTCTAGAAATAAGCATAAGATAAGCTTCTCGACAATCAGAGAGCCAAGTTGGTATATTTAGCCGACGAGTCGAGACTGGTCTCTTGCATGGATCGTTTTGATGTGCCCAATTGGAAAGAGATGATGTCCATGAATCTGCCTGCGACTGATACCTCAAGACCCCAAGATTCTCCAATAGACAAGGTCGGATATTATTTATGCGGCCGAGTCATTTTCCTTAGGCTGCGGGATATCTCCCCCGACTTTATCAGCCACCCCGCGGTTTCGGGCCTGCGGGGGAGCGTTGAAAGCCGGGCCGGCCAACCAGCAGCGACTGGGAGTCCGCTATTGGCATGACGTGTTGGGGTCCGCAGTGAAAGCGACTGGGGTTAGAAGGTTAACTTTTGGCAGGACAAGGATAAGGAAACCGATGTCTCCAATGAGAGGTGTTTGTGAAATTCATGAAGAGACTTCTTTGAGCTTGTTCAGGAACATCATATGATTGTTTGTCTTTTTTACATTCACTGTTACATATCTAGGTTGGGACTGAAAACGCAGCCTGTCAATCATCTCTTGGCACTGACGTTCTTGTGGATTTTGAGCATTGAAAAGAATGAGCTGTTTGAACCCGCAACCTCTTGGCGTTCGTCCAGATAAGATGGAAGTGAAGAGGATGGACTGGGCAATAGAGAAAAGAAAGGCCAGAATAACCCGAGTCCGAGCATATAAGACAGAGCATATCAAGGGGAGACCTGAAAGGGAGTCAGAGTCAGGGGCCAAGGGAGAGCAGTGCCCTCGGGGAGAAGCCCATAGCATTGCAATGCATTGCCAGTGCAAGTGCAAATGCGAATGGAAGTGAGCAAACCACAAACTCACCCCAAAGCCCAAACGGAAGGTGCACCCCGGACGGGAAGTCCCCTACTCCTTGCGCTTTCCACTCAAATTGCCAGGGATATTGTCTTTTCCCTGCGTGGATTGCCTGGATTCTTTGGAGAAAGAGGGGCCATGCCGATTTGTTTGAGCGTTTTAGCGGAGGGTGAAGTTGCGGTTTTCTCAATCCCAACCCCCAGGCACACGTACCCACGACTTTTCTTCAACCTCATATCTTGGCTTTCTTACAAAGTTGATTCTGCCGGAGACAAATCAAACACCGATACTTTCGCTTCCGACTCTTTCATCCCGCGGAATGTGATTCTTTGCTCATGATAGCGAATACACTTGAGAAGCTGCTGATCACTGTCGTTGCTTTCATCTTCATTTCAACCTTGCATCACACTGAGTTATTGGCGGTTTGACAATATTCATCTCTGACGACTTGATTCACGAACTACTGCGATCATCTTCTCGGCATTCTTATTCGATCTGTTATCTGGTCCTTGGCTTCTACTTTATCTTATTTCTCAACAATACTGCAACAAAATACTGTTCCGGTTGTCTATCGTCGATCCCCCAACGCCGTTCCTCCGTAGCTGCCGCTCCGGTTCAACTTTCGGATCACCCGGACATATGAGCGACAACTGCCACTTCCTCGATTTCTCAGGTGTCACAACTTACTCTCATTTCTGCGATCGGCCAAGCATATCAAGAGAATTTTAAGCTTAATTCTCGTCCAACTCACTTGCTTACTCCCATATTGGCCTTGTGAGATCCCGATCTCGGCATCATGCCTATCTCACCACTATGGGCTCTTATGCCCCGCGGCGACCATTCCTCATCGCCAGAGAGCGATGATTCTTCGTCTTCAGGCACCACCGGAAATGTATATCCCTCAGATTCATTTGCAGATGACCTGTTTCGCGATAAGTTCATGAGCATCGCCAAGGGAGGCTCCAATGGGGAGAAAATCATGCGTGGCTTTCTGATCGGTCTCGCCATTGGCCTAGTCGTCGCATGCTTTGTTTGCTGTTGGTACCCATGCTGTCGACCACGACTCCAAAGTCAGCGTCGAAGACAACGAAGGCGCCGAGGACCCCCCGCAGCAGATGAAGAAGAAAATGCAGAAAGTCATGTACCTCCTCCTGCATAGCGTTGACCACAGCCGGATCACGGATATGGAGAGGGGGGTTTGGCGTCGGCAAGTTGATGCTATAACCGAAAGTAAGGTGGTGACCGTTTCACTTGTGACAACTTTCGAAAAACGACCTTGATTGAAGACAGCCTGCAAGATCGATATGACACGATACGAATACACGAATAAGCGCAAGAAGATTATGCATAGAGTTGCGAACCATCAGCTTTGAACACATCGCTCAGCATGCACGGGTTCATTCACAATGCAACCAATAGGTCAGATGAAAGTGTTGTATGGCCGCGGGCCCGAAGAAGAGCCTTGCACATAAGTACTGCAATTACTCCTGCCAGGTCAGGTTCAGATTTCGTGTTGTTGGTCTGGCATGAGGGAGCCTGGGGACCTTTGCAATCGAGGGGAGAGGAAGAGGCTGAACATACTTAGATCATTAAAGGTGGACTATGACATGAATTCCAGGAAGGCGCACCAAAAAGGGCATGGCATTGAATTTGCATTGGATACAAGGCGTTCAGGGACGATGTATGCATTTGGGACTGTTTAAAGGCTATACCACAGCCGGCGTGGACTAGCATATGGAATTTTGGACATCTCACGGCGCTTTCGCAGTCTGTTAGACAAAGAGAGGAGAGTAGAGAGTATCAGTTCTCTACAATGACAAATCATACTCTGTATGTTTAATAATGTGATACTTGCATACGCAATGGAATGAAATATCAGGTCCAAAGCTGACGCAAAGGACGAGGCTCAAACGATCTGCTTCTCATTGGACGCGCGTTCAAAGATGGAAGAACATGCTTAATACTCTCAGCATCGCCCATTGGTAGAGTCGCCATTAGAAACCGATCAATGAGGCCAGTCCTCGGACAGTTGCAATCCGATATATAAACGCGACAGGGTGCAGGACTAGAATAGTAACACTTGAGCGACACCAAGGTAAAGAATCTGCACAGCCTCTTTGAGTGCCTACCTAAGCTAGGGGAGGAAAGAAAACACAGGACCTTGACCCTAAGCAATAAAAATATTTAGGTAAATCTAGCCTAACTTAGGGAGCCCTTTACTGAGTTTATTTTGACACACCATATCAAGGTCCGGTGTTTTCTTGCTCCCCGAGGGCTAAGGTAGTAGGTATCGGTTGTGGCGTTGGGCGGATTTGGTACGTCACTAATGCGAGACCGAGCACTCGTAGTTTCGATTAGCGAGTAACGAAGTAAATAAATAATTCAAGCAAGTACAGGAAGGTTGTTTGTCTCTGTGCTATTCAAGAATAAGTTATCCCCTTAGATTTGAGCTGATTAACTGTTATCTGATTGCCTTTATACCCATTCATCAGCCAAGCCTTCAAAGTCCTTGTGACCCTTCCCGATCAGTCACAAGCTGTACTGTAGCCTGTAGGTAGCTGCTTCAAGGCAGCCCCGCCTCCAAGTCTCAGCCTGCCGCGCAATTGTCTTGTCTGTCGGACTTTTCCTTGCAACTTCGTATAACTATCTCTCTTCCTCAAACTCCTTTTTGGACCATTCCTGAATCACAAGCGACTCACATCTTACGACTTACACCCTCTTATACGTCTTGTGTTACACCCGACGGGTTACGACGTCATCCCACGTATTAGCTCTGCGACACCAAGTCAACAATCGCATTGAGCTCTAGACAACCAATACAGTTGGCAAGATGCTTGACGAAAACCTCCCGACATATCGCTTCAAGACCTCTTCAGAGAATCCACTCAATAATATTCTCTACTTCACACACAATGGATCAGACCCCGCGCCCGAGTACCTCATCAAGCGACCGTCGCCTTCCGAAGCCAATGGCCAATATGCGCTCGGCATATTCGACTCTCAGAACACATCTGTGATATACGCAGAAGTCGATGTCAAGCCTGACTGGGTAGCGCCCACTCTATCTGCCGCTGAAATCCGCGCGCAAAACGGAAACCCGCCGCCCAAGACACCTATCATCCCAGATACTTTTGCGGTTTCGTTGTACAACCCCGATCAGGCTATACCCGTCAAGCAGCAACCGGGAAGTTGGGGAAAGACGGGTGCTTGGGAGTTTGAGCTTCCCGAGAGATCCTTTAAACTACCCAGTGCTAGCCAGATTGACCAGGAGGATCGTCCATCTCTGGCCGAGTTGGTTCCCAAGGTTGTGTTTCGCTGGAAACGTGATGGTCGTCTGAGCAAGGATATGACATGCTATATGACAGGACGAAATGTAGGTGGAAAAAAGAGCAAGGAACCCGATATTACGGTGGCATTTTTCCGTGCCAAGCACGACTCGACTTTGACCATCTATGAACCCAACATGGCCCGCGTTGAGATCGAAGATAGAAGGGGTCTTGAGATTGCTCTTCTTATGAGCGCCGAGGCCATCAAGGACCTGTATCTGAACCCCAGTCAGGATCCTTTCCACCTGCAAACCTCATCTAATGGCCGGCGTCGCCAGAACTCTCGCCCAGCAGCAAGTTCCCCAGCAGGCCCAACAATGGCGGGTGCTCTTAATAACAACCGTCCATCGTCACCTCCTCATGCACAAGCATCCCCACAACAGTCAAGCAACCAAGCTCAGCGAGAAGCCGAGGTCGAAGCGGAAACACGACGCTTACAAGCAATGGTCGCAGAAGAAGAGCGCAAAAGACGCGAGCATGAAGCGCAAGAGGAGGAGGAACGCAAGAGAATCCAGAAAATGCTTGAGACTGAGGAGCAAGAGCGTCGGAAGAGAGATGCTGAGGTCGATCAAGAAACAGAAAGGCTCCGTCGAGAATACGGCATGGCTGGGCAAGACTTCCAGAGTCCCACAAGCCCGGGTCACCCATCACCACCCTTACCTCCAAGACCGCAGTTTGCGTCAGGCGCATTGAACCCCCCGAACAACCTTCCCCAAAGACCTAACAGTGTTGGGCCGACACCGTATGGCGCTCCTCAGCCAAGTTTTGCTCCTCCTCCTTCGCAACCTCAGCCAGGCCCCAATGAGAACGGAAAGAAACGTCATGGTTTGGGTGGTCTACTGCAGGGTCCCTATGCTGGACCAGCGGCAGCAAGTGTCAGTGGCTTCTTCAGCAGTCGAAAGGACGAAGAGAAGCGGAAGAAGGTTCAGAAGAAGCGAAGCGTGCACTTTTAAGCTTGAGGTCAGAAGAACCTGTGTAGTGGCTTTATGCATCATGGATGGAGTTTTAAGGGATATGCGCGCAACTCATGAGGGATATACCATAGATCTAGGATAGCATTATTAATGAGAAATGATTTCTTGTTAACTTCATTTTATAGCTGTGCTTAGATTCTGCAAGGCTCATTAGACTGTCCAGCAATGCTCATACGTTGTTGAGCTACGATCTTTTTACTTACTCATATCAACCTACAGGAGCTATGTTTTATTTTATTAGAGTCAGGCGACACAGGGATATTGTGTCTCAATGACAGAAGTAACCTTAACACGGGCGGCACTTGAGCAGTAAGGAGGTGTAGTTGCGAAACAAGAAATCAGCCAGTCACTTCGTTGTCGACGCCATCGTATCTAACCATGTAGCCTTCCTATATCCCATAGACAATGTTTTATCTAGTTCCGGCCGAAGATATAACTCCCCCATTTGGATTTTTCTAGTGAGTTTCCGCCCATTTCTTAAACCAATCTAGTGCTTCGGGGTTTGCAACGCTGGCATTGGTCTTGACATTCATACCAGAAAGGATCTGTTTCACTGCGACCTCAATCCTGCGTTGAATGTTAGCATCACACATCCTACGTTTACTCCTCTAAAGGGTAGACTTACTTCTTTCCATTGCCAGTCTTGGGGACGCCGCCTCCGCACTCCTCCACGACGCCAGGTACATGTCTAGGACTCAACTCAGACTTGATCTTGGACTTGATCCTTAGGCGTAGGTCATCACTGAATTCATGTCCAGGTACCATCACCACAAAGAGACATACAGTCTCGTCTGAGTCCGTCTCCCGTCTACGTCCAACGCAAACTGCATCCTCGACTTCAGAGGCGAAGAAGCGTGTGAGAATGTTATAGATCTCGGCTGAGCCAAATCGAACCCCTGATGGCTTTAGAACACCATCAGATCGTCCAAGCATGACAAGACTGCCAGTTGCAGGGTCGGGAATCTTGACGAAATCTCCGTGGTGCCATACTGCACCCTCGACGCCGCAGATATTTTCGAACCTCTCGAAGTAAGCCGATTGATACTTGGCCTCGCCGCTAGGACCGAAAAAGGTCAAGGGCTGGCAAAGGAAAGGCTTGATACAGACAAGATCACCGGGCTCATCGGCCTCGATGAGCTCGCCCGTGACAGAGTCAACAGCACGGATAGCCATACCAAGACCAGCGCATTGAATCTCACCAACGCGGACAGGGAGTAGTGGGCAAGGCGCTCCGAATAGTGAGATAATGTCTGTTCCGCCAGTAATCGAGCCGAGGTTGATATGCTTGGGGAAAGCTTCATAGACAAACTTGAAGGTCGATGGGGGGAGAGGTGAAGCGGTGGAGTAGATAGCCTGTAGGTTTGAAAGATCAATCGACTCGTCACGAATGGGATAAACGTTATTGGCCTCTAGTGCAGTCAGGTAGGCGGCTGAGGTACCGAAGTGAGTGACCTTGAGGTCAGAGAGGAGGCGTGGGAGTGAGAGATGACCATGGGGGCGGAAAGGAGAGCCAGAATAGACAATTATGGTAGAGCCAACGGCAAGAGCTCCGATGCTCCAGTGCCACATCATCCAGGAGGTAGTCGTATAGTAGAGCATTCGAGATGAGGAGTCGAGTGAGCAGTGGAGAAGATGCTCCTTCTTGTGCTGCAGAAGCGTACCTAAAGCTGTATGAACAATGGCTTTCGGGAGGCCAGTTGTGCCACTGGAGTACAGAACGTAGAGGGGATGAGCTGGAGGAAGCTGCTCGAACTTCAGGGGGTCTTCAGAAGCAGACTCGAGCATCTTGGCGTAATCAACAGCCAATACCCCATGCTTTTCAAGATCCTCAAGACCAAGTCCACCAGAGCTGATGTTGTTAATCACAACTACTCTCTCAAGCCCCTTGTCCTTCAACGCAGCCACAATCTCAGTCGTCTTTGCTACACTGGACCACTCCTTGCCGTTGTAGACTGTGCCGTTATCGGCAAATAGCACCTTGGGCGCAATCTGGTTCAGGCGGTCCAGGACAGCTGAGACACCATTATCAGGACTTATACCAGTCCAAATGGCACCGACTGAGGCGGCAGCAAGCATAGCAACCAGCGCTTCAACATGGTTTGAGACGAAACCCGCAACAACATCATTAGGCTTAAGACTAGCTGCACGCAGGGCATTAGAACAACGACGGACTGCCTCACGCAGCTCGGCCCATGAAGTAGTCACTGTGGAGTTTGGCAACTCGGTAACAGTGATAACGGCTGGAGCAGTGGGCTCGGGAAGTGGAGAGGTTGCGGGAAAGAGGAGGTTCTCGGCGAAGTTAAGACGTGAGCCCGAGAAGAAGTCTGGTCGGGGATACATGGGAGCATTTTGAGGAAGGACCTGTAGAGGTGTTTAGTTGAGTTCTAGGGTTGTCGAGCTCATCTTAAGCCTGGTGAGCCTCTCACTTGAGACGCCCTCATCATAACTTGGCTTCATACCTCTTCAAAGGGCTTTGATGCTGTAACACCAGCAAAATGCCAAACCTCCTCCCAGAACTGAGCAACTTCATCGATAGACCACTTGTATAGTGCTGGGTAACCATCAAGACTTAAACCATGCTTCTTGTTCACAAGCTCAAGAAACTTCCACATGTGAGTGGACTTTGGGTCCGAATGCCTCCAGAGGACATTATCATCAGAAGGAGGTGCCGCAGCAGAAGGTGTCAGTTTGTCAATCGACATGACGGGCATTGGAACGAAAAATAAGTGAGACTAAAAGGTCAATCGAGTCCTCGGAAAGACGATTGTTAGGGAATAGTGACGATTCCGAGGAGTTGAGATGCCAATGAGACGATAGCGTGCAGGAGAGACTGAGTGGTTTATGGGAGCCAAGATGAAGCAAGAGAGATGCTGTTTAATTGTTGAGAAGACTGTATTCTTATCCCAACGCTACGGACTTGGGATTCCGTGTTTCCAGCACAGCTCGGAATCTTTCTCTAATGGCCCAACCGCTGAAAGCCGTCCCCTCCCGTTCTCGGCTCCCCGCCATCGAGTCCCGTCTCTTACCCTACCCCGAAGTGGCTGTGGTGGGGGAGGCTGAGGCCATGATGTGTGGCTTGTTTCAAGCTGAGGATCCAAGGGGTTTCGTTTCCATCATGACAACTATTGATGGACTCTGATAACCTGAATGGTATTGTAATTGCTCAGGAGACTTGCGAAATTAGTATGTCTTGAGCTGTGAGTTGTCACTTTTATTCGTAAACGACCACTGTCATTGTCGAGCTAAACGAGATGCCATCACTTCAAATAAAAGGAGAGCACGTTGCGGTATCTTCAGAAAAAGAATCAACGGTGACTCAAAAGCAAATAACGGATACGCAACATAACGTGATTGTCAAAGCGCAAGGCAAAGCTGAATCAAAATCACGTTGCATGGCAGTTTCGCGAGATTAGGTAGTGAGTGCATTGTTGGTTGCCTCGGTACGGTCTAAGCTTAGCTGCCGGACTGTAGCTAAGGTAGTAGGGAGGACTCGGCATAGTCGATCGTCCCGAACCGCCTTGAATCCGAGATGATCAGGCCTCGATAGTCTCCTCAGCGCCTGGTTCAAGAATGTTGACTTCGCATGGTATGGCTGAGTGACCAGAAGGCAGTAGACCATGTTAAGATGGGAAGTGGTGGTACGATACTTGATATCTCGAGCCTCTTCCACTCGGGAATGCGACAAGTCACTCCGAATATCACGAAATGATCCTCACGGACCGTGTGCGTTAGTCGCAGTTCTGGGCTGAAAAATAGCTGGCGGTGAAGGTCCTCGGGCATTGGAGGATCTTGTCCATCTTTGTTAACTATAAGATGGATGGTATGCAGGGCTTTGCAGCATCTTTTATCTGGCCATTGATGTCGGTGTGCAACAACAACAACAAGCGCTAAAAAGTAATGCAATCCATCTAGACTCATGTCATCCGTACATACACAGCAAAGCACAGCATCGTTGGCTGCAAGTGTGTGCACTCGGCTGCAGTAGCTTGTTCTGGGGGAGAAATCCTAGCCCACGTCTCCATATGATTCACCAACAGTTAGTTATCAAGGATGAAATACGGATACAAATTGACTACCTATCGAAGCGACCGGTCCGAAAGTTAAAACACGTCCAAAGACTTGTTATGCCATGAGACTCTTCCCGAACGAGGGAGCTTGAAGAATAATGCCATCATCGTCGCCGGGTGCGGCGGAGATTTTGAGAGCTTGGGCACAGCATGCCCCTGGATGATGACATCCAACTTCCTTTGGGTTTCATCATGACCAATGCTGTGTAAGACCGCAAGATCTGATGGTGGTGAGCCGCGGCACCCAAGGAGAGGCAAGAAAACTTAGGGCCACTATCATAGGTGACAAAGATACTCGAGTAAGTTTAGGTGTACATTTAGTAGATCTTAGATTCTATATTTCTGACACCTCGCTCCAATGTCAGAAGTTTTCTTGCTCCCTTGGGGCACCCTTCAGGCCTTTGAAAGTCTGTCATTCGCTACAGCAGGCAAGCGACAGAAATTTGGTGCGAGCCGAACTAGAAGAAAAAAAAGTGGCGTTTGCTCTTAAAGACTCCCGTGTCTTCCCATTCGCAGGCCGGAGACCTCGGAGCCCAGGGGTTCGTCTTGAAAACAGAACCATTGGATCCTTTTTACAGGGACATTGATTAAGGAGAGGCAGCCAGAGATATGTTCTGATCGTTTTGTGTCTGCATCTGAGTAGGATTCGAGGTCAGGAGCTCAGTTGAACAGGCATGGTCAGCCTTGGAGGGGAACACGGCGTCGTCATAGAGGATACGCGCCTCGCTTTTGAACTCTCAGTCCTTGTGAAGTGTCTCTGGTTATCAACTCCTGTCAAGGAAGCGAGGCTTGGAAACGAAAAGGCGAACGAGACGAGACGAGAAGAGAAGGCAATACAATGCAAGTCCCCGCCGGCTGACCCCTTGAATTCCCTATTATCCTTATGTCCGGTCCATTCCGCGGGTGCTTGCTCTGCTGTGCTGTGCTATGGAGACTGAACAGTTCCTTGTGCGTTTCTCGTACATCGTACATCGCATGCAGTGACACAGTCAGCAGCTCAGGTACATGTCAACACCTAGATGCAAGGCTAAACTTGTTCTCGGCTCTGATTACACTCCGTCAGGTAACTGGTATCCTCCGTCGCTTAGAACCATCACCTTGAACTCAGGTACCCAGTACTACGGATAGTTGGTGCTGGTACCCGCTGTTTCCCGTGGAGCGGAAAACCTGGACTTTTCATTCCATGTTTTTCAATGCACATCCCGTTGTCCCGCTGACTCCGCAGTTCAGTTTTCTTCTTGCTTCTCGCTTCTGTGCTCGTGGTGTGCTGTACGGTAGATCGGGTCGAATAATAACCAGTTGCTCCCTGCCTCTGTCAGCTCTCTCTTCTCTTTTCATTATCACTCTTGCTGCTTGTTAGGTCGTTGTTCTGCTTCGTCGTCCACTGGCAGACAGGCTTCGGCCGAGTGATCGAGAGAGTCCGCCGACTAATACCATTTATTCCAAGAAGCAAGCATTCGTCTGCCAGCTAAACCCAAGGCTGTTTAATTACCTCTCGAGCATCAATTCGCCTTGTTGGTCTCGATCAGTACTCTTTAGCAGTATCGATCCCGCTTGACCGCCGTATCAAGTCATCGACACGACCAGTGCTCGATCATACACCCTTGCGTTGCGGCCTGATCGATTTGAGCTTGGATCGATCTCTCAGGTTCTTCCTTGGAACGGCAACACTTGTCTCGGTAATTGAAATTGGAAGAGCAGCATAGCAATTGCTCTGTTGATGAATAGTGACTGGGTAAGTGATCTTTTACATTACTGAAGAATCGATATCATTTTCTCTTCATCCATCACCCATCATTATCATCTGCTTGGTGTTTCTTAAGCGATTCTTGGCTGGACCACGGCTGGCCCCGCTACTCGAGTTCAAGGGGCCCACAGGCAATTTGCAGTGGGCGGATCTTCACTTTCCAAGTTTGATTCGACGCCACCTCCTGCGCCCCCCTGTGCCTCCTGGACCACGTACCACACCACCTACGGTACGCGCAGTATGTACCTACTGCACAGCGCTCCAATTCAACTTTAAACCCAATGGTCACCTCTTTTTATCAATTTCATAATTCTTCCTCATCAACATCTGTTGTACTGTGTATCAGCCCCAGCTCAACTCAACCAACATCTTTGTCTCCATTGCTTGTGTTGCAGCTTGTTCTCGATCGCGGTGCACGTTGGTCTTGTTTTCTTTCCTGCTTCTCTTATCTTCATTCGCCCTGAACAGCAATTGAGTTCATCACAACAAACCTCCTATCGGCAGAATATGATTTACGGCGAATCGCCTCGAATCGATTGTTAGGTTTCGCACATCCACTGACACTCGCTCCTGGCCCTTAGATCCTCGACCTTCTGTCCTTCTGATTACAATTGGGTGCTCTACCCTCCTTCGACTATTCGCGACCTAGCCTCCCTTACGTTCGCGCCTTCAACAATCCAACGCACCTGTACCTGTGCCAGGAGACATGCCCCGTCGGCTTAATCCTTTCTCATCCTCACCCTCCATGTCTCAACCCGTCAAGTCGGGCGAGAGGCGCCCCTCTACCTCCAAAGGCAACCGTATCACCAACTTCTTCTCCAGTAGCCCCAAGTCCACTGGTGCCCAGCAGGCCCTTGCCGCTGTACAGCAGAACCAAGCCGCTGCTACTGGATTCTCTCCTTCTCCCGGTCTGCCTACCATTTCTCTCTCAACCGCGAGCCCTGGCGATCCCAACAGCATCGATGCCTCAACAACCACTCTCTTCCAGCCTAAGTCGGCCGAGGAAATCGACCGTCAGAAGCGTGCCGACGCTCAGTTTGGCCCTCTCCTCCACTCAAGCCATCGTTACACCAGCCAGTCTCATGGAGAGCCTCTCCAGGCCCCTGTCGAGGATGAGCCTCCTTACTATTTCATTCTCACCACTTACATCAGCTACCTCATCCTGATCGTTCTGGGTCATATTCGCGACTTCTTTGGCAAGCGTTTCGGAAATCCCAAGCACTATCGTGCCCTCAAAGCCAGCAACGGCTATGCAGCTCTCAACAGCGATTTTGACAATTTCTATGTCAGACGTCTCAAGATGCGCCTGGATGATTGCTTCGCTCGCCCTACCACTGGCGTCCCCGGGCGCTTCATCACACTCATGGACCGCAAGTCCGACGACTTCAACCGCACCTATCAATATACTGGCACCTACACTGAGACTCTCAACATGAGTTCGTACAACTATCTTGGTTTTGCCCAGTCTGAAGGTCCTTGTGCCGACGCTGTGGAAGCGTGCGTCAAGCAGTACGGAATCAGCTTCTGCAGCCCCCGTGGTGCTGCTGGTACTTCCGATCTTGCTCTTGAGGTCGAGCGTGAGGTTGCCGAATTTGTTGGCAAGCCCGCTTCTATGGTTTTCTCTATGGGTTATGTCACAAACTCGAGCTCCTTCCCCGCTCTTGTCTCCAAGGGTTGTCTGATCATTTCCGATGAACTCAACCACGCCTCCATCCGTGTTGGTGCTCGTCTTTCTGGTGCCGTTATTCAGAGCTTCAAGCACAATGATATGGCCGATCTGGAACGTGTTGTTCGCGAAGCTATTTCCCAAGGTCAACCCCGCACCCACCGTCCTTGGAAGAAGATTCTGGTCGTCGTCGAAGGTCTCTACTCCATGGAGGGTACCATGTGTGATCTCCCCGGTATTCTTGCTCTGAAGAACAAGTACAAGTTCTATCTGTTCGTTGACGAGGCTCACTCTGTCGGTGCTCTGGGCCCCCGCGGTCGTGGTGTTTGCGACTACTTTGGCATTGACCCCTCCGAAGTTGATATTCTTATGGGAACTCTGACAAAATCGTTTGGTGCCAACGGTGGTTATGTCGCAGCCGAGAAACATATCATCGACAAGCTCAAGAGCTCCAACGCTGCTACTCAGTATGGCGAAACTCCTGCTCCTTGTGTGCTCATGCAAATTTTGGCTTCCCTGAAACTCATTACTGGCGA
Source organism: Fusarium fracticaudum (assembly GCA_003353625.1). Lineage (NCBI taxonomy): Eukaryota > Fungi > Ascomycota > Sordariomycetes > Hypocreales > Nectriaceae > Fusarium > Fusarium fracticaudum. The sequence continues at coordinate 977,887 of PDNT01000008.1, forward strand.
GCTGTGCCCTGGCCAAGGTGAGGAGCGTCTCCAACGCATTGCCTTCAACTCTCGTTACCTTCGTCTTGGGCTTAAGCGTCTTGGCCTTATTGTCTATGGCCACGATGACTCTCCTATCATTCCTGTCATGCTCTACCACCCTGCCAAGCTCCCTGCGTTCAGTCACGAGATGCTTCGACGAAAAATCTCCGTCGTCGTTGTTGGATATCCTGCGACCCCACTCATCAGCTCTCGTGCCCGTTTCTGTGTTTCTGCCGCCCACAACAAGGAGGATCTTGACCGTCTGTTGGCTGCCTGCGACGAAGTCGGTGACATCCTGCAGATCAAGTTCTCGACCGGTGTGGCAGGCGGACTGGAGCATCTTCCCGAGGGTGTTGACCCCAAGAACGAAAATGAATGGAGAAAGGAAAACAGGATCCCCCTTCAGGCCCCCCGTTGGAACCTGGAAGACGTTGTACAACACGGTGTCCAGGATTCAAAGATTCCCCTACGCTAATATCTCGGTCTCTTAATCAAATTTTGTTTCTGGTGTTTGATACATCTTTATAATCACTCATGTACTCGGAGGTCGTCTGAGTGGTGTTTGACGCTTTTCATAGATACGTCCTGTGAAGGAATGCGACGTTGCACGACGTTTAATGCCCTGTTCTTCTTGGCGGCTAGCCATGCGGCTGTCGCCCTTTTGCCCCCAATTCTCATGCAAGAGGGGGGCTTTTTTTTCTTCTTTTTTTGGAACGGAATAATGGAGTTGAAGGCGTGTTGAGGTAATGGGCCATGTTGGGAATAGGAATCATGAGCAAGACTCACTCTACCAACCTAAGTCTCAAGGCTTGGATGAGTATAGCATATAGAGTAATTGTTAGTCGGCAAATATAGATCTGAAGCAGTATAGATTTGCTTCAACTAATCAAAAAAACGTATACATGAAGATCTCAATTCGTATGCTAGGTGAACATTGATAAACAGCTGCATATACTCATGGGTAACCAAGGCATGTTCTCTCAACTTTTATGAAAGCTATATTCGTTAAACTACCTTGGCTCGGAAGTTTGCTAATCTCCAAGGGGTCTATAGCATCATTACAAGGTCAATTCCCTCACTGTTGAACGGGAATGCTGGAGGCTCGGTCTCAAACGCACAATGTTTCCTTAGAATACCTCGGACTGTCACTCGAGATGTGGCTTGGGTGAGCCTCCTAGCCATCCCATCCGTGAACTTCCATCTTGAATGGTTTCCCTGGTGTTGAAGGTCCAATGGTGTTTGAAGGAGAGACAAACTGAGGTTAATTGAGTGGACCAGGAGCTCAATACATTTCAGCGAGTGACTTGCCAGGCTTAGATTGTGTTTTGTGTCAACGCCCAAGACTTTCCTAAACGCGCACTACAACTCAAGACTGAGAAGTCGTCCAAGAACGGCATTAACGTTGGATTGTTTGTTTACTGAAAAGGTATAGAAACCATCCAATGGCTGATTCAAGACGTGCATTGGAGGGTCGAATAATGGAATGGTTGGGCTGGTTAACGGGCTGCAGCAGCGGCAGCCAGGCTTGATACTTATTTAGTGGTGAGGGGCCCTGGCCGGGGTACCTACCGGGGGATGCTGTCAGTGGAGCGGGACGGGAGTCAAGCCGTGTTCTCAGTGGAGGACCAGCTTTCAAAGTCCCTCCCAGGCCGACCGCGAGGTCCACTAAGCGAACGGCCAAGTCATGAGATAGGTACGGAGTACATCCGTATAGGGCTCGGAGGGGCCTACAATGGCCTGCTAGCTCAGGTACTGGGTACCTTAAGACAGCTGCCACTTCAATAGGCCGTAGGCGACATGGAGTGGAGGACCTCCTCTTCCTTTCCACCCTCAAGCGCTTCCACGAGCGAGCGAGCGAGAGCCCAGCACAGCACAGCACAAGCAAGACCTGGAATGGGACTGGGACTGGGACTGGGATTAGGCCAGGGCCAGGACTAGGACCAAGACCGAGCAAGACAAGACAAGACAAGACCTTAGACAAAGACACAAACACCCCGTCATCATCACCACCACCAGCCGCCTTCTTCTCCTCTGGCTACCTCCGACTCTTTCTATTTTCTAGGCTCTTTTCTATTAACGTTTCTACGGCATTTGTCCCCCTCGAGGCGTCTCGGCTTGGGTCTACTTATTCTCTTGGGATCGGCTCGGTTTTTCCCATTACATACCTTTCCTCAGCCCATTCTATCTTCTAGTCTATTCGTCCACTCCATTTGTTCTTGCATTCAATCCACTCCAATCCAATCCAATCCAATCGTCCTCCAGGCTGCGCCCACTTCCTCGACCCTGACGTCTACCACCTCCTACTCCTGAGCATCGCTTCTCTTTTCATGACGTTCCGACCACGATTTGAATGAAAGACTTGCAAGCATTCGACCGACTGTCCTTCGCCAACGCTCGTCTTCTCTCTTTCTATCTGACGGTGCCCGATCAAGCGCATCTGTCTATTTGCGGCATCACAACCACCACCACGGTCGCCCAAATTAGTCTTTCGTCTCAGCCCCCGCCTCCGTTGTTGGCGACTGTTCTTTCATAGTCTTCAGGATGATGAGCTTCGATGGTGGCACAGCTTACGCCGAGTCCGACGCCGACGACGAATACGAGCGAAGCATGGGCGACCACTCTCCTATCACCAACTCTGAGCATTCCCCCATAGACTCCGAGCTCTCAACCTCTGCAGAGCATACTCCTACTACATACGGCCACCGCAGCAGCGCCGACCGTCTCCCAGAAACCATCATCACCGAATGGACCGTTGAGGAATGTGCTGATTTCATTGGCACCATTGGTCTTCAACAGTATGCCGATCGCTTTATAGGTGCGTCTTGACCCAAAGCATGCCATCTCATCTCCATGACAGGTGGTGCCGCAGACATTGGAGGAATTATTGGGATAGCTAACATTTGATTACCTGCAGAAAACGAGATTGTTGGCGAGGCCCTGGTAGCGTTACAACATGACGATCTCAAGAGCATGGGCATTGCTAGCGTGGGACATCGTCTAACGATCCTCAAAAGCGTATATGATGTCAAAAAGGCTCAAGATGTCCCCATTGAGAGCGACCATTACCTACCCCTATGTACGTTATCTCCGTTTCCCCTCTTGGGTGGACTGGCCTGATTCTAACCTGTAACCCCTGCAGCCGCCGACGCCGAAGCGCAATATGCTACCGCAACTATCAAGGACATCAAACATCTCGTCGAACAATTCCGTCTCCGCGATGAACGCATGAACCTACTCGAACAGGATCTGCGACGAATGACAGAGGATTTCAGACGATTGCGAGAGGATATGCTCCCGGCCTTGCGCTTGGTCAAGGATGCGCAGCAACCATTGCCCAACCTGAGTGGTAACAGCCAGCAGGCCTACGGCTACGAAACAACCATATCGCCCCCCGCACCGACACCACCCCCAGGCTCGAGTCAATCTGGAAGCTCAGTCAAGCGACAATATTCTACCCGCAAGATTCTTATCGGAGCTACACCGAAGAATGCATCACCCACTCAATCTACGCACGAAAGGTCAATAGCGGAGACTGCGCTGGACCCCGCAAGTGCTGCAGAGCGAGCTGTCCTATCGTCTTCCCATCTTGCAGCTATGAACGGAGGTGGCCAGGGCTCGTCCTCCCCTTCGTATCCCTCACCCAACATACCCTCCCCGACATCTCCTCAGACCCACATGTCCGCTACGACCCTCGCCTCTCGATCCTACCGCAGTGAAGCACCGACACCCTCCACACGAACCACCTTCAACGACGAAGGTCACGCCAACGCAGTCTATGCCTCCCGCGAAAAGGCACCGCAAGGGCCGCCCCGCCGACGAGAAACCCCTGTACCTGATACACCCAGTCAGAGCAATGCTTCAGTCGAGATCTTCAAGTCTTTCCGTGTCAGTATGGAAGATCCTTGCTACAAGGTTCTTCCTGCTGCACTAAAAAAGTACCAGATCAACGCTCCATGGGACCAGTATGCTCTCTATATTGTGTACGGTGATCAGGAACGTTGTCTGGGTCTTGAGGAGAAGCCATTGATTCTGTTTAAGCAACTGGACAAGGAGGGCAAGAAACCCATGTTTATGCTACGAAAGACAACAACAGCACCCTTAGATGGAGAGCCAGGAAGCGCAGGGCTGGGCAGCACCTCAAGAGGGGCTCCAACAGGCTACGATCCCCCAGGAGGCATCATCTAGACTCTACTCGGAATCGGTGCCTCGTGGTGGAGTTTCTCAACGATCCAAACACAGAGCATCGGACGGCGCCTACCGAAACCCGAGCCCATTCGAGTGGTGAGCACGAGACACATACTGTACGCCAGACATGCAGGGTCGGCACAAACCACCACCTACAAGGCCGTACGATGCTGGACCATGGTCTAGAAGCGTTTCTTGGAAGTGGGACAAGGCAAGAGTCGGCAAAGTCAAACCTGTAGAGGTGTCTGCATGACGTTTGGTGATGTTTGTTTCAGTGGGTCAGCGTTTCTGAGCTGAGGTGGTGAACCTGAAACACCAGCCATGGGCTATTATGGGGCAGAACGCCAGACAGTGCTCTGGCCTTCCCACGTTTGTCTTGGGCTGAATCACATTATTGATAGATTCGGACACTAAGAGGGGAGGCTTGTTTGAAGACCAGGGTTTAGAGAGTTGCAGGGCTGGGCAACTGAAGATTTCCGACCGGAGGGAGAGGAGAGCTTAGAGCAACTCGGTTCCTCGGCTGGTTCCACTCGAAGCTACCTACCTACATATTCGCTTTTGTCAAAGGGATGTTCGCTCATTGAGGCAGGACGTACGTACGTACGTTGCTGTGGAAGTGAACGATCAAGCCAGGGACATGCATGCGCATGCAATGCAGCCTTTGTTTTTCATCAAATTCATCATGGGGACATTGCGGGTTACGGCGTTTGAAAAGTCGACTAACGTTGGGTGTTATTCTGCAACAAGCGGCGGGAATGTTCATCGTCGTTCTATTTTTGGGGGCTTGCATCTTAATTTCAGCGTAGCACAGCACGGTACAGAACAGAACAGAACATGGAGGAAGGGTTGGTAATGATGGGCGAGAAGCACGGGTTGGATCGGGTCATGTCAGGACAGGTCAATGTACAAACAGTGTTAGGGCTAAAGGAGCCAGAATCTTTGACAGTCGGATCTTGTGGACACTGCCTTGCATAAGAGCAGAGCTTATGCTGGCGGTTGATGGGAGTTGGACATGATGTTAGAGCTTTGTGACAACAGACAGACAGACTCTTGTGTGGAACAGACCAAGAGTAATCTCTTTCAAGTTAAAGTTGAAGTTGATAAACAACGAGCATGTCTTTCTTTCATGGTCCCTCTTGCGAGCACATTTCTTATTCCAATATCAAGCCCTGGGCATAGGTAGTGGTAGCTTCTGGCTCCCACCTCACATACCATTGCCATTCCTCTGTAAGGTCTTCCCTCTGGCTCGCTTCAACCTCTTCAACGAAGGCAGCCACCGCTTCCAATGGCACTCCCCTCCTCATGCATGTCTTGTCATCCCAGCTCGAGTGCACGCCCACTAACGCCCCCGTCTTCCGATCAAACAATCCTGCACCGCTATGTCCCCAGTACGTCCAGCAGGTATGCTTAAGAGCGCCGATGTCACTGTTATCCTGCGGATCTTGGTTCTTATCCAGGCCACGAAAAGTGCCCTCGGTGAGAACGAGCGTGTCGTACTCTGTCTTTATACCACTGCGTTCGGCCTCGAGGTCTTCGGAGCCCGGATGGCCGATGCATAGCAGTTTAGTGTTGAATTTGGGAGGCGAGGTTGCGATACGGGCAAAGGGAAACGGCCGGCGAAGAAGTTCGGCTTTGTCGATCTGAAGTAAAGCGAGATCACGTATTGGATCCCAAGCTACCACTTTCGCTGTAACAACCTTCCCAGTGGGTGATAAGAGGACGTGCGATGTATTAGCTGTGAGCTCAGAGGGCTCTTCTGCGACGCAGTGTGCACAGGTGAGGAGGATACCATCAGGTGAGATGCAGACTGCAGTCCCAGCCTCTGACTGAGCAAAGACAAATGTTGCGTCTAGTGTATGATATCCCTTTGGACTTGAGATGAAAGTTCGGAAGGCATCTCGGGGAATAGGAATGGTGTGAGAGGTCAGCCAGTTGCGTTTGGAGATGAGGGCATCGTGTTGTTCTTTGGAGAGTCCGAGGCTAGATAAAGACTCTATAGCTGCTATCTTTGGTTTGTGAGAGGAAGCGTCTGTTGTCTGATCCTTTCTTGAGGATGCTGTAGTCGAAGAGAGTGCCCGAGTTGAACTTCTTGTTTGTGGCATAGATGGTGATGAGTCGGTCAAATCAATGGTGTCAGGCATGTTTTCTTTATGGGCTCTGATTGCCTATAGAAGATCCGCGATTTGAGTCAAGATATTCAGGAAGAAGTTGGACTTTCTATGATGAGAAAATAGACGACTCTACCTTGTCTTGGCCATGTAAGTTGAGTGAGTGACTAACTAAGAACGTGCTGCTGCCTAATCATGAGAAGCATGAAGGAGTCAGCACAATCAAGCAATGTTCCGTTTACAGAAAGAATTCTACACAGAAGCTAAACTAATCTGATGTTCTTGTGGCATCCTTCAATAAGCGAGCGCGTGTATCCATTGATACCATGGAGCTTCTGGCTCAAGTTGCTTTGCCTTCCACTCATCCACAACTGTCGTATAATCTTCTGGCCCATATGGATCCGTCATCTCAGCAAACACGCCATTCTTCCTATATATCGGTAGACCCAAGTCCTTGAGCAGCAGGTCCAGATACGGAACAGCATCAAACACAAAGTCTGGAAAGCTGTGGCCAAAACCACCCGGGTATCTCCATTTTCCGAACCGACTATGAAGCACTGCCTCGTGTTGGAATCGAGATACAAATTCTGGTGAAGGGTTTCGGGGAAGAGATGGAATCATATCGTCGAAGAAGGCGTTCATCCAGAGCGATTGGACATGGGAAACTATGGGGTTGCTGAAGTTGACTATCATTCCCACAAAAGCAATATCTCGGGTCTTGAGATACTGGCTTGACGGCGGGATGATGAAGTGATATAGCGTATACGGCGTCAGCTCTGTCGATGGTGTGATATCATCATTACTAGAGAGGCCTTTGTCCTCTAGCAATGTATGATACTTGCTATTTTGCACCTTATGTATGGGCTGGTCCTTGAGACGAGGGAACTTGTTGAAGATCTCTTTATCGACTTGATCCAGGAGTGTTTCATAAGGGAACGAATTTGGTGACGGTGTATGAGGCATCCCAATATCCTCAGTAATCCCTTCTGGTAGGAATCTGATAGGGGGGACATGTTTCCAACCCGTTGCACAGCACAGCACATCCGTATGCAATGCCGTGTCGTCAGACAAGTGCACTGTTTGCTCACTCAAACGTTCGATATCAGCAATATGTATCTTGACCAGCCCTTCCTTGACAACTTCGAAAAAGTCCTTCTCGTAGTTAAGAATTCCTATACTCGTCGCCACAAACATGGCATTAGACCATGGCTTAAGTTTGGCCGTCTCCGGGTGAGAGTCGTATTTGTTGAGCGTGATAACGTCATTTCCAAGAATACTCCAGAATTTATCAACAATAGCCCTTCCAATGAAAGTCCCGTGGTAGAAGTTGCGAGTCTTGACGTAACCATCTGCTGCACCCCAACTGCACGGACTGAACCACGTTAACATTCTTATATGGGCGAGTTTCTCGAGCCACTTCTTGAGAGGCGTGACATAAGGAGGAGCATTCCAAGCAGGGCCATGGCCAGATTCTGTAAGAGTCAGTAGAGTCACTTCGCTGTGCCCTTTCGGTATTACTAACCTCGAATAACCCAGTTCACTCGAATGCCTTTGGTGGCATATAAGTACACCATATCCCAAGCTGACTTTGTTCCTCCGAATACTGTCACTGATTTGGCCGTTTCATATGTATCCTCATGATTGCGTAGGTCTTTTGCATGAAATATAGGAACTCCGAAGTCTTCCTGGCCTTGGAAGGTTGGTAGAAAGGGTTCTGAAGTGAGGCCCGTCGCGAGAACCAGTTTTCTAGCCTTGATCTTGATATGATCACCAACTTTGATGTCCCTTACCGTTAGAACCCAACCACCGTTTTCTTGGTGCTCTGCCGTCTCGACTTTGTGCTCAAATCGGATCTTATCATATATATCAAAATGTCGAGCATACGTCTCCAGGTATCTGTGTACTATCTGGCCAGGAATGTGCTGACCTGGCTTGACACCATAGGTTTCCGTGTCCATGGGGAAATCAGGGTACTGGTAAGTACCCAACATGTTGTTGGTTTTCAGGCCTGTATAGAGGCGATGTTTCGCCCAAGTGCCACCAAGTGTAGCAGCTGAGTCGAAGACCGCCAGAGATTCTTCAGGGTGTAACTGATGGCGAGTCTTAGCCGCGGCCAGCCCAGCCCAACCTGCTATATGTAAGCTTGCTATCTTTTTGCAGGTTCCTTAATGTCTCAATCGATTTGGAGGCCATTTTCTTACCTGCTCCAACAACTGCCACGTCCAGAGTTTCCATTGTCAACATGCTCTGGTCGGCTCACGACTGTTTTATAAGAGGCGATGGAGACAAATCAGCAAAATCCAGTTGTCTTTTGGGGCTGCGCATCTTTTTCATATGTTCAGCTCCTCCTCAAGTCCGAGACATGGCAAGATATATGAGTCAGCTTACGCCGCTGTACCATTTGTTGCACTGCATGGTTGTTCGTATTACATACCCAGCCAGATATGCAAGATGCTGCAGGTTCGTGGCGTCCAAGTTGCTAGAGGTGAGCTTTTCTCAAATGCCATAATTTTAAGGACTCTATGTCTTCAGCGCTGTGAACAGTGGGAGAACTGGTCCAGATGCTCGTTGGCTGTATTATTTGGCGTATTAGCACTGGATCAAAAGTTCATACTATTGAATGACTATAAGTTTCCCATGCTGGTGGACGCAGTACTCAACAACACAAGGCAATAAAAGCTGTGATTTCTAGACATTGAAATATTCTGGTCCACTACAAATAAATCAAGAAAATATATAATTAATCATGCCTATTCTCTTGACAATATTTGTCGTCGTATAAGTCTTGTTGCTTAATCATAGGATAGTACGGGGTTGTATAGGGTAGTGCCTTCATTGATCCGTGCAGCTAATGAGCTGTGTACCTCACACCAAATCTGGTGTCCGTCAATCATGAAGACTACACCTTCTAGCTCAAACTCAGAGTTGCTTATTGATTCAACTGAACTGTATTGGCTAACTAGAGCCACAACCGGTGTTGTATTGCCCATATGGTTGCGTCAAAGCACATATTGATCCAGTTGAAGTGTTGCTGCAGGGTTCATGGTTCTTGAGTCATGGCTGCAATATCACCAGCTCAACAGAAAGAATTAACGACTGCAACAATAAAACAACACATCCGACTTAACAACGCCATATCACAGATGTTCTATTGATACATACATATATAGTCGTTGTTTCATTGAAAGCAACACGATGATGCATCTCTGGGTAGCCACATACGATAGGTATGTTGCATAGAGAACGGAGCCTATTTTTGACAATCAAAACTACCCACCACCCATGGCTGCACGAGAGTCTGAATAGGAAATAAGCGGAGGTATGACATGAGTCGTGCACCGGGGAGGATACGGAGGTCAACGCTCGAAGCTCTCCAACTTGTCAAATGTGGCTTCGGTAAGAGATGTCCTGCCGATGAGTATTGTACAGTACCCGTAGTTGGTCATAGTAGGGGATGCCAAGCCGGCTGGCTCCAGATAACTACTCGACTCATGGCCGAGTATAGGATGGATGATAGAGTAGGAGTCACGGCAAACCACTCTGGGTGAGAACTACGAAAGTGGCTGGTTGTAATGACGGGAATGGGATGGCTAAATGGATCAAGGGAACAGGCATGTATGCATATAAAACTTCACTTATTATTGGTGTTGCCTGTCTTTGCGAATCTTGGTCTGACATCTGGCAGCACCTCATAACAGGGACCCTGCTCTGGTCCGTACGTGGATATGTAACCGAAATTGCTAGTGATGATGTTAACCACAGCAGACATGGGGCCTGGATGTTAACCGGAAGAATACTGCTGCAAATCGATGGACTAGACCCATTCGATGCTGAGATCCCAAAAGTTAAATAACGAATAAACCCCTGAGCAAAGTTGATCAAGGGGCATCATCGTTCATTATCCTTGACCGGACTAGGAATAGATCAGGGACTGGGGGTTGACCTCACTTTATACATACATGGATGTAGGCTTGCAGGGGCCTGTCAAGCGCGGTAACGGACGCAAGTGGATATCTCGGGGTCGCAGTAAATTGCGCTGGAGCCTCTTGAAGCTGTTGATATTTTGCACTGATCGCTGCAACATTCTGGAGTCGTCACTGATCAAGCAGGTCAAGTAGCAAAAACTAGACAAGAGCCATGTGAATCCTCAAGCCACAGGGTATGTACATGAGGTGATGATGCGCCAATATGCTTGACGAATAGTGACAGAACGAGGCACGAGTACTTGGCCAGAGGCAATTCCGGTAATAAGAACAGAATGCCACTGTCATGGTGAGCAACTGCCGTTCGAGAACAAACCCAGAATCTGGTTGCACTGGAGTCTGGGCGCCTTGTTGTATATATACGTATGACATATAGGACTGTATGTGAAACTTGGCATCCGCACTTGCTCCGACTTATTATTTTAATGGGCTTACACTATGCATAAAGTCCCAGTCGGAAATGTGTGTGTTTTGCTGCAGGGACGGTACCGTCCATACACACTTGGCTGAGATACCTATGCACAAGAAAGAGCGTAAACTCCGTGTTAGGACTTGAATGTTGGACAGATGCCGGCTGCCTGCATCTACCTCCAGTTTGAGCCACAGAATGGCAGTCGTACGAGTAGTCGACGGATATAGGAGCGGGTGGGCGTTGGTGTCACAGGCTAAAGGAGTAGTTCTATCAACGATTCGATCCTGGGTAGCGCCAGGCATACATACTGTCTGTGAACAGCGACATTCTTTTATCTGAGCGTCTTCAGTAGAAGGTTGATCGACAACCAGGACGCGACCAAAAGCGACACCAACAGGTCTGATGCCAACAGGATCCGAATTTCAGTTCACTGCTGAATAGGCCTGCTCTGCTCTGCGTTCTACAAGAAGCCAGGGTTCATCGGAGTTCGACTAGACGCTCGGGCCCACAAAGTGTTCCGGATCCATCGGTTCCCCGGTTTGCTTGCAGCATTGTTTGATCCATGCAGGATATTGAATCGACATGTTCCCCTTCTGACGAAAACGACACAAATTGCTCCAAGCTGGGTGAAATATAGGGATGACCTGCATTGATTTGCAGAATGGACAAGACACAGCATCATGGAAGGTGCACAAGCCCTTGAGATAGATTGAAACCATCCCCTTCGAGTTGATGAAGTTTGAGTCTTAATGTGTCTTGTCTCAATGTTGTCTCAAATGAGATCGTCACCGAAAATCTTCAACAATTGGGGACTCTCACCTGACATATATCAGAATTCTGGTCCCGACTTACACATCTGAGAGCCCCGTGAGGGAATGGAAGCCAATTCGAAGTTTTGGAGCATCCATGGGGGAAGGGTATTGGTCACCTAGCAAAAACCAACAGGTCAAGAAATCGTTTCTTCCCATTCCAGCTACGTGGGATCGTGAATCGTGATAGCCGTGTATGTCAGATAGATAATGAAGGTGTCCGTTGCAAGGGCCTTTCGCCTAGTGACTTATAGCCCCAGCAACAGAGGCACTGAAACTCCTTCCTGCGAGGTTCTTTGGTACAGGGCAAACGAGCCACCGAGTGTTTAAATTATCTTGGTGGAGTCGACAAGGCCCAAATTTCGTGGGTCAGAAACCAGCTCATGACAGGTTTGGAAATGGTTATGGGCGGAGTTGGTACTCTTGGACTAGCTTCTGCTTCTTATGAAGCGAAGCGAAGCGAAAGATCATCTCTTGGATGGCAACAAGTAGCGCGGACTCTGGGTTGTCTTGGCTGGGCCCGAGCTACCAGCAGCTAGTTAGTAACTACTCAAAGTGAACTGTGATTTGCTAATCATCCATGGAAATGAAAACAGACACGAGCTGCTTCCCCTGAAGGGTGCAGTTCCAGAAACCAAGAAATCGTCCATTAGCGGGGAGATTGACGCCGAGCCAGGGCCTTTGCTGCATGTTTGGGGATGAGGAAAAGACCTGGAGTTCAAGTTTGCCCGAGCATTATGAGAGATTGTACAGCCTGCTTTTGATAGTGATATAACTGCTGGCCGTCGTTGCTTGGATGGATAACATTGAGTTATCGAAGATGGTCAAATTTGGCGGGAGATCACCTAAGTGGCTCTGGTGGATGCAGTTTTAGCAAGCGGACGCATGCAGTGGACACAATCTGGGTAGTAATCTGGCTTGGGTGGTGCGCCTTCGAGTCCTCCACCTACCCAGCTCGGGTTAAGGTCCTCCGCTCTGGGGCGAGGCTCTAGCCCTGTTCGCTGCCAGGACGACCTTGTCTCGGCCGCTCAGTGGACGGGATGAGCTTCTGCTGGAAGCTTGGGTGGGCTCAATTGGCGATGGCTAGGACGAGGTCAGGGGCTGGTTTATCTCGAATCGTTGTTGTGCTTGCAACTTGTAGGGCAACAGGAACGACCAATGGGTCTCATTGTTGTGTGGCCAGATGGAAGCATTGCTCTGGCAGGGTCTCCCTCCGAGAATTCTCATGGTGGTATGTTCGGAGATTCAAAGTCGATTGATTCGAATATTTGGCTAATTTGATGATGTAGATAGTGGAAGTTGTGGTGCGGTACATAAAGTTGATGGTGTTTGGGTGAGTGGATGAATTGAGCTTGAGCTGGAGAGGGAGGTCGGATTGGATGGAGTGGACAAAAAGGGTCGGGGCGACGGCGACGGCCGCAGGGTTCTTTCTAGCTGCAGGTTCGTGCAGCAGAAAGCACCCACTGTAAATTGATGGCGGGGCTTTTTTGGTAGGTTGGGGGGGTACTTGATGCTTGGTGGATAAATCCCCAGAGTCTTGTGTACCTGAAAACGGATGAACCTGGAGTCGACTGAGACATACTGAAAAGGCTACTGGTGTTGTGGTCAGCTGGTAACTCTATGAGGCTGTTAAGAATTGGATTACGGGCAACGAAGATGATGACGGTTACGATCGAGTCAACTTGATTGCCATCGAATTTATATGTCTCCCTCGACCTTGGGAACAAGACGAGGAGCAAGTTCGATACTGCCCCAGTGGAGGGCTAGGTATCCTTCATCCTTCTGAACTTCAGTGGCTACTCTACCTACTAAGGTACTGTGCTAACTCTAGCAGTTACCTACCTGTTAGTACGTTAGTACAGTACCTTGAGGTCGCATTCGGCCGTAATCTGTATCCGTACCGAACCGTGCCTGAATAAGGTATGTACACTCGATTTACCTTACCAATTGAAGCTTGCTTAAAGTACCCAGGCCATTAATCTGTCTGCGGACATTATGTTATTGTTGCCGCTGCTACTGCCGCTGCCACTGGCCAAGTCGAGCCCGCGCCCACTCGTCCACTCTCACTCACTCACTCACTCAGGTTGGGATTACCCACTCAAATGGAAGCACACGCCCCCCTGCCTGGACCTACTTGTATGTACTGACTGTACCTACTTGCAGGTAGTCCCATCTGTAGGTACTAAGTCGGGTCTGTAGCTCACATTCCCTCCCCCCTAAAGGCCCCTACCACTAAGAATCCTCCTCACTCCTCTCTCCTCCAGCTCCTCTCTCTCCTCCGGCCTTTTCCCTCTCCACTTGCATTTGCATTGCATTTCGCCCATTTCCATCCATCCACCAACCTCAGCCGGCCGAGCTCCTGTTTTCGCCCGTCGTCAATTTCTCTCCTCGAAAGTCGCTCTTTTCTGCTGCTCGACCTGAGCTCGACTTGAATCTGAGTATCGTCGCCGCCTTTCTCGATTCATTTCTCGACACCGCCCCTTGGCCCTCGGAGATCGTCCAATCTCACCTCCCGTCGCGCGTAAAACCATCCGACAACGAAAGTTGACTGGTCGATCACGATGAACTCCCAAGGCAACAATGATGTCTCCCCCGAGGCTATGCAGTCGCGAATTCAGCAGGCTCGTCGCGAAGCCGAAACTCTGAAGGACCGAATTAAGAGGAAGAAGGATGATCTCGCCGACACCACTCGTACGTGCTTCCCGATTGCCTAGTCGCCTCGAAATCCCCTGGGAAACGAAACAACGATGACTATCAACAATGATATTTATCAACACGCGTCTTGTCAACATAACGTTGTAGCCTATGAATCAATGCTGACCTGGTCCTTCTCAATTGTTTAGTTCGCGCTGTCGCACAACAGGCTCATGAGCCTATTCCCAAGAACCAGCTTATGAAGGCCAAGCGAACACTGAAGGGTCACTTGGCTAAGATTTACGCCATGCACTGGTCGACTGATAGGAGGCACCTGGTTTCTGCTTCTCAAGATGGCAAGCTCATTATTTGGGACGCTTACACCACCAACAAGGTCCACGCCATTCCCCTACGCTCCTCCTGGGTTATGACTTGCGCCTATGCCCCCAGTGGTAACTTTGTGGCTTGCGGTGGTCTCGACAACATCTGCTCCATTTACAACTTGAACCAGCAACGCGATGGCCCTACTCGTGTTGCTCGTGAGCTTTCTGGTCACGCCGGTTATCTTTCCTGCTGTCGATTCATCAATGACCGCAGCATCCTAACATCCTCTGGTGACATGACCTGTATGAAGTGGGATATTGAGACGGGCCAGAAGGTTACTGAGTTTGCTGATCATCTTGGTGATGTGATGAGTATCAGCCTCAACCCTACCAATCAAAACACCTTCATCTCTGGTGCTTGTGATGCTTTCGCTAAGCTTTGGGATATTCGCGCTGGAAAGGCCGTCCAGACCTTCGCTGGCCACGAGTCCGATATTAACGCGATCCAATTCTTCCCTGACGGCCACTCTTTCGTGACCGGATCTGATGATGCTACTTGCCGTCTCTTCGATATCCGCGCGGATCGCGAACTTAACCTCTACGGAGTAAGTGTGGACTTGGCAAATTGGTTCTGATCTTGACTAACGCAGTTGACAGTCCGAGTCTATTCTCTGCGGTATCACCTCAGTGGCTACATCTGTATCAGGCCGTCTTCTTTTCGCTGGGTACGATGACTTTGAGTGCAAGGTAAGGCATATTTGTGCTTGTGATTACAAGCTCGTCGTCTCTGGAACTCGTAAGCTAACAAAACTATTAGGTTTGGGACATTACTCGAGGCGAGAAGGTTGGCTCTCTCGTTGGTCACGAGAACCGTGTCAGCTGCTTGGGCGTAAGCAACGATGGCACAAGCTTGTGCACAGGATCTTGGGATTCTCTGGTAAGTTTCTGTCAACAACAAGACCGTGCCCCAAGAGCAAAATGACTGACAACATTAGCTTAAAATCTGGGCATACTAATTGTTCCTTGCGACTATGAACCTTTTGTCTGGATATATAAATGCCAGTACGTGCCACGGCGACTATACCATCTGTGTTCGAACGATTATATTGCCCATCGAATCCGAAATCCAAGGACGCCTACCTTGATCGCGACTACTAGCGAATGCAGGACGACGTGACGAACCGCACCTTACCTTTAACACATACCCCTACCGACGACTTTCCCCAGCCGGACTCGATTATTCGTGGTGGATTTGGGGAAGAAAATACACTGGCTGATGCGATACCTCCTTTTCATTATTCCCTATTTATTGTTTCCCCCGTTTCCTGTTTTTTTCTCGCACCTGCAAAATTCTCTGCACCATAGTTTCCCCTTTTCTGACACAACGCGGGCTGTTAGTAATGGGTGGTTGTATTATTGGATGGGTTTCCTCTGTTCAGTTGCCCTTTGTATGCGTATCGACTCGACGGCACATGTCTCTCGGTTCCGGGCCGTTTCTACTGCAAAACGAATAATTCAAGGAGCCAAGATCTGCAATGCCGTGGGGGACGATTTTATATGAGGGGAATCCACGGGAGTTGACGGCTATACCGAGCAAAAATTTCAGACCTCGAGATAATACATCATGATGTTCCAAAACTATACGCGTTTTCTCCTGCCATTGCGAATCTTGCCAACGTTCTCATTGCCGTGTCACCTTGAGGCCTGAGTCTCGGCGCTGAGCGCGAGCTTGAAAACTCCGAGTGGACCACTGATCTCGATGAGCAAGGAACATCCAAATACAACGTTTATCGAATCCGTAATGGCAAAGGGTGGCCAGAGGGTTATGGCAAGTTCGGACGATAGCATATTGATGTCACACCTGTTCGGCATCGCTCTTGATAGCTCGTCACTGTTGCTTCCGACAGTTATAACCAATGGGCAAGCTTTGGCAAGGAGAGCTTAGTGGAACACGATCATCAAAAAGGGAGACAAGCGTCTTCAATTGTATAGTGTACTTGCTGTCAGACGTGTGTGTTAAGTCGGGCGGCTACTAGAGATGACACGTAGGTGCTGTAGAAGGGACGAAATAGACATTCTAATAAGGTTTTCCGTCAATGTTCCACACTTATCCTGTTTGTCTTGTCAGGAGACGAGGCATATTTTGTGGAAATTGGGTTATAATATCAGGCATGAGTAAGCATTATCTACAGGCTTCTGATGATCCTAAGGGACCGAGGATCTGCTAGTTTGTGACATTAGATGACGGCTTCCTTTAAATGAACTCCATGAGGTGTCTGATGAACGATACGACGAGGTTCTCATTATCTGTAGGACATTGTTACTAACGAATGGTGTTTGGTGCTCGTCTAGAACCGGTAACACATGGGCAAGGCCGTCTCGGGGAATTAGGTCAACGAACACTTATATAACAGAATGGCTCTGGTCATTGTGTTACTGTCTCCTCCAAGTGCGTTGACAATACAGTTTGGTGAGAGTCAAGACAACTCGAGTGACGGCGCGCACTCGTTGACTATCAGTACTTCCACCGCTTTAGATCTCAAACTGGAAAAGTCATTGAAATCAAGGGGAGATTGTAAAAATGGTTCCCACGTGTGGAAAGATGATGCTATCCTCAGATACCAAAACCAAGTTGGAGAGGACTTTCACAAATGCTGTCATATATACCTGGGCTACCGAAGAACACGAAGAACAGGACTGAGCAAACTTACGGGCATTGATACGATAGTATAGTCAGTCTGACGAAATCCACGGCAGTAAAGGAGCGACTTGTTCCTCTGTCACCAGTTACGACAGTCGAATAGAACTGGGGCATCCCAGCACAATACTTGACGAGGCAGAAACAAGGTGGAATCAGCCATGACGTACTCAGAGCCAGAAAGAGAACACGACAACCAAGATAGATACTCCACGTAGGACGATGCGTCACGGGATATAGACGAGATGTGTTGTCAAAGGATGGTATCACAAAGCCCGTGTCTGACAATGGCCCGAGGGTTCTCGTGGTCGCCGTGATACACTGTTGGTGAACTTGGAAGAAGACATCCCATGAGCGCATTGGACACTACGCGATGGCTTGTTGGCGGTGCGGGTGAGGCTAACAGTATAGTGAAGCTGAACTGTTGCAGTTCGGGGCATAATAGTTGTGACGTGTGTTAGTAACTGACCAATGCTAAAGCCTATTGATCAAAGTGCAATCAGAAACAAGGCCCCAAGTGACGGTTATCGTTCTAGAAGGCTTCGGGGAAGCCGAAGCATAGATTACCTATCCAACGACTTGACCATGTAAAGGACCCCGCCAGCAACACCTTGTAATTTATGACATTGAAGTTCTCGTGACAGCTGCAGCCAACACGGAGCTACCTTACCTTATGCTATGAATAAAGTAGCGGTGGCATAAGGTTCTGACAGCAAACTGCCATTGATTGTCCCTCACATGAGTCAGTCAGCCTTGGCCATGCCATGATGTTATTGACGAGGCTGGGTCTGGGGAAATAAGAGTGGTATGGTCATTGCTTGTGATGATGTGCATTAGAAGGATTTGGAACCACGCTAGAAGACCATCAGTAGCTGGGAGAAGGTTACCTCGGTCGATATCTTTGCTTATTTTACAACAGTCAGTGGGGTTGGCCGATCTGAGCTGTCAAACCAACGCGTCAAGCACAAGATTCGTAACGTCAAAGATTGAGGCATGAATGACTTTCAAGATTCGAAAGTCACTTCGAGATGTAAACAATGCTTTGACGGAAAGTACCAGGCGAAGATTCACCGCTGTTGACTGCTATGACTCTTTGCATTGTTTTGCCAACACAAACAACAATGCATTCATTCATTCATCTTCAGGTCATGATTCACAAATGAAGCAACAAAGAGCCTGACCGTCATTTCCAAGTCCAAGCTTTGTCACCGCCTGCCTTGACGTTCGGTGTTCACGCCACGATCGTAGTCGTCATACTCAGCCATGTCGAAAGAGTCGCGTGCCGCCATCCTCGGCTTCTATTACTTCCTTGACCGTATCCAATTGGATCCATATCCTGGCTTGAAACGAGATCGTGAAACAACTGCGGAATACGCTAGCGGCCCTATAGCCTCAATTGGACCTGGAGTTGAAGAAGCCAGGTCATGCTTATGCTTATGCTACGACGTTGGGGAGTGCACGGGTCTTTAGGAGGCAGAACCTTCTGATGAGCCTGACTTGATTCTGATATGGCTTGCGAATGATGCTATGATGAATGTGTATCTGAGAGGAATTCTCCGACCACCATTGATGTTGGTATTGCTCAGCCTGGAGATGAAACCCATGTTGTATCTGACAGAGTGGACCAGCGTGTCTGTTTATGATTGGCTGGAACTCTACAATTGATTGGAGATTGATGCCTGTCGCTTCATGTCAGGAACCCGTGCAAGCCGTGGCATTGCCGAGTCCGTTTCTGGAGTGTCGCAGAATGGAACTTGATGTGGTGGTTCCGTTGCCTTGGGCGCTTTGTTTGATGCATTTCAAGCTCAGATCAGACGAGCTCAAGTTTTGATCCCATCATGATCTGGTGATCCAACCATGAGCAGTCTCTTCATGTCTTGATTTAGCATTAGATCGTATCGTCAAAACGACCAAAGCAACGCATTCCTCTCCCACATGCCATAAACTTGTCGCATTTGCCCCTGAATGCAACCGAACAGCCCATCTGATGGTTGGCACTCACTGGTGTGACTTTGCCGCATCAAATCTCATTTCAGCAACTTCTTCAGCAATCAGTGCCATTCACTCCTCGGGCCAGGTGACCCGTCCCGGAACGGAATGCAACATTATCGACCATTTGCCATCCATCCGTAGCATCCATATCCGGCCATGCCGATTAATAACACAGAGGACGTAGCCTTTTGCTCTAAGTGAAGAAAAAGCCGTTGTGAACCCTGGATCCTTGCTTGATCTGGAGCTATCCACCCCTGACTACTCCCGTGGCTTGCATTTGAAGAGCCATTCTGTGCCCATTGTGTCCTATTGTCGTCGCATCAGAAGACTTTGAGACCCAATGATGAAAGGAAATCTTGATGGGCGGTCAGAGAACCTATTGGGGAATGTGCTCTACCGAGTCTATCTTGATCGAGGAGGTGGCTATCAAGAGATCTGCATTAATATAATTCTAGAGGCTGCTTTAAGGCACATCTTAAGGTTGTGGTTGGTATTAGCATCACCAGACTCAGCTTACTATTCCACAATCTGATTGGTGCGCGATCCACCAACTGCCCGAAATGTCATACTCATTTCCATATCCATTCGAATTGAGTGAAGGCGTTTCTATTTCGGCGCCCTGCAACGAGCGCTCAATCCCTGCGCCGCCCGAGTCTTGCGCCCTCTGACCGTTTCCAGGACAGATCATCAGGTGGCTCGACCGCGTTCCTCTATTGTTTCTTGTCGATTGCATGCCTCCTTAAACATTCCTTCTCCAAAGACTCGAATTCTGAAACAAACCAAGCTCGGAAAAAGAGGATCCCATCCCCTTAGACTTGGACTGCCTCGTCACCTTTTGTGTCTTGACCCTTGGATCCAAGCTTTTCGCTCATCTCACCGCCCTGTTCCTGGTCATATCCTTGTCTGTATCGATAAACTCCTGTTTGCGTGGTCTTCTCTAACTCGGATTTCGCCTTTGTGTGCCTTAACCCCCCTTCTCCACATCTTCCAGAACGATACAACACTTGTGTTTCCAACTTCGGCCCTGGACGCTGCTCTAGCATTGACCATCTTCACCTCTTACCTACCTACACTTTGTTGCGAGACACATACTTATTAAACCTCCCCCCCTCCCCTCCAAGTCTGCCCGTCATGTCAACTGCCGCTCAAGAAGAGTTTAACGACCTAGTCGCCAAGAACACATACCGCGAAACCCTCCACCCTGAGGACCGTGACGACCCCGATCTCAAGAACCACCCAGATCTTTCCGAAGAAGACGTTTTCCGTAACGCCCAGATCGATAACGCAATGCGCATGCCTACTGTCGATCGCCTCACCGGCGCTGGCGCCTCTGAGATCAAGCTCCCTCCTGTCTCTTTCGACAGCGGCCGCGCTACTGGCGTCAAGGGAGTCATTGCCGATGCGCGAAACTACGAGGCTGCCCGCAAGAGCAAGTGGCGACACCGAGTCCGCACTGCCCGCAACAGCATCTTTGGCATTGAAGCTCCCACTCCCGTGAAGAGCGATACCGAGAGCAGCGATGACGATGCGAAGAGCGCAAGTGATGCCGACGAGGAGGCCTTCCTTGCTGAGTGGCGCGAGAGCCGACGACGTGAGCTTGAGAGCGAGGCCAGCCGATCTGTCAGAAATCGACGAACAAGTCCCAGTGTCCGCATCTATGGCCGACTAGATGAGGTCGATGCCCTCGGATACCTCGACGCCATTGAGAAGGTCGGAAGGGAAACCACTGTTGTCGTGTTTGTGTATGATCATGAGGTATGCTTTGATCCGCCGTTCCTTTTAACCAACATCATGCTAACTCGTTCAGTGTGAGGTCTCTGCTACTATCGAGTCAGCACTCATGCCTATTGTCAAGACCAACCCTGAGGTGCACTTCGTCAAGGTCCACTACGAAGAGATCGAATTTGACAACGCTGCCGTGCCCGCTATGCTCGGATACCGAAACCAAGGTGACCTGTTCGCCAACTTGACAGGCCTGATCGAGATGATTCCTGATGATGAGACCTTTGGCACTTCATCGTTAAAGCAACTACTACAAAGACACACTATTTTATAATGTGCTGGGTCATATCATCTTCGTTATACCTTTACCACCTTAATGCGGCCACGTCTACGACACACCATCATTATATTATTCCTATGGACATAACTCCAAGTTGATGTCTTTGATTTTGATACCCAGCCATGGCGTCAAGTCTACCTCGGAGAGGAAGACACGCTTAAAATTTCTTATGTTTTATTGGCAATTACATTTTTTCGTTGGAATATGAATGTAGCAGCAGGAAGAAGAGCTAGAATACTGGACCTAGCTCACTTAGCTGAGAGAAGAGTGCACGAGCATAATGCAATGATATTGGAGCTTCTGGATAGAATTTGGGCTTTTGCAATGCAGATAGAGATACCCTCCTACCTTTATGTGGACATGTAGACATTGGGGTACTTGGGATAGGTTAATCGTTATGGGAGAAAGCGATTGAATTC
Source organism: Fusarium fracticaudum (assembly GCA_003353625.1). NCBI lineage: Eukaryota > Fungi > Ascomycota > Sordariomycetes > Hypocreales > Nectriaceae > Fusarium > Fusarium fracticaudum. Next base: position 999,533 of record PDNT01000008.1, read on the forward strand.
CCATAAATATATCATTTATACTACCTTTCTCGACTTTGGCAAGGCCACTCTTTTAGTCTGGTGTGCCGAGAATTGGATGACACATGGAAGCATGGTAAGCCAGGAACAGTGACGGGACGGGGATAGCAATATCCTAAATCAAGACGTTAGCTTACCCAAACGATGGGCTCTGATCCCTATCCTTCATCAGCTTATCCTCACGGAGATGGTGCCCTTGTATGAAGCTGATGTATATGCCATCTGGTGTTGTGACGCCTGCGTGAGCAGATTATCCAACCAGGTGTGCCATTGAAAGGGTTACAATAGGACGATTGGTCCAACTAAATGCATCTTACGTCATGTTGCCAATATCGTATACGTATGAGAATAATATTCTGACATGGGGTGCATCTTATGGCGTCTGTTGGCTACCTAGGTAACTATTGTTGGTTTTGGGCATCGTATAAGTAATTGGACAACATGAACCATAGCGGTGAGAATGGTGTAATTAACAAGCTCGCGAAATGACTCTTCTATGAGTCTTATCTCGCGCTTAAATACTAGTAGTACCGATATAGAAGAAAAGAAATCGGGTTCGGCGGTTAAGTCTATCTCGAAACTGACCTGACAGCCCAACAGATGAGACGGGAGGTTTGCTCACGAGGTCTAATGAGTGGGCTATTTCAGCCCGAAACAGAAGTATCATACCCCGCAGTTGCGCTAAGAGGGTCACGACGGTTCATGGTGGGGGTTGCAGGGTTCGATAGTGCCATGCATAGCGATAAGCCCTTAGGGACGTAGGAAACTGAATATCAAGAGACGTGTCACCAGGAAGCGAGAAACAAGAGGGCAAAGAGAGTTTAAATGAACAAGTGGTACAAGATATGTGACTCGACAAAATATTTCCACTTTTGCAGACTTGAAAGTTCACAAAAAGCTTGAAACTTCGCTGGTTGACTTGGGCAAATTCCCCCTGGAGCTGTCTCCCTATCTAAATGGGCGTGAAATGCATGGATCCTCTTTAGTGCTAGCAGGGACCCCAGTTTAAGTGACGACAACGAGGACGGGAAAGACATCAAACACATCACAACAACCTCGAGAGGTGGTGAGTAGATGATTCAAATTGCTTCATTGCTTCTGTACAAAGAAACAAAAGGCTGGAGCTGAAGCTTATAGAAGCCTATAGGGAGGAGAGTACGTATTTTAGGTTCAGGACGACGCCATAATTCAAGGCATCTGTCATGTAAGCTCAAGCTCAAAGCGATCCACAGCTGGGTTACCTGCAGCTTGAGTGAGGGAGTGAACATCTATTTCGTCTGCCTTATCCATCCATCTTCTTCTGCTTCGTCTCCTCTACTTTCTCCTGCCCCTCAACATCACCTGCTCTTGGTTCTTTGAGCTGTCTATCTACTGCGAAAAGAGCCCCTTCTTCTGACACCAGCAAAGGGCATACAGTGCGACCTTATCAGCTTCGAAACCCGAGCTTATCCTCACAACCCGAACCCCAGACTGTGCGCCATCATCATACATGGTCAGTAGCCCAGCGACACATTTCATCGCAACAACACAACACAACAGGAACCTTTGGATTTGAGTTTTTGACCTCAGCAACACGCCGGCTTTCTATTTGACCAACCTCTGCCACGTAAAGTGCACACAATAGCCAAATCCCCACCTCTTTTTAGCTGCCTTGCTCTTTGGCCATAGACAGACAGCCCCAGGCAGCGAAGCAGGCCAAGCTCAGTCTATACGCCTTCGCCAACATTGGACCTCACGGACCCGGAGCAACCTGGAACAACGATACTTCCAGACTGCGTTGAGGCCACATTTTTGTGACTCCGACTTCGCCTGTTAGTTCTTTTCTCTTCTCCTCTAAACTCAGTCTTTCCACAAACACAAAACAAGAATTCATTCACATCTATCCTTCCACAATATTCCTCCAGGCTTCCCCCCGCCATCACTGTCCTACGCAGACCCCCCTTCCCCATTATCCGGCCTTCCGCTCACCCCTCACCTTATCCTCCCACCTCGCTCTCACTTGCCCCTCGCAATCCGACTTCACCTGACGCCTCATCGTATTATCCTTCGCAGGTTGCTTCTTGCTATGAAGCTTCTGATGGGATAGAACCTGGTTTTACTGTATCTTCGCATCGTTATGGAACAGCAGGATCCTGATACTCCATCCACTCCTTCTGCCGTCCACCGTGATACTGAACACCGATCGACTCGCCAGTCCCCATCGTCATCATCCTCGACCTTTTCGCTTACACCAGCTCCCCAGCGTCGAACCTCGAGTCCCTTGTCCCGTCCGACAACACCGGCAACGCCTAGTCCGAGCACAATATCACCGAACCGAAGTTCTTTGTCTACTTCTGAACCTACTCTACGATTTCCTCGCCCCCAAGGCAATCGGCATCTCGCCAACTGGATATCGTCCAGTAATCCAGACATCATGCGTATCACTACCACTACTGAGGACACTGGCTTGTCCGAGTCCACTTATGAACTAATCTCGGGCACCGATACCGAGTCTCAGGATGGAAACTACACTGAGTCTATCAGCGAGTCTGTCGGCTCCCTCGACGTACACTACCCCGAAGACGTTCATAGCCTCGCCGGCACTGAGCAGACATGCGATGACGAATCTCTTGCCGATGAGAACGAACCCCCCGTTTTACAGTCTCTACAAGAGTCACAGGCCGCGTCTGTGTCTGAGGCTATGGAAATAAACGAGACTCCACGAGCAGAGCAAAGCTGGGCCTCAGTCGTCAAAAATGGCCCTCTTCCCGAGGTCGAGGCAGAAATCGAGGCGGAAGAAGAGCCCGAGCCCGAGCCTGAGACTGATGCCAAAGCCGAGCCTGAATCTGAGTCAGAGGATGAAGCTCGATATCGAAGCTCTCTTGAGTATACTCAACAAAGCCTCAAAACCCCATCGATCCCTAGCCCCGACGCTAGCATGACTGAAGACAGCCAGAAGCCGTCTCCTGATGATGTCCAAGAGCAGGCAGAGAGCCAGCGAGCGCGATTCAACAAATGGTTGAATGAAGTTCAGCCCCATACGGTCCGTCCCCGGGAGGCAATGATCAAATTCGCCAAATCTATCTTCCCTGCGGTCCTCGCCCTTGTCTTGATGTCGTTAATCCGCACCTGCTACACTCCACTATCGAAAGATGTAGTACCCCACATACCCGCAGCCACCTCCGCTGTCACAACTCACCCCACTCTGTTGACTTCAAGTTATACTTCATTGCCAACATTGCCGGTTGTTTCAACATCAGCGGGACCTACAGGTCTTGTACCTCTTGAGAACCTCCGACCCGATGAGTGGCTCTGGGGTGCCAAGCAGCCCGAGGTGACTGTCACCAGACAGCGAGGTGGCTTTTTGATCCACATGCCTCGAAGTGCTAAGAAACTATGGCTTGATCGTGACTGTCTCAAGTTCGACGCCAAGCGAGGTGATCAATCCGTTGGATTCGGTACCTCATCAGTCGACGAAGGCATTCTTCTCAAGATCCCCAAGGAGGAAGCCTATGGAACAATCAAGGTTGACATTTTCACTACTTGTCGACCCAAGGTTCACAAGGTCCTTCGTATCATATTCCAGAAGGGCATTATCTCAGAAGCTTTGGACTCGACCTGGGCCTTTGCACAATACTTCCCAGAACTTGTCCCCGCTGCTGCTCAAGAGGCAGAGCGGTGTCTTGAGGAAGCCAAACGCTCCTTGGGAACAGCCTCTGACAACTTCATGAATACATCTGACAGTTTCTTCAAGGACTTGGAACACAGATTCCAAAAGGCCCACCGATCTTTGAGCTGGATCAAGGCCGATATCAGAGACCGTGCCAAGTTAGCGACAGAGGGCATCTCGAGACAACTGGAGGTTGTTGTGGCCGACGTCAAGCTGCACATGCCTGACACGCAAGCGATGCAACAACAAGCAAAGTTAGATTTGCTGAATGCTCAGATCCAAGCTAGGCTCTGGTGGATCAAGTACACTGCAGGAGAGAAAGAGTATACTCGCTACCAACGTGCGGCCAAGCAGTTCATGGCCAAGAAACTTGCAAACGACAGGAAGCTTCGAAAGGCAACCAACAAGACCATTAAGGCGTCTTCTTTCGAACAATTCTTCCGTGCTTGGTCCTCAAAGAACCGTCGTGACACCAGAGAAGGACAGAGGGTATAGTGACAGAAAAAGGACACTGGTTTGTGTGTTATGGCGCAAGGTTTTCTCTTTCTATGTTATTCCCTCTCATCATTATGGTTGGACGAGGACTTATATGTCAAGGATGGACTTATTTTGGCAATGCTGAGGTATGGGTTTAGTTGGGCCGGTGGTGGATTTGGAGTTCATGGGTCTCATACCATCTGTAGACGTCTTTTTTCTATTATGGTTGCTCTTTCCTCACTTTTATTTCTATGATAGTCAACGGTATCGACGAACCCCTTTCACGAGCTTTGGGTGTCTTATTTTTAAGCGGAAAGTGATTCGTTGTTGGCGTGGTGAGTTGCCTGTAAGATCAGAACGAAAAGGATACCAACTATAGTCAAGTAAATACAATAATTTACTTCGTCTCAACTCATGAATCGTATCACTTATCGGTGGAAATGAGCACTGCAGACAGTCTTTGGGCAACAGAACTAAACAAATAGAAAGTGTGGTGGAGTTATTAAATGGCCTCGGAACTAGATATAGATTGTAAAAGTGAAGCCTTTAATACAGGTTTGAATAGGTAGACGGTAAAATTCTTAATGGGCAATGCACCTAAGTTAGTCTTTACTCAACATGCCCTTATTCTGAATCACTAACATTCACGACATATTGTTCGAGTATTGCCGTAGTTCACAACGAATATACCAAATCCTGCACTTTAAGCCCCACCCAATCAATGAGTTACTCCATAGGCAATCTTGCAAACCCTGCTCGATTGCTTGCTTCGAGGCCTAGCAAGTATCTCTGCAGCTAATAATGGACTGAGGGGTACTTTGTCAGAGCTCAAAGTGGTCCCCAATCACAAGGTACCATTGTCGACTTTTGCTGCAGAAGTTCTTGCAGCAGTGGAGGGCACAACAGCCCAGGGGAAAAGGAGGGGCAGTTCGGTTTTTTTCAGTACCTACCTACCTACCATAGGGCGGCGGGACGGCAGCCTGATGGACAGACAACCTAAGGTAAGGTAACTAAGCCCAAGTGAAAACAAATCACCAGACCTTGACCGCAACCCACTTCCGCCATCTACTTTCCATACATCCATCAACACCACAGCATAAACTTTCAATACCGTCCCTTACGTTCCCGGAAGCATCTTCCTAATTACATTTCGCTTATCTGGTAAGTCTGATCGCACGCTTTCCTCTGTCCGGCTTTTGTCCCTTTCTCCCTCCCCATGAGACGCTTGGGGCAATAAAGGTCCTGAGCCCCTCCTTACCTGAGGAGGGGTAAAAGCATGCCTGCGGGACCTGGGATCCTGGATATGCAAAAAAAAGTTGCTGACGTCTGAGGGGCAACAGAACTTCGAGTTTATTCTCAACCGAACACGCAAACCATCAAGATGTCTGCTTCCGAGCCCACCGAGCCCAAGGTCGAGGAGACCAAGCCTGAAGAGACCAAGCCTGAGGAGACCAAGCCCGCTGAGGCTGAGAAGCCTGTCACATCTTCGTCTGTCTTCTCCATGTTCGGCGGTGGTGCTAAGAAGGAGAAGAAGGAGGAGGAGGAGCGTGGTGACAACTCTGGCAGTGCCAAGGCCCAGCGAGAGGCTGCTGAGGCTGCCAAGGGTGACGAGGTACGTTCGCATGTCTCAGCAGCGGCATGCTGGAACCGTATCCCCGCGAAACGTATGAGGCTAACAGGAATACTTAAATAGGAGGAGGCTCCCGAGTCCGAGGATGTCCACTTCGAGCCCGTCATCAAGCTGACCGAGAAGGTTGACACTAAGACCAACGAGGAGGCCGAAGAGCAGACCTTCAAGATGCGCGCTAAGCTTTTCAAGTTCGTCAAGGAGAGCAGCGAGTGGAAGGAGCGTGGCACCGGCGACGTTCGTCTGCTCAAGCACAAGGAGAACGGCAAGACCCGACTTGTTATGCGTCGCGACAAGACCCTCAAGGTCTGCGCCAACCACTACATCGTCCCCGAGATGAAGCTCTCCCCCAACGTTGGCTCCGACCGAAGCTGGGTGTGGAACGCTGCTGCCGATGTCAGCGAGGGTGAGCCCGAGGCTGTTACTCTGGCTATTCGATTCGCCAACGCCGAGAGTATGTTCCACCGGTCAACGAACTCCGGTAAAGGCAAACGCTAACTGATTTATAGATGCCAACAACTTCAAGGACTCCTTCATGAAGGCCCAGAAGGAGAACGAGGAGATCTTCAACAAGGCTCAGGACGCCGAGGCTCCCGCTTCCTAAGCAGCCTATCTCATACGACCCCTCCCCTTCCCCTGCCCCTTCGGAGATGGATCTGTATATCGACAGAGGCTCCCACTCGTTCGTAGCTCCGCGATTTACAGAAGCAAATCCACTCCAACACTCCCATATAGCATGCCACAACAGAACAGCAAGCAAGCTCCTTATACTGCTGCGGATGCTTGGTCCGTCACATATACGCGCGCACATCACCCACGCCACAACACCAACTCCCGAGTCTGTTTTTGATACGGATAGATAGAGATTCCTAGGACGGAAAGGATTTTTTTATTTTTGAGGTGAACGGCCTCGATTCAGCCCCAGGGCGGATTGGTGGATGGATGGACGGATGGATAGTTAGCATCATAGGAACATCATATCACACAGCACCCTGTTGAAAGAAGTAAAAGAAAAAAAATTCCATAGACATCTTGTTTATTACTTAGTATATAAACGAATTGTTCGTGACTCGAATTTGATGAGTTGTGGGCGGTCGATGTGGCTGATGTTGGTGTCGAAGTTGGAGCTGTGGCTGGTGAGTCTCACCGTCATGTTTGCTCTAGTTTCCTGGGTGATGAGGACTCGAGTTGAATATGACGAATAATAGTGCTGTTTGAGTGTATGTTGGATCATGGTACAGCTGTCCGCGGTATTGTGCTCGCCATGAATCTGGAAGCCAACCGGGTTGTCCTTTGTTCGTTGGGTATGGAAGAACTAACCTGCCACTGTCGACATACCCCTACTGGCAGATTACACAGTCTACAAACAGAGTTGGCAGTCCAGAATAGAGGCCTGACTTCGAACTCCTCTTGTATCATATCTGTTCCCGTTGGTATATTCACGTCATTGGGAGACCCAAACGACGGAATGAGGCTAGGGAGAAAAGAAAACTCAGGACCTTGATCATAAATGACAAAAAGACTCAGGTAAATTAGCATACCTTAAGCTTAGGATACCTTTTGCTCAGTTTATCTTGACACCCTATATCAAGGTCCGATGTTTCTTGCTCCTCGAGGTGAGGCAAGACATGACGAGCCAAGAAAAAGCATGAAGGCCAGGTAACTTTGTGGAGCCAGCGATTCAGTGTGCCCTGTGCCCTGGAACCTGGAACCCTTCCCCTATAAGCTCAAGACCGGAGACAAAACAATTCACGTCTTGGTCTTCGCGTCGAGTCCGTCTGTCTGTCTGTCTAGGTACTTAAGTTTAATAGTAGATCAATCAGCTTGTTTCTTCTAAGGCCTCTGCCCTTGAACTTCTTCCTTGACTTGTATTTCCTTGGTACGGAGCTCATTTCAGAAAACTCGTGTCGTCTGCCTTGTTAATCGTCAGTTTCTTTGTTAGCTTGAGGTACCAGTAGTAGACTTGACTGCGCCTGCCCCAGGGGCCCATACCTAGGTATCCTTACCTACGAGCAGCCATTTCTCTGCCCTGCCTTAGTAGCTGCCCCGTCCAACCAGCAACTAGCAACCAACTGTCTCCTGGGCTGTCTTTGGCTGTACAGGCTGGCGTGTCTCCGTTTTCCGCCGCCGTTTCGTTTCCAGTCCCATCCATTCGTTCAATTCATTTTCAACTGCTGTACCTTGCCTTTGGTCGTGTCGTCTTTGTAACTCGACCCGACGCATCACATCCTTTCCTCATCACTTGTGTGTCCCTGTGTATCCACGTCCATCTTCTTGGCTGTTCCCGTCTCTACCTTATCTTCCAAATTTGCCCTCCACGTTTGGCTACCTAACTTCCAATTGCTGTTTATTGACCCGGAGGAAAGATGTTGGTCGAGGTGAGTCTGAAAATCCGATCCGATCCAATCCAGTCCAGTCCAATCCTCTCCCCGAGTCGCATTGCCCTGCTCCTTCGACGTGTATTCGGATCATTTTGGCCCCCTTGGGCTGCTGTATTCATTCATGTTATTGCTTCGCCGTTTTCGCCTCTTGCTGTAGTCGCAGCCTTTCTCTACCTACCTTGGCTTTCTTTCCTGTCTTTGGGTGCTTGATTTGTCCTCGGTTGTGTCATGTCTGGCTTTGTTTCGCTTCACGGTCAAGTGTGTCGCGTGGTGAGGCTCTGCAAAGATTGGTCGCGGTCTAGACGTTCGTATCTGTCTGCATCTGCATCTGCATTTGCATTTGCCAGTGCTAGCCAGTGTCCGTGTCAGTGACAAACGGTGACAAGCGTCACGCGTTGAGGTCGGACAGCTAAAGACAGAACACCGGCCATGGACGCCCATCCATGATGCTTTCTATTTGGCAGCTGTAGTGTCCGTTAAGGCACTGACTGATTGGTCTCGCCTTGATGTTTGCCTCTGTGCTGTTGCACTTCAATGAGCCCGTTTGCTGCGCGTTGTTGCAGCCTCATTATCATATTCCACCAGTTTCTGTCACGCACTTTACCACCCACGCCTTTGTGTCTCTTCTCTACTCTCATTCCATGCCTACACTGTGCGCCAGTGCGTCTTGAACTTACTTCATATATTTGACCTTTTGTGTTACCGTGTGACTTTTATTGCCCACCTGCTAAGCTTTCCACATCTCCAAACAACTGCGCACTGCACTCCAACAACTCATCATCATGGCTCCGCGCCGCTCAAGAGCAGCACCCGTCAGAGTGACACTTAGAACCAAGGCTAACTTATTGGAGCGAAAAATCAAAGTTGTCACCGAGCAACATGTCATGTAGGTTTGCGCCAATCTTTTCCAACGTCTCGGCTGCTTTCCTTGATACGCGTGCCTTCTTGATCAAGAGCGGCTTCAGAAGCGATTCGAGCAACATGTTTTCAGGTACTGACAGTCATGTTTTACTAGCGACAAGCCGTCACCCGTAGAGGCGTTCCCCATGCGAGAATGGAGCTTGAAGGTCTTCTTGCTAGATGAAGATGGCAACGAGCGCCCCGCAGATGTCTTCACCAAGGTCGTCTATAATCTACACCCTACCTTTGATAACCCCGTTCAGAGTATGTTTGAGACGAATTCCTGGTATTCCGAGGCAAAGCATGATGATTAACAACTTTGCGCCACCTACCAGGCTTCCAGAAAGCACCCTTCACGTGTAAGAACGAGGGCTGGGGCGAGTTCGAGATTAGCATCGACTGTTACACCACGGAGAAGACCAAGCTAGCGCCCATCGTTCATGATCTCAACTTCCAGCAGGACCGATATGAGCAGACGCACACTGTGGTCTTCAAAAACCCTTCACAGAACTTGCAGGAGCGCTTGCGTGAAACCGGTCCTCTTCCCACCGATGACGACCACAGGACCAAGAAGAAGGGACTTGCGACCAAGAAGAGCTCCCAGAAGTACGACTACGAGAAGATTGCAGAGTCCCTGGAGAAGCTCGAGGAGGAGGATCTGCTGCGTGTGATTCAGATTATCAACGAAAACAAGGGACCAGACACGTACATTAGAAGTGATGTCGAAGGTGAGTTCTCCCATCAAGTTTGTATCACCACTCGTACCCTTGCCCTTTCCTTTACGTTTTGATTGCAATCCACCCTTGTCTTTTCCATGAAATTGATGTGTATGGTGGGCTAATAGTGGATGACTTGGTTAAAGCCGGAGAGTTCTCGATTGATCTCTACACTATGCCGGATGGCTTGACGTCGAAGCTTTGGGATCACCTTGTAAGTTTTCCTGGCGGTCGTTGCTGAGCGTTTCGTGATTACTGACCACGTAATAGTCCAAGAAGGGCCTTGTCGGCTAGATGTCCATGTAGCCGTATCCGATTGTTAATACCTCTAATGTTATTCCGTCGACAAATCGGTCTATAGTTTGTGCTTGGGAGTTGCTGAAGCATCTGGATTTAGGAAAATGACGAGTTAATGAGCACGGAGGGGACGGACCAGAAAGGGAAAGGGAACCAAAAGATGTATCTGACCTTTTATTTTTCTTTAACCATGTGTTCCAACGGAGTAATCACCTGCAGTATCACCTCATTGAAAGTTCTGTATCATTTGCCATCATGTTGTCTCGATCGCCTCCCAGATATAATGATATGACAGGATGCTGTAACAACGCCGTTGATGGATGGACGTCGGATTTCGGGCCCGGGTGATGAACATTGAGGGAGAACTGGCCAATAAAATCGAGGCTTGGCTCGGCTTCGGCCGGTCAGTTCAGCGGACCGGATCGATCATTTCAATCGGGTTGGTCATTGAATCTTGCCGTTTTCTCATGGGCGGAGGATGTAACGGAGTGCCGTGTCAGTACGGATGTTGCCCGGACTGGCTACTGGATACCCGAGGATGTGCGTCTCGGTGCAAACGCTACATGGTGGTTGAAACCTGATGACGAACTTGAGGATGTCAAACAACACAAGTAGGTTGAAGCATGAGGCGACGGACGGTCTCTTATGCCTCCCAGGCTGATCTCGTCGTAAATCGACGGTTACTTGGGCAATATGGTACTGTAGCATCTGCCGTTATTTACTCGCTGGGTTAAAACAATGAGGAGCCAAGGTCCTGGTTGGGAGTATTCAAGGTATGGATCTCTATGACCTTGGTGCTAATATTAAACTGCTAGCTACACATCAAAATGCCACTTCTATTGGAACACACCATCATCGGCCCCCTTCAGATCATCTACAGAATAACGCCCCTCACAACTCCCAACTACCGGTCCGGCTGAGACGCAACTCTTGGTGATGACTTGGTGAGCCGCATCGGCACTTGTGGGACTTGAGTAGCAGTGACACCTTGGTTGAGGAAGTGAGCGGGGATCTGTTTGCACGGGTTTCCCGGCAGTGACGGAAAGATGGACACAGTGGAGGACGAAGATAAGCAAGCGAGGCGAGGAGTAATTCTCCGCCCGAGTGCGTTGCTGTTACGTACGCATCGTGGCAGGGGTCTTTTGGTGGTTTATACAATGGCAAGCAATAGGGCGTCGTTTGGTGAGATATCAGAACAGCTACTGCAAGTTGGGCGTTTTGTAAGCCACGTTCTCGAGCTCCCGCCCGGAGTTGGGGGTCATGTAGTTTCCCGGCTCCGGCTCCGGCCCGGAAATCTAACAGAGACGGGTATTTATATGCAAGATTGCATTGCTACAGACCAAGTCACGACACATAGATACCTACATGCATACTATGTATGTAAGTGAGAAGCGTGTGGGCGAGTGAGCACTGAGACATGGCGGTTGTTGATAGCTGCCATTGACGAATGGGGAGAAAGCAGGGGTAGCATTCGTCTCTGCGGGGTTCAGGAGCCAAGACGTAAAAACAATCCACAATGAGAGGCAGGGATAACGCAACTCGAGGCTGCACGTCCATTGTTGGTGCTGTTGTTGCAGGGATCGATTATGTCCTTCTTGTTCTAGATAATTCTTACGAGACGTGTGAGAAATGGGTTTGATAGACCGACGCGTCAAGTTAAGTTATGTAAAACATGTCAAGATGGAGGCGTTGGCAACGTGACGTGCGCCTCAGGTTCATGATTGGTTGTGTGGGAGACATAGGAGGGGCGGAAGGGGGGCTTTAGAAGTGCTGATGCATATTGAAGCTCGAGATTATGGATATAATATGTAGGTAGCTTTCAGAGAAATGGGATCTTTGAAGGTAATAAAGATATCAAGAAGCTTCCTTCGAAAAGAAGAGAAGAAAGAAGGCTAGAAAGAGATCACAATTGTCTCAGTCGTTAATGTCAAACAGGCCCTAGACATACAAAGTTTACCTAGAGGAAGATCATGGTGGAAGTTAGCTGCTAGGCCCAGGGAGTTGCTCTTTTGCTCCTCTGATGGCTGCACAAGATTGGATCCTGGGCCCTGGTTTCTCGATCGCCTGCAGCGGTTTTGCAGGAAAACGATATCAAATCCCGGGTGAGCCAATAAGGCTTGGCCTTGGTTATCGACTTGCCTGTCTCGGGATAACGTGAACTTTTGACCAGCCGGGGTCTTTTGTTCTTTTTTTCTAGACTTTTTTTTTTCCTACGGTGTCATTGAAAATTCTGACGATGTTGTAGGCGATGCTACTATGTTCAATGGGCTGGGAACTTGTAGTAGAATAGGCAGGTGATTGTTATGTTATAACGTACGGTGAAGATGGGAGGCGGAAGACCAAACGCCATTCCTGTAAACCTCCTTGGCGGCATATAGACTAGCTAACATGAACGAAAACTGGACTGATCTCGATTGGAATGGCTATGCTGTGTACTGTGTCATCTCCCAAGTCGAAGAAAGTTACTCTTGATTTCCAATACGTAAGGTATCACATTGACAATCCATCACCTGACAATTGGTGTGTACTACGCCTCCTAGAGGATGAGAGAAAACGTAAGACTTTGCAAAACCCCAAGTGATAAAATCACTGTGGCAGACTTACTACGATAACTAGGTAGGTACCTGTCTTGGTGAGTTCAGTGTTCAGTAAGTTGTGTTCTCTGATCAGTTTATTTTTACATCCCGACCTACTTTACCTTAGGGTCCTAAGTCTTTTCACCCTCCAATGTCATGTTGATTTCTAATATCGGGGTGTTGATGCTGACTAGTCGTTGGACAGAGATGACAACGAAAATAACGACAACGCTCGTGACCTTCTCTGATAGCCTTTGAGCCTATCAAACCTGTTCCAGCTTTACCGACATCTTTGTTTCACACCCAGAACAACCATTGCAGCCTGTCTCATTCGCTGGGTACAGTAGGTACCTACTATTCAGGTACAGTCTCAACGTCTCCCTTCCCCTCAAACAGGGAATGAGAAATGCTTTTACCCCAGGTCTCTGTTAGCTGAGCACGTTTTGCCCTGACCAATTGAGGCTGCAGACTCCATTGGACTGGCTCTGCCCGAGATTGCTTTGTCTCTGGTTTCGAGTGATCATCCCCCGCATCGACCTAGTTCCACTGTCGAGTCTTTATCTATAAGGGTACGTACCTGCCTGGACAATCGCCTACTAACGCACAGGGCACTCGAATCAAAACCCTTGTGTCCGACGTCCTGGGTCCTGTTCTTAGACTAACATAATACAAGCCAAGCTACCTACTCACCGAACCCAGCGGCCTAGAAGAACTCCAAAAAGGTCGTCAATCCCCCCAGTCCGCTTCTCTTCGGCCCACGCTTTCTTGTCTTCCCTCGCCGACCCGCCGCAAACCGAACCGCGACATCATATTCTATCAGCCTTGTCGTTTCATTTATCGCCTGTCAATCTGAGCCTCGCCCGCTTTTGAGCTGACCTGCCTGCTTCAAGCACGGCGACGTCGCCGTCGACGCCTGCGCTGGGCGTCTTATCGAGCCCCGGCACCACCTCCATTTCAGCTCGGCATCCCAATCGCCGAGGGACATCAACGAAACCTCATCCAAATTCCTCTTAGCCATTGATGATGGCCCCGTATCAACCAGCTTCTGGCGCCTCAGACTCGAGTCCTGCCGCATCGATCAATAACGCACAAGGTTCAGCACAGCAGACACCTGGCGGAAACGCAAACCAAGCACCTCAACACAAGCGCGTGTACCAAGCTTGTATCCCTTGTCGGCGGCGCAAAGTGCGATGCGATCTTGGCAGTGTCGACAACCCCCACGATCCACCATGTGTGCGCTGTCGTCGCGAGAGCAAAGATTGCTATTTCAGTGCTACTCGTCGCAAGCGCAAGACGGATGATGATGCAAGTGATCAGGACGATTACATCACCAGAAATGGTCGCAAGCGACCTAATAGAAATGCGAGCCCTCCGCCATTTGTCGAACGCAGATCCTACAGTAATGTCCCCTTGACTCCGGGGGGTTCCCGGGGACAGTCCCAGCCGCTCCGTCGTCCTGATGGTAGCAGGGCTGGTCGCGGGAGGGATGACTGGGGAGTGGAAGGTGATGCCAACCAGACTCTTGAGAACATCGAGGCTCAGACGGTTATGCGACGAGGCGTATTTGGTCCCCAGGATGCACTAGACCTGTTGTATAAAGCTGCGACGGATAGGTATGATCTGCGACTACCCGACCCTCAATCAATTCCAGGCGCAACGCTAACTCCTAAACAGTCCCGCTGTTGACCGTGAACGCAGAGAAAGCACCTCATCTGCTCATCCTGCGCCCCCTCGGCCCCCGCCTGAGGATACTGGCCCTTATGGATATGTCCCCAGATCGACTTCCAAACCACCAAAGCCAGAGCAGCCCATCGACCCTGAGCTTTCACGGCCCGAGCTTAGCTCGCAGCCCGGGTATGCCGAAGCTATCAAGGCATGGCAACGCTTCCGGTTTGTTCGTGCTGGTTGGTTCACAGCCCTCGAGGCTATCGAATACATTGACTAGTAAGACCACCTTTAATCTTTGTGTCAGAATCATTTTGCTAATACTTCTAATAGTTACTACAAATACTTATCACCCTTAACACCTATATCGCCGCCCACGTTCAGCAACCCTGCATCCCATGTCACTTTACTTTACGAAGAGCCTATTTTGACCGTTACGCTTCTGACGATTGCCTCGCGATACCGCCAAATGCCTGGTACCGGCGGCCACTGCCGATCGCACGCAATCCACGAGCAACTATGGATGTATTTACGGGGAATGATCGAGCGATGCTTGTGGGGACAAGAAGCCTTTGGCGGTGGCTTTTGCGTGCCACCAAGCACCAGTGCCATTTTTGATGAGTCTCAAACTAGCAGTACGGCGCCTTGGCGCGGACTACGGAAGGGTAGTTTGCGAACTCTCGGGACAATTGAGTCGTTGATGATTCTGACCGAGTGGCATCCTCGCGCCCTGCACTTCCCGCCCACCGAGGCTACCGATGAACTAGTTCTTCCCATGGAAGCTAGCTTTCAAGCTATCACAGCTGCCGATGAGGACCCAAGTAAGACTTTGGGTACTGGTTTCGGAGGCAAGAGGATTGAGAGCTGGCTCGAACCGGCATGGAGAAGCGACCGAATGTGTTGGATGTTGCTCAGCACTGCAAACGGACTGGCATATGAGCTGGGTGTCTTTGATGATATCGACGAGCTACTGAGAGACGACGCTATCACTCGCCCTGAGTATCAAGAAGAATCATATCGACAGAGAGCTTTCCGAATTAAACGTCTCTTGCTTATTTACACCACACAACTAGCAGGTCGTCTCGGCTGGACCAACATGGCTCCAGCCCATCTCAGGAGAAGCGATCCTGCTCTGGCTCGATTCCGGCCTACTTCGGTGGATGGAACAACTCCTGGGACAAACCCTTCTTCGTTGTCTAACCACTTCAACTATGTCCCCGATCTAGAACTGGATGACCAAATTATTCATTGCTGGGCAGGCATCAGCAATGCTATGGAGATGGGTAACGAAAAGATTTTCCGTTCACGGAAGTATACCACACAAATCATCCAGAACGGGAAGTACATAAGCATCCTCAAGGAGTTTGAACCTCTTCTCCGCGACTGGTGGAGAGAATTCGAGCTGTTCCGTCTGCCCGAGTTTATCAGACACATTCTGACGATCGAGTATCAATATGTACGCATCTACATCAACTCTCTGTCGCTTCAAGCCGTTGTCGAACGCTGCACCAACCAAGCCGGGGCGACAGCTAACTCGGGACACCACGGAGCATCAGCTGTGAATGGTCACCCGCAGTTGTCGCCCCAGACTATGATCAATTATGGGAAGCTTCCTCTGGGTCAACTTGGTGGTTTCACTGCCCACGATCAGGAGTACATCCGTGAAGTGGTTGAGGGAAGTCGAAATCTTCTTCGCACAGTCGTCGAGGGTCTTTTACCCGGTGACTATCTCAAGCATGCTCCCGTGCGAACATATTTCCGCATCATCAGTGGTGCCATGTTCCTGCTCAAGACCTTTGCCCTCGGTGCCCCAAGATCAGACGTCAGAATGAGCATCGAATTGATGGACGCAACTGTTGAGGCGCTCCGAAACTGCGTCGTGGACGACGTCCATCTGGGAATCCGTTTTGCAGACCTTCTCGAGTCTCTGACGAGCCGCCTCCGCAACCG
The DNA here is from genome assembly GCA_003353625.1 of Fusarium fracticaudum. Classification (NCBI taxonomy): domain Eukaryota; kingdom Fungi; phylum Ascomycota; class Sordariomycetes; order Hypocreales; family Nectriaceae; genus Fusarium; species Fusarium fracticaudum. Next base: position 1,015,789 of record PDNT01000008.1, read on the forward strand.
ATTCATCCAGGCTCCCACCATGCAGCAGGCTTCTGGCAGGGGACAAAGTCCCGTTCCAGATGGTCAGACCCAGAATGGTGATAGTGTTGCTGCGAATAGCGACGGCAATGCCAACTGGGTCGGTGGTCATGCTCAGAGACTCCGAGATGGGCTCAGCGGAAACGGTAAGCATCCTATACAAAGGGGTGTTGATATTCATACTGACGACCCTAATTCAGCGCCAGCTCAGGCTCCTACTCACGAGGCCAACAATATTTCAGCGACGCCGTTTGATCTATCAGCCCAGAACTTCCCCTATCCTGGGCAGGGCTCGATGGGTCCATCTACACCTACAATTGTGGACAATGCGGTTGCCAATATGGACGTCAGCCTCTTTGAAGACTGGAACCACCAAGGCAACGAGATGTGGTATCTGCCACCTGGCCCAGCTTTCTTCCAAAACGTGGAGAATCCTTCCGTTGCCATGGGACCTGAGGGTGTCAATGTTGGTGGTCTCGATCTTCTCGAGTACATGGCCATGGATCCCTCTCAATTCCCCGGACTGGATCCGTCTTCTGGTCCATCAACAAGCCACGCCTAGTCGGTCCAAGCTTTGCCTCATCTTCGTGTGCCGAGAGGTTCTTTATGTTTATACCTTCCCGAATTACTGGTTGCAAGTTGACTGGCCAAAGACCCCTCTCTGAATCAACTTTTATGACACTTTATTGATGTTGAGGGCATCTATATCTATGGAAGTTGAAGTCTTCGACGGCGGAGCAGAGATTTAGAAATGAACAGTACCAGCCGAATGCAAGGATTATCGTGGCTTTGTGGCAGGAAACTTCACAACAATAAGCGTGGAAAATCAGGAAACAAAGGACGAAAATCAAAGGAGAAATTTTGCATATTGAGCGACAGACCAAAAAGTACATGCGATGGGCTTATGATTGAAATTGAGGATTGCAATGATTGGGGTTGTTGCATTTTGATAGTCCTACGAAACAAAAAAGCAGCACAAAAAGTTGAAAAGGCCCAATAGACGTATGTCGAAAGACTAGACAACTCTCATCGTGATGACTTACGTCGGTGATAAAGATACCTCCTAAATGAAGAAAAACGCTTCTTTGCATAGTCGGATAATGATGGGACTTGAAATAGCTCATGTTTCTTTCTACAGTGGTCTGATCCATTTTCAACTAACCTCCTCCTCTCCGTCCCTAATAAAATCAGAATAGCATCCACCGCCTATCCAAACCTCCCACCTCCCCTCCCTTTTGCATTGATGAAAGCCCTCGCGTGACGAGGAGAACCGACAGACTGTGCGGGTGAAAATAGCGAACAACAGGTGTCAAGAAGAAGAAGACAAACAAGGCTCGTATGTGTGAAATAGAAATGGGCACAAAAAAAAAAGAGAAAGAAAGCCGTTGGGGCTACTCGATGAAAGGGGAAAGTGTGTGGTATCATGCGTAGTTACATAGTTGAACATGTGAAGAGAACACAAATAGAAAATTATGTGAAAGGCTCTAGAGTTGAGCGTGTTTAAAAGGGAATATACAACGTCTGGTAGGAACGTCGAGGAATGTGAGAATCCTCGACGTGAAGTGTAGAAAAAAACATCTGGCGGTTTATCAGACACTCAAGCCGGTAGCATACACTCTGAAGCCAAGATGTAGGTAGATGTAGATGGGGATGTCGTAAGGCCGTTAACGTATCGCGAGACGTGGAAGGCAGTTTGTGGTGGGCGGCAAGATGATTGCCATCTATATGTAACAGAGAAAATGGACGAATGGGGGCCAACATGTGGCCGGCCCGCGTTTGATGGTACCGTAGACTCGTCTCAGACGCTGCGGCAAAGATCTGGGCATCAAATCACAGGCTGAATGAGGTAGCGTGTCTGGCGTGGGCCTCTTGAAGAACTGTTTCAGTTGTTAGCATATGTTGTATATAGCCCACGCAAATCGGCGACACTTACTGTCAAGAATGCCCATCTGTCCGGAACGGTCCATGCACGCCAGTTGCACGCTACTGCCATCAACCAAGTCCAAGACAACGCTGTTGGGCAACTCCTGAACCTCGACATCAGGGATGTAGGGAGATCGGAAATCACTCATGTGGTAGCGCTTTGTGCCTTGAGCAGTGCGGCTGCTCTGAGCCGGGAGAGCGCTCAAAATGAGGAAACCCTGAGAGTCCAGACACATGTTACGTCGCTTCCAGAGAAGGTTGTCTGGGAACTGCACATTGACATCACCCATGTAGGACACAATAGAGGGGGGGCCAGCAGTAGTCGCAGGTCGAACGGGCTCTGCCATCTCCTCATGCACAGTTGGCGAGAGGATAGTAGGGGGCGTGGTCTTACCACGTGAACTAGAAAGCGATGATAGACGACGCATGAATCGACCAGCCCTTGACTTCTTCTTCTCACTGTTTGACTTTTCGTCACCAGAGGCTGAGCTCTCCGTAGTAGCTGTAGGGGAAAGCACGTTGTCCCTGTCGCGGCTGATGGATGACCGTCGGCTGCTGATTGAAAGCCGCTTGCCCTGGTGAGTTGATGGAGGGCGGGTGGGAGACTGTGAGCCCTTGGCACCACCTGCATCAGACGATGGCGAAGTGAGAGACTTGCGGCGGTCGTTAATGAAATCCCTCACGACACTTAGAGAAGACCGTCGAGAGTGGTCTTCCTTATCCCGACTCTTCGACTCTGATCGACGGCCTTCCTTAGACATACGACGCTCACGAATGGTCTCCTTAGAAAGCTCAAGCGCTGCAGGGGTCCATACTGGTGAGGACTTCTGGTGGTCCACCAAGAGAGGAGACTCCTTGAGTTCCACTGGGTTGAACTCTGATGGATCCTTTGGTGGTTCAAGTGATTTGGCTGCGTTCTGGCTCGGATCTCGTACTATTCTAGCAGTAACCGAGATCGACTCAGGCGAGCCGCCGTGCTCTTGCGCATGTGCTTCAAACTTAGACAAGCGACTGGCAACCGAGTTTGAGCGCTCCCTGTGAGATTTTCTAGCTCTATCAGGTGACTCGTCTCGAGAACCAGATCGTGAAGGTGGTGTTCGCAGGTTTTGGCGGTTGAAAGAGCTAGCTCGATCCGCAATTGATGGAGATCGACTGGGCTCACGACTTCTTCGCACAGAGAAGAATGCCGAAGATGGTCTCTCTCGGCTTGAGGGAGTAGGTGTAGGACTGAGAGTGCTCTCGCCAGTGTGGGCTGAGAGCTTTTCAAGAGCCTTGATGCGTTGCGAGATACTTGATCCCACAGTAGATTTCCTAATCAGGCTGGGTCCACTAGGCTGCTGAGCAACCTTGTGCAAGTAAGCAGCTCCTGAGCTCACAGATCGCGCCGAACTTGTGGTGACATCGCCAGGGGCAAGAAGCTTGCCGTGAACAGGGTTCGAAACGGTGCGGATGATTGTCGGAGATCGTTCGCTCTTTGTTGGGCTAGGGAAGACTGGAGTAACAGGGCTCTTAGCATAGGTCATCGGTTTCGCCTCATGAAGAGTCGCGCTATGCAGCTCTTCCATCAAGTCCTCATCGTCGGATAGACGGTCCTTATCTTCGGCAAAGTCTGTTTTGATAGGCTCAATATTGGTCTTGCGCTTTTGCTGCTTTGTTTCGGGCAGCTCCTCGTTATTTTCCTCCTCATCCTTCTCTGTTACGATGATGGGACTATTCTCGCGAGTACTTCGGTTAGGGGAATTAGATGCTGGACGTGGTTCCGTCTTCAGGTCCTGAGTCGAGAACTTCGACTTGAGGATATTGGATGTGTCAATGGTGGGGGACAGCGGCTCGTCCACTTTGCTGATGTTGGCCGAAACCTCAGTTGTCTCCAATGCGTTAGGAGCATGGTCCGTTGTGGGCTGGCTGCTAGCAGTAGAGACTGTCGTTTCAAGAGCTGAAATATTGGTGTCTGTCTCTGGTAAAGGCTCTGGCGTTGTATCCTCAATCTTCTCCTCGTCCTTGCTTGGAAGGGAGTCAATCACCGGCGTCAACTCTTCAGCGGTAGCAATTTCTTCGCTTGTTTGTGTATTAGAGGCTTCGACATTGTCAACTTTCTCGTCTTCGCCTTCGCCTTCGCCTTCGTCCAGGTCATGTTCATCTTCGTTCTTTGGGTGCAGGGTTTCGTCTGTTGATTCGGAAAGCGAAGATGCCTTGGTAGATATCTCCGGTTCGGAAGATGCAATGACTGGGCTATCAGGGTGAGAGTCGGTCTGGGCGAGATCGGAAGCTTGATCATTATTCATGGACGCGGAGGACGCATCCAATCCAATACCTGAGTCGGCATTTGAGATGGATGGGTGGTCGGATTCTGTTTCGTGTTGAGTTTCATGATCCTCTACGCGGTCTGTAGAATCGCCATCGCTAGGTCTGGGGGACTCAAGAGGAGGTGACGGAGCACCTGCCGCCTCAGCTGCCATATTTGCCTTCTTTTTCTCTCGGAGCTTCATAGCCTTCATTAACCTCGCCTTTTCCGGTGAAATGATCGGTTTGGCGGGCGGAGGCATAGGCAAAACAGGAGAACCAGGGATAGATACTCCAGAGCTTGTGGCGGGCCGGGTGAGTTCTGTATGCACAATTTGTAGTCCGTCCTGTTCAGTCACTGTGTCTTTGTCCTCGACAGAAGTATCCTCGGCGGTGGCCGGGCCGTCCCTATTCTTCTCTTTCTTAGACCCCTTACCAAATAACTTGAAGCCGGAAGGCATTTGAGAAACGGGGCGATATGCGCCGGCGGTGCGTGGTCTTCCGTTTGTATCAAGCGAGGGGCGCGGTCCAAGCTTCACTTTAGGCTTTCCGTAGTTGTATGATGAATAGGAATACAAGTCGGGCCGGCCTGATTGCGATGACATTCGCGGCTGTGCTTCTGATTGAGAAGGAGAAACGGGCCTATCTTCAGCGCCGACAAAGTTGGGTACCTCAGATGTTGAAGCGTCAGTGAATTTGCTATGCTCTGGAGATGCGGCAAGCTCTGAGTTTAGCGTGACTGTCTCCGTAGGCAAGACAGTGTCATGACTTGTCTTGGCTGTCTTAGGTCGAATGTCGCCGTCTTCGTCGTCCTCGGCAACTGATTGGCGTTTTGTGGCGCGTTGATGGTGCTCCTCTTCCTCCTCCTCTGCAATCTCCATTAATCGTCTTCGGCGTAACGAGCTTGAAGATGATGAATTTGACCCTGAAGCGGCATGCAGGGAGCATGCGGCTGATAGTTTGGTATCCTTGAGTTCCTTGGCTTCGGTGATTTCGAAAATGGTATCGTAGGGCGAGAATCGGTCGCAGATGGCGTTGAAGTGAACAGCTACTCTCGCTGTATATCGAAAACGTGTCAGTGTATCAAGTCGCGGACGGACATGCCTAGGCGGCGGGGGGCAGGAAATTGGTACGGACCTTGGATAAGACGAGAGCAATCTTCAGGCAGATACTTAATTACCACGTTCCTTCTTCGATATCTCAAGAAACCGTAGAGAGGACTCGTCTCCTCGTATCCGGCGACATTGTTGCGCACTTCGACCACGCCGCCAGAGCCGCGACCTAACAATTCGACTTCATCGCGAGTCGCATACTTGAGGAGGAACCTGAACATTTATTTAGCTAACGGTTCATTTTCAACGTATGAGAACGATTGTTAAACGTACCATCCTCCCGGTTCGGCGACAGCGGCCTCGTGGGCTTCCTGAACCTTTGGATCGTCCAAGCCATTCAACGACATGGTGTCTCCGTTACAAGTAGATCAGAGAAAGACAAAGCGGGAAAAAAGAGCGGGAGGTGGAAAGGCTAAAATGACGCCGCCGACTTGCAAGGTCGAAAAATTAATTAATATAAAGGAGCGAAAGGAAAGAAAGGCAAGGCAAGCAGAAGCACAAAAGCAGCTGCAAATGGTTCGAGCTTGCAAAGATGCTCCAGGTCGGTCGAGATTTCGAAAAGACGAGATTCGAGGACGAGGTCGAAAAGGCAAAAGGCGAAAGGGAAAGAAAGAGAACAACTAGAAATGAAGCTCTCCCGAAAGACGGGGGAATCTGCCAAATCAGTCGAGAGGGTAGTAGTAGAGTAGAGCTAGTCCACTCCAGTATAATTCGGGGTCGTTTCGAGTCGAGATGCCTGGCGACTGGATGAGGTTTGGCGGGTGGGTTCCTCTGTACCTTAGCACCTGCGGGTCAAGGGGGAGGGGGGGCAGCGGGCAGCACCAGATTTCAGGGGCAAGGCTGTCCAGTTGACATGGATCTCGGTATATCTAATAAGATAATACCTACCTAACCATGAACCCAACGAGTAGAATTGTGTTGGTCTGTTGCGTTGTTTGTTTGTTTGTCTTTTGTTTATCTGATGTTCATGAGAGAACCAAAGTTTCATTGTCCAACTTTGGTTCTGTTTCTTCCAAAAACACGGTTTTCTAAAAAGGACCGTTGCAAGTCCCCCCAGGTCGAGGCGTCGATCAATCGATGGGCACGGAGTAGGTAAAGTTATTAAACTCAGCGGCAGCAAATAAGATCGGGTGACGCACAACAGGCGCTTTTTTTCATCATGGGCTGAGACATATACTCAAACAGAAGAAGAAGAAAAGCATGGCACCACTCAAAACGACAGGAAAAGGGAAAAAATCTGGCACGCCAACGCTTGATAAACCGTCCCAATCATGACATAAATAAAATGTCAATCAATTACTGTACTCCAATGTTGACCATTAGTTAGAGTGCAAATTACGCGCCAGCCAAAAAGGGAGTCTCTCGCTGGAATGAATGATGAATAGCGTCTTGGGTTCCCGAACAGGGATCGGGTATACCAAGACAACCAACCCAATCCAGAAATACCTACTATACCCAACTTAGCAGTGGATGCCATCACACAAAGTTGCAAGCACAAGGTGATACATACATACATACAGTGCTACTGGACGACGACTTAGGGTTGGCTGCATGACAAGAACCAAGAAATTTTGACGAGACAATACCTAAACAATACCTCAAAGTACTAAACTTGTACATAGACGAAAAGAGTTGTGTCATGAAACGAAACGACGACAACTACCTTGGTTAGACGAGATGACGATTTAGCCTCATCTCTCTTGTCGCTTCGTACAAGTACTTATATAAAGACACAATGTGAGTAGTTATGATGCAAACCAGCACCGCCAGACAAGAAAAGAGATCATCATGACTTGTAGAGGTCGATGCTCGTCCTCCATCAAAATCAATCTAAGTTTGATCCAGAGTTCCAATTCTGGTAGATCAAAGCCACCATCAAAAAGCCTCCAAAGCCACTCCGCCCCGGCTTCTCCACCGTCCACCCCCAATCTAAGTAAATTGACAAGGTAAACACATTTTGGCGTGGGTTTTTACCGACTCCGGAACGTTTGGAAGTAGAACCCGTCGCCTTGTCAACATATGTACGTCAGAGTCAGAATACAACCGTTGGCACGCGACATTCTGCGACGGGGTCGTCTACGTTGAACGAACGATATTATGAGTCTGTAGGAGATTGTTTGGTCGGTCCCAATTACGACTGTCTGCAACATAGTGGGTGACGCCGTAATTGCCAATCACTTGTAGTCAATAGAATGGGGCCTTGACGCCAAACTAGCGATTCACTATCCGTATGTACCAGTCTATCCCTTGACTAGAAGGATAGAAGCTCAGTCGAAGCATCCTAGAACAAATAGTGGGATCCATAACTACCTACCTATTCAAAGCACTCAACACAAGCCGCTTCGTCTGTTCAGGCTGATGAGATTGTACATCAACGTTGCAATACGGTTATAGAGAGGCAGAGCTGGTTAACAACAGTAGATGGCAATACATATATAACCTGAGGAGCAACAAGTATAAGATACAAAGAATGAACTCGAAGGATCGACTCTTGTTCCAAGTCGTAATCATGTTATTATCAATACACCATTGTACTGCATCAGCAGTGTCAGCCGTCCTTTCGCATGTACGAGGGCGCTCCTCATCTAACCTATAGAAACAACTCAAGGCTGATCAAGCTCCTTTCAGCGCTGTGTAAACCCACTAAAGACATGAATCCCATCACAGCACCTTGTATGCACATCATATCACCGCACTTTACAAGCCTTGATCCAACGACATGGGGAATGTTCTAGGCGGAGAGACGCATAATCCGCTAGATCCTTATCGCGCCCTCACTGAATGGTGAAGCTCTTGATCTGAGACCAATCAAGTAGTCTGGGGTACGTGCATAGTGCCTCATGTCTACCCAATGTATTTGAACTATGCCTGCCCAGTGGGCTTCTCTTCCGCCGGCTTGTCTGCGGCTGGCTTATCCTTGCGGGCCTCTTCAACAGCGGCCTTATTCAATATAGGAACCTCATCCGATTTTGGATCTGCAACATGAGGAGGCTCCTCTGTGACCACTTCATCCAGTGAAGTTGGCACAAAATTCCCTTCCTGAACAGCTATAGGGGGTTCGGATTGGGGCGCGTTGCTAGTCGCTGATACACCGACGGCAGGCGTGCTACCGTCTGCAATCTTTTGTTTAGTCTCGCTGACGATCTTGTCTGCCTCACTGACCTGGGACGCTGCACCTTCCACCTCAACTGCAGCCTCCTTGTTCTGGTCCAATCGGACGACCATGCAAGACAGGTTGTCAGTGCTGAAGCGGTTTAGTGCATAGTCAACAAGCTGCTTTGAGGCCGATACGGGATCCTCAACATTGCGCACGAGATCAACCGCTTCCTGGTCACTACATACGTCCCAAATCTATGGCTGTTAGCATCTCGTAGTTTCCACTTGCATCTGAGGCTCAACTTACTCCGTCGCAAGCAATGATAATGAACTCGTCACTGTCGGCCTGAATGACCGTCTCGGTGGTATAAGGGTGGCCCGTGACAAGCTTCTTCATGTAGGCATCACCAAGAGCCCGGGTTACAGCCAGAACACCGTTAACGCGGTTATTGAGAATCAGACCTCCAGCGGCGGCGATTCTTTTACCCTCGACTTCGTCACTGCCCTTGTGGTCGTAAGAAAGTCTCAGAGCCTTTCCACCTCGGCAAAGAATGATGCGGGCATCACCAACATTTGCGGTGTACAGTACCCTTTGTCGTCCGCTACCTTTTCCTTTTGAATTTGTAGCTTTGGTTGCCTCATCATTCGAAGCTCCATCTTTTGCCTTGTCCATTTCAACAGGCTCTTCCGGCCTAGCGGACTTGATGGCTGATCGATCATTCGACGCTCGATCCTCCCAGCGCAAGACGGCAACAGCTGCAGTGCAACCACTGTTCTTTAGGGGCAGCTTTTCCAACTGTGCATCAGCGGCCGTGAAGGCCTGGTCTAAGACTTCAGGAATCAGAGCATTGGGGTTTTTGCGTATGATATCCTCCAGAATAAGGTGCAGCTTTTTGCCACACCAGTCGGCTGCAAATGTGCCAGCATGTCCGTCAAAAATAGCAAAATAGCCATTGTCTGACTCAACCATGTCGGAGGAAACAGATTCCCGTTCCTCGCCCTCAGGCTTGTCCTTTAAAGACAAATCATTTAAGGCTGGAGTCTGCACAAAATTATAAAGAAAGGCATGAGTGTCTTCCATAGTGCGACGGCATTTCTTGTTCCTATCTTCCCAAACACCAACGCGGAACGTAGACTTGGGACCCGGGATGGATTCTCCAGCAGAGTTATTATGTTGACCCTGTGGGACTGCAAGAGCGGGATCCTGTTTGCCAAGCTTCTGGAGAGGTGTCTGGGAGCTCACTTCAGAGCCCCCGCTGCGACTGCTCTGGGAGAAGTTGAGCGAGTTTTTGGCGGAGGCGAGAAGACTGCTAGCCCGACTACTAACGCTGCTGCTTCTACGTTTCTTGTCGGTCGATCCGCCGGTATCTTGTCGAGTAGGAGGACTGCCATTTCCACTGCGCTTCTCACCGCTTGCAGCCCGATCGGTCGTCTTAATCGGAGCCGGAGCGCTGAGGCCTGGGCCAGGTTCGGGAGAAGGGGATTTATCGGATTTTGAATCGCTCTCAGATTTGTTGCCCGCTGAGTTGTTGGAACTGCCGCCAAACATTCTATTCAGCAGACTTCCTCCAGTCGAGGAGAGACTGCGACGCTTGTTGCTCGCCAGCTTGTGTTAGGAACAAGAGAATCCTAGGTGGCGTTGCACAGAGAGGGATGTCAGCACTGTTGATGCTGCGGAAGGCTGAAGCTTAGTATCGGTTCTATCGTCGTCGGAGTAGGACTTTGCTGAATCGCTACACGCGAGCGTTGCGGGTGGCTTTGGAAGTATACCGTCGTAGTAACGGTAGGGGCGGGGTGCTGGTCGAGACCAGCTTGGCGTATTTAATTCGTCGGCGCAAGACAGACCTGTAAGAGTTAGAGAGGATGAACCGAGAACATCATTCGATTTCGCCAAGGATGATAGATAAACGAGAATAGGAAGAGAGAAATGAATGCGTGCAGGTTATAAGGAAAACGCTGATGATGTAGCTAAGCGCGCGGACTGGTAAGTATGCCTTCTGCTGTGCCCTCGGTGATAGTTGTTGGAGATGGCCATTGGGACTATCAGACGGCGGGGACAAGGCCGTACTTAAACTCGATGCAGCACCAATGAACCGTGTCGACCGTTGGATATGATGAAGTAGAGGCATGATGCTGAGCGCATCGTAAATCAAGAAACGTGACGTAGACGCCACAAGGGAAGCGGCTGCACTGGCGGGGAATAGGCAATCATATGGATCTGATAATCCACGAGTCCAATAAAGAGGATCATAATGCGGTTGGAACTAAGAACAGAGGGAACACATGTTTCGAAGTAACTTGATAGTTCTTCCAATAAAGCAGTGCAATACGTTGAGGGGAGCAGTAAACGAACGTACCTGGCGCTGAATGTGGAAAGGCTATTTCAACCTGGAGAGTTGAACTTGAATGTGTTCAGAGGACAGAGAGGAACGCTCTGCACCTGCAAGGTAAGCGGATCAAGTTAAGGCTTAATACAAGCCAGCGAGTCTACAGAAAGTCGTGTCGTAGTTGATGAAGAGTTGGCAAGCAAGGTTGCTTTAGGACGTTTCGTTGGATGAATTAGCTGGGCTAATAAAGTACCAGAACCGTGGTGGGCGCAGCTAGCTACCTACCTGACGCACTGAAGCTGGTGTAACGGGGCCGGTTGGTGAGCGTCAGTGGGGGCGGGGGGCTGCGCTTAAGCTGGAGGTGCCTCAAGATCTGATTGTACGCTGTGTCTGGCTGTTGGCCACTGACGTATCCACGGGCTAGTGACGTTTACTGGTTCACGACCGCGCTGTTTAGCGCTGTGCAGGCAAACGGATCTTGGACAAATTTGCGATTCTCGGCTTTGGGTTTCAACAGGAATGGATGTGTCGATCTGGGCAATGAATCAGCTCTAGGAAACGCATATTAACTGGACCCTGATTTTGCGTGTTAGTTATTGACACGTTTGATATGTTTCCAACAATAAGTCGGTTCGAGGGAAGCCATCCTCGCCCCGAGACATCCGAAACTAGCATCTAAATAATCCCACAACGGCTCTGTCGTCAGTCAGATGAAGCGAAGCTAACAGGCTCGGAGTTAATTTATCCTAAGATCAAATCCGTTCTCATGCGTCCAACTTCTTTCCCCCAAAGCCGTTGCCGGCTGTACACGTGGAGGTCTGGGCCTGCAGTCAAAGCCATACTCAGATAGGTTGCACGTTTATTTGTAAATGATACCGTTTTGTGTGACCCAAGTTGAGGATGTTTATAACAGTGCGAGTACCTATATCAACACAAACTGAACTAGACATAAATCACCCAACAAGTTGGTCAAGCGTTGCCCATGTTTTCAACAGGCCTGACAAGCAGCGAGTATTGTTTTCTATAAAGCACAGAAACACCTGCAAAGCTGATGGTATGTAAGACAATTCTCCAGACACCAATGCACCGGAACAAACATAGCACCATGAAGCTCTCTTTCTTCTTCCTATGGCCAAAGGTCGATCATGACATCGGACATATGACCATCTTCTGTGGCCTGAAGGGTCCCGATATTGGTAGTGAACCCTCCTTTGAACTGATATGGCGGTGGTCATTGAAACAAAACCCCGAAGGCTTCAAGAAAGCCCTGTCTGTTCGTCTATTTTCGCAAACTATCCAGTCTTGCTTGGAGGTCGTCATCAACGGGGTCACCACCACCACCGCCACCTCCACCACCAACCGCCTGAGCGATCTTACCCTCGGGTACCGCTGCAGTTCCCAGGGCGGTAGGTGTTTCACCGAGCTGTGAATGTGTTAGTGACAAGGCTAGCATAGCATCACCTTCATGACTTACCGCCTGGTTGAAGTCCACACCAATCTCTTCCAAAACTTGCTCTACCACCTCGTCGCCTTCTTCTTCGATTCCCACATCCATGGCATCATCAATGGCATCGTCCATCATCTCTTGTCGTTGGTCCATGATATCGTTTTCGCGTTCAAACTCCATGGCGATTCGTTGAAGCTGGGGGAGATTCATTGATTTATTCATGCTTCCCAATGCCACGGTAGCGCCCTTCATAGCCTGCATCATTTGCTCGTTCGTTCTGTATGTCTGTATCGCATCCAGTCAGCCTCTGGTCTACGCTAGTATCCAAGCATGCAGTTACCTGAAGGCGAAGCGAAATCTTTTGTAGTTGACTGCGCATGCTGTAAAACTTCTCGACGTATCGCCTCGTGCGGACCAAATCCTTGGCCTGAATCTTGCAAGCTCCCATCTGGCCATTCTTGGCACTCGTTTTGATTTGTTGAATAAGGGTCTTCTCTTGCTTCTCCAGCTTGACGCGCATCTGATCAAGCTCACGGATGGCCTTATCTAGCATGCGCTGGTTCTTGCGTAGACGCTCCGCGGGCGTCATGCGCTTTCCGAATGCCCATTCGAGGATCTATATCGTGAGTGAATTAGCCATCATGGGCGCGCCGCATTGTCGCACGACACCGCTGTTCTTACATTCATGATGTGCGGGGGTAGTGGTGGTTGGCGGATGAAAGAGGGTAGGTCTTGGTAGAGAGAAGTCGGAGAGTCGGTATAGGGGAAGAGTCCTTGCGAATAGTAAATAGGTAGGCGGCGGTAATGCGCAAGGCAGCGAGAAAAAGATCAAGCCTTGATCCAGATGCGTGGTAGTAGTCGATGGCCTTGTCGCGCTACGGATGTCCCGACACTACGTAATCGGACTGGGCCAACCTTGAAAGACCACTTCCATTGCTTGCACGAGACGATACGGCACGATAAGAGCCCGCTTGGTCCAAGCGCCCAAAGTCTCCAGATTTCGCCAATCAAATCGGGAATCGGTACGTAGCAAAAATCATGCAGAAATGGGTCGTTCGACTGACTTGTCAATGATTCTTATTCGCCTCTCCAACCGACCGCCATAATTACATCGGCATCACGGTTCCAAGGATATTTTCTTCCCCTCGCTTCTCATCCAAAATATGCCGCTCGAACTACTAAGGACCGATTCAACATGAGCCAAGATTATTTCAGCGGTAACGGAAAGGGCAAGGCCCGACTGCACCAGGAACCCGATTCTGATGGTGACAATGATCATGGCCATTCCGACGCGCCCACCAGCAACCACTCTTCCCCGCCACCCACAAACTCGTCCTCTTCTCGGGTCCAATATATGACTGTCGGAAATGGTATGACATCCGAACATGCTGCCCGTCTCCAGAGCATGCTTGACGTCGACTCAGGCTACGGTGGAAGTATAGCTGGCGATGAGCGTTCCATGAGTTCCGCCGCAGCATGGGATATGACAATGCATCACGACCGGCCTGCGTCGGGTGCCGTGCATCAGATGTGGTATAATGCTCATCGTGCTACCCTCGGTCGTTCCATCAACAAGGTGCTCGAACTGCTTCAAAATCTACAAGAAATGAATGCTTCCTGGCCCGCACACTATCCTTCCGTTCAACGAGCTCGCCGCGACTCCTCCGAACAATCCTCACGGCCCGCCTTTGCCCATGCCCACACGGGTATGGAAGGCAAAGGCTCGTCCTCTTTCCGAAACCCTGGTTTAAGACGTGCCATGACGACGGTCGAAGACGGTTCCGCCGAATCGAGTCGAGCCGCTGAGAATCGATCCACACCCGAGCCCCGACTCGTTTCACCACAAATTGCTCAAGAGTTCTCTATCTTGAAGCTCGATCTCAAGCTCGGTGCTCTCCACCAGGCCGAGCTTGTGCATTCATTGGAAAAGAGCTCCATCGCATCGCTTCTCGATGGCAAAATTAGTTCCAGCATCAAGCATCTACTAGCTCTCCGCGAACGAATCGAGGATACTGCAAGCAAAGTTCTTATCACAGGTGATCTCAATGCTGGCAAATCAACCTTCTGTAATGCTCTACTCCGTCGAAAGGTTCTTCCTGAGGATCAGCAGCCTTGCACTGCTATCTTTTGTGAGGTGCTTGATGCTAGGGAGAACTCTGGTGTGGAAGAGGTACATGCGGTGCATAAGAATGTGCCCTACGACCGAAACGATGAGTCGACCTACGATGTTTTCTCACTAAAGGAACTTGAGAATATTGTCATCGACAACGAGACTTACACTCAGTGCAAGATCTATGTCAAGGATAGCCGAAGCATTGACGAATCTCTCCTGAACAATGGCGTGGTGGATATTGCCTTGATCGACGCTCCTGGTCTTAACTCCGATACAACCAAAACGACTGCCATCTTTGCCCGACAGGAAGAGATCGATGTGGTTGTGTTCGTGGTTTCCGCTGCCAATCACTTTACACAGTCTGCTAAGGAGTTTATTTGGGCTGCTGCTGCTGAGAAGGCCTATATATTCATTGTTGTGAACGGATTCGATGTGATCCGAGACAAAAAGCGATGTGAGAAGATGGTTCTTGACCAGGTGGCCGGTCTCAGTCCCCGAACCCACAAGGAATCCTCCGAGCTTGTGCATTTCGTGTCCAGCAACGCCATCCCTGTCGGCCCCTCGCCTCCTGGCGGTCCTGGTGGCAGCGGTAGTTCAAGTGGAGGCAGTGGTGATCCTGGTGATGGTGATGACAAGGGTAAGGGTAAGGATCTTGACAAGGTGCGAGACTTCGAGGCTCTGGAGCAATCGCTGCGAAGATTCGTGCTTGAGAAGCGTGCACGATCGAAGCTTGCACCTGCTCGAACATATCTGCTCAACATCTTGAATGATGTCAACACTCTTGCAAACGTCAACCAGGAAGTTGCTCAATCGGAACTGGAGCGAGTGACCCAAGAGTTAAAGGAGCTTGAACCTCAGTTGGAATCTAGTCGAAGGGCAAAGACCGAAGTAAGCGAGTCAGTTGATGCCAACGTTGAGGAGACATGCAAGGACGTCTACGACTACACTCGGAACACTCTTAACTCGGCCATTCTCCATTCTGGAAGCAGCCACTACGATGTACCTTACCCCGGTATCTGGAATGCTTTCCAATATGCAGAGGACCTCAAGGAAGCTATGCTGTCTCGCATCGCAGATTCTGTTTCGAACTGCGAAGAGTATGCGCGCAGAAAGACGGTGTATGGCGTCAATGCTATCAAGCAACTGGGTATCCTGCACGTTGGTGACGAGTTCCAGAACCTCCAATTCCGACCTGATGTTATGTTCCGACGCAAGCGAGATGCTCTTGCTCGCCAGGTCGATATTCCCACGGAACTGATCGACTTTGTCGACTGGACTACCTTGTTACAGCGACAGGAAAAGTTTGCTGGCACTGGTATGGCCCTTACCGTTGCCGGCGCCGTTGTACCCCGGATGATTGGTATGAACACGTGGATGGACCAGGCTCTCACAGCAACTCGCATCTTGAGCAACGAGAACCTACGCCAGCTCATCATTCCTGGCATTCTCGTGGCTGGTAAGTAAACCATGTGAATTCCAATAGTCAAGTCACTAATTGTTAATAGCTGTTGCTGCCTCTGCCTATGTTCTGCAGCAAATTCCCAACTCCCTGCCTCCTCGCCTTGCTACGAAGATCTCGACTCAGCTTGCTGAGTTGGATTATGTTCACTCCAACTCCTCTCGCATCTCCTCTTCTGTTCGCAAGGTCCTCCGCATTCCCGCTGACAACCTTCGGGTCGGCCTTGACCAAAGCCTCAAGGACTTGAGCGCAAAGCGAGAGGAGACTATCAAGGTCAAGGGCGAGAGTGAGCGCGCATCTCGTTATTTCCTCAACCTCATCCGCCAGAGCGATGGTGAGCGTGCCAGGGTTGAAGGTGTTGACCTTGAAACTCCACCAGTTGGCATGCATTGATGATGAGGCTACGGAAATTTGGACGAACACGACTTGGATGTTTACCGATGAGGTTAACGTTAACGTTTCATATTGATACGAGAACCAAAAAAGTACGGCGTTAATGGGCAGGGACGTTCCATATGTAATGCGATGGAAGAACACGAGATGCTCCTGATTTGGCTTTGATATCAACTTCTCTCCTCATACCTTGTTAGCGAGTCATAGCAGTATGAATTAACTATTGATGCTTCAGCCGCTCGATAGCTGTTCGTGGGCGATGCAATACGCCTTGCTAGTAAACACAACTTTACTAGAGTAGACACTTTTCTAATAGCTTATGCCTAAATGATAACGTCGATATTGATAACACATACATTAGCCTCCTAGTTATATCATGACAACTCTGTCCAAAGTGATGAACATTCTTGAACAAGTTGAGGGAAAACTTGGGTAGCTGTGGACAAGTTTTAAAACAAGCATAGCAGGCTATGCGACTATTTTGTTTTCTCTCCCAGTTGCAAGGGTCTCGAAGTCTTCTGACATTCTATGGCCATGATAATATGCAAGCTTCGGGCACTACAGCATGATACCTTCGTGTCATAGCGATAGCAGCTGTCAAGCTCACTGTGTCCACATGATATTTCTCAACCGTTCTTTCTCCCGTTCGTCTCCAAATATACCATCAATAGGCTGTCTCGCAAGCTCACATATAGCTTGGCGATCAAGGCCAAAATGTTCCGCGACTAGTCTATATTCGTTAGACAACGGGCTTCCGAACACGCCCACATCATCAGTCTATGATCATTTTCAGTTTTCATGTTTCTTCCTTTGGTCAACACAAGTTCAGTAACTTACACTGAGTGAGATCTTGGGGCCGTTGACACCTCTCCAGTGCCCAAAGTGGTGGCCTTCGAAGCCGCCTAACACCATCCCGGCTCTGACATTACAGCTCAGGCATAACTCGAGACACAAACCTCTCTTTGCGATCTCCTTCTTGATCTCTTCGTCCTCCCAGATCACATGTCCCAGCCGGCCCGGTTCCCAAGAGAGCAGCGTATTTAACTCCTCTTTCGAACCACTCGCCTCAGCTTCGGCAAAATGAACCGTAATCCCTAAGCCTTTCCTTTTTGCCTCTAGGAACGTAGGTGTGAAGACACTTATCTCGCCTGCTGGCCTTGCTGTTGGATCGCCGCAGAGATCCAGGCCAACGACTCCCTGCTCACGGTATGTCAGAGCAAGCTCAAGGGTGGAAGCAGCCTGCTCAGGGGTGTGTCGTCGATCAACAGCAAGGATCAAGCGAGTGTGCAGCTGGGGGTTCTGAGACTCAAATGATGAGATCGTATCAAGAAGCGTTGATATGTACTGCTCTGCTGAGAGTTGAGGCGTGGCGCGTGGTGTTGTTCGAAGCTCGAGATAGCAGACGCCATCTTTGAGGAAATCTGCCAATACAGATTTGGTGGTGTCTCGAACAGATTCCTCATCCGTGATAAGGTTGTATATGTAACTGCTGAAAAGCGGGAAGAAGCTGTGGAGTGTGGTGTTGTCAACTTGTGTCCATTACTGCCAATGGATGGAGGCAAGACTAACGTTTGCAGGTTGTAATCATGTTTCCCTTCAGGCATGACGATCAGAGGATCTTCTAAATCGGTGTTGCCTGTCTCCTTTTTACGTAGCCATACCTCATGGAGAGCACGGCGTGAGATGCTCCCAGTCAGATGAGCGTGAAGCTTGCATATCGTCAGTACCTATCAAAAACATGGAACGTGGGTGATAAACAACCTCTATCTTTGGCAGCCCAACAAAGTCCATGGTTGGCCTTTTCGTTCGCGTCACAGCTATTTATTCAGCCTCAGCTGGGAATATACAGAAAGTCTCTAGTTAGTCAGTCAGGGTGTAATGGAGAGGATTGATACCGATTTACTCATTACCATACAAGTTAGTCTCAACTAGAATACCTACCCTGAACTTGATGGAGATCCTCCATCGTCATCCCAATTATCTGAAACATTAAGAGCAACACACACTTGGCCGAACAGGCTGCTGTGACTCGGAGTCTCTTTTCCATTTCATCACATTGCGTGACTTTACCACTCATCGTTATTGTCTCAAGTCAAGCAATGTGCGATACCGAGGTAGAACAAGCTGTGGTTTACATAAAGCTCACACATAAGTCGTCAATGATACAGCTCTAATGTGACAAAGTACATGTGAAACCGCCTTTCCTGGAGATGAGATCGCTGCCATTACCAACCCCATCTTACACTTTACACCGGTAACCATGCGCCGTGGATGCGTTGCGCTTCTCGTTCCTCCCGGTTAAACCCAGTTGCATCCATCATAGGTCTTCATCGGCCATATACGCCGTAAACAATTATTGTACACATGGGAAGCCGCATTTTCCGGCTCAACAATGACTGCGCCGGCAACAAAAGGCACTGTCTAAGATATCCTCATACCCAGAAACGTGAGGTCAAGATTTTTCGATTGCGTGACTCCAACTTAATTGTTTACAGAGAGGGTTGGGCAGGCTTGCCGTCAAGGGCGGCGCCGACTTGGTCAGCGGTGCTCTGTTCGGAGCCAGCGGTCAAAAGTTCGCTGCCGCTTTGTCGCATGTTGTACTCTTGCTCCATAGCAGTGAGCTGTTGATCCTCGGCGAAAGACAAAGCGAAGGGAACACCAAAGAACAGGGCAGAGGTGGTGAGCACCCAAGCGCCCGTGCCACTGAAAGAGAGAACGCTCCAGGCAGCGTTACCGATGGTGTTGGCCTTGCCGGAGATCCATGAGCGAGTAGTTGGTGGGACGATGTCGCGCAGGGCGTATAGTCGCTCAGCGAGAGTCTCTTCTGAAGGATCGTAGTCGGACTCGTTGGAAATCTCGGAGTCTACGGGCGTTGTTAGCATGCACAATATTGCGATTAAAGGCGCGGGGTTGTTCATTACCAGTATCGGAGTAGTCCTCATCGTCCTCCTCAACATCGGGACCAGCCTGAGGGTGCTGGAAGTGCTCGTCCTCAACCTCGGTAAGAGTAACCATCTTGAATAGCTGAAGGTGTTGTGTATCGAGTAGTCGATTGTTCAAGGTATTAAGAGATGTTGAAGAGCTTTTGGTGGAGAAGGAATTGCCGAATAGTCGCAGCCCAAATCACAAGGCTTATGAATATATCGGAATTGGTGGCAGAATCTGGTGAGATAAGCGATGTTGACAAATCTCCGCCTGATAAGAAAATATGTTCTCTCGGTGACTGGTTGATGAGTTGGCGTTGACGTTGGGCGTCACGATGTCATGGGAGTAATTTTTCTTTGGAAGCTGCTTGATTGCTCCACTTCCGACACCCTGGTTTTAGCCGATGAGTTCCGTCACCACCTCACCTCAGCGACTATCGTCACGTGCAACCTCCATAGACTACCGTCATCGGGCCTCTTACTGCAAAGTACAGGAGGAACTTTGAGAATGCGAAATGGAACTAGGTATTGTTATCATTTCTAGTGCATATACATTGGATAAAGTCATCCCCATGACACCTTCTTGAACAACTTTAGGCCGTGGCCAGCAACATATCGTGAGCGTTATACAGCAGAGCTCTGAGATAATAAGGAGTATTAGTTTCATTCTCCTTATCCCACCATGTCACAGTCATTGTACAGTAGAGGCGCGCTTCGGATTAGAGTGCTGGAAATCGAGCGATGGGCGGCCATTTGCCCCCTCGTCGTGCTCGAATATCCCCAGTCTTGGCCTACCAGTCGACATCCATCGTCTCGAACACGATAATGATCCTGCCGCAACCTATTTCAACCATTCGGTGCCGATGCCGATACTCGCGGTATAAATGTCACACTCAGGAACTCCATGTTGTCCACTATGACTACGGCAATATTCTGCCGAAGTCGTGTGAGCCTTCCACGATGTAATGGGTCTTTTGGTCAAGATTCATATAGATAAAGCTGGCATTTGGATCTTCCAAAAGGACCGCGACACATACATGCTGCCTTACAATGCACCGCAGGGCCATATGACAATGTTCACTGAACCCGGCAAGAATATGCCAGTCTCTAAGGGAAACAGTCTGTGCCTGGCATAGAAGGCGTGCAAGCAATACCACGTTGTCTAGAGACAACTGGAGAAGCTCCTATTGCCTTGACTTCTCAGAAAAGACGACATGTCCAAGAGATACAATTTGGCACGTAATATGCAAAACTGATTAACCATACGCCTGCGACTTCGCGGCTATGATTTGCACCACAAGCAACATGAACCGATGGGTTTGTTTATTTCGGAAGAGTCCCAGAAAGAAATCAGGAGGGACTTGCGAACGGCTTCTTCGGGACCGAACGTAACTTTGACTAGAAGGCCATGTGCAGTGCCTGACTTTTACCTGGTAGGTATGGACCTTGTGTCTATACTTGTTGTTTCTCGTCTCTGTCACATTTCGTACACAAAAGTATTGTAATTAGGAAAAAACAGAAAAAGGAAGAAGGAGAGCCATGGACGTATTGCGAGACACAAGAAGTAAGAGGAACGACCGGAAAAGTCGGGAGTGGATGTTTGGAATCTGTCTTGTTGAGTTGTTGGAGTGTTCAAGTTTGACCTAGCTTCTAGATCGCTTTGAGACGTTGATTTTGCTATCCTGTAAGCAACGAGACTAGTACGTAATTTTTATTCCCCTGTTCCAAGGGGCACAACACATGACCTTTGATGGAGCTCGTCAATATTTGATGAGAAGCCATTGGCAATTAAACATCTGGCATCGTGACCTTTTCAGCCCGTTTCACTGTATCGAGATGCAAGGGGATTACGTATATTCGACAAATATAGACCCAATTGCCGTGATGAGCGGTAAACATATCCGATGCAATTCGCACAAGGGGTTTAGATTACGAAGCATTGAATGGGTAAATAGTTATACAGGCACGAACCTCGTGATCCATTAGATATCTCGTCTACGATACCAAAGAATGCCGTGTGATGTTGTTGGTGTAACTTGAAGACTTGTCGAGGCCGTGATGCCCTGTGAAGGAGTGGATGGCAAGGGGACGAAACCGCCGATTGGGCAATCTCTGCTCAGACATTCGCTAAGCTTCAGAATCTCAGGAACATTTCTTTCTGGACTCGCAATGGAAGAAGCAACATGGTAGCAATGGTACGTACAACCTGGTATGGAATGGAGGAGGTGTATCTTTCAGGAGACGCTTGGGCCGCCGTCACGGTGTGAAGGTGAGCGATTTGGGTAAGTAATCGGGACCCTGGTAGCCTGGGCTGTCTGGGGAACTTGACGGGAGGTGTTAACGGCGTGTAAGAGACAACCTAAACTGGCCTTTTATTTACACTATGTACCTGGCTAATTACCTACAATACCCAACTCAACCACACACAACAGGACTAGGTTGACGAGCAACTAATTTCTGACAATTCTTTCCAGCTTTGAACGTAAAGACTCGTCATAAACCTCCCTCGATTCGAAAAATAAAAATGCACAAGGTCACATTTGCAATCAACACGTGTCTGTGCCGTTGGTTTGCGTGTACCTGTTGGGAGGGGCTGCCCCGCGATGCGAATTTGAAGAGCAGGAAGAATGGATGTGATATGATGCTGGGATACGGTGACAGCTCCTTGCCATAGCTATTGGCAAAGTACCACAAAATACATTCGTCAACACCGTCAGGGAAAGCTCCCTGGCCCTGTTTGTTGGTCAGAGAGCTCCGTTCTTTGTGACTGCGTCCTCCGGGTAGTGAGTTGGAGCTCCGGTTCGTCTAAGCTAACTGTTTCCCACTCACCGCAAGACGCCAGGTATGGGCTCTAATCTCCATGGCGGGCCGTCACTCGTCAAAGAAAGGGTCAATGAAGCTATCGTGATCATGCACGGGCGACCCTGATCCCCGGACGGTGTACCAAAGGAGCATGGGTGCCATTGGGTCGAATCCATCTGGCTATAGCGTCGTTAGCCGATCAGATAGATAGCGTCGCGGGCACTGCAAGCGGCTCAAGTAGACTAAGGTACGAGGATGGTACCTGAGGATCTCCGGGGGCCGGCAGCACGTTCGGCCGGGTATGGATAGAACAATACCCACAAACAGGGCAGCGCATGGCCTCGATGGTGGAGTTGATTGCTCACCACCTGTGACACCTCAGGGAATCTCAGTGTCTAGGCGTTCTGGGGGCCCCTCGCTCAGCCACTAGCTGCCGTCGTCGAGGAAAACTCTTCCCCAACATTCCACTTGGTGGCACTTTAAAAATGGCCAGCCAGACACCAGCAAGGTATTGTAGGTACTTACAGAATACGTACCGTCGAACGAAGTGATAATTGACGTCTTTTGCAGGCAAGCAAGTGTCCTCAATGAGGAAACAGAACTGACATTATGCCGAAGCTTGCCAGTTTGTCCCCAGGTTTGGCTAGGTACTGTGTAGTCGAGAGTTGCGCTGATTGGCCCGTCACTCAAGTAAACCAACCATGTGCCAGCTTAATATGACAACAGTGCGTATTTGACTTTCTATACAATTCATCATCTGCCTCAAAAGAACCTTTTATTGCCGAGATTCGAAAGAATATGCAGGTGATCATGAACACGAGGAGCATACAGAGTAATCTCTCTGAAACAAGACCGGAAAAGACGGCTTCCATTCAGTCAATGTGTGATGAACTCAGGTACCTGTAATGAGAACAAAAATAGAAACTTCTACCAAGCCAAATGGAAGCTCGAGAAAAATAGGTGGGTAACACTATGTACGGTACGGTGCGTTTCTATATATTCACACATCCAGCGTAACGCTCATACGGTGCCTTAAAAGGGCAGCTGGGTGGAGACATATTCGAGATGCATTCGTAACGAAGGACACAACTTCGTGACGCCCCGTCACCGTCGTCAACAAGCGGTTCATGGTGGAGGCGTGACGGGACATTGGGAGTGCACCGTATTGTCCAGAATGGAGACGTAGGCACTCGTTAGAGATGATGAGATAACGGTTTCGATGGTGGAACAGCACGTCAGAGATTCGACTATTCATCATTACCTTACGAGAAGGTAACCAGGGTGTTGCAGGCCAATGGCTCAATTTTCAGATACATGGACAGGCGAAAGACCATACATGCTGCATAGGTCTCAACCTGGCAAAGGCATGACCCGATAACCCAGCCAAGCTCTTGACCCAAGATCCTTTTCTTGACCTTCCCCAGATTTTGAGAGCTCAGGCCCAGGGTATGTAAACTAGGTACCTTACGTATAGTTCTATTACAAGCCACAGCAAAGCACAGGCACAATCAACTGACAGCGCAATTGACCAATGAAATAGCAATTGAAATCTTAAAGGTCACGCGGAATGTGGGCGTGACACCGCTCAACCCCCCAGGCTTAGATTCTGGAAATAGAAGTTAGGAAACACTCAGCTCCAAACATCGTGGTCAAAACAATATCGTCGTCAAGGGATGGCGCCTCACTCAGCCAGCCAGGTCCGACGAACAGCCCTAGCCACACCCCCTAAAAAGAAGTTCGATCTACGGATATTTTTCTGCCCACCTCGTGACGCGTTAACAGTGTCCGCCTCCAGGCGCCGGGTGCGGGGTGTAGTAAAAACACAGGGAAGATTTGCTAACCAAAGACGCCCATGACAAACCAAAGAGGCCACGAGACGGCGGCAAGGTAAAAGCAAAAAAGCTTGGGGACGGCTCTCGGGGCCACAGAACAAGCACGCAACTCGCTACGGTCCCGTACGAGAGAAACAATAGGTAATGCAATGGATACCATTTCCCCTAGGGGTTGGCTGGTTGGTGTAAATTGACTGGCTGTGCCGTGCAGTGCAACAAAGGGAAACGGTGGCTGTCACGAAAGCTGCAAGATCAAGTAAAACGGGGGTAATGGAAATGACGGGAGATGAGATGGAAGCGGGTCGTGGGGAAAGCTATGAAGTTTTTTTTCTTTCTTGTCCTTGTGCCCAGATCCAGATCAGGCTCAGACTGGGGAAGACTGGAGCCATGGGCAAAACCTGGGGGTAATAGAAATCCAGATCCAAGTTTAAAAGGCCTTCTCGGTGCTGCCGGACCTCGGCCGTGTGGGGCTCTCCGGGCGAGTCCGGGGGCCTTTGCTTGTCCCGGAGCTTTGAGTGTGAGAGTGGGTGCCGGACTCCGTTGCTTGTGGGACAGGGACTTATTTTCGTGTTCTTTTTGCGTAACAGATGGAGAGAGGAAGAGGGGAAGAAACTCAAAACATCGAGGGGGATTGTCCAGAGTCTGGAGTCTGGGGTATTGGAGAACAAGAGCTCTTGTTCCAGGTCAGATGAATCATTGAAGAGTAGTATCATTGATGACAACAGGGCAGCTCAAGGACGAACAGACCAATCTTGTCTTAACTCTATCATTCAAGAAAGCCATGATATGTCGTGCAACTCCCATCTTATGCCAGACTTGCCCTTCGTTTCGCAATAGAAACCCCTCGTGCTGCAGTCAAGTGCTCCTCGACGACCCTAGACCTCAACCATTGTGTCATTGATGGTACCCCGGAGAAGTTACCTGTACGTAAGTACCGAACCAACGGCCCCGCGACGGCCGGAGGAACCTTGTCGTGGTCCGGCTCCTTCATAGCGACAGGTCAGAGCCAGAGCCTACCGGTGTGCTGTGCTCTCCCTTGCTCCCTTGTCTAGTATGTATGTACTTGCCTGTATCTTGGGGAAGAAGAAGGGTGGGAAGTATCACCTTGCCAACACATTTTTTTTTAACTTCATGATCTTGACTGTTACTGGATCTGGGGAATGGATCTCCCCCAAGGTGAAATTATTTCCCCCTAGAAATCGAGACTAGTCCCGGCCCCGTGATCGTCCCCCTTAGAGTGGCCAAGGTCTGGAAAGTTCGGTGAGCACTGGCTTTGCTTTCTTTAAGTCAGGTGAGCCAGATTTGGGCTCTATTGTCTAGGGTACGAGGGCATTTCAGCTAGTTCGCCTGGCATTTGCTGCTGCGGTCAGCGTTCAACGCCAGCTTCCCGTCTGGGGTAGTGAGTCGTGTAGGAATTCGGTTCAGGTACCGTACCCTTTGAGGCGGATTCTTGGCTTGGTCAAAGATTTTGATGGCTTAGAACGATATCAATTGAGCAAGGTGCCATTGACATGAACTATTCGTCGCTCGTTGGCAGGCTCAGAACCAACCAAAGCATATAGTTTCTTGGCTGATGCGAAATCCCAGCATTATCTTACACCACGTAAACCATGGGCTGACACAATTGTTGATACATGGGCCCATTGGAGACGATGTTGTCCGAAACTACATGACTTTTATCAAACATGCTCCAAATAGACATCACTAGAAGTTCATGTCAAAGACGTGGAACTACCTACTAACTCAGATGCAGGCGATCGATCCATTTTTCGTACGAATCATCATTCTTGTTGGCCTGGCCGTTTCGCATGTCAGAACTGTAAGGTTTATGATAATACGGCCCGGCACAGCTTGAAGCACATCATGGCAACATCATTTCAGGTAGTTATTACGACCAGTCGGACAAGCACAGTCAGGGCAACGTGCATGTTGACCGGGATCTTGTGAGATACCGTAGTCCAACGTTGTAATAATCCTCTGAAACCCAAAACAGAGAGAACATACATTGAAAAACCGGAATTCAAGGTCGGATCTGCATGTCACGAAGTTGCCATTGGCGATGACTCGCAGAGACAAACCCGCAGGGCAAGCCAAGCCAAGGTAAGGTGAGTGGTGAGTGAATTGAGTTGAATCGCACCATCCTCCACACCGTTTTGGTCAGCGAAAGAGGCTAAGTGCATGGTGCTGTTTTCATGCATAGCGCATGGATAGTTATGTAGACTTACGTTATCAGAGTCTGCAAATGGAACTGGAGGCTCTTTATGTCGACTTACAGTGACCAACCTGTCAAATAGAGCGTTTGTCCTGACCCAGCTAGTCTCTGAAAACTCTTCAAGCCATTCCATAGTAAACGCTGGTATCCATTATATGAGAATGTGTGGTGCGTCAAGTTGCTACAAGATATGGACGTAAACTGGCAGAAGAGTTGAAGTCTAGTAAACAACTCTCCCATTGGCAACAAATTTGCACTAGTGATGTCAGACGAAAATCTGGAGAAGGCGGGATTCTATGCAAAAACTGCAGTGCCTCGAATAACCGGGCCTCTTCCCCACGGCTCCCTCACCAACAGTACAGTACTGTACTGACACTTCAGGAACCAGGCGCTTGGTCCAGGCGACAGAAGTCAGGTTCCAAACAAGGCTTCCCCTTGAGGTTTAGGCTAGAGGCACTATTGGGTAATTGAATGGGACTTTTTCTCGCAGGTAACTGCACTGTACTCCGTGAGGTCATGATCACGATCCGGGGCGTTGCTGCAGCCAAAATTCTTTCTTCTCGACTCTTCTGGCGGGCTTAGCTGGGCTGGGCTGGGCTCCGCTTCAGGAGGGGTGGTAGTGGTACAGTACTGTAGCGAGCAAGTACCAATTGGAGAGGAGAGGAGAAGAGAGGAGAAGAGAGGAGAGGCCTCAGGACGACCGGGCCGGTGATGTTTAATATCTGAATTGCTGGGTTCTATCTCTTCTTGGGTATGCCAAGTTTCTGCTTTGCTGATTGCCAAGTGAAATATGAGGAAATCGAACCAAGTGACTGCCCGGGCAAATCATAAGCTCTGTGAATGTGCTGCATGCCCTGTCCTGTGCTGTAAGTAAGCCGCTGTAAAGTAGGTGCCTGAAGAGAGTTGTGGCGGGGGTCATTCTGTGTCTATTGCTGTCCGCTGCACTTTTTCTCCGGTCTGCCCGGTGCAAATAAAAGCCAAAAAACAAACACGCACCCCAAAATAAACACCCGCCGGGCCTCATGCCCAGCAAACTCCCAGCAGGGTCTGCCCCACAAGCGGGAAGGGGGTGTTAGGGTGTGTGGTCAAGGTGAGCGGAAGACCAGGACCTGGCAAGGGATGTGGTTTTTTTATGGCAGCGTGACAACTTTTACTCGGTACCTACAGGCGAGACGGTGTAAGAGAAGGCAATATGTCGACATGTTTGGAGTCAATGGAGACATTCGTGCTGGTACGTACCCAATTGCAAAAGACTGGGAGGTACTTTGTACCATCGTAGACTTCTGGGTCGTCGTTGAGAGACACTTAGACTCGGACAGTATATAAAGCTTCCATCGCCAGTCCCAATATCTTCTGGCTTCGAAAGTTGGAGAGACAAGTCACTTGACCTCACTCAAACTTTTTGATTACCTTACCTATTGCATTTTGCATTTGCTTCTCCTCACTAAAAGAAGCCTTCTTCTGTCTACTACCTTGAACCCCCTTATCACTCCTCCCTCGTCTTTATTTAGAGATCATATTCCCCTGTCCTGGCTTGAGCTTTGAACCTCGTCATCTCAAACCAACCTCGACGTATCAAGAGAGCTTTTGTTATCTCTTGTTCTAGACATACCGTCTTCAGTTTCTATTTACGACAGGGCTGACGGATGGCTGCGCTGAGTTCGTGCACCCCGAGTTAAACAAACGCCTAACTAGTCACTCAGTTGGCAGTGTATGACAGATATCCATACTAACCTGCCGTCAGAACTCTAACCAACCCTCCTCTCATCTGAGAACCCTTTACGACAATCTTGTTGTTATTCTTCTGAATAACTTCCCCTCGTCATCTTCTTTTAGAAGGCCCCGCTATAAGCTCGGCATTACCGACCTGGAATTATCTATTTTCAGTGACGAAACGAATTGATCGTCACAAACTCTAGCCGGTAAGTAGCGGATAAGTCTTATCTGACTACAGCACTGCCCACTACCCCTTCGTCATCTTGCCCTTATCGCGAATCCATGGCCCCGTTGATTGGCTTCCCCCTGATTTCCACTACCCAATGGCGAGAATACGAGAGCCGGCCCGGGCGGCTTACACCGGGATTCTGGTGCTCTGTATCAGAGATAAGCTACCCAGCGAGCTGAGCGGTTCGCATGCGGTGCTGCAAACAGCCCCAGGCCCTGCCCCAGCCCCAGCATCTGCAGTGCATTTTTCAGGTCCCCGATCTAGTGGCGTCCAGTGAGTGTGAGCATGGACGCCCCGGACAGGACCTGGAATGAGCCTCCCGGGATGGGCTCAATACCAATCATCACTAGATCATTGAGTTTGGCCTTCACGGGCGCAGGGCAGCCTCTCTGGGTCAGCAGCCCTCCTTAGTTCGCATTGAGTCACGAGCTCTGACCGAAACTGTGGTTGAGCTGGCTACAGCGGTGACGACAGGAGAATACTGTTATCTTCAGGCTTCCTTGTTTGCTTGAGCCGAACTGTCTATATAAGATACCCGCAGCTGGCTCAT
Source organism: Fusarium fracticaudum (assembly GCA_003353625.1). Lineage (NCBI taxonomy): Eukaryota > Fungi > Ascomycota > Sordariomycetes > Hypocreales > Nectriaceae > Fusarium > Fusarium fracticaudum. The sequence goes on from PDNT01000008.1 coordinate 1,044,225, forward strand.
CTCGTCTCCATCTCATTCATCCATTCACTATTTCCCATTCACTCGTTTCCTCGTCTTGCGTTTACACCACCAAACTTCACTCCGCATCTCGGCAGTTCGCCAAGATGGCGTCTATAACAGAATCGCCCACTAACATGCTGCCCTCTCAGACCTTCCCTGAGTACACAGATCCATATCAGGAATCCAACATGACTGCCATTTCCGCCAATCCCGTGGCTAACGTCAAGGCCGTTGAGGCCAGCCGTGGTCCTTCTCCTCAGCCTACTCACTTCTCCGTTCCTCTACAAAATGGCAACGGCGGCAACGGCCACCGCATTCTGCGATCTGCCACTGTTGGCTACATTGCCCCTGAGTTCACTGGCAAGCCTGAGCAGAAGAAGACTGTGAAGTCTATCATCTCAGCTGCTGGTTTCGTCCCTGAGCCCCAAATTGATGAGCAGATCGAGTGGTTCTACGAGAAGCTCGGCATCGATGATGTCTACTTCGAGCTTGAGACCCCCGATGTCATCTCCAGCCACATCACCTCTCTGTATGCCGCTAAGGTCGCTTCCTTCGCTCGCGAGGATAAGCAGGAGGAGATCCGACTGGATATGGAGGCCAACGACCATGCCATCTACATCGACACCAGCGTTGCTGGCAAGACCAACACTGCTGGTCCTCGCTATGAGGAACGCCTTGAGGCCAAGTACATTGATCACCCCGGTTCCAGCAAGTACCGCGTTGAGACTTTCCGATCTCCCGCTGTCGTGAGCCCCAGCTCCAAGGCCACTCTCCGATGTTACTTCGTCTATCAGTGCCAGTTTGCCACTCCTCCTGAGCACACCGACCCCAAGGAGACCAACCTCGAGCTCATTGCCGACAACGGTTTCCTCCGCAAGGCCACTGACAACACCAAGCAAATCTACCAGGACATCATTGAGCTCGCCGTTAACCGAGCTGGTCCTGTCATCGAGGTCTTCGATATTGAGAACACCGACGAGAAGCGAATGGTCGTTGCCTTCCGCTCTCGCACTGCCCAAGGTCTTTTCTCTGCCCTCAGTGACCTTTACCACTACTATGGCGTCACCTCATCTCGCAAGTACCTCGAGCAGTTCTCCAACGGTATCACCGTCATGAGTGTCTACCTCCGACCTGCTTCTGACACCGTCGAGACTAGTGGACAGTTCCCTTCTCTTGAGGAGTCCATTGACCAGATCTCCAAGGAGGTTTCTCTCCTCTACTGTCTCCCCCACAACAAGTTCCACAACCTTTTCCTCGATGGACAGCTCAGCCTCCAGGAATCCGTCTACGCCCACTCCGCTTGGGTCTTCGTTCAGCACTTCCTGAACCGATTGGGACCAGAGTACTCCACTCTTGCCGAGCTTCTGGATGTTAAGAACAACGCTCAGCAGGCCCTCCTTTCTAACCTGAAGCGCCGTCTCCGATCCGAGACCTTTACCCCTGAGTATATTTATGAGATTATTCAGAACTACCCCGGTCTCGTTCGTGCTCTTTACGCTTCTTTCGCCAACATCCACCTTGTTAAGGACCAGGAGGACCCCGTGAAGGTTGTCTCCTCCAGCCTGTCCGTCGAGGTTCTCTCCGACGACGCTCTCAAGGACAAGATCGCCAAGAACGTCAACAACGAGCACGATGAGATGGTCCTCACTGCGTTCCGTGTGTTCAACAACGCTATCCTCAAGACCAACTACTTCACCCCTACTAAGGTCGCCCTGAGCTTCCGTCTCGACCCATCTTTCCTCCCCGAGGTCGAGTACCCCAAGCCCCTCTACGGCATGTTCCTCGTCATCAGCTCTGAGTCTCGAGGTTTCCACCTCCGATTCAAGGATATCTCTCGTGGTGGTATCCGAATCGTCAAGTCTCGCAACAAGGAGGCTTACGGCATCAACGCCCGCAGCATCTTCGATGAGAACTACGGTCTTGCCAGCACACAGCAGCGCAAGAACAAGGACATCCCCGAAGGTGGCTCCAAGGGTGTTATTCTATTGGACCCTAAGCAGCAGAACCGTGCCCGTGAGGCTTTCGAGAAGTACATCGATAGTATCCTTGATCTTCTTCTGCCCGCCGAAACCCCTGGCATCAAGAACCCTATTGTCGACCTCTACGGCAAGGAGGAGATCATTTTCATGGGCCCTGATGAGAATACCGCGGAGCTGGTCGACTGGGCTACTGAGCACGCTCGATCCCGTGGCGCCCCCTGGTGGAAGTCCTTCTTCACTGGCAAGTCTCCCAAGCTTGGTGGTATTCCTCACGACACCTACGGCATGACCACTCTGTCTGTTCGTGAGTACGTCAAGGGCATCTACCGAAAGCTCGAGCTCGACCCCTCCACCATCCGCAAGATGCAGACTGGTGGCCCCGATGGTGACCTGGGCAGCAATGAGATCAAGCTTGGTAACGAGAAGTACACTGCCATTGTCGATGGCTCTGGAGTTCTTGCTGACCCCAACGGTCTCGACCGTGACGAGCTTCTGCGCCTCGCCAACGGCCGCAAGATGATCATCGAGTACGATGTTTCCAAGCTGTCTCCCGAGGGATACCGAGTCCTGTGCGACGACGTCAACATCACTCTCCCTAATGGCGAGTCTATCAACAACGGTACATCGTTCCGTAACACCTTCCATCTCCGTGACACTGGCAGTGTCGACTGCTTCGTCCCTTGTGGTGGTCGTCCCGCCTCCATTGACCTCATCTCGGTCAACCGTCTCATCAAGGATGGCAAGTGCATCATCCCTTACCTCGTTGAGGGAGCCAACCTCTTCATTACCCAGGAGGCTAAGCTTCGCCTCGAGGCTGCTGGCTGCATTCTGTACAAGGATGCCTCTGCCAACAAGGGTGGTGTGACATCGTCCTCCCTTGAGGTTCTTGCTTCTCTGTCTTTCGACGACGAGGGCTTCGCTGAGAACATGTGCCACAACGCCCAGGGCGAGGCTCCTCAGTTCTACCAGGACTACGTCAAGCAAGTCCAGCTCAAGATTCAGGAGAACGCGCGTCTTGAGTTTGAGGCTATCTGGCGCGAGCACGAGCAGACCGGAACTCCCCGATCTATCCTCTCTGACAAGCTTTCCGTTGCCATTACCGATCTCGATGAGAAGCTCCAGCACTCCGACCTCTGGGATAACGAGAAGATCCGCCGATCTGTTCTTCAAGATGCTCTGCCCCGTCTTCTCCTGGAGAAGATTGGTCTCGACACCTTGATCGCCCGCATCCCCGACTCCTACCTCCGAAGCATCTTCGGCTCCTACCTTGCCAGTCGATTCGTGTACGAGTTCGGCAGCAGCCCCAGCCAGTTTGCCTTCTACGACTTGTAAGTTTAACCCATGACACCATGATACCAGAACATATGCTAACTATTGCAACAGTATGTCTAAGCGTATGGCCCAGATCGCCAACTAAAAAAGTTGATTGCATGGAACGGTGTTGAAGCGTATGATTTGATTTGTTTACAAGCATAGCATTATTTGTTTTCTCTGATGAGAGATGAGCATTGTCACGGTGTGTTTGCCATATTTGGGACGGCCCTGGCATGGGCCTAATGAATGGTTCAAGGTTAAAGAAAAGTCAGAAAAGACTATATTTATTTAGTCGATATTAATCAAGATTTTGAAGTTCATATTTGTTTCCCCCACCAGTGACTTTACTTGGTGAGTCCATCCAGTGAAACTTGTGCTGTTTCTGGTTGCTTCTGCTGTTGCACTCTGAGGAAAGACCTTGAGACAAATGATTGTCTCGGAAGATCTGATTGCTCAAAGTGATCTATTAGTCGTGCTGAGTGTGATAGAAATAGAACGCATTAGACTAGGGACCTGGTACATGAGATGCATGGCATTGTCACGTGTTACGGAGACACCTTGATTTCATGTTGATAGTTCATTGGCGGGACAACAACTTGCAGGCAGATACATATGCGTGAGGTCGTATCATGGGCTCCTCATATGTACAATGGTTTTATCGTGGCGAAGGCTGTATGGCTGATCTGTTGTATAGATGGTCGAGTTGGTAGAGAAGCACATGTTAAGAGGCGACTGGTTATCTCCTCTGCAAGACGGTGTTTTGGTGTAATCCAATGGTATGCTGGGTAATTGCACTGCATACCTCATGGTGTGGTTGACTTGTGAGGTGACAGACAACAGACTACGGAAGTGATTTCGAGGCCACTGAGGGTTACAGTGTTTGCCACACAGAGTATCGGCCTGGCAATCAAGTAAGCATGAAATGACAAAGTCAGGTGTATCGTGACATTATTACCTACATAACTTCAGTGACGTTGAAAAGTCAATTGAAGGACTGACTGTCTTATTTTCATAAAGTGGATTGAAGCTGGAAAAGAGACGACAACATTTGCTCACAGCCAATGAAGACAATTAATTTCCCCTGAGCAAGACCCATTTGGCGTGTGGACGTTTCAGCGTTTCAAAGGCCCCGCCGAGACGCGGGTGGCCCTGAACGATTCCCCGGCTGCGTTAGAGCCAAAGTTTACGGTTTCTTGGAACCGCTAATCATTCAGGGGTTTTAATGGGAAACGCGCTCCATCCCGTCCTTGCCACGGAATTGGGGCGAGGTAAAATGCCACCACAAAAGGAGACTACGTACCTATACAATGGGATTTAATGTAGTGTAAGTGATATGCAATTGATATAAATAAGGGAAAGGCGCTATTAATGGGTAAGTAATCGTTGTTTTACAGTGCGTTGCATGACTTCTTAAGCTCCCTTCTTAATCAATGCTGTAGCTCGCATCATGATCCTTTACTCTGACTGGTTAAGCCCTCAGAGGGAGAAGGGAGAGTCATGGAGTATCGTCGTCTCATCACGCGCTCTTCTTTTCTTTTGCTTCTATTTATCGTTCTCTCCCGTCTTGGCCCTAAAGATGGTCTAATAGACCGGCCATTAGACCGCAGCCTCCACTTTTGTTTCCGTGCAGTAGATCTTTTTGCACTCGATTATCGAGCTGGCTGCTTTCGACCTGGATGGACGAGTTGTCTGAAACGGGTGACGCTCCATTCAACGGGCTCGTCCTCCTCCGCACTAGCATTACCCGTTTGCGATAGACAGAGTGCATTAGGGGCTTTGGCATCTGGACTACGTGGTTAGAATAGGAGACTGAAAATTTGCTAAAAGATTCTAGAGGGATTGTTAGGGTGGAAAACGTTAGACCTGTTCCTCTTGAATCAGTGACCACACCAATAGAGGTGCCTGACAGTGACAGTATCAGTGGTAGTTTCACTGCGGCAGTGGAGTCAATCCTTTTTGGTGCCCGGGCGGCCAGAAACGAAACTTGGGCCCGGCCAGGCGAGTTCACTTTATTATTATTATTACTACTACCACTACTACCTACAGTACTGCTACGCCATCCTTTTCCCACACAGACACGGAACAAAGATCGTCGCTCGTTCTCTCCAGTTTTTCGACACCCAGATCCATTCCCACTCAGCAGCTTCATGTTGGACGAGCCCGTGGCTGGCCACTGGGCATATTGGTTGATCGATTGACTTTTACGGGCGCAACCTTGTTCACCACGCTGAGCGACACCAAATCCAATCGAGTACCACGACCGAAAGCCTGATATCGCAACGCCCCCAACGACCGAAGCCAGCAAGCAAACAAACAAACAAAGCAATCAGGTACCTCTGAGTTGGACGAGAATATCCTCGCAAGGATCTACCGCCCGACTCTCACGCAACGGCATAGTCTAGACTACTGTGCTGTAAACAGGCAACAAAAAAACCCGGCCCCCAGCCGTCAGCATCCAACACCCGAGTTTGAAATAAAAAATTGAGACGGCGCTTCTCTGGCGCCAGGGGTCAAGCATATCCCATCCCATCTTTTGGTGCCTTGCGCCTTCAGGGACAGAGTTGGAGCAGAGTGACTTGTTGTTGACGGCCTCGCTCGTCGTTGCTACCCATCAAAATGACACGACCATCGATCGTCAGAGCCGGTATGTGCCTAGTGTTTTGCCTTTGCTGTCCTGTCCTGCCTTTATACCTGGAACGAGATGCCAACGCCAATGTCACCCTAAGCCTCAGCCTTGGGCATTTGCGATTGGGGTGCATCGCCTCTTGCGCAGCCTCATCCTCGTGTTGTTTCGTCGGTCCCTCTTACAGTACAACTTCTTTCCCCTGCCCCCTTTATACATACTACAAACTTCGTCTATTCAACCACATGGAACCCTTGAACTTTGAAGTAGACCTTCGGCCAACTTCTCCCTTGCCCATTCTTTTTTTTATTACTTTCTTTTTCTTTACGTTTCATCGTACTTTCGTCTACCCTTGCCCCCCGGTCACTGTCCAAGCTCGAACCTTTCTGTTGCTCTCCGGGGTCGCTGCAAGTCACGATACATTCCAACCACTCGACTTAGTCCTTTGCTTTCTCATTCCTTGTGCCCACAAGCTACTTTTGACGACACCACAAACTGACGTTGACGAACCTTTTCCCCGATCGCAGATACCATCGATCTTCAAGATCATCACTCTCCATCCGCTCAGGACCACTCGAAAAGCCCACGCCTGGGCGGCAACGCCAACTCCCTAGGTCCCCACCAAGCTGAGACTATTCGTGAGGTCACACACGACATTGCAGACGAACAGCGACGCTCTCCAAGAGTCTCTCTCGATAACCGCAATAGCCTCGACGAAATTGATTCCTTTGCAGACGAACTTGTCGCAAACTCTACAAGTGGGAATACTCGCGCACAGGGCGCACGCAACAACAATAGCAATATGAACCAAGAAGATGCACTGGCAATTGCGCAGAATGGAGGCGTCTCATCTTCGGATGAGGGCGAGCTCGACGGCGACGATGACCTCGATGACGACATGATGGATAAGATCTCAAGTTCGCCTTCGATTGAAGATGGTGGGTGCTACCCCGTCGCTGCCCCTGCGGCATGGCCACGCCGTGTCTCTTCCCTACCTCCGCCGAGGAGTAGTACTCCAAGTATCTCTGGTTCAAGCGGCACCAGAGTTTGTTCGCCATATCCCGAACCCCCCAACTGTGTACCCAGCCCATGCGCAATTGCGCAGCTTTCACGAGCATTGCTCACGAAAGTCCGGAACCATCGTCTTCATGGTGAGTATAACGGTCGCGACGAGCACAGTAACGACGCCGAACCCGAAACCGACGATAGCTGGACAACGTCCAATTCGACGGCCGAATTTCACGAAACGTTCGAACAAGTGGAACCACAGCCTAGGTCCAACAGTAATGAAGGCTAGCATCCTTCTGATGAAGGATCGAGTATTGGAGGAAAGGGCACCGTAGTCGATAACAGAGAGCAGGATATATTCTATGACTGTGATCCAATGCTGGATCTTTCCGATTCGGATTTTGACGACGACGAAACGCCTGACTTCGATCCCGCGCTTACTGTTCCCTACGAAGAATCTTTTGAAGACGATGATTCTGCACTCTCCATTCCTGACGACTACAATTTCATTGACTCCGGCTGGGCGGTTGAGTGCTTACAAGACATAGAGGACATTGATTTCGAGTTCGTTTACGCGCTTCACACTTTCGTGGCTACCGTCGAAGGCCAAGCAAATGCCACCAAAGGTGACACTATGGTTTTGCTAGACGATAGTAACAGCTACTGGTGGCTAGTCAGAGTTGTTAAAGACAGCAGCATTGGTAAGTGCAAAGATTTCTACTTCCACTGGCTAGTGACTAACGAAATACCAGGATATCTACCCGCAGAGCATATTGAGACGCCAACGGAACGTCTAGCACGGCTGAATAAACACAGGAACGTCGATGTATGTAAATCGACTTCATCCTTTACCCAAAATCGTTACTAAAACCTAATACAGCTCTCTGCCACTATGTTGGGGGATACGGCGGAGAAGAAGCAACAGACATTCAAGTCGCCAATTAGATTTGGACGCAAAACCGTTACATTCACTTCCCCAACCTACCATGACTACACTGAGATCGACGACTATTCGTCTGACGAAGAAGACTTGGACGACTTATTCGCCGGCTCGACCACTGCAGCCAAGCAAGATCAACAACAAGAGCAAAAGAAAGATCGAGATCCAGCTTCAACAATATCGATCATCGAAGATGATTCATCAGAGGAGAGCGCCAGGGTTGAACCTCTTAAGCCCCGTTCAAATAAAGAGGTTAAAATGGCTATGGAGCCGTCAAAGGTCGACACTGTGGAAGAGGAAGATGAGACGAGAAGCAGTGAGGAAATACTGTTCGACAACAAACAGGAGGGCCCCAGCAGATCCCGAAATGGTACTGTCAGAAACACCGACTCTTTCTTTAGAGATGAGACAGTCGAGACCAAGAAGATCACTCTCACGCCTAATTTGCTACGGGACGACAATCAACCTCGGCCTTCCCAGGACTCAACAACCAAGGATATCAAGTCCCGAGGAAGTCTTGATAAGCTGGACAAGGAGCTCATGTCCGATAAGGAGAAGAAGAAGCACCAAGATAAGTCTCGGAAAGAGAAGGAAAAGAAGCCGAGCGCCATCCGAAGTTTCTTTTCCAGAAAGGACAGAAAGAAATCGGTTGACGATGATGACGAATCTTTTGGCAAGCGCTCTATGGATATCGTATCAGAGCCTCGGGACAGCGAGTCGATTGAAGAGGTCGCGTCACCTGACAGACAACCGCAGCGGAGTACTAGCAAACTTCAAAAGCAACTCCCCCGAACTGAAGCATCTCCTGGTAAAGGGGAGACCTCATCGACAATGGAACTCGCAGCTTATCTGGCCGAGTCTCGGGTCAACGATGTGTCCAACGTGCCACCAGCATCGATGCGGATCGTCAATCCCGAGACACAGGAGACACATGAAGTGCCATCAAATTCACAAAGTGGTGGGGATTCTGCCAAGGTACGTTCCTCCTCAGCCGCTGCACAACACGACGATACGAAGGCATTGGCGAAGGCGTTGGGCCGCAGCGCAAGCACCGGAGGCGAGCCTAGGGCAATCAAGACAGTTAAGCCTCGTCCATTGATGGATCTGGATGAACTATCAAGCTCCGACGAGGATGATGTGTCTCAGCCTACGAACCGAACGACACCTGAGCAACCCGTCGAGAAGAAGCCCGAAGGTGGACTACGACCACAACTGCCAGGAGCGTTCCCTGACAGCTTCGATGCAACCGCCAAGCCGAACGCATCCACAGCGGCAGGCCAAGGCCAGAAGGGTCGCCTGTCAGAATCACCGGTGCAGGTGTCACCTGTCAACGCAACACGGCCACCAGCACTGGAGATCGACACGTCCTCCCAAGAAGGTCGCTCGTCCTCCGATGTACCGTCACCAGAGCTCATGCCTGGTGACGAGACACCCAAGGACAGTAGCTCAACAAAAAGTGCGAAAGAACCTGGCTGGGATGACGAGAAGCTTCGTGCCTTCTTTGACGATGGTGAGCACGTTCGAGATCTTCTCATGGTCGTGTACGACAAGACAGACGTGGAACCCGTTAGCAAAGACCATCCGGTGGTAAGTGGTATGTTTAGAGAGCAGAACGCGAAGCTAGCGGAGATTACCACTGTGAGTATTTTCATCGTCGTCTCATTAGGCATACATTATTGTGCAATACTAACGCAGCTACAGCAACTCGACAATATGCTCGGGGACTGGTTGGCTAGAAAGCAACGGTCTCGCGGCTCCGTATGAAACAACATATCGAAGCACGAGGGCGTTTCGAATACATCGTTGGCTTTAGCAGCTGGGCCAGAGGCCTAGCTCTGTATGAAAAGGAGATCTCTTTCTTGGTTCGTTGAACGACTTGACTATCTAGGGGAATATGGATTGCTGGTTCTGGACACGTCCATGAAGACAGTCCGTTGTGTTAGGTATAGGCGTTTGAAGGGCACGGCTTTTGATTGAGCGAGGATTGGCATGAATCGAATCCTCGGGCCGTGCTTTGGGCATTTTGACATATCCTTGGGACCTAGTTTTACAGAGGGCGCCTCTGTTGATAAGAAGTATTTGCATACATATATATACACATACATCATCATTTATAGCGAGAAGATTCCGGATGTCGGAGGAGCCATTTTCACGTGAAGGGATCCCTGTATGAGCATGGAGTGAGTGGTGGCTCTCTGTATGCAAAGTGATTGACTCAGCCACTCTTTTTCCAACACGTCCCAGCCATGATTACCGAAGAGGCTAAAGAGGTCAGGCCAGGTCGGTAGTTTCATGTGGTGTCGTGCAGAACAAGCGAGTGAGGATAGGGGTGCAGATAGTACATGAAGCTATTCATTCATGTTTCGTGGTAGAGAATATTGGAGGAGAGAGGAGGCCGAGGTCTAGAGAAGACAGCCGAGGTGGCAGTGGGAGAGGAAGCGAGGATACTTGTGGCTGAAATAGGTACCTACCTAGCCATTCAATGCCTGGGGAGCTCTAACGAGTGGGTTGCTGTACATAAGAGGAAGCTGGTGGATTCTGTTGGTCTGAGTGGATGTCAGCACGCAAGCTCGCCAATTTGGGAGCTGGAGCCGCGGTAGCTGAAGCTGCCGAATGGAGGCACCCATTTTACCAGGGGTAAACACTGTTTTGTTTTGAGAGATTTGGTTGGCTCGATTGTTATTATTTACAGCGGGCCGAGGCATTGTGGACTGGGCAGATAAAATGTAGCGATTGGGTATTTTTTAGCTCTGCGCCATGCCGCAACGGTACACGAACTCTACTTGTCCCAGCCACCGTCTTTGGACGTTGCCCCTGTCTTGTTGCAGCTCAAGCGTCTGGAGTGAGCTGAGCTTGACTTGACTTCTCTTCCTCGCCCATCAATCTCATCTCCCAGTCAAAGTCCACTCCAGCCCAGTTCAGCACGCACGCACGCACTCACTCCTCCCCCAAGCCCCCCCCCCAGATCGGTCACCTCCATCCATCCTTAGCACCCAAGGCCTGAGACAAACAAATCAACACCAACACCAACCCAACCGCTACGCTCCACTCACTTCCACGTCTGTCTCCCCCATCTCACCATCTTCAACTTATCATCATCACCACCATCATCATCCTTCGGCACCGGCGCTTGTAAGTTAATTTTCTCTCCTCTCTGTTTCGATTACCCTGGACCGGGATGAGCTGGATCTCCACGTCAACAACAACAGCATCCATCACCTTCCATCACCCGTCATCATCGGCTTGCGGCCCTTCCCTCAACCTCTCTGGTCTTGGTCTTGTTGTTGCTCGAGTAAACAAAGCCATTGGCTAGATACCTCACGAGAACCTCAATTGACTCTGACCCACCTCAATCCTTGCCTTCCAATATTCTCTCACCATCTTGTCAAGTCCTGTCTCCTGTCGTCCATTGTCATGTCCAGCTGCTGTTGTTGAGCGACCAAGCGCGCACATTCCCTCATCCCCATGTTAATAACGATCCGCGATCGTTAGACCCCACCTGTTAATCTTGGACATCCTCACTGACGCTTCGATCAAAGTCTCTCTTGCGCGTCTGACCCTTGACTCGACCCGTTGATGACGCCGTCGCGGCCGTGTTGACTTTGACGATAATATCCGACGAGGACGATCACGACGACGAAGAAGGACATAGCGCGCCGTGAGCACAAATCAAGATCCAACAGATCAAGGGCATCATTCAACCTGGAGCAATTTACCCTCAGTCGGATCAAAATAATATTCTTATCTGGACCTCGAGCTAGAACGCGCTTCTCCCTTAATCATACCCTTCACCATCACCGCCATATAGCCGAATAATAGCAAGCATGGTTGACTTCAAGAGTGAAACCGTCACCAAGGTGTCGGAAAAGGTCCACGATGCCACTGAAAAGATGGGCGACATGCTTGACCAGGCCGAGGCTGGCAAGATCCCCGGCACAAAGGGCCACCACCCCGTCTCTGCTGTGATCGGTACAGCTTTGACTGGTGGTATGAAGAATGCTGGTACTAAGGGTTATCTGGCGGTACGTTAGAGACCCGACCCGACCTGCTCAGGATGTTGGGAGCTAGCGCATAAGCTACTTCCCCAAGCTATGATGCTATGGCTCTGCAAGATCCTGGAAGGAAACGACATTGATCATAACTGACGACTTTGTAGGCTTATATCAAAGAGCTTGAGGATAATCCTCTGCGCACCAAGATGCTCACCGCTGGTACTCTTGCTGGTACACAGGAGCTCGTCGCTTCATGGCTCGCCAAGGACCGCAACAAGCACGGCAACTACTTCACTGCTCGTGTTCCCAAGATGGCCGCATATGGTGCTCTCATCAGCGCTCCCCTAGGCCATTTCCTTATCTGGGCGCTCCAGAAGGCTTTCAAGGGCCGTACCAGCCTGCGCGCCAAGATTCTGCAGATTCTTGTCAGCAATCTCATTGTAAGTTATAAGCAGCATTCCTTGATTGTCCAGCTCGCGCACATGTAAAGGCAGAGATCGATGGCTTGACAGAACAAACCTGTACGATCAAGTTGCAAGTGAGACGATTGAAGTACGCTCATGTTCCGAGAAAACTTGGGAACGCAACTTGAGCGAGATTTGAAGGACCCAGTTTTGTATCATCAGTCGCTAACACAGCCCCTAGATCGCTCCTATCCAGAACAGCGTCTATCTCGTTGCTATGGCTCTCATTGCCGGCGCTCGCACCTACCATCAGGTTCGTGCTACCGTTAAGGTCGGCTTCTGGAAGGTGATGCGGGTCTCGTGGATCACCTCGCCTATCTGCCTGGCTTTTGCTCAGAAGTTCCTACCTGACCAGCTCTGGGTGCCCTTCTTCAACATCGTGTCCTTCATCATCGGCACCTACATCAACACCATCACCAAGAAGAAGCGTCTCGCAGCTCTCCGCAAGAAGCACTTCGGTGACGACCGTCGATCCAACGCTGGTGATATGCGACCAGGCCGCCCCGATGACTACCCTCCTCCTGGCATGGGTGGCCCCAACCCTCCCTACTAAGCGACTCCATCTCAAGCGCCGATCCGAGCTCAGCCACGCCAATGAGGACAGGTAGGAGATGGATGGCATTAGGAACGGCTACAGCATCTAAAGAGGAGGAAAACCTAGTGACGAAGGAGTGAATCAACATTGACTTCTTGGCGATGGGTGGATGATGTTGAAACCCATGCTCGGATGGGTCGTGTCGCTTGACAAGTATATACCCGAGATGAGGGGGTGAGTTAGACCGGTGCCCGTCCTGAACTCAGGCTGTTGAGCATGTATCTACAAGAGAATTTCTGGTTAAGGATAAGGGCAATGTGGAGGGGAAGTGGTAAGATGTATGTTTGTATGTGCGAGTTGCTGGTTAATGAAATGAACTAGTATTTTTATCTTTTTTATACACCTTCTATAGTAGAGTTACCTGGTCGGCCTGTTAGAGCCTAATTTGAGGATATGTGAATAAGAATCCTGATACGTGAGCGACATCTATCTGTCTAGAACTTTGAGCGAAAGGCCTTGGGGCCTATCATTTCGGAAGAGCTCTTCGCGTCTCCCGCATGATATCATGACATCATGGCTAAAAATTCTTGATGGTGGCTTCGGACTTTTGTGCCGGGACTATCTGCGGATGCGAAGTGTCCTTCAACTGGTGAACTCACCATGGCATGTGAAGTGAGTCGTGGAGGCTCGATGTATCAGTCTGGTAGCCTGACTGCATGAGGAACCAAAACAAGACAGGCGGGCGCCTCATGAGTTTCAAGCACTCTCGCTTTGTCTTATGAGATCCACGGTTGGGGCTTCTGCTTTGCCACAATAGTCGTATACCCTGCCGCGTTTCGAGACACTTTGTAAAGGGGAGAAGTCAGTGCCTCGGGGTGCTTCAGTCGCCTTGATCAGGAGCAGTAGCCTCGGCCATAAACCCAGGGCTCCAATATTCCCACTCGCCCTTTGTTTGCTTGTCAACCCATAGCATGCCGCCCGCAACGAGATCGTCTATCACGGTTCGGGCGCGTGCCCTATCCCAGCCCAGGTTATCCCTCAGCATGCTGACACTCACATAACCCAGGACTTGCGCCGCCTCAACGACCGAGACTTGGTCATCGTTGAGTTCACGGGGTACACTCCGCACATACTCCTTTCGACCTACACGCACGACAGCATACGCACCGCCTAGCGGAGCAAGCGTCTGTACAGCGCGCCTGACATCATCGTCAGCAATGGGATCAGCGCCATCCATACGTCCTGCGGCGACCCGCTCTCTCAGCTCTGCTAGACCGATAAGACCTCCATTCTCCCCGCGCGTGGCGCCGCAAACCTCGACAATCCTCACAGCGAGCTCAAAATAGAAATCGTTGACCGTCTTTCCGAGTAACTGCGCCCATATGGAGCTTCCATCCGAGCTACTGTTGCTATTACTGCTCGCTAGTGGATCTACACCGATGGCAGCGCACATGCGAGCAAATTGGGCGCGAAAAGCGGGATCGGAGCGGATATCGCGAGCGTGCGTGTTTGCGAACTGCTGGAGGAGGGAGCGGAACACGGCGAGCTGTGTTTCGAGAGCTTGGGCGTTGTTGGCGCGCAGGGAGGAGCCATGAGATGCGAATTGTGCTGATGTGAGGCGTGAGCGGTCAAAGGCCGCAAGGCCTACGCCTTTGCGTGACATTTTGGAAGTTTGTGATGAGGGTTGTTGGAGGAGTTAGGTAAGGTAAGGTAGGTTTTGATGCTAGTTGTGGAGGTTCGGGATTACGTCAAATGGCGGGGGTGGGTCTAGATAGATGCGATTGTGAGACAGAATCCTCGATATGCATGGTTTTAAGCACTACCCAGGTATATATATCTCTAAATCGTGTTCAAGTCCAAAGCTCAGAATAAGATATGTTGTTCAAGAGACTATAAACAATTGGGCAGTAGAAGATAAGGGGGACTCGTTGCTGTTATACATCAGTTGGCTGTTGATTGAGTTGAGTGGGTTACAAGGGGATGCAATAAAACTTAGGACATCTATCCTAGGTGACAAAAGACCTTAGGTAAACTTAGTGCAGTTTAGTATAATTTAGTAGAGATATAGAGGATCTTAGACTACATATTTTTGACACCTTGTTTTTTCGTCAGAAGACTTCTTACACCCTGAGGGTTAGTAGCATATCGGATCGGATGCTCTAGATGTGGATAGAGCATGCCCGCAAGAGTCAAAGCCTGTCATTAGAATCAGCCCCTATAGAAATTGGCGCTCATCTACTTGTCAACGTAAAGGAAGTGACCAACTTTGGAGTTGTTTGGTGTAAGTTGATTCGACTAAAGCAGCCCAAAGAGGTGGTGGGTCCACTTTGAATTGAAGTAAGGTACCTTTATCGAGCTCGACCTCTACGATGCAATTTCCCTTCCCACCTCAGCCCGACTTCACCTCGCTCTCCTTTGTTCTCGCTCACAATTACACAACACAACACGACATCTCACCAATTAATTAACTACATAAATTCAAAGTTCAAGCCTCTACAATATGTTTATGCACGAGTCTATCTATCATGTATCTCCTGCAACGGAATCTCTCGGCCTTCGAGACCGAGACCTGTTCCTTCTTTAAACCCAAGAGTGGTGTGGTTCGGCGTGTAGTTATGGTCTGTCATGATATGATACCTTTTTTTGGATTTTCCTTTCCAAAATGAACTAGTCTTCAGCCGTCTCTCCTTTTGATATCATCCTGGAAGCCTCTGACTTTGGCCCTGATACTGATAAACCTGTTGCCCTAGCTAGCACCGCCATCGCCATGGCTGCGAGCCTGCCCCTGATCGTGAGATAGTCATCACTTCGTTAATCCAGAGCAGAAACTTCACGTCTCTAAGAATCTTCCATCTTCGTCGATGCAGAGATATCACCGATCACTGGGTCTGGCACTGAGCTTGGCCATCGCCCATATCGTCCTCGTCATCCTCCCAGTCACCACCGAATCGGCCATCACCCGAGTTCTCACCCATCTGTCACCGAATTAGCTACTGGCTTCAAACTCAGCCACGAAGAAATATGCTTACCTTCTCGATGTCAGCATCGTCCTCATACTCGACCTCATCAACTTCCTCGGCTTCAATGTTCGCAGGAGGAGGAGGCAGCATCTTTTGCAGTGTCTGGTACTCCGATTCGCTCTTCAGCCAGCCATCCTCAGGGAACTCGACCTTGACAATCAGGTAGAGGTCACCCTTGGCCTCGCCACGCTTCATAGGCATGCCCTCGCCAGGAACCTTGAGGCAGTCACCTGGTCGCAGGATCTTGCCTTGAGGTCGCTCGATGTGAATGCCACGTCCATCGAGGTGCTTGAATACTGTTCGTGAGAAACCTGAAAGAGCCTCCCCAAGTGATACAGTCAGTTCAGCAGACAGATCATGTCCAATGCGGGTGAAGACATCATGGGGTTCTTCCACAAGTGTGAAGACGATATCGCCAGGCGTTTGGTCTGGGTACTGATCGGCTTCACCCTCCAGGACAATACGCTCGCCCTGCATGGAGCCTCTGGGGATGTAGATCTCGAGAACCTTCTTCTCTTGTGTTGTTCGCTTGCCTTTGCACTTCTTGCATCGGTCCTTCTCTTTGAAGACCTGACCGGCACCTTGGCAGTGATCGCAAATAACGGTCTCACGGCGCATCATACCAGGCCCTATCTGACGGAAGGCCTCAACGATACCATTACCCTTGCAGCGCTCGCAGGAAGCAGACTTGGCCTTCTCTTTGCCGCCAAAGCCCTTGCACTGGCCGCAAAGTACCTGCTTGTTAGCAGCAAACTTGACAGTCTTGCCACGGTAAAGCTCCTCGAGCGTCACCTTGTACTCTTGCTCCTCATCAGGACCACGTCTAGGTCGGCGAGCACCACCGGGGCCTCCAGGGCCTCCAGGGCCACCGGGACCCATGCCAAAGCCAAACATCTGGGAGAGGATATCGTTGAGGTCGACCTCAGGACCGCCAGGACCGCCAGGACCGCCTCGGGACTTGTCGAAGGCGGCCATTCCGTGAACATCGTAGAGCTCGCGCTTCTGCTCATCGCTGAGAATTTCGTAGGCTTGCGTGACTTCCTTGAACTTGGCTTCGGATTCTTCTCGATGCTCCTCGGCGACCTTGTCTGGGTGGTACTTCAGGGCGGCCTATTTCGAATTTGTAAGAAAATGCTGTACGATCTGTGTAACCGTCCGCGATCACATACCTTGCGGTAAGCCTTCTTGATCTGATCTGGTGTGGCAGTTCTGTCGATCTCGAGGAGTTCTAGCAGTCGAGTTGGTTAGCCAGGCAGGCCTTGCTTATCAACCACCACAAATTTGGCGATAACGAACGAGTGGCTGGAATAATAAACTTGTCTTTCTGTACGTACCATAGAGATCGATCTCCTCGGCGCCAGGAGCGCCCGCGTTGAAAGGGTTTTCATCCATCTTGAAAATCGGAGATGAAGCAAGGTAGGTACAGCAAAATTAGTAGGTAGGCTACTGTACTTATGCTGTACTGTACTGTACTGTAATGTAATGCAGGATGAAGAATTGGTCCGCTCCGTCGATCAACTCTGTTGGCTGAGTGCAAGAGCAGAGCAGGGGGCCCGTAGAAAATCTTTTGGCGCGGATTTGGAGCGCGGGGTACGTAAGGGAAAGAAGAAAAGAGAAAAGATCCAATACCCAAAGCAAGGGAATGGAAGTATGTCAGTCAAACAAAACAGTACAAGTTGAGGGAGTCTTGTCTTGATAATAAATACCTACACTCTCAGCTCAACGTTTTCTGATCTTATAACTCTCAAATGCAGAACCCGTTCTTATCATAAGGTACAAGTTGTCTCAGTTTGAACTGACTTTCTTTGCCTGCGTCATGTTGGTTGACGCCTGGCATTCCAATTCTGATAGCAAATCCGCTTCTGTTTGCTTGTTGCAAGTAAAACTAGCTTCAACAGAACCGATAAAGGTCTTTGTAGTCTATATTAATTCAATCCAGTATTGGATTCATTGCACCTTTGATACATTAGATAAACAGTTTCTCATGTCTCTTATTATCTGCCCCTCCATTGTCTACCTAACTATGCGATCAAAACTTCAGGGTCTCTCATGCTCACTGATAAGAAATTTTGACTCTTATCGCAGGCTACAAGACAAGCAGCCAGAGTGTGGCGGACTGCTCTGTCTGACTCGCCATGCACCGCCACAATTCATTCCACAATCTCATGAGACTGGTTTACTCACTCACACTCGTTTAGCACTAAGCTTGTCATGAGAGGCACATTTTCAATATGAGGCCCTTGTTAAGCCACCCAACGAGGCTTTCAAGAAACCTTATACAATATCGAGTTTTATATCATCCAATGCCTCTTCTTGCTCGTCGTAGCTTCACAAGCTCTGTTGGTCGTCAACATGATCAAAATTCTGATATAGCGAACAAGGCTTCTCGAAGTCCTTTAGAAGAATTGAATGAACAAGGAGGAAAACATGATCGACCCATTAAGAAGCCGTCAAGACTGGCGGCTCTAAAAAAGCGTGATCAGATTGATGGGAACAAGGAGACCAAGGTCAAAGGGGGAGAAACAAATCAGCGATATATCCTTGGACAATCAGCCGACAAGCCAATCCGTACACGTTTTGCACCGTCGCCTACTGGATATCTACACCTCGGCTCTTTGAGAACGGCATTGTTCAATAATTTGGTGGCCAAGGCTACAGAAGGCGGTGATTTCATTATCAGAATTGAAGATACTGATCAAGTAAGTCTTTGATGTGTAAGACTTCGGTTTGCAATCACTCATGCTAATCATGTAAGAATCGGTTGGTTCCTGATGCTGAAGAAAGAATCTTCAAAGATCTCGAATGGGCCGGGCTTGAATGGAGTGAAGGTCCTGACAAAGGAGGCCCATTCGGCCCCTATCGACAAGTAAGCTCCCCTTGACTTTATCGCCCTCACCTTGTACTGATCCAATAATTAGTCGGAACGTCTAGAGACCTATAAAGAACACACGCAGACCTTGCTCGAAAATGGCTCTGCCTATCGTTGCTTCTGTGACCAAACCGTCCTTGAAGCCCAGAAGCGGGCTCTTCACGAAGCTGGCAAATCTACGGCTTACCCTGGCACATGTCGTACTCTGCCGCGCTCTGAGTCCGACGAGCGAGCCGCCAAGGGTGAAGCCCATATCGTTCGGCTTGACTCTACTCGCTTCGGCACACCGAAGTTCAAGGATGCGATCTACGGGCCTTTCCAGAAGAAAGAGCCCGAGGAGGACTTTGTTCTCATGAAAAGGGATGGGTATCCAACGTACCATCTTGCCAATGTAGTTGATGACCATTTAATGAAGATCACGCATGTCATCCGTGGTGAAGTAGGTATCCTCATGGTTTGAAATCCTGCGATATTTACTTACATCTGCGTAGGAATGGCTAATATCAACACCCAAGCATCTGGCCCTCTATGAAGCTTTTGGCTGGGAGCCCCCGACCTTTGCTCACCTGGGCCTTCTCGTTAGCAACAACGGATCTAAGCTTAGCAAGCGTGATAGTAGCGTCGACCTGTCTACGTATATGGACCAGAACGTCTTTCCTATGGCTCTACAGGCGTGGCTTGCCAACCTAGGTGCGTCTACGAAGAGAGATGCGAAGACACCGAGAACTCTCAGCGATGTTGCCGACAACGTAAGTTTGTTTCTAAAAGCTGATGCAGGCTGTCAATATTGCATGACACGTGTGCTAATTATCGATCAGTTGACTTACAAGTTCACACGAGGTGGCATCAAACTTAATCCAACTAAGCTCGACTTCTTCCAGCACGAGTATCGAAATCTCCTTGCGAAAACACCTCCTGCCGACCATACATCTCGCGAGCAGGAACTCATTAGAGATTACCTTGTGACTCCCCTTGTCAACGAAGTTCATGCCATCACCGCCTGCTCCCAGTCCATTTCTGATGAATACAAGCCCATCCAGCCCACAGGCACCGCTCTCGACTGGCCCGCCCCTTTATCTCCTGTTCCAGCCATGCTTTCATCAGAATCTTCTCAGTCGTATACCTCCAAGATCATCTTTCAAGAAACCGTACGATATGCCTCTGTGGCGAACTTGGCCCGTTTGCTACCGTACTTCTTCTGGCGCCCTCCTCCTGATATTTACCGAGCGGCCATCGTCAGCGAGGCCCCGCGTCTCGACTTGGTTGAATTGGTCAACAAGGCCGTGCAAGGAAATGATGACTGGGAAACGGCCGTTGACCGCTTATTTGAGAGCATCCCTTCCGACCAGGCTCCCGACCTACATGCTATTCTTCGTCTAATCGCGATTGGTGATTCACAGGCCGTTAGCAAGTCGTCCCGCATTCTGTTTGATGTGTTGGGTCAAGACGAGTGGCGATTCCGTGCAAATCTCGTGGCTTCTTTGCTTGGTGAACTAGACTCTAGTGGCCAACTCCCTGCCAGGACTGGGTAAAGAACAGAGGTGTGCTGGCTTCAGAAGCTGAACAGATTCGGCAGATATGAAAAGTCATCCAGTTGATTGGTCATTTATGGCATTGAGTATTGAGGGCAGGGCTTTGGATAAAATTAGAGATGTGTTGTATGAGTAGCTGTAGAATTATACGCAAATTCAATGACTGGCATGACTGGGGTAGTTATTATCAACCCCTATTCATTGCTTCACGATGGACGATAATGTGGTGTTGTCATAAAGTCATGATTGAGGTTAAATGCGAACCCTCGGGTCTCGCCCTGTTCTTTTCTCTGATTCCCTCCGTATGAGTGATTAGATAGGTAGGTAGAAATCAAATACCCCGGACTCCGGCTGCCTGCCTGCCATCTAACTTAAAACCCTTAATATGCTGACTATTTTGACATGCTCTGAAAAGTACAAGATTAAGATAATGGTAAAAATCCAAGAACAGAAAAAGGTCATTTCTGGAGATTTCTTGGCCAACTCACAAGCCACTGCTTCGTGATAGATAGAAATTCGTAAATATCCAAAATGCAAATGCGCGCTGTCAGGGTATATGTCTAAAGTTGAAAGATCCAAATCTGCAATCATGTTAGCGATGGGCTCAGCACCATAAGGGGGGGAATATCCACATACCTCCATCTTGCCAGTCTCTGCTCGTTGTTTCTTTGCTTCCTCCTTGACACTATCAATCACCATCTCCAGGTCATCCTGGTCGCCCACTGTAATCATGTCCCCATTGGGCATGTCTTCGTCCTTAACCTTAATCTTAAATCGTCGCCTAATATTAAACTTATCACGAACCTTGTCGGCTAGCGTTTCGTATTTGATATCAGGAGCGATCATGATAAGTTTGACTTCATCGGCGTGGACCTTGACACGGATCTTTGTGATCTCTGGTCGTCGGCTACCACGTTGACCTGAAACAGAGCCTGGACCTCGGCGTTGACCGATCATCTCGAAGTCGTTCTCGTTGATGGTTCCCTCATAATCTGATCCGTCTTCCTCTTCAGAATACTGTGGTTGTCTCTGGCGTCGACTGCCGGTAGACCCTCTTGAGTTTCGGTAAGGATCACCTCCCTGGTACATGGCATAGACATCCTCCGGTGACCCTGTCTCCTCTGGGATCTGCCGGGGTCTTAACTGAAGAGGTTGAGGCTCCCTTTGCATCATTCTAGAACTAGCAGCAGATGCTGATCTTGCGGGCATGGGCCGAGAACGGCTATCTGGTGGCGAAGCTGCCTTCTCATACCGGCGGTTTGGCTCGGCCTGCTGTATGTTGAGTTTAGCCAACTGAGGCTTCCCACCGCGAACAGAAGCAGCACGAGATGGGCGCTCGTTCTCGGGTGGAGGTGTTGGCGGAAATACATTTCGGTTGTTCGGAGGTTCTGATTGTTGTCTCCGAGACGAAAGACCAGGTTTGACGAGATTTGTAGCGGCGAAGGAAATGTTGTCGGCAGGCCGGTCATCCTTGACCTCTAGCTTACCAGCCTAAATGCTGTTAGTCGAGGAAATTTGCGACATAGAATTTGTGAGAACCACTTACGTTCTTGATTTCAGAACCTGCAAATCCAGTGAAGGCATTGGCACGATCTGAGGCTGCCACAAGCCTAGCTTTGCCAAGATAATCTTTTGTCTTGAGATTTCGAACTTTGGCCTCGTTAGGTCTGTAGACAACTCCGACAGGAATGGAGAAGACAGTATAGCCCTAATCAAGTTAGATGAGCAGTCAGGGTAAATTTCATGGGATTGCAAACCTCCGCCTGTTCTCTGATAGCATCATCAATAACATTGTGATCTTCAACCACCTTTTCCTTCACAGCATACGAGAAATCCTGCATACCAGCCTCCATCTGCTGCAAGTAGATGTAGCAAAGACCTCGGTTGAAAAGCACCTCGCAGGAGTAGAGTTTGAATAGAAGGCCGAGCTGAGCGTAGTCGATCATGGCATTGCCACGGAGGTAAAGGAGTGTATCGTTGAAGTTGGCAAGGGCTTCCTCGAAGTCGCCGAGGAGGAAATTCGAGACTCCTTGCTGAAAGTAGGCAACAGCGAGGTATTGGTCAAGTCGAATGGCGCGTTGGTAGCTCTCGACCTATGCAAGCAATTAGTATTGTTGAATTGTATAGTCTGTAAATGGTTGCCATACAGCTTTCTCGTGCTCGCCGAGTGTGGCATGGATCACGCCCATGTTGAAAAGGATCTTGCTAGTGTCACCAATTTTACCAAACTCGTTAAGAGCATCTTCGAATTCATTGTTATCGTAGCGGCCCAGGGCTGCCACCCAGGTCTCGATTTCCTGTAGAGAGGAATTGAGTTAGTGGACTGATCAGGAAGACATAACAATAGAGGAGTGTGTGTACCTGTTTCAACGACATGATTGTCGTTGCAGGGCAAAGTACCACGGCAGATTCGAATTTAGAATGATAGGTAGATAGATATGTAAGAGCGGTATGATCGGGAATAGAAAACAGTTTAGGGGGATATTCGTGGTAAATAGCAGAAATTCGAGAGTCAAGGGAGAGTTGAGGGGCTCAGAATGGGCGCTTAATGTATGAGGGCTGTCCCAACTTATTATTCGGCGGGCAGCACCTGTGACCAGAGGTAAGGAAGGTGCGGTGCGGTCGGGTCGAATGGCGGCGGGGGGCCAGGTACGCTAGGCACGGTACGGGGGTACAGGGGTATGCCAAGTACGGGCCTGGCGGACACCTCACTGAAGCTAGGGGACAGGGGGTTGGCTTTGCAGGGATAGTCCGGTGCTGGAGTGGAGGGGAGCCTGAAGCTAGCAATTGGCGCACTATAAGTCTCGATGTCTTGGCGGCCGAGCCAGTGGCGCTACCTCGAGAGAGAAAGAGGAAAGCCAAGATGTGCTTGGTGACTAGACGATGAAGGGATTGGTTTGTTTTGTGATATAGGTAATCGATGGGAGATTAGGTTGGATCGTGTGTCGATTCTGTCTGCTCTTGGAGTATTCTTTTTATAGCTTCAAGAGTTATTGGTTGCTGAGGTTGAAAGGCTCTGAGTTGAGTGTTGGACTTGACTCGAGACCTAAACGCGTATAGAACAAGCTATTGTACGGACGGGGTATTGTATTGTATGCAACAGCTATCGCGATATAACAAAGAGATGACAATTAAGATACTGGTCAGCGAACGACAAATCGAGAGGCTGAGTTGTCATTATTATATCCAGCTTGAGAGAATAGGCCAAGAAATCGTCCATGTAAATGGGATGTTTCCCTTCCGGCTCAACTGCAAACACATGGCATGGAATCAAAACGTCTGCAAAGAACAGAACTGCCAATTTCATGGCCTATTTCTAGATCGAACAAGAGATTATTGCGAGCCAAGAGTCAATGGCGCGGTGATGGAAGTGATCGATTGCAGCAATGCTTGAGATGACATACGGCACAACAACCGATGAGTGGCTGGTGCAACTAGACCCAGCGCCTAGAGACGATGGGAATTGGTCAATGATGGCTGTCACACGGCCTACGCGGGACCTGACGCTCTACAACCACACTCTGCAGTCGTCTCTGCCAAGGGGAGGAGGTAAGAAAACTCAGGGCCATTGTCCTCAGCGATAAAAAGACTTGGGTAAGTTTACTATGATTTTAGTAGAGCTTTAGACCAGTTTATTCTGACACCTTGATTTAACGTCAGAAGTTTTATTCCCCGTGAGGTCTGCTCAGCGGCGGGCCAGGGGGATGTGCAACAAGGGTTCGCACGTTTTTCTTTTCCTCTTGCCTCTGCTACAGCAATGTTTCCGACTGCATCTGAGATCTGAAATGCATTACATAGTTGCCTCGGTGTATGTGCATTGTGCAACGTCTGATCGACCGCTAGCCACATGTAAGAGGTTTACCAACACTCTTACCGGGCCGGGTTTGAGCTGGGAACCTAAAATCCTCATCTTGTACCTCTTCTCCACTGGCATAACTAATGGATACATATCGGGGAATTCGAAAAAGAAAAGTTGGCTGTTTGACGGTGTAGACTGAAAGACTGAATGCATAACCATCACCTGTGATGTGATCTACTAGCTAGATGTGATGTCTTTCCTTTCCTCACATAGATGAGAGCTAAATTGGTGCATCCTACCCTCATGAAACTAGCTCTCATGTTGGATCGAACCACTGCATTCAGCAGCGTCGTCAGATGCCTCAAAGTAATCGAAAGGTTCTATGCGAACTGTGATGAAAGATTTGGGGTTCTGCCAGGGTTTGCTTAGACAACGGGGTCACTTTATGCACCTGCTGCAGCGACTGTCACAGGTGCTGGTCACTCTCAGGCGCATCTTCTCATTGGCCACTACACCAGGGTCTTGCTTGAATGGCCCACCCCTCGGCGGCTACCTACTCCAATTCTCCTCTCTCTTTCACAATGGGAATCCTCAGTCGAACTTACATACAATGCCAACAAGTCATACCCTGGTCGACCGCCATGGCCGATGGGATGGGATGGGTTTGTGTGTCCAAGCTGCTGGTGTCGAATGACGTGCGTTCCATCCTCTTGATCAATCCCAATCTGGGTTTAAGCGCCCTGATGTGGGCAGTTTAGAGTGATAGACCCTGCAGCATAGGCCCAAAGGAATGGAACATACAGGAGACTAACATAACTTAATGTTGCTGGACTCGATCGTCACGTTTTGTTCTATTCAAGCTTCGGTCCCGAAGGCACGGGATCGTAATGAGCGTTGCAAGTGGTACTTACCTGCCTGTCCAGCCCAAGCTGCCAAGATGCTAGGACCAGTGGATCTACGGTGAGTGAAAACGACAGTCGTTGTGCTTTCGTTAACAAAGAGCCGAGATCCAACCCGGGCGACCACCAGGGAGACTCTCAAGCGATCTTGGCAAACGGAGCTTAGGAAGAAACCGGCACCAACAGGAACTACTTTCATGACTTGAGCCAAATACCAGATGATGATGTTTGCTCTCGTGCTTTTTTACAGCATCTTCTCTTCATCTTGAAGTGTTCCCGGCCTATCCCTTGCTTCCATTGCCGCCAGCCCTCGACGCTAATGCGCCCACTCAACACGCATCTGGCTGTATACGATATAGTACCGAGTATCCATAGCGTACCACCAGTCCGGGCTCTTCATCCAGTCTCTCAAGCCTGACTGTGTTGGGAGTTTTCCTCCTGACGTTCTGACCCCGTCTGGCCTCCTTACCCGGCCAACAACCATATAGATGTACTCCCTTTCTGCGGGAGGCCTTACGACGACTGCGGCAGTGCATGTTGCATTGAACCTTTCGGCATGTGGTGATCCGGAGCCCCATGGAGCCAAGCCAGGGGTGCCAGTTAGTTACAGCCCGAGACCCGGGGATGTAGCAGAAAGTTTCTAGACGTCATGACGTTCAGGCACGAGATATCTGATACAATCTCACACCGGAAACTATTTGATGAGCTTAAAATCGACAGTATAATCAAGCACTTTCACGTAGCTTATATTGAGATATCTACTTTGATAACAAAAAAAAAAAAAAAAAGTTAAATGTCTGTTGGCATCGCTTAACAAGCGAGTCAAAGCCATTGGCTAATCTTAATGAAAGAGCCAGCATTCCTCCGGAAATTTTACACACGTTGTTATCATGAAAATGGTTCATGCGGAATAGTCATATATTGACCTATCTATCTGTCTGTCTCAGAGTACGAGCGGATTCAACGGCAATAGTCGATCATGTACCCATCAAGGTTAGTTAGTATTGCATCTAAGTTCCAGATTCAACTTTGAACAGTTTCTTGTTCCTTCATCTCGCCCTGTTTCTCATCGCACATCAGATCTTGAGTTTATCTACCATCCTGATGCGAAGGTTTGAGCTAACCCTCAGCCTTGTATTTCCTCCCGTCTCTCATACACACGAACAGGTATCGTCCCTGTCCCTTCGTCTCATCCTTTACTCACCTGAATATTCTTTTCTCTTTAGAGGCATCGAAACAGTCGATCTACTCCGAAGTTCACCTTGGCAGCGCTAGCCTATCGTGACTGACGTCAAGGTAGAGATGCCAATGGAACATGTTACAGCTGTCACTTACACCATTGTCTCGCATAATTCTGTGGCTGATCTCCGGGGTTTCATCTTCATCCCAGCAAGGTCTTACTGCCAATGCATTGAAGCCTTGGATCTCAGATTCTACTTGCCGTCTATGCCTTAGTCTCAAACTTTCATCAGCCGTTTACCAGCTTTTATCACGAGGATATGTAACCGCAGAAATCAGTTCCGAATTCTTTCAAAGTGAACGAGTACGAGAATGAGTTTTTCCGTGAGGCACAGCTAAACACGAAGGATATTGCCTCTTTGGAATGATATCGAACCATGATCATGGAAAAGACCCATGTTCGATCTTGTCCCCAGGTCAGATATCGCACCACATCTCGCCGCAGCACCGTCGATGCGTTACAGATCTTCCACTTGTCACTCTTCAACCCAACTCGCGTTGCATGGGCTTTGTTTCAAGTTTGCGGAGAAACAGTTGAAGGGACGACAAGCCTTCAACAAAGGGTGTGCATCATGCCATAAATCAGAAATAATACTCTTCTTGGCACTGTTCAGCATTAATGTCCAGGCTTGGTTGCCGACTTTGATTTGGTAAATGCCTCGTTATCATAGCAATCCCTTCTGGACCTCGTCCTTTCGTTCCTCCCAAAGCGTCTTACCTGTGCATGAGCACACCGTCTTATCGTTATCCCACATGCCAGCGCTTCGTGCAATAATGCCGACGACGGTGTCCTTGTCGTTCTTCAGTGGTTCGTCCTTCTCTTCCTGCCTTGTCAGAACCATGGCGTGCCCAATAACCTCCCATATTTGGAAACCATGGTCTATGAAGGCTGCGCCCCGTCCATCTTCACCTACTTCAATAGTACCAAGGTTACCCCGAGGCTTCTTGTCTTCTCCTGTCCAGACAGGACCCGTTGAGGTCGCACCGTTCTTCAAGTCACCGTATGCGCGAACCGAAGCTTTGTAAGTTCCCGGCGAAACGCCGCGGATAGTCAAGTCGACTAATGTCCGTCCTGAACTAACTTGTACCATTCTTGCTAGCCCCCTTACATCTCTGCTAGGCTCTTCGTAGAAACCATCCACAGGATCCTCAAATGTTTCGAGAATACTCACAGCGGCACCTGTCAGATTTCAAGGTCAGTGATCCATCGTACTAAGTTGTAGAGCCAAAGATTTGAGGAGCCGGCAGTCCGATGGCAGTGTGATTGTATCACAGGAGGGTGAGTAACTGCTCTGCACATACTGTTTGAGGCCCCCGTTCCACGCAAGATGGCATCTCTTCCGGTGGCTTGGATAGCTTCTACGATAGCTGATGGGGGAGCTGGAAGTTCGGCACCGTTAGCTTATACGCGGCTCGGTGAGTTAGCTCGCCTTACCGGTGCCCTTGACAGAAATCAACTGGTCCTTCAAGTTGCCTTCCACATTACTGATACCGCCGAGCTTGTACAAAGAGTCTGAAACCGCCTTGACACAACCGTCACATGACAGCGGAACAGCAAAGAGGGTCTGTTTTCAGGACGTTTCATTAGTTCCTGAATACTGGAAAAGATCTCAACAACTCTCCTCGTCCCCTTTTCTCAGCCATGACTCATAGCTCAGAATTTTGTGCGCACCTCAAACGAGTTATCGGCCGTCATCTTGTTAGATGCTGCGTTGATCCGTTAGTTTCATACTTCCAGTGTAAGAGAATCGCATAGAAGTTGGAGAACTAACAAGTGGGGGGCGTGGTGTTAGAGCTGATACGTGAGATTCGATATTGATATGCTGAATAACCAGCTATTGTGAAGAGAGAAGCAGTTGTAAATACTCTTGCAGGTGTAAACTTGAGAGGCATTTGCTTAGAAAACAAGGTTGTAGCAAGACGTGGGCGGGTTTTGTTCGCTGCTTTGAAATCCACAATCGAGTGACAACATCGGAGTCCGGCCGTTGTCGCACACTTCCCGCACCCCGGAAGCGGGTCAGGCAGTGGCTTCGGCGGGGGATTTAAGCTATCAACACGTGACTACATATGCTTCTTCCTGAGTCAGCAATTAATCCTTGGCATCTGGATCCAAACTTTCTGGTTGAGCGTTTCGGTGTTGGTAGATCTCGCGATACAGCAAAACGAAGCTTCACGACGATTTGACCCCTCCTCTGCCAGTTTTGCGGCTGATCAACCCAATTGGAGGTACATTGTGAGAGATTGATCTCTCAAAGCCTCCAACATGTCGCAAGTCGTCGGCCTGGTGAGCGATAGGATGAACGTCCTCAAATCTTTCTCTTGTCTAACCACCATCAAATAGACAAAACTGGCCTACTCTCGGGTATGGCATGGTGTATCTGCCTCCGCCCCTCATGCCACACTCTCTACTCAGCCCGGCGTCACACCACCTTCACTCGGCCGTCTCGCATCTCGCATCGCCGTTCTTCTCATGGGCAAGCACAAGCCGATTTTCGACCCCTCAACCGACTGCGGTGACTACGTTGTCGTGACCAACTGCGCCGCTCTTCACACAACAGGCCGCAAGAAGTGGCAAAAGCCTTACTACCGACATACGACACGACCTGGTAGCCTCAAGACCGTAACAATGGACGCCCTCATGGAGGCGCACGGAGGCAGTGAGGTTCTGCGCAAGGCTGTGCGTGGCATGTTGCCCAAGAACCGACTACGAGACAAGCGATTGGCAAGACTTAAGGCGTTTGAGGGCGACGCCCATCCCTACAAGGATAACTTGATACGGTTTGCTGGTGTACCAGTGGGAGCTGAGGGTTGGGAGAAGGCCACCGAAAGGGTCCGAAACGGCGATAAGAAGCGATTATAAGAAATTACGGGAGTGACTATGGGATGAGGGAGCTGTGCAGTAGAAACTACGGAGTATGCGAGTGGGCTATGAGAGTCCTTGTACTATTTGTACCAATATCTTGGGCGTATTATGATCTAGCACCAAGCAATTATCAACGTTTTTCATGATATGATGTGTCCAGTGTGCATTTCATCTGCTGTGCAGAGACACTGGGCCTGGTTCACGTTCTGCCAGTGATATATACCCTGATTACCTATGCCACTACAGCTCATATACTATGTATCGATACCAAGTCATAAAAAAGGCATGAGTGAGATAATACAAACAGTACAGGTCTCAACACATTGCGGTCAGAAGAGGCAGAAAGGTAGCAAAATTAACGTAATTACTCAAATCATATCTAGTACTAGAATCTAAGTTCATCGCTTGGTATCAATCTTTATCCTGGGTTCATTATAACGTTCCATCTTGACATCTATCGCCGCAGAATATAACCATTCTCAACACCCCTTATAGCTTTGCTTGCAAGTTGTCACGAGACACCTCACACTTGATGAGACCATTGGGGCCAGACTGTGGTGCGTAAACCTCAGCATCCTTGCCTGTGTTCTTGAGTCCCTTGTGCCAGCTCAGGTCTAGATAAGAGGTTAGCATCAACAGGGGACTTGGGGAAGGGTTTCTAGGCTTACCAATCTCGAAGTAATGTTTGTTGGGCAGTGCGTAAGTGACTGTGGCAATCTCGGGCACGAACCCGAGGATCTGGGTAGACATCTTGTACATGGTGGCTTGCACACTAGCGCTGTCGTCCTCGGCGAAGGTCTTGAGGGTGGTGTTGCGTGCCGCCTCTCGAGCACTGTCAAATTTGGGAGCAAAGGCCTTGACGGCGTTCAGTGAGTCAAACTTCTTCCACTTCCATGTAGCATCAACATCGGTTGAGAAGATGCGATCCCAAGTCTCAGGAAGAGTTGTGTACTCATCGCGAACAAAGCCGTGGAAAGCAGAACCGGTGCTCTTGAGCACAGTCAAGCCAACAAGAGAGCTCTTGATCTGGATGCCCTCCTGTCGGCTCACGCGAACCTCCACATTTCGGGTCTCCTCGCCATCCTTGAAAAAGCTGTGAGGGTGAGGCTTGCCGTCAACCTCGAGACGCTGCCAGCGAACAGTCTTGACGTTGATGTTGGCAACATGGATGTGGCTGTACTTCTCAATGAAGTGGCTACCGAGGATAGAGGCGTACAACTCAGGAGGGTTGACAGGGTTCTGCTTGGCGGTGATGTAGATGGTGTTCTTGATAGAGTCGGTGGCAACGACAACACTGTTATCGGCCTTGGTGTAGGAGGTCTCAATCTCTCCCTCAAGAAGACAGCAGACGGTCATCTCAGTGACGGTCTGGATGCCAGTAGAGGCATCACGATCAACCTTGCAGACGCGGACATTGTCCTTGCCATAGCGAGCAGCAGATACGTAAGGCATTGTGAGATGCTTGTTGTGTGATAAAGTGTGAAGACGTGTATTGATACCGGATAAGACCAGATAAGGTTTCAGGTTCAGTGTATTGCGACAAGAGATGAGCGATGGCAATGTTTCCAAGAGTCAAGATTAAGAACGGTATGATTTGAAAGAAGGAAAGGGGAGGGATAGGCTTTTAAATATAAGTAGATTAGCAAGTATGCAGAATGGTTGGGATGTCAGCCCCCCTTCCCAGCGATAATGACGGCTCCGGCTAAGGTGATTAGAGCAAAGCAACCAAACAACGCTACTCTAAGCGGCTCAACGGACGGAGACGGACGTTGGCGATCAGGAAACAAGCGCCTACGACCGATCATTTCAATGCCCGACATTGCAATTCCTAGCGAATTGAAGCTTTTCCATGGCGCGATGGGGGTCGGTGCCGGGCCCCGGAGCACGCCGATGCCCTCGATCCCGTATATCGGGGCCCGCCTGGGGCCATCGGACCTCTTATCTTGACTTGTCTATCTTATCTTATAATGCGACTCAACATCGCATGATTCCTGCGATACGAAGACAATTTGAGTTCTGGTTGCAGAAAAGATGCGGTACAAGATCATGCGGGAAGAGTATTAGTCGGGCTCTGGTATTTTCGATCAAGGCAGTTCTCATGCCTTCCGGTCTGATGAGGTTGATGTTACAGCCCGCCAGCATGCAGTCTGTAGGGTATCTTTCACATTTTTGTTGATGGCCTCACGAAGCACCAGTATGTTCCGAGTATGGGGGTTTTATTTTATTGTTTTTATATGTATATCAGCATGTGAAACTGGTCAAGAATGCAGATGGCGAGACAATCATTACCCAAACTTGAAATGCTCTGGTGATGTGCAAGTTCTATGCGTATAAGGACGAAGGCTTAACAACAATCAGCTGCCTTGCGCCAAACAGGTTGATCGCAATGTATTTTCGATTGCTATCAGCACTGGCTCTCAAACTCGGTTACTCGGCTCCTCAGTAGTTCAGCTCCTCAGCTTCATGGATGCTCTCGTACATAGTAAATCCATCGTAACCCCGGAATAAAACACTTTAAGCTCAGAGCACCTAACCTACAGCACGCTACTGTGCCAGATGGAGCTTTTCCCAAACTTTCTAGTGAAGCCGCCCGCAACTGTAGGCTGCAGCACAGTTTACAGAGCACAAGGTTGACTTTTAGTGCCCCGGGTAGGTCTGTAAATGGAATGCATCACCATCTGGCTGGGTCTTGTCCGCCTCCACTTTAGGCCCTGGTTGCCCGCAAGCCAACAACCTCTGTTCTCGATCCTCCAATCACCTGTCCTCTTGTCTCTGGAAACCCTGCCAAACTGGTCCTTGAACCTCGCTCGTTTTTGCTCTGATATTGGCCTAGGTATCTACGTAAGGCCAGGTTCTGTACGGCATCAATCTGGTTATTGCTTCTGTTGGTAGACCTTCATCCCCATATCGTGGCTACATCATTTGCTTGCTTTCGCACACCGTCGCCTTGGAATCCACGCAAGCTACCTTCAACATCTTCGGCGACAACTCCGCTCTCTTGAAACTCCAGCTTGACTCAGTGTCGCTGTCCAGATAGACTAGAGCTTCACTGACGGCGCGATCTCCGAAAACGCGGTCGGAGTTATACATACGACACACCATCACGATCGCTCCAAGTATTAGATCTAGACAATCCCTTTATACCGCCATTCCGCGAACAAATATACACCTACTAATCGAAGTCACTGTAACGCATACGAAGCTTGACCGCGACCGCATCCTCCGTACTCGTCACCTCAGTCGCCCGTTGATCAACGAATGCTCTTCCACCACTTTTGGGCCCAGTCCCAATCGGTGGGCTGTTCGCCGCTGATATGCTGAGCTCTTCTGCAGCAGCTCAGAAGGGCATGACTCCTCCGAGCCAACCTTCACAACACAACCTGCCTCAGCAGTTATCCGGTCGCACGAGCTTCGACCGAGGGGATTCGGGTCTACAACCCCCCAATGGCGCCAACGCCCGAAATCTCTCGGCTTCGGCCGTATCTTTTGCGCCAAGGGGAAGCAGTCTCAATGTTGCTCCTGGCAGCTTCAGTTCGGAGTTGCGTAGTCGGGCTGGAAGTAAGACTGAAGCGGGGTCAATATACCCAAGCAGCTTCATGGACAAGGTGGAAGAGGATGACGCAGACACGCTAGCTGAGCAAGCTCTGGCACATCTGAAAGAACGACTTAACCGTGAGATGAAAATCAAGGAGGGGAGTGAGAACATGCTCGAGGCGCTGAACTCTAAGAAAGCGAAGCAGACCAAAGAGCAACGACAAAAGGTTGAGGCGGAGCTCAACGCTAGTAATTCGCGTATCAAGGACTTGCGCCAAAAGATTTCAGATGCTCAACATACACGACAGATTCCACCTGCGACGCCAAAACGAAACCGTACCCAGAGCAACGTTATCGAATCCGGGAGACCAATTGGACTGCGTTCGCCACAAAGCGTGTCACGATCTGTCGTAGAATCTGACAATGAGGAACCAACAGAAAGTCCAACATTTGCGCTTGCGGAACTGCTCCAGGCCTTGGAGGTTGAGGGCATGATGCCGGAGTACTACGTCTCACGGGGGAATCAGCTTGTCGATCTCTTTAAGCGTTACCCAACTCTCAAGTACGACTTGGTCTGGTCAATCTTTGGGCTCCGCATGCAGGTAATGCTCCTAAGCGAGAGTCGCGAAGTCGTGGCTGCTGGCTACCGAATGACCAGATATGCCATTTCAGACGTGGCATCACTTAAGAAGATCC
Source organism: Fusarium fracticaudum (assembly GCA_003353625.1). Taxonomy (NCBI): domain Eukaryota; kingdom Fungi; phylum Ascomycota; class Sordariomycetes; order Hypocreales; family Nectriaceae; genus Fusarium; species Fusarium fracticaudum. The sequence goes on from PDNT01000008.1 coordinate 1,077,531, forward strand.
GAAGTCTGAACACGGACTATCTGGTGATACGGTATGTACTTCGACTGTGGCCGCGCCCCTTTTACTGACATGATCAGATCACTTAACAACTACCGCAAAGCGGATGTTGAACGCGAGCAGGCCCTCAAGTTCGTCCGTGCATTTCTTGATGTAAAAGGCGGAGTGAAAGAGATCTCTCGAGCAGTGGTGCGCACGATCGTTGCGGTTGCAGAACATGGAGAAGACCGACGTGCAAATGCCCAGCCGGCCGAGGGAGATTTGGACCGTTTAAGGCCTATCTGCATCGAGACATTAGCAGAAATCATAGTGCAAGATCCAGCACTCTTGGTGGCATCTGGTGGCTTGGGACCATTGACCGAGGCCCTTTCAGAAGGCGTCTACAAATCCCCCGAGAGTTTGACCTCTGCATTTTTATACCTGCTCGACTCACCCCGAAAGCGGAAATACATACAGCCAGGATATGGTCTGGAAGTGCTATTTACTGTCTTTACTGACCATCTCCTGACCAACGAAAGTATCATGAAACAGAACTCCAAAGCCATCGCAACAGCTTTGAAGTCATGGCCAGGGCTCATGACTCTCTGCATGTATGATCTCCGAACAATTCGATCCTTGATCACAAGCATGCTATTGCCGAGCGATGTGGTTCGGGAGACCATTCTTGATCTTATATTCTCACTTCTACGGATCAAACCGCCAGCGTGGGCAACCTCTTTTCTTGCTGGAAGGAGATTGACAACTTACGGCCGAGTTGCGAACTTGAAGTCAAACCAAAAGGACAAGAGCCACTTACAGTTCACAGAAGAAGACAGCGGCGAACAAAATTTCGTCGAGCACTACACAGCTCTGTTACTGGCAGTACTCATTCGAGCAGGCCTCCTACCAGTGCTACTGAAGATTGCTCAAGGGGACGAGAATCCAACTCTCCAACGCAAGACGACCCTTCTGATTAGCGAGGTGTTGAAACTTGCCAGTCGCCTCTTACCTCCGTCCTGGAGCGCCGAGCTTCACCTCCTGCCAGAACTCTTCACGTCGGCTGCCAATATTGGCAACAATGATCATTGGGTCGCATCGGGGATCGTTTACCAGATCAGCAGTGTCAGTCGTACTCTATACAGAAGTGCGCCTACGGGCCCCTTGTCCGGGCCGCTGTCGTCAGGTCACAACTCGAATGACATATCCGCGATTGATGAGGCCCCCAAATCCCACCAATCTCTAGTTTTTGATGATGCGACTTTCCGGCAACTGTTGATTGATAGTAATGTCCTCAACAGCTCGAACTATGCTAAGTGGAACTGGGAGACTATTCTCAAGATCATTGACGGCCCTCTACAAAGCGGCAAGAGACTTGAAGAGGCCATCAAAGCATCCAAGTTCATGAAGAGAATCATCAGCTTCTATCGGCCTTTCAAATACAGGTTTGCTAATGTCAAAAACACTCGTGCCACACAGAAGTATGTCCGAGCTGGTTGTGCCCTGATGCACTCTCTGCTTCAGTCTCCTGAGGGAATCAAATTCTTGGCAGACAGCAAGTTGCTTAGACAGATAGCTGAGTGTCTAGCACAATGCGATCCGGTAAGACTTTTTGCTCTTATAGTTTCCTGAATTTGATCACTAACACCACTTCCTCCAGACTAGCGGCCTCACAGCCCAGTATCCAATGTTCTCAAGAGATCGAGTCACTGACACACTTTGCGCGGGCTACTTCTCAATGCTTGGTGTTTTAAGTGGTGATCCTAAAGGCCTTCAACTACTAGAGCGTTGGAGGATGTTCAATATGATGTATCACATCGTGGACTTGAAGCAGAGGCCCGACCTCATCAAGTTGCTTCTGTCAAGCTTCGATTATAGCGTCCAGGGCCATCCTCGAGTCTTGCTGTCTAAAGCTTTGACCGCCGGTACGAAGGAAATCCGAATTCATGCAACGAATGCCCTTCGCAAATACGCTATTCGGCCGGTACCATCCGTCAACGGACAGGGTGGCGTCAGTGACTCGAAATGGGCCATTCAGCTTCTGGTAACACAGCTTTACGATCCCGAGATTGAGGTTTGTGCTACAGCTGTGAAGATCTTGGAGAAAGCCTGTAATCGCAAGACCTACCTGGAGTACATTGTTGAATGCCGGCCAGCTCTTGACCACCTGGGAGAAATCGGAGCACCGCTGCTCTTACGGTTCTTATCAACATCCATTGGATACCATTACCTGGATGGACTGGATTACATCAGTAACGAAATGGACGACTGGTTCTTGGGACGGAACGATACATATGTCAGGGTCATAGAGGCAAGCTTGGCCAGAGCGTTCCTCGTTGATCCCGACGAGCACAATCCTCGCATGAGTCTATTTGACGACAGTGAGATGGACGGGGACTACCATGACAACCATGTACCGCCGCACTTTTATCGAGAGTTGACCCGTACGCAGGAGGGATGTAGGCTGCTAAGTGATAAAGGTCACTTTGAGGATTTTGCAGCTACGATTCGTGAGCATGGCATGGATAAGGGAGATGCGGAAATGCTTACGAAGGTGAAGGGCTGCCTTTGGGCTGTTGGCAACGTTGGGTCCATGGAACTTGGAGCACCATTCCTGGAATCTAACGACGTGGTAGAGCATATCATTCGAATTGCCGAGACCCATGAAGTAATGAGTCTAAGGGGCACTGCATTCTTCGTTCTTGGTCTGATTTCTCGCTCTACACATGGTCTGGAGATTCTATCTGAGCATGGATGGGATGCCAACACAACGCCAATGGGTACCTCGCTTGGATTCTGCATTCCTAATGACCTATCAAGGTTATTATCACTGACAGCGTGGAAACAAAAGACGGTAACGTCGATCACCCTGCCGTCAAGTCAACGGACAGCCCAGGAGGCACCACCACCTCGCGCCGCTCGACCACCTCTTGAGCCAGCAGAAATACCTGCTATGTTGAGTGAGGCGGATATTAACAGAAGAGTCCTGGAACTCATCGTGGACCTGGGAAATATGGTCCTCTACAAGAAGGCGCTTACTGACCTCCAGAAGCTTCGGGCACACAAACCAAGCGCGTTCAAAAGTACACAGTTCTTCAAGGAAGTGATGAGCGCAATGGAATGGAACCACTACCGGTTAGGGGTGAGAAGGATGGTTATAGATTTGTTCGACAAGAACGTGATGCGGCAAATAGTGTTCGACGAGGAGGAGGATGACGAAGATGACGACAGTAGCGATGATAACAGCCAAGAGGAAAGTGAAGATGAAAGCGGCGAGGGCGAAAATAGCTCTGGGGATGACAGGACAGAGAGGCAACGGAGCATCAGCGAGCCGCCGGCACCGCCACCAGATCTTACACCAGCTCCTCTCAGGTTGAGGAGATGAGATATGGGCGATGATATTTCGGAGATATAAGATGACTACATAGCCAAAAGCAACATGACGTTGGAAAGTTTCAACTACACGATACCAATGACAAGAATCACGATGGCACGTTAAGGGGTGGCAGGCGGGTCTTGAACTGTATATATCTTTGTGACGAGTAACTAGCTGCTGTAAAGCGCATTGGTGTCTGGTCTGGGTTTTTGGATGATGGAGTTTTGGGCAAAACATGGAAGAAGGGATACTTCTGGTCTTATCCGAGAGGGCTTCTTTCTTGGAACGAGACCAAGTTGAGGTTGAGAACATTGTAGTAAGATACGAAAGCATTGCTCGCGTGATTCGACTAGTAGTAGCATCCATCATATACCCAAATTACAAATCAGTCTACTTACGACAAGCATTCGTGATTTTGAGGATATTAATAAGCAGGTAGGTATGTTGAATTTACGTACATTTAGCTGGGCAATTTCAGGGAGTAACATCATGACCTGATATTGAATGTATGTACTTATGTACGACTTGTAATTATAGGTGATGACGGTGAATTACTCGGCCCCACCAGAACCATCCACAGGCATCGCCTGCCAATGCCAACCAACGCCGCTTCCATGAGTAACCGAACGCGGGATTAAGAGCGAGCTCAGCTCCGATCGAGGCCAAGTTACTCCCTCACGACACCTATAGTTGTATCTTTTCTTGGTAGATTCATCATATTTGTCATTCTTTAAACCCCCCCCCCCCCAAAAGATAACCTCCATCATGGTACAAGGGCGAGTGCTTGTCATCGCGGGGTCAGACAGTTCGGGCGGAGCGTGAGTATAGTTTTGCTTTATGCCTTAGGTACTCAGAGTGGCATGATGAAGCTTTTTGCAGGCGATTTCATGATGTTTTTATTTTATCTTCAACCGCAATATATGCTGACAGAAAATCATCAGTGGACTCGAAGCGGATCAGAAAGTTATTGCTGCTCATGGCTGCTACGCTATGACAGCCACTACGGCTCTTACTGCGCAAAACACTCAAGGCGTCAAGGGCATTCATGTCATTCCCACCGGTTTTGTCTCTCAGCAGATCGATGCCTGTGTTGAAGATGTCGGTGTCGATGTTGTCAAGACTGGTGAATTGGTCAATGATTTTGCTGTGTCACACAATGACTAACACCTTGATAGGCATGCTTGCTTCTACAGAGACAATAGAGATGGTTGCAAAGACTATGGTTAAGCATAGCATCCCGTCACTTGTCGTAGATCCAGTATGTGTCTCCATACATACATACATATCTATCTATTTCTGTAACTTTCTAACAATCAACTTCCAGGTCATGGTTTCGACTTCTGGTGCAACACTTCTCCCCAATGAAGCCATCCAACATCTCTGCAAGCACCTTCTACCGCACACTACCGTCCTTACGCCAAATATTCCTGAAGCCATTCTTATTCTTTCTCAAAATGGCCAAGAAGCCCCCGAGGTTCGCAGTGTGCAAGACCTTGAGACTGTAGCTCAGCGAATCCAAGCCCTGGGGCCTACGTGGGTGCTCGTCAAGGGCGGGCACCGACCGATGAAGGTGGACTTGACTGTGGCTGATACAGAAGAAGAGAGAAAAATTGTTGTGGACGTTCTTGTTGGTGGTGATGGTGAGGTTGTCAGAGTCAAGAGCCCATATCAGGAGAGCTCGAGTACTCATGGCACGGGATGCTCTTTGGCGTGTAAGTGACAAACTTACCCAAGAACTCTAGTCACATACTAATGAGTTTATTAGCGGCCATCGCATCAAACTTGGCCAAGGGACTTGATACACCTACGGCTGTCCGGTCAGCGTGCCGATACATTGAAGCTGCCATTAGAACAGCCCCTGGTCTTGGTAAGGGGCATGGTCCCCTAAACCACTTCCACTCGACCTATACTCTTCCATTTGCTCCGTACGTTCAGAAAGCTTTACCATCTGTTGTTGTACTAATTCGCTAAACAGCGGCTACTTCATCGAGTGGCTTCTCGAGCGCCCTGATGTCCGCGACGTCTGGAAGGAGTTTGTTTACCATCCCTTCGTCATGGCTATGGGTGACGGAACTCTGCCTCTCGAATCTTTCAAGGGCTACATCATTCAGGATTACCTATACTTGGTTCGTCTTCGAAACATATAAAGATCTCAAGCTAATCATTATTTACAGATTCACTTTTCCCGTGCCAACGCCCTGGCTGCCTACAAGGCGCAAAACATTGAGGATATTTCTCGAGTATGTTCTCTTGACTCTATATTGTACGCAATCTGGTGACCTCTCTTTAGGCAACCGAAATTGTTCAGCATATCATGCATGAACTGAAGCTCCATACCTCATACTGCGAGAGCTTCGGCGTTTCCATCGAGCAGATTCGTGCCACGCCAGAGAAACAGGGCAAGTTCAAGCAGGTTCGTGTCGAGTGATCTTCTTCTGACTTTCTTGGTAGCCTGCACCGCATACACTCGTTATGTCCTTGACGTTGGTCAGAATGGCGATTGGCTTGGTCTTCAAATGGCTCTTGCTCCGTGCCTTCTTGGTTATGGTGCCGCAGCTAAGATGCTTCATGACCATGAGAAGACTGTCCGCGAGGGAAACACATACTGGGCGTGGATCAAGAACTACAATGAAGAGGACTACACTGATGCTGTCAAGTTGGGCTCAGGTGAGTCTTCCTCAGTTTCTGCCGGGTACTATCTGTCTATTAACCAACTTGTAGCCTTGCTCGAAAAGCATATTCAACTGCAGTCACCTTCGCGAATTGAGGAGCTTGTTCAGATCTTCATCCACGCCCTTAAGGTATATCATCGTCCTCTGAAATAGCGACCTTTGACTAATACGATTTAGATGGAAATTGGCTTTTGGGAGATGTTCCCTGCCCAGCAGACCTAAGTCAATATACATACACAAAAACCGGAGGAGCAGACTAGATCGATCAATTAATAGACATAGAATTGAGTATACACTTGGTTCCGTATGTTTCCTTGTTTATGTCACAAAATCCAACGTAGGTATCTGACGCCTGGTCCAGCCGTACTCCTTTCAAAGGTGCCTCTATCTATCATGCATGTTTCTCAAACCCATCCTATACCATCTCCACTGGGCGTGGTCTCTCATCGTCTTGCAACATATATCTAAAGTCCTGCTCAGGAGGGGGAGCCAGAGGAGGAACTGGGGGAGCATCACTATCAAGGCTGTTCTCTTGTTGTCGTTGAGCTCGTCGCAATTGCCCATTCTGCTGCTTCACCCATGAGTTCACTGAGCGGAAGCGTGGTCGTGTATCGACTGAAGCTACTGTAGATACAGTATCACGGCGACCGACAGAGTTGGTAGACTTCCATGTGGGTTGTCGTGAAGGCTCTGGTCGCGATGGGACACTTTGGACGGTCTGAGTGGTAGGCGTCACGACGATGTCGCCGTCACCGAAGCCAGAGGAGATTGAGGAGAGTTCGCTAACACCGGTCTGACGTCGTCCAACATCGTAGGCATATGGTGTGGTAGAGGGAATTCGCTTGTGTTGTTGCGGTTTGTACGGTGTGCTCAGAGAGTCCTTGGGATCATGTCGAGCCACGACCTGGACCTCGACAGCGCGCTCAACAAAGGTTGTGCTTGTAGGGCTGACAGCGTCAATGTCATAGTTTGTAACCCCTGTCCTCCTGTCGCCAGTCGTACGATAAACGCCGAATGGTAGGCTGGGCACTGTGAGGAAATTGTCGGATTGCTTAGACATGAAGAGTGGTGACTGAGGCCGTGTCTTTTCAGCGAGGGGTGGAGAGTAAGATGGAGGAGAGTAGGATGGATCTTCAATTGTGTACCAGCCCTTGTGACCGTAGCGTGAGCCGAGGAAAGGCACCTTGGAAACGAGGTTTTCAAAGCGGCTGGGCTTGTCGAAGTTCATGTCATCAATGGGAGGAGGCTTCTTTGGGGACTGCTTCCTTGAGTAGAACTTCCAGATGAGGAACCCAATTCCAAGTAAGAATAGAAAACCGCCTTGGTATCGTGTTAGCAGTCTATAATGTTATAGGTGAGGTGGACAGGTAGAGCATACCGACGGATCCAACACCCAGCAGGATCTTGTGGACATTGGAATGAATACCATCACCACCTTCGACCTTTAGAGGAGTTAGTAAGACCGAGTTTGTATCGCATTTGACGTCTTTCAATCCGAAACGACTTGGATATGATCAACGAGCGGGTCAAGGAGCTGACTTACCAAAGGAGAATCCGACATACTTCCCTCAGCTGATGGGGCGTCGACTGATGGAGAGTTTGTTGATGATGCAGGCAGTTTGATGTTGAGGGGGTTTCCGTCGTCACTGGTTTTGTCTTCTTTGCTCTTCTTGGGCTCTTCATCCTCGTCCTCGCTCTCGCTCTCACTTCCACTGTCGGCTGCGTCGTCACCTTCACTCTCACTGTCGCTACTATCTTCCTTCTTCACGTCCTGCTTCTGCTTCTCAGTCGCAGGGTCAACGGTATCGGTTCTCTTGGCATAAGGCTCTCGTAGGATGTTGATCATGACCTCAGGCTCACTGGACGACGTTGGAACATTGCTTCGTCTGACTCTCGGCCTAGTTGTGCGCTTCTTCATAATGTGAACATCATAGTCGTCGCTGTCATCGGCGATGGTCCAATCCGGCAGAGTCGCACCAAAAGCCCTCTTTGCTTGTCTCTGCCACCGAAGGTGATGGGGCTCATCAAAGGGCGCCATTGTCGAAGTAGGTATTCTGAGTGAGTTGTGTTGATTATAAACAAAAAGTATTAATGAATCAAGGATCTTTATAATTCGATATGCCTTGGTACGTCTTGATATGATTTGGATACCCGAGGCTTTGGATGAATAGTCTGGGTATCAGGAAATGAGTGTTTTGATGATGCAAGTCACTGACTTGATCAGATAAAAGAAGGTGTTATTCAAACGAAGGTCCAGCCTTGATCAAGAGCAAAGGAAGAGAAGGACAAAGGAAAGAATATAAGGGCTTGGCGGTTTATGACATGCAAAAAGCGAGAAATGGAGTTTCTGCTGACTGAGGAGGAAGAGAAACGAGAGGACGGACGAGAGAGGAAGTGAAGCGCGAGGAACCTCTAACGTTAGAGCTGGAGTTGGTCCGTGGGATGAGACACGATCAACAGTTACATTATACATGCGATACGATACGATATGATACATTATAAAGACAAGGATCCGACAGCCATAAACGGTGGTGCCTGAGTTAAGGTGAAAACCCCATACGTTCAGTACGGAGTACATACAGCCAAGGCGAGCGATCTCAGGGTTCAGGGGCACGATGCGAGTAACACGAAACATTCAAGCCGAATCTAGTAGTTCAAGAGTCTTTGTCTGCTGTTTGAGAACGCTTGGTGTCGCTTCTTTGCCCAAGAACTGAGATTCAGGATGGAAGCACAGTAGCCTGTGGTTGGTGTGCTAACAGGGCTGGTACAGAAATGACTGCATATGTGTTAGCGACGGGTGGCCTCAGCTTGTACTGTAGCCTGTAGGTTTCTAGCGGCAGGGGTTGCACGTCTCAAAGTCAACAAGCTCCTGTTTCAGCCTGTTCTGTCGCAAGCAAGAGATTGATGAAGACGGGTTATGCAGGGGTGTTGTTGTCACTGCTTGCGCTCGTTTTTCATCAATTGGGTTTTCTGTGATAGATTGGCAATTAACAAAGGATTAAATCTTCTTTGACGGCTTATGCAGTTGAGGATAAATGATATGATGTCGATTAACACTCAGACTATCATCAGATGAAGTTCATGTCTGATGGTTCGAAAGATCGACAGGTGGTTGGCTATGCTGCTTCAGATGCCCAAACTCGAGACACACTCTACAATCTGAAGCTCGTTTTGCTTCGGAATCTTCAACCTTGGACACATTGAGTCTCATGATATCGGCTTGTCTTTCCGGCTATCGTTTCCATCAGCCTCATCTGGGGTTTGCACATCAAATGCCGGTCCCCGCCAGCAAAGTCGGCGATTCATGGCGCATGCAAGACGGTCCGATATCAAAAGACTCCAGAGGATGTTTGATGTTAGATCATTTGTGGATAAAGTCATCATTTGATGGACCCCTGAAAAAGCTTTTGCTTCAGTTCCAGATTCCATCTGTAGTGGAGACAGGCAATTGTCCAATGCAGCTCCAGCCATCATGGCAATCAAGAGCGGCCGGACATGTCGTCACAGTTGATTCGTGAAGAAGAAGTGTTTTATCATCAAACAAGACAATAAACTTGCAACTGGTAGGATGGCCCAGAGAGGAAATCCGTCACATGCCCCGTCATGAACAAAGACGCTCTTGATAATACATACCTACATAGGTACTAAACATCCAATCGCATTCATCAGTGTCAAATTTCACCGCGTGGCCGTCCCCATAGAGGGCTAGCAATGTCTTGCCCCCATCACCACATCCCAGACACGCACAAACTAAATGACATTTGAAGTTGAAATAGACGCAGTCTCCAGCTTCCTCACCGTGCTCTCTCACCGAGGCCACTTGAGAACGCGCTCCAATCACATACCTCGCCCATGTCCATGTTCACCATCACGAACAGAACGCACTGAAGCGCGGATCCGTCATTAGCGCGCTTGCGGACATGAACGTTTTCTCTTCTTGAGGCTCCACGATGAGATCCACCCGGTCCAAGGGAGCGAGCGAGCACGGCGGTACTAGGCAGAAAAGGGGAGTGAGCTCTTTTTAAGGGTTCGGGCTGAAGTTCATGGTGAGAGACGAGACGAGTTGTGTGCGCTCTCTACGGATGCAAGGTTGACAAGATGTGACTGCGGCTCCGAGATGGACTGGCTGTCAGGGATGCACTACAACCCCCCAATGTTTATCTGATTCTGGGGTATGGTACGAGAATCACGTCAAGATCTGGGGATTACATTTCTCATCTAGATTTCACTGTGATAAGGTTGGGTGAGGCAGAACTATCTTGATGGTGTTTTGATACAATTCATCACCCCACGCAAATGATACCTAGACAAAGCCACGAAATTTGATCAGCAACCAGCAAATGGTAAGCAAGACATGGAGCAATTACTCAGAAGAACGGGATGAGAGATATAAGACAATAGCTTCTGTCATGAATTGCGACCCAATTACAGCGGCAAATCTACCATTCGCTCACCTATTTGGGCAACACCGCAATTCTTGTAAGTGAGAGGCTGTTAGCGGCATGTGAATGCGCTAGGAGCTTCCCAAACGAGACCAAATCGCGCATCGTATCTTCTATAGACACCTAAAATTAACTGCCCTCTACTATCTTCACTTTGAAGTTCCTACGGTTAATATCGTTCGCTCTGTATCCAATGGTGGACTAATCCGCGCCAACGGTTAAAAGCCTCACCGACACACCGCGGTGTCTCCTAACACCTCAGAAATCAGAAATGAGAGCGCGAGAAACCGGGTTTTCACCGACGGCTGACAGTCCCCTATCCCTCAGGGTCGGGTTTTCCATCTGCAGGCTTGAAATGCAGGGAATATCCGCATTTGATTGGCAAACTGGAATTAAATGGATATGTATTGCAGCGTGGACTGCCTCAAGGGATCAAAATTGGGGACATAAAAAGCAAGATGTTGAATAGGTACTTGGTGTTCCCGTATTCCGGATGCCGAAATAAAGTAGCAGTCTTTCATGACAAGGCTATTTCTCATGCGCTCTATCACTCGCCAAAAGGCTTCAAGGATCAAGCAGTCCACAATGAATGCCAATGTCACATTTCTCTGCTGAAAGCGACCCGGACGGCCGGAAACGGAGCGACACCGAGATTGATGTCAAGTTGACCACGCAGCAGAACAAAGATAGACGATAGTGATGTGTACTGGTGGTGGTGGTGATGGTGATGGTGTGGCAAAATTATGCACGTCGTTGTGATAGCATCAGGCAGAATTATCACGAGCAGTGGAGGAGGAAACCCGCCTCCTTCGCCTTGACGCTGTCGCCAGCAGTCGTCATGATATTAGAAAAAATAGAATTGTATACAGGGGGTTTGCTCGGTAAGTTAGTGGAGTTTCGGTGAGTTCATAACGGGCTGGACACGCCAAGGGCCAGAAGGCGAAAGGCTAGAGGAAGAGGCCTCGGGAGGCAAGAAAACTCAAACCTGGATATAAGGTATTAAAAATAAACCTAGCAAAAGATATCCCAAGTTTAGTAAAGTTACCTTAAATTTATTCTAAGTTACCTAAGTCTTTTTGTCATTTAGGATCAAGGTCCTGAGTATTCTTTCCTCCCCTAGAGAGGGCCTGAGGGCAAAGGTTGACAAAAAATTTAGGTGTTGGAATGAGCAATCAACCCCAATTTTAACTGCACTGCAACTTTTATCTGAACCAAAGCTGCGGATCGGGGTTGAAAGCCGGTCCGGTCCATTGGATTGGGTTATTGGAGTCTGAATTTGGAGACGAGAAGTGATAAGTGATAATCACAAGCCAGAGCGGTAAGGTAGACAAGCTTGTGATACGAGAAGAGCCATCAGAAGGAAAACAAAACCCTGCCTCCCGTCTTCTTGTAACCACGAGTTATCAACTCCGAAACCTATCATTTGGCCGCCCAAATCAAAGATGAATGGATCTCTAGGTATTCATTCAGGGCCGTGCAGCTGAGGACGGAAGCCCACGCCGACCCGCTCCGCTAAGCTCGAAGCTTTGAAGGCACGGGCAGGAAACCTGAACTTTTTAGTGGAGCCTTAAACACAAGCAAGAAATGGAAGACGGGATGTCTTATCTCGAGGGGGACAGGAGCAAAAAAGAAGCCAAACACTACCGAATAGAACTATGCCATCATCTTTTCTTACACCCTAGTTACCTAGTGTCCGGCCAGCCGATGAGGGTCTCTCTTTTCACTCACTCACTCGCTCACTGTCCAGTTAGTTACGTACCGCAAGGTCCAGTTCTTGTACCTAAATTCTCTCGCCCTCTTTCGTGGGTTGTGACTGATTCTCCTTCGACTCACCTCCGTCCGTCACCAGCCCCATCCGCTCGCGACGCCCTCATTTGGTCCAGAGACTCTCAGTCTGTGTCCTGTATTCTTTCTTTCCTCTTCTTTTCCCTCCTTCTCCCTCCAATCGCTCCCAATTGAGCTCCTCTCTACCAGATCCTCCTAATGGCTTCCTCCGCGCGAGCCATGACGGCCCTCTCCCGGGTCAGCCAGATGGCCCCCAGCAGTCGCATTGCGACTCGCGCCCTTTCTACTGCCTCCAAGACCTCTGCTCGACCTTCTATCGCCATGAAACTCAACAACTCTGGCCGTATTGCCTTCCGAAGGGCCTATGCTGACGAGGCCCCCAAGCCCAAGCCCAAGCCTGGCAAGATTCGACGAACCCTCCGCTGGACATGGAGATTCACATACCTCTCTCTCGGTGCTCTCGTCGGTTACACATGTTACGTTATCTACGATGACCGCCACCCTCAAGAGCAGTACCAGCCTGATCCTTCCAAGAAGACTCTGGTCGTTCTGGGTGAGTAATTCGGCGCCCATGCCTATAGGCGCTCCTCCTGTATATCATGCCAAGTTACTGACGCAATATCCTTCCTTAGGATCCGGTTGGGGCTCTGTTGGTCTCCTGAAGAACCTCGACACCGAGAACTACAATGTCATCGTCGTCTCTCCTCGCAACTACTTCCTCTTCACTCCCCTCCTGCCTTCATGCACAACAGGTCTCATTGAGCACCGCTCTATCATGGAGCCTGTCCGCACCATCCTCCGCCACAAGAAGGGTGCCGTCAAGTACTACGAAGCTGAGGCTTCCTCTGTTGACCCTGACCGTAAGGTTGTCAAAATCAAGGACAACACCGAGGGCAAGGGCCCTCAGTCTCAGACTGAGATCCCCTACGACATGCTCGTCATTGGTGTCGGTGCTGAGAATGCCACTTTCGGTATTCCCGGTGTCCGCGAGAACAGTTGCTTCCTCAAGGAGATTGGTGATGCCCAGCTGATCCGCAAGAAGATTATGGACTGTGTTGAGCGCGCTTCTTTCAAGGGTCAATCCCAAGAAGAGATCGACCGTCTCATGCACATGGTCGTTGTCGGTGGTGGCCCTACTGGTGTCGAGTTTGCTGGAGAGCTCCGTGATTTCTTCGAGGACGACATCAAGAAGCTGATTCCCGAAATCAGCCAGCGCTTCAAGGTCACTCTTATCGAGGCCCTCCCCAACGTCCTCCCTTCTTTCTCCAAGCAGCTCATTGAGTACACCGAGAACACCCTGCGCGAGGAGAACATTGACATCAAGCTGAAGACCATGGTCAAAAGGGTGACAGAGGACTTTGTTGAGGCTGAATTCGCTGGTCCCGATGGCAGCAAGCAAACTCTCCGTATTCCTTACGGCCTGCTTGTCTGGGCCACCGGAAACGCTGTTCGTCCCATTGTCCGTGACCTCATGGGCAAGGTACCCGCCCAGAAGGATTCTCGCCGTGGTCTCGCTGTCAACGAGTACCTTGTTGTCCAGGGCACCCGCGATATCTGGGCCGTCGGTGACTGCGCTGTTGCTGGTTACGCCCCTACAGCTCAGGTCGCCTCCCAGGAGGGCTCTTTTCTGGCCCGCCTGTTCAACAACATGGCCAAGACTGACTCTCAGGAGGCTCGCATCAAGGAGCTCAGCAGCAGCTTGAACCTCAAGCAGGGTAACTCTGCTGAGGTCGCCGCTGAGATCGAGAGCCTTGAGAAGCAGCTTCGCCGAATCAAGGACGTCAAGCCCTTCCGATACTCCCACCAGGGTAGCTTGGCCTACATTGGTAGCGAGAAGGCTGTTGCTGATGTTCCTTGGTTCAACGGTAACATTGCCAGTGGTGGCGGCTTGACCTACCTGTTCTGGCGAAGCGCCTACCTCTCTATGTGCTTCAGCAGTAAGTTCATCATAAAGTATCATTGACATTGTAATCGTGCTAACTGGAGTTCCCTAGCCCGAAACCGTGTGCTGGTCGCTGTTGACTGGCTCAAGTCCAAGGCCTTTGGCCGTGACGTCTCTCGCGAGTAAACCCTCGATCCAACAAAACCTTTTATGCAACAAGGTTCGATACCCTGATATGAGATGCGATAGCAGCGGACTTTATGTTGTCCACGGACTGCATCTTACGACGATCTGTTCTTGGGAGGGTGTACTTGGAGCATTGTGCATTAACTGGGCCGGACTAATAGATGTCTGATTAGAATCGGGCTTGGGATGGGATGCTTCATTTTGTAAACCTCGCTTTGGTCTTTCTTTACTTCTTTTTTTGGTTCTGTAATTTTTTCTTTGTTCACGGATATAGATGGGAGAGGCAGGCCCCTTGTATGACATAGCTAGAGTGCGCAGAAAAGCGAAAAGCAGGGAGACTTGTGGAAGATGGGGGGAAAAGAATCAACAAAACTTCATATCGTGAACAAATACGCAGGTCTTGCTTGTGCCTGTGAGTGCCCTCTTCGAGTTGCTCTTTCGTAGTGTACGTACTATAGGTAGTATGATGAAGGTTTGGATCTACCTTTCACATGAAGATTCTGCATCATATGCAATTTAGATGCCATGTCTGGGCTGGCCTCATGCTCTTCATGTGGATATCAAATCTTGCGTCTCCAAATGGTTGGAGCTCCCAAGTTTGACTGCGGGGCAGAAGCTCCCCGCGTCAAGCCGATATACGGAGCTTGTCACCTCTGTTAGCTACTAGGTAATAACTTTGCTCATGGAACGTAACGTGGGGAAGAGAATTGCTCATTCCCTAGACCCAAGGTGGACAACCCATTGCACGATATAACCTGATCTGTCCTGTGCTCTTAGCCATGGGTGACTCCCCCAAGCTTTTTGGCAGGGACCACGCCATTGAGCTGGACTCCAATGATGCTCTCAGACACACTCGCGACGAGTTCAACATCCCCTCCAAAGCTGATGTAGCTCGCATAACTCTCCCTACCAGTGACAGCAAGGGTTAGTGTATTTATCTGATATGTAGCGTATCCTACACGTTGGTCTGACTCTTGCAGATGCCAATGATAGAGCGATTTACCTCGTAGGCAACTCTCTCGGTCTTCAGCCCAAACGCACTTTGGATCGCATACAGCAATACCTCGCGACATGGCGCACACAAGGTGTACAGGGCCACTTCAAGCCCCTCGATGACTCTCCTCTGCCAACATGGCTAGACGTTGATGCTCGTGCGGCCGAGATGATTGCGCCAATTGTGGGCGGTAAGGTCAGCGAAGTGGCTGTCATGCAGACTCTCACGGCCAATCTTCACTTATTGATGGCGGCATTTTACAAGCCCGATGTCAAGGGACGGCATAAAATCATACTAGAGAGCAAAGCATTTCCAAGTGATCATGTCAGTGATTCAACTCAGCACTGGGCAATTGAGGTGCTAACATAAATGCTTAGTATGCTGTCGAGACACAAATACGGCATCACGGACTCCGTCCTGAAGACTCGATGATCACCATTGAGCCTCCAAATAACGAGGACATTCTCTCTAACGAATATGTGGAGTCCATTATCGAGAAGCACGCCTCCACTACTGCAGTGCTTCTCCTTCCAGGTATCCAATACTACTCGGGCCAGCTCCTCGACATTCCACATCTGACTAGTTTTGCTCGTGAGCGTGGCATATTCGTCATTTGGGATCTCGCTCATGCTGCAGGCAACGTGCCTCTCTCATTACACGACTGGAACGTCGACGCGGCTGCTTGGTGTACATACAAGTACTTGAATGGCGGACCAGGCTGTATTGGAGGTCTGTTTGTTCACGAACGTCACACGCAGGTTGGGGACGATGGATCGCACAACGTGAGACTCGCCGGCTGGTGGGGAAACGACAAGAAGAACCGATTCGCGATGAGACCTGGTTTCGTTCCTGTTCCTGGCGCAGCAGGGTTTCAACTCAGCAATCCCTCCGTACTCGACATAACATCCCTTTGTGCTTCCCTCGAGGTATTCGAGCTAGCCGGTGGTATAGCTCCTCTACGGGAAAAGAGCACCAGATTGACGGCTTATCTCGTCTCTGAGCTACAGAAACTGCCGCAGGACATGGGCGCATACTGGAAGATCATCACGCCCGGTGAGCAAGAACGTCGTGGGGCGCAGGTGAGCATTCTCCTGGCCGATGGATTGCTTGATGAGGTTATGGCTGGTCTTGAGAGGCGGAGCGTTCTGGTTGACGAGCGCAGACCTAATGTGATTAGAGTAGCGCCCGCACCGCTGTATAATACTTTCTTAGATTGCTGGGGCTTTGTCGGTGCGTTCAGGGGCGCTTTAGAGGAGGCCCTGGATGCAAAGTGGAAAAAGGAGCAAATGGATGAGTAGGTAGATACTGGGGAGTAACAAATTATCACCGACTTATTCAATATGCGACCAGCTATTTCGCGCTATGACAATTGATGCAGTTATTTCATGCTAGCTCTACCACTACAGACATACAGCCATCTCTTCTACGTGAGTGTTTTGGGCTGTTCCTGATACACTCAGGCTTTACTATCCGTGCGCCTGGAAGTATTATACACTGACTTTTAGAACGTGCATTTACCAACAACCTATCCCGGCGCTAAGCAATTGATGGACACGACGCTCGTTTCTGTGTTTTACCCCATAAATCAGTAGAGCACTACAGACACCTAGATAAAGAATGTAAGAAGAACTAACGCCAGCTACCTAAACCGGTTGTTGTTATGTGAGGTCTTACGATAAGAAATTGTGGAAAAAACTGGAAGTATAGGGTAGGAGTCCACAAGGTTCCTGACTAAGGTGGCGATCTTAAGGGTTCATTTTCAGTGGACCAACTATGTCCAATCATACCGCCGCCTTCGAGTATCATGTGGGTCTCCGAGGCGGACTTGCCTAGCGGCGAAAGCAAAAAAAAAAAAAATTACATGGTCAGCGCGTCCAAGCCTGTTCTCTTAAAACTTCACACATCCTCCATTCATCTCTCCCTTTCCCATTCATCATCTCATCCTTCGGGCGCGCACTCCTTCTTCATCAAACAGAAGGCTAATCTCGTAACTTCGAGATATTATATAGCGCATCCCACGTCTCTCTTTATTCTAATACTCCCCTTTCTCCCTTCCTAGACGGGTCCATTCCAAACGGCTCCGTCTTATCTCTCTTCACCTGAAATAATGTCTGGCTACGACGGCGGATACAGCGGCGGCGGTGGCCGCGGAGGAGGTGGCTACGGCGGTGGTGGTTACGGCCGTGATCGCGGCGACCGTGGTGGTGACCGAGGTGGTGACCGCAATGGTTACGGCGGTGGTGGCTACGGAGGGTAAGTCGATTTTTCTTTGTGGTTTGAGCGCATATTTGGTGGTTTCAGCCTAGAGGCGTGGTCGCTTCCCCAACAACAACGCGCCCAACCACCAACATATGCGTTTTCAATCTAATTCCTTATCGCATTTCGCTAACACAAACACAGCCGAGGTAACGGATACGGTAACGGAAATAGTTACGGCGGCGGCGGCGGAGGAGGTGGTTTCGGAGGCGGCTATGGAGGAGGTGCTGGCGGTGACCGTATGGGCGCCCTCGGCGCTGGCCTCAAGAACCAAGAGTGGGGTACGTGTTTCGCTTGCCATGTTGTTGTTTTCGCCTACTAACGTTCATCTAGATGTCAACACCCTCCCCAAGTTCGAGAAGTCTTTCTACAAGGAGCACCCTGATGTCTCAAGCCGGTCTGACGCTGAAGTGGAAGCTTTCCGCCGCAAGCACCAGATGACCATCGCTGGCAAGGATGTTCCCAGACCCGTCGAGACATTCGACGAGGCTGGTTTCCCCAGATATGTCATGGATGAGGTCAAGGCCCAGGGCTTCCCTGCCCCTACTGCCATTCAGTCTCAGGGTTGGCCCATGGCCCTTTCCGGTCGCGATGTCGTTGGTATTGCCGAGACAGGCTCCGGAAAGACTCTTACGTATTGTCTCCCCTCCATTGTCCACATCAACGCTCAACCTCTCCTTGCTCCTGGCGACGGCCCTATTGTTCTCGTCCTTGCCCCTACTCGTGAACTTGCTGTTCAGATTCAGGAAGAGATGAAGAAGTTTGGCCGATCTTCTCGCATCCGAAACACTTGTGTTTACGGTGGTGTCCCTAAGGGTCCTCAGATTCGCGATCTCTCTCGAGGAGTTGAAGTCTGCATTGCCACCCCTGGTCGCTTGATTGACATGCTTGAGGCTGGTAAGACTAACTTGCGTCGTGTCACTTACCTCGTTCTCGACGAGGCTGATCGCATGCTGGACATGGGTTTCGAGCCCCAGATTCGCAAGATTATTGGCCAGATTCGACCTGACCGACAAACTCTGATGTGGTCCGCTACTTGGCCCAAGGAGGTCCGCGCTCTGGCTTCCGACTTCCTCCAGGACTTCATTCAGGTCAACATTGGTTCCATGGAGCTTGCTGCCAACCACCGCATCACACAAATCGTCGAGGTTGTCACAGACATGGAGAAGCGAGACCGCATGATCAAGCACCTTGAGAAGGTTATGGAGAACAAGGAGAACAAGATCCTCATCTTTGTCGGCACAAAGCGAATTGCCGACGAAATCACTCGATTCCTCCGCCAGGATGGATGGCCCGCGCTCTGTAAGTATCATCCATCATCCCACAACAATATGACAGAACAGCTACTAACATGTGCTAGCCATTCACGGTGACAAGCAGCAGAACGAGCGTGATTGGGTGCTTGACCAGTTCAAGACTGGAAAGTCCCCCATCATGGTGGCTACTGACGTAGCCTCGCGTGGTATCGGTATGTATCATCATCCCCCCTCCTCATGGCAACTTCCAGCGACAGCACTTGCTGTACTTTACTCTCGTGTTTAGGGGCTCTCTTGACTGTGCGAATCTGCCTGATAATTATCGTGTCCAATTGGTTCTCAACCAACGGGGTCTTGATCCGTTGTGTAGCCTTCACTTTGCTATACTCACGTGTGTTCACTCTTGTACCGTTTTCACCCCCGTGGTACGAGTGTGGAGTTGGCATATTATTGCCTTTGATCAAGCTGCTGGCCAAGGTTCTCTTGTACCCAGGACCCAATGACCCGCATACTCCAGGATGGCATTTTGACGCACTTTCTATTGCCCCATCTCCGCTAGGAGTGAAGTACAGATGGCCTGCCAATATGCTTAGCCATTCACCTTCATCTTCCATGCTGGAACGTTGCTATACAAACCCCTGCTTCGCCTGCTAACCATTCTTGCTAAAGATGTGCGCAACATCACTCATGTGTTGAACTACGACTACCCCAACAACTCGGAGGACTACATTCACAGAATTGGTCGTACCGGCCGTGCTGGTGCCAACGGTACCGCTATCACCCTTTTCACTACTGACAGTGAGTATCCTTCGGCTTTATCATCTCAGTATGGTACATACTAACGATCTTCTTAGACCAGAAGCAGGCCCGTGATCTTGTCAATGTTCTCCAGGAGGCCAAGCAGCAGATTGACCCTCGCCTTGCTGAGATGACTCGATATGGCGGCGGCGGTGGTGGTCGCGGCTACGGTGGATGGGGACGTGGTCGCGGCGGTGGTGGTGGTAGAGGTGGGTATCGCCGACGCTGAAACAGCTAGATACCTATCGAGCTGACTGGACCTCCAGCCAACGCCAACAACCAGCCCATCGGCAACCGTAACCGTCGGTGGTAAGAGGTTTATTCATAGTGGGTTACTACCCTCTGGTGATACGGATCAGGCAGCCTCACATTACGGATCCTCGGACTCTCAAAAGTATATGACACCCAAGGCGTTTGTTTGTTAGAGATAGGTGATTCGATTAGACTTGACTCGCCATGCGAGTCTGGATTTCTGGTTTGATTGCGGATCGATTTGATCACGCACTTTATGTGGCATTTTCTCGTTTTCTGTTTTATGTTACTCGAAATAATGGCTTTAGATTGGGATGATGATATCGTGTCGAGCGGTATGGAAAACGGTCGCAGGTGGAGATAGGGGGAACTATCCCACCTTTATTGGAGGCCTCGTGCTCTGGAGGCCGATGACAATCTGTCAAGAGTCGAGCTGTATGTTCAATAGACAATTGTAGTTCACTCAATTAACACGACTCACTCTATGTTCAAAGTGTATCCGTATCTGAATGTATGCTATCGCGCGACTAGGCACCTACAGAAAAGTATCGGCCCGTCGAAGTATTTGGAGAGAACATTCCTGGGTTACTGTTTCATACATGCCGGCGTATATCACTGCCTTTGATGTTGTTGGTTGCTCCCCCTAACCGATGTGCCCTGGTAGTATCCCCGGTTCTCACACGTACGAGTTGGTTTCCATGTCTCTCCCCAAACTCGTGCTCCCATCAGCACGATGATTGCGATGGCTAGAACGAGACACAGGTTTTAATCGCAATCAGTTGTATTTTCAGTGTCAAATATCATTCTCGATGCTATTTGACGTCTGCGTCTTGTTGTCTGGATGCATCTAGGATAATTGCCTGGTGTTTTGGGACCGCGATTATCTCCTTGCAGACCTTTATACACCAGCGGGTTTCCTTGGTGCCTCGAGACGCTGACAGCATTTACAGAGAGTTGGCCACTGAATGCTTTGTCGAGTTAGTTAGTTGGCTGTCTGTCGCCTGGGCTTGTATGCACCTACATGCTCATGTGTGCGGACTTGGCTTACCGTCAAGAGTCAGCCCTTTAACACTCTGGGCCATCGAGGTACACAACTGTCTGTCCAGAGCTGCGCGATAGCTCGTGAACTCTGTAGTAATCTAGCACGGCTACGCAAACTTCGTCGACATTGCGGGATATCATCCAACTTTCCTCTGGCTTTGGTCAATCACCCCTTATCAGCAGGCGTACTCATCAACGTATGCCTGCTGGTAAGACCTTAATTATTGGCATTAAAGAATGCAACCAATTCTGTCGTCATCAATCTCACGTACGAATAGTTGAGTTCCCCTTGTGCAAAAGGGCCACAAGCAAGACTCGTGGACACTCCCCGTTATGCCCTCTTGACCCAGCCAACCCGGCACCCAGGCCTATGGGCGCGTTCTCTACAGGTCCTATATCATTGACTTGTGGCTGTGCCATCCTCTCTAAGCGGCCAATCTGGATGGTCAGCATCTTCCATTTTCAAGCCGCCTTCTGTTTGGGCCCGTTCACAATACATAGCATAGTGACATGAAAAGTCGTGTCGTGTTGAGGCCCTGAAAGATCCTGCCACAGGAGCATGGACGTAGCATTAATCGGTGTATCGGTCTAGTCTGGTAAGGGCATTCATTGCTGAGCATGTGTTTGATAAGCAGGACTCTTCTGCGGATGGTGGTGCAGCAAAGAGAGCCTTGGTTGCATACCTATGGGTTGATCACCTTCTGGCTCTTGTTTGAATTACCTCCTCTTCTCCGCTCTTCTTTGCAACTGTTGGCTGTTGGCTCAAGACTTGAATTGGTATCTGGTCGTCCCTCTTGCAAAGGTTCTTGACGAGTTCACTCGGTCAAACCATTCAAGCCCTGACATCATATTTTGGTCAGCCGGACTTGATTGATTTCTATTTCAAGCTGCTGACTGTCAGGCTTGATCTGCTCCTGGATCTGGGTAGGTTATCGAATCGGTTGCTTCCAGCAAAGACTTAGCAAAGACTTATCACCGGTGCATCCGTCCACGTAAGATCTCACCGGCCATTGTGAACATCATGAACGGCAACCTGGCGGCGAACGTGTTTCTCTGAGCAGTTGACTGATCACCATGGGATAGTAGTCAGCTTTTCTGTCTTAGCCAAGACTTGGGGAAGCCCTGAAATTGAATAGCTTCAGTAGATTGGAGTGCCTGGTGAGACAAGCTTTTCAACACCAACGGCTGGTCGTGATCCGCCCATAGCGCCGGATGAGCATGCCATATCAAGGAATAGCGTCTGGTAGATCATCATCAACGATATGCAAGACATGGCCTATCTTTCAGGCCAAGATTTGTTTGGGTTAACTGATATGCAGAAAATATTTATGCCCAACCCAATATATTGAGATTCCCCTTAATGGCTAGGTTGGCAGTTCAGGACATGCCAACCATATATCAAGTTCTCACAAATGGCAAGACCATGTAGCACATTCAAACATATACATAGCCCAAATTACAAGACAATGCTGCAGCAATTTGTCAGGTTGGGCTCACCACCAAATGGATAAGGCAGCCCCTCAAACCGACGACCGAAGCACTCGATCGATGAGGAGAATTAGGAAAATACACTCTCATGACTTCAGCTACAGGGTAGCGAATGAGATGTACTGTAATCATGAAGATCAACATCGATAGACCCCGCCTTGCCCCTGACCAAGAGTTGGGCACTACGGAGTACTCAGGTTGAATATCAAATCAAGGCTGATGTCGATGTGGTGCGGATAGACGCGGGCGCGCATCATGAGAACAATGTTAATCTCGATTGAAATTATCCAGTGACGCACATGGAATCTCGAGATTGAATGTCGCTGCCTCGATGTGCAAGACGGCAACAATAGCGGCATATGGGATAGTCTGTCTGTCTGTCGGCGCGATACGATAGGGCATGGCGTGGCACGACACGACACGACGCGACGTACCAGGCCGAGTCAGTCATGGCTGACCAAGACGGTTTCGCCGCCTTCTGATGGGAAACGCCCCAAACCTTTGCAAAGTTCCAGAACAGCCTAGCATGACTTCTGATCTTCTACTGACTCTCAGACTCAGACACGACGCCAGGTTTCGGATCCATTCCCCCAACTTGTCCATGTTGCCCGAAGTCATTTGCACGCATGTCAGCCTCTCCGGCGGTCATTGAGGCAACTCAGATGGATCCTGTTTGCCATGATGGGGATATTAAGTTCAGCTCAAAAATCCCACCGAAAATATTCGGCGACGGGTGTAGGCATACGGAGGCAACCCAACGCCTCATGGGAGAATAGCAAAGAGAAAGAAACGTATGGGCATGCTTGGCCAACACCAACACCAGCACCTGACTTGGAATCTATACGGACAAAAATGATCAAGGTCCGTTGGAGAGGCTCAGAAGCTGTTCAGTTTCCACTACCTACCTGCAGGGATAGATAGCAAGAAACAACAGCCACGGCTGGACGACAGGGCGCAGGGGGCCCACAAACCAAAGGCTGAATAGCGAGCGAGAGTGTGCGGATCGGCCAAGAGACAGACAGACTCCCAGAACAGAGTGTTTGAGCGAGAGTCTGATTCCAAGTGCCTCCTCACCCGTCCCGTATGTACATACATACATAGATGCACCCCAGGAATGAAGGCAAGAGCTTGGAGCCCGGCGTGGCTCCGGGACCAATACCATTCATCCCCAGCACGCCGTATGCCTATGGCGTGGCATTTCCCAGAGGCTTGGTGCTCGATATTGATTGAGCAATGCTCCTCCGGCCCCCCCTGTGTCTATCCCTTGGTCCTGGTCCGTCCAAGCTTTCTCCAGACGCGACGGGGACTGATGATTCTAGCTAAAGATTCAGCCCAGACCACTGCGCAATCAGTGTCAATACCGCGTCGTGCCGTGCTCGCTCAACTCTACTCCGTATGTATGCTCAGCTCTAGCCCAGGTATGCATGGTATAGCATAATGTTTGTATGAATTCATATCATTTTGTCACCTTTTGCTTGATTTGATGCTCCAAGGTTGTGACATATGACACTTCCCCTTTGTCGCTTGCCGCGGCGAGCCCCCCAGACCGAAACATATCTGTCGGTGTGTTTGCTCGTCATTATGCTGTGTGGTAGACGCACACGACTTCCCCTTTCCGCTCAGGGTTCCGCAGGCAATCATCGACCCATGGGAGTGAAACCCCCTCCCTCTTTTTTGACAGTCCTCAGATAGCCCTGCTTCAGCATACAGTCATGGGAAATATCATGCATGTCACCGTCAATGACCCAATATCCGTTCTCCCGATTGCGTCTCTTTTAGTTGACGCACGCCCATATGTAGCAGAGTTTCTTGACTTAACGATGATGCATTTTGCTACGTCACTGTCCACAGACCTAGAAAGGCGCGCATATTATCTTCGAATGTTAGCTAATGGGCGTTTGATGATGCAACAGCACACATCGACAAGGTGGAAAAGAAACCAACAGCCAAGGTCCATGTGCGAGCCGCGATAGCCAGGGCAACTTCGCCTGGCCCTGCCGATGAGAACCATCACGGGGACGCTAGAGAGGACCTCCTGGGTCTCCCTGTTGCTGTGATGCATGGGTGCAAGGTATGAGATAGGATCCACACCTTGAAAGCGAGGCCCCATGCTGTTGGGACCGAACTCTTTCTGTATCCAGTCTCAGTCTCACCTCACAGTACTGTACAGTGCCGTATGGTATTTGCTCAGCATACCCCATCATTATCCCCTCAACATTGTGTCTTTCCGAGCGCGATATTCCACGCATGGCTGACTGGTAGAATTGCTGGAAACGTGTAATGAATCGCCAGCCTGATAATTACGTCGGTGGCGGATTCTTTTGCCGGATGGACACTGCCGTCGGCAACACGTTTTGTTGCAGCGTATCTCATTTCCCTGTCACGGAATCTGTCTCAACCTTGAATGTCAAATATCGCAAGGAGCCGTGCCAGGATGGGCTCTTGTTGATGTAGTATGGTTCTGAGATCCGTTTGTTAATAGCGATTCGCCAGTGAGGTTGGATATGTTCAGCCTGGCCCGTGCCGTATTATTTTACTAAATAGCCGCACGAGGAATCTTAACCACCAGCCTCCTCTTTAGACGAAGTTGAGTAATCGGAAGCGGCTGGACCACCATAGTTAGCCTGTCAGTTCTGTTAGCCGCGTGGCTGGGCATCTTCAGCACCAGATCTTAGCAGGGGGCTGTGAGTTAATCCAATGCCAACCTATCGTAGTTAGGAGCGAAACAACATCCAGGAACGTGCGAAGGACCCCGACAAGCCTGTTTCCAGCAACATAGGTGCCTTTCTGTTTTCAGGGAGAGTGAATACGACAAATTCTCCAAACCAGCCCTGCCAGCTTAGGTAGCTGTATCAACTGTGCCGTTTCTTCCAGCAACGCATCCGTCCATATTTCATGATATGAAGCCACATAACTTTCGTGGCCTCTGGGAAGGGACAAATTGTTGACGTGCCGAGCAGCATCGAGTCAGCTCTGCGCCAAAAGAGATGACAGAGAGAACCCTGATGATCGCCTTTCTGTTGGCTTATGCCCCTACCGATTGCAAGGAACTGTCAAATCTCTGAATAGCTGGATTCAGAACATCTTCCTTTAGCAACAGGCTTTGATAGTGGAGGCCAACGATATTGAATCGCCAGCCTCTAGGTCTGTGCTACACGCTAGGGCAATTTACGGAGAAGAAGTCTCAATTCCACTTGTGCACCAGACCCAATTCGATGCGCCCTAATGAGCTGAACTGAAGGGCTCTATGAATGCCCACCGCTCTGTAGATCGCTAGCGCCGCTCAGCCCACCGAGATCTGAGTGTCCTCGCGGTGTGGTGGGCCTTCATCAATCATCCAGAAGAAGTGAGATTGGCCCGTAGATCAGTAACATGACTGGTCATCTCGAAAATGTCTTCCTCGTACGTACCATCGGCGAACAGTCATGAAGCCCGAAGGTGACAGTTCAAACAAAGTTAACCGGTGCTTTCTGTTCCGCTGCCCGATTTTGTTTGATGTTGTACATGACAAGCCGCCGGCGTGCGGGAGATTCCCAGGACCACGGGAAGCTGAGATCGTGGTTGACCGGCTTCTAACTAGCCCACGTTTGCTGGGAATCAAAGACACCAGCAACGTAGACTAGGCAGACTGCCGTCCACCGTCACACTGGATGGCTTGCCGTAGCCTCACACGTTCCTGGATATGCAAGTGACATCCGCCATCTCGTGAGGACCGGGTGGTCAATGATCTACTTGGCCACTGGAACTAAGTGGCTAAGGTCCTGAAACCAGCGCTACTGACTGGCTGTAAAAGGTCTCGCTGTTTGTTTCCTACCCTTGATTCAAGAGTGGATAGAGCCCGGCTGGCTGTGTTTCCGAGATATCGGTATCTGTGCGATGCTTGGGCACTGTGGCCGCAATACGGCGCAAGTCTTGCATTCAATCTCATGGTATCAGTGACTCGGCAACCCTCCATAATCATGAAGCAAAATTGAGGGATTGTCCGTAATCGCGTTTGTAGAGGTGGCCTTGAGCAGCCCAGGTAAATCAAGCAACTGGTTCAGTGCCCCTTGTCCAACATCTGCCCCATCTGATAAGATGTATCTGCAGCTGGAAGGATGACAATTAGGTATCTGATGTCCTATGCACAATTGGCAATGCACGCCATCTCAGGCTCAGAGGAACAATTGTCTTGACGTCTCCTCAAGTGATTTCAGATAAAAAAGCCATGAAAAGGATATGTCCGGATCAGAAAGAAACATTGTATTTGGATATGTTGCTGCATGTGAGCTTCCCCTTCTGGGCAATATCTTCGCCGAAGACTGCGACTCATCAACACTGATCGATTCATTCACGGGCCTGCTCAGCCAACGGGGATGATTGAGTTTGTCTTTCGATTGACACAAACTCATTTTCCATCCAGATTGACTTCAGTACTGGGCGGGGACACCAAAGCCGGCAAACCGTCCATTGATATCCACACGCCCGCGATCAAAAGATGTCGGAGACGGCTTATCCCATTCTAAGTTAGTATGGAGCCACTAAGTCAGCAAGATTTCCAGTGGGCTGGTATCGTCGTTGGACTGTTTGAATCTTCTTTCAAACGCGTCGGTCAATGGAAATCTTCAAGCTCGATCTTGAATTGTTTTTGTTGCGTCTTGTGATGGTGCAAACGGGGCAGGCCAATGACAGGGGCTACTCACCGCCTTGATACTGTCTGTGTATGTTTCCAAGAAATACCCCGTACATACGCATGTGGGCCATAGTTGACGAGAGTGACGAGCTTCGAACATCTTTCTTGGCCAGCCTTCGTACAGCGGTATTCAACCCTAGCATGTTGTCGGTCTAGGCAACTGCTCCCCTGCAGAAACTGGCAAAGTGTGCATCAACGGGGTCCTATGTCCCATTTGTGTGGACCCATGTTCAAATGTAATGTCGCAAAAGAAATCCAGCATGCTTGCTTTATCATATTTGTCTGCAAGCTCGCCCTGCGTAACAATTGGACGTTCGGATGAATGCATCGAATCGAAGGCGGTCAGGAAGGGAGCTCAGGAGGGGTTGCATTCACGAAGCATCAAAAGGGAGAGGCGAATGTGCCTCTGTACCCCACCTGGAATCATGATTTGCTGGTGCGAACAGACGAACTTCGTTGATTCATGCCGGTAGTCAGTCATAGACCAGCAAGTTTACCAGTAACTCCAGTTCCCCGCAACTTGGGACAAAACACTAAAGGCTCCAAATCACCCTAACCAAGTACATAAGAGACTCGTCTCTTGAACTGCGGACAAAAACACGGTTAGAAAGCGAGTCAGGGCTGAGGAAGCAATTCTGTCACTACGTGACAGGGGAGCTAGGACACACTTAGGTTGTCCTCCATGTGCGGGCGCGTGAACTGGCGCCCAAGTGACCCGACCACACCATTGGCATTGTCCGGTCCCCCCACACGGCGATCTCGGACACAATGATTTGATATGTTGACCCTGAGTCTCAGTGGAATAGCTTCCAAGTCCTTCAGGAGTTGGGTGAAGGCCCCAGAGAGATAAACGACTAGCAAGTGTGATCAGGAAGCAGCTTAGACAGCGTGCTCAGGTGTCTATGCATCTATGCCAAGAAGGAAATGAGAAGTTGTTCCGCCTGCATATCAGGCGCACGGACAAATTTGCTGAGGTTGACGTCGGCCCTGATGGTGAAGGTGTGGGTGTCCCTCCTGGCACAGTGCTTCAGATGGAAACCAGAGACCCTCGACGTTGCAAAACCTAGCCCCCAATAAAAACGCCGACCAACGGTGGTGGGACGACTCCTCTACCTCATGTCGCGAAAGAGCTATAATTCGTGAGAGTCGCACAGGGGCCCAGCCACCCAAGCACAAGTGCTAGAATCGGCATGGGTTGCGCATCAGTGGATACTCCACGTGAGCATCAGTTGAGACTGTCTTGTAGGTTCAGTGGAAACACAGAACCAAGTCAACACGTGGAGCGTTCTTAAATGTTTCCATTTGGGTTGTGCAATAGTAATGGTGTCATTCGGTCTAAAATAGTGGTAGGCCAATTTGTGCGAATTGGGACTTGGGCCGTATCATATCAATATAGGACATGATAACTTGGATCAACGGAGGGCTATGCATAGACAATGATACCACGGCAGCTTTCATGAAAGCTTCCCCTGCTTGACTGGGGCAAGAGTTGGGGCTCACGGCCCAGTCGCTTGGTTGGGCGATATTCAACAGCCATTGGCCCAATGAACGAAGCGTCTGCATACATATGTGTTGTCAGACACCGTATTGATGCATCGTGGTGTGGTGCGGCAGAAGTGACAATCCTGCTGCTGTTCTTGATTGCGGAGGCATTGAGCCTCGAGTCGTATTGGCTCCCTATGACTTGGAGTTTTGTTCTGAATGAATTGACGAACAGGTTAGCTGAAGTACCTGGCTAATGAAGTAAGGTAATCCACTTATTGGCTTAGAGAGACACCAGCCAGCTACAGTAGACCGACCTACTGTGCCTCTTTGGGGCATTTAGGCCCTTTTAGTTCCTCCCAGATGCTCGGGTCGCTTAGGATCTTGTTTAACTAGACCCTGGATTTTCTCGGACAGATCATTTGACTAGAAATGTGCCAAACCTGCCAGGATGTCAAGACTGTGTGGCTAGATCGCCCACAAATAAAGAAGCCAAGAAGCGACTCCTGCTTGCAATATGTACTGTGCGAGGCTGTGTGCAAAGAGAAACAATCTGAAAACTGACAAGCCTGAAACAGGCAAATAGGTATAGCATCTTTTTTTTTTTTTTTTTTTGCTTGGATGCCTGATCATTGTTTGTTGTTAAGATAAAACAAAGAACCTAGATGTGGTGGTCGTAGAGAGAGAGTGTGTGGAGAGGAAACCAAGTCGAGATTTCGAAGATCTGGAGGTACCTACTACAGTACTTACCTTAGGTACCTACCTCATTTCCCTTCCCCTTCCCCTTCACCTTCCGAATTTGATTTCCATCTACACAGCCAAAGGCCATAGACTTGAATTTCTAGCAGACTAACAGCCAATCGAAGAGTTCACAATTTTCCGAGCTACCTAGGCACCTTATAGTACCTCAAGGACATAAGACAGAGAGAGTGAGGATCCAACCAGCTCTCGATCCAGAGTTGCTGCTGCTTCAATCCATGGACGGAATCATTTGGATGAAAGAGAAATTGGCAATGCAGAATTAGACTTTTTATTTAGCTTCCAGTTATGCTTCCTCTCTTCCAAAAATATTCCATCTTGAGATTCTATGAGTACTCAGTGGCGCTTCTATAATAGTGTTCGTCACGTACATTAGGTACTTTGTATATGGCACAAGGAAACTCAGTGCGCTGTGAGCGAGCCTTTGGAGTTTCTTATCCATTGCTTTGAGTTACACATATGCAGTCAAAAATAAAATAAGTGCGAGAGATGGTCAAGCGACGTGTCCGTCCGCCTGACTGATGTTAAATTTCTCGGTCACTCTCCTTCACCTTGTGTTGCCTTTCAACATAAGGTAACCTTCGTCCTTCCTGAGCGATAACTTACCAGTCAAATTGGACCAACTCTCCGTACGCCAATCCGACAATCTATCACGCGCCCTGCCTGTTTCTGATACGTACAAGGTGCCGAGGACGCAGCTTTTCCCTGTCTCTGCCTGTTACAGTATCAGCCACAATGCCATGGCATACTATACCTGAGGTACTCCGTAGAGAGCGAGCGGAACAAAGTCAACTACCTAGTTGGATGATAGCCACTGTGCGCGCTGTGGACTGTCGATATGACGGCGCTGTTTCTGATACCGTTTCATCTCTTCCCCAAGGCGCCAGCCAAATCATAGCGCCCACCGATCTCAGAAACCAAGTAAACGCATTCTAGGGCTGAACTAAACACTAGAGACCAGAGCCACTACCTTACACTTAGCTATCCCCCTGAAGCCAGCTCGAAAATGGCGGATACGGAAACCTTAGCCCGATCAACGGCGTCGGCATCCAAACATTTGCTAGAGGATGATGGCCTGCACGTCAGGGACTTGTCGATTCCACATCGACCAACTATCCCACGTTGGCACGTCACAAACAAGCTCGCTATCCATAGCATCGCGTGTGTTGCGCAGCGAAATTGTCGTTACACAACCGTGTCGCGGAGAATATTCTGATCCATCCTTGAGCTTGGCTTGCGCTCGACTGTAACTAGCGTGTGCTGGGAACCACGACGCTGGGCTCATTCACACCCATTGGGGTATCGCCGCCACGTTCTTCGGCCTCGACTCAGCGGCACATACCCGTACGCGTACGATACGAATACTCCGTCTTGATTGCTTGTAAAAGTCTCGGTGTTGACCTTGAGTCAGTTGAGGTCACAAGAGGACTCTGCAATCTCTCCCTCCATCGGCCGTGGCAATCCGCGTGCCCGGTAACCCCATTCATTCTCTTTGATCGATGACCTCTGTCGCCCATTAGCACCCTGTCCTATCGGTAACTCAGTGCTAACCCCTCTTTGGACTTAATTAGCCAAGCCCCGAGCTGCATTCAAACTCCAGCATCCTGGACGCCTCTTCCTGTGGTTCAATCACAGCCACGTCGACATTGATTGGGCCAGTGGAAAAGGCCGCAGATCTACGGCGT
Organism: Fusarium fracticaudum; assembly: GCA_003353625.1. Classification (NCBI taxonomy): domain Eukaryota; kingdom Fungi; phylum Ascomycota; class Sordariomycetes; order Hypocreales; family Nectriaceae; genus Fusarium; species Fusarium fracticaudum. The sequence continues at coordinate 1,108,530 of PDNT01000008.1, forward strand.
ACCTCTGCACAGTACGTACAGTATTTGGGTGGAGGAGGTTCCGTCCGAGGATCATGGAGGGTAGGCAAGGGTGGACATTCCTTTGGGCCCTTGGATCCTGTACGGGGTTGTCCTCTGAGTGGACCTTGGTTACCAGAGCGCAGGGCACGCGGTTACTACCCATGTCATTCATGTTCTCTCCCCCTGGTCAACCTCGCCATCATGCTGGCTTCGCGATGGCCTTCAACAGCAGGGCAGAGCTCGCGTTACAATCGTGTCTCCCAGACGTCGTGGCTTTTCGGCCGCAGACAGCGCGTTCAGCCTCGATATTCCGACAAGACAAAGCGTGATAAATACCAAAACGTACAACGGACCCATTCAATGGAAGACGGGCAAGAAGAACAATCATGACCAAATTCGCCGATTCTCTTCTACACACACTCCGTCACCAAAATTTGCAAGTCATCATCCTGCGTGTGTGATTGCACCCAACAGGGGGGGCATATTGATGAGCAAAGCAAAGACCACCTCCCATTCCCAGCCAGCAGGACAGGCGCAGATTCCAGGACACACACAGTAAGGTCAGGTAGCTAAGCTCCTAAGGTACATTAGCTACCAGTACAGGGGACAGGGATCTCCCGTTCCTCTGGCTCAGCATAATTACTATCCTGTCTTTGATGCGTTGCTTCTTTCCAGCAGCACCGGGGGTGCATTTCTCAATTGGATTTTTATTATTGGTAAGTTTGATATGACAAAGAGGAGAGGGAAAAAAAAAAATCCAATTCCAGCAATTGTGTTTTTCTCCCCTTCCTCTTACCTCAAAGCCCCCAACTCTACAGCAAATTCCTCTCCGCACGCCATACGAATTCGAGCTTTACCTCAACCTTCCATAAGGTCTCCCCTGAAAAGACGCTTAGTCTTTCTCGTAATTACTCGCCGCTTTCGCTCAAATCCTAACGAGTCAGCGGCTCCCGGCACCGGCGACGTGGGGACTCCTCGGCAGAACGATCGACCTCGAGCAAGCTAGCAGATTTCTTGCCTGTGAGCCAAGCCTAGCCCATCTTGTCCAGGTGGCCCAGTCCAGGCCATCCACCATCTATCGCACTACGACGGAAATACCCCAACTTGGGATTCATTTGCTGTGCTTTTTGCTACAGTAATCGACATCGCTGCAAAAATTGCACGCAAATCTCGCACGCCCCTCTCGTTCGAACAAACACACGCTATCCACCAAGGTTGATAAGCGCAGGATCCCACTGCCACTGCCCTGGGTTAAGCTGTGCTTGAGTGTGCTGGCTAGACCGTCCCATCCCATCCTGCTCAGTGCTCAGTGCTCACTCGCTCGCTCGCTGTCCCTACTGTGCGGTACGTTACCGACTGTTTCGCGTCGACCCGTTGCACTTCGGTATCTTCCAGCCTAGCAAACAAGTCAGACCAGTCCAGTTCGACTGTCATCCAAACCTCGACGCGCATACCTACATACATACAACTCATACACACGTTCGTTACGCTTCTTGACGGCTGGTCCCATCGAGAGCAACAATTATTTTTTTAGCCCCTAGGCCGAGGAGTGTATGTACGTTGTCCATCACACTCTGTCATTCATTTCTCGCCTTGGGACCTCACAAAAATTATTCGGTCCCGCTTCTCTTCGAGTTCTCCGTCATTACAGAAGGCTTCTTGCGTAGACGTACGTGTAGTATAGCATAGAAGCACCCCCACCCCTGCAAGGCCTTGAGTCGCTCAGAAAGGCGAGAGTCAGTGTATCGTGGGAAGATACACTTTGGCACCCCCTCTTGACGCTAGACCCTCTTTGCTTCTGGACTTTCGGCAGAGCCACCTAACAGACCGATTTCAACATCGCACTATATTAGTGCGTCGCTCCCCAAGAGCTACGGGCGACTTAGCCCGACCTCTCTGTGATCGAGGAAAAGCGAACTATCCTTGCCCTAGGCTCCATTCCCCCATCTCTATCTCCCCTCCCCAGCAAGATCCGCGCTCAAGGACTCGGCCTAGGAGCTCGCATCACACACTTAACCATAAACCAACCTTTGGTCTTGCAAACGGCGCTACTACTGCCGCCGCCAACAACATATACTGCCGCGCCGCCGCAAGTCTGGTTGCAAGCGCTTCAGCCATATTGCACTTCTTTCCCCTGCTACGGGCAAACACCAACTTGACGCGGGTCTGAGCTAAAACCTCGCCGGCCATTTCTTTATCATCAGCCCCGTGGAGCTGTAGCATGTCTCTGGTGCCAACACAGCAACCTCATACTTTTGTTGACAACCACGCATCGTTGCATTCTGCCTCCAATATCGCGAAACTTGGTTCCGAGGCTACCCTTGACACGCTCCTCAGCTCTCCCAACTCTATGGAACGAAGTGCTACGGAGTACTCGCAGTCAGGTTTGCCTTCGCCCTATCCAAGCAACTTCGGCGACACCAATTCTGAAGGTTCGAGGGCAGATCACGCATCTGCTGCGCAATATCCTGTCAAGCAGGAAGTCAATTATTCGACCTCAGCCACTCCCACCTCCGAGTACGGCGTCTATCCTCAGTCAGCCCGATCAGGATCTTTCCCAGAGCACGTCCAGCGTTCATACCACCCTACCAGCAGCACCAGCACTGGAGGTATGGCGCAACAACAGAACAGTCCGTCAATGCCCCAGCAGGATGGGCGTAGCCATCAGACCCATCCGGTCAAATCTGACAACGATGTTCCTATAGATCCGTCCATCGCCGCGCCGAGCCCAACTTACGCTTCGTATGGGCAGCATTCCCCCTACGCGCCTAACCCAGACATGACACACAGTTATTCCCACCCAGGTGGCGGCATGTATGCGCAACCTCGGCCAGACTGGGCTGGTTACCCTCAGCACGGTGGTGCGCCTTTGACTCCCGGTCACCCAGTTTACGCCCAAAACCCTGCCTCTGCGCCACCTCAAGCACGACCAAACCAGGTATGTTACGACTTTTGCAAACACGTTCAAGTGTGAACTGGAACGAGGAGAGTGCAATGCGCGCACGTTGAAGATGTGAGAAACGCGTTGATTGTTCCAGTTTTGGTTCAGCTTGATGAATTGCCTGCTACTTGAGCTACGAGCATTACTAACTTTCTCAGGTTTACTCCTTCGTTCCCATTCCGGGTGCGCAACAGCATAAACGACCTCGGCGACGATACGAGGAGATTGAGCGCATGTACAAGTGTGGATGGAATGGCTGTGAAAAGGCCTACGGCACACTGAACCACTTGAACGCTCACGTTACCATGCAGTCTCACGGGCAGAAGCGAACACCCGAAGGTAAGCTGCTCACGATTGCGCAGATGTGTTTCTCGATGAGCACACATGGCTAACAAATGACTGTAGAATTCAAAGAAATTCGCAAGGAGTGGAAGCAGAGGAAGAAGGAAGAAGAAGCCAACCGAAAGGCCGAAGAGGAGCGACAACGCCAGGCTGCTGCCGCCGCCGCCGCTCAGAATGGAGGTGGTGATCCTCAAGGTCCTGATGGCACGCCTACCTCATCCTACCCGGGGCGAACAGTGCAGCTGCCTCCCATCGGATACCAGCCTGCTCAGTACCCGCCACCACCTTCTGGGGTTCCTCAGCAGCCTCTCCCCGACTATAACAACAGCCATATGTACTCGAATTATCAACCTCACTCGCCTTACGCGCAGCCCAGTCAGGGCATTCCTTACCAATGTATGTTGCAGAGGCAGAGGGTGACTTAGTGGATGAACTAACCAGGCTTAGCAAACGGTGGTCAACCCCCAAGCCACTAAGAGAGATGGTCAAGCAAGGATTAACGTACTAGAGGAGGAAACTCACCAAAAGTCAGAAAGAAGATTGATACCCGCTGTATTATATTGGAATGATCGCTGTGCTTCAGAGCTGTCATTGGGTGATCTGATGACACCTCAGAGCGTGTGGCCGATTTGGAGGGGAAGAAACGCAACCAACGTTTTCTCGGCCCGGTAATTACTCCTCTACTTCGACTTGCATAGCTCCTTGGCTGGTCCTAGACCTCCATTGGGTTTCCTGCATATCCTTTCAGCTATTGGAACCCTTTCTTCTTGGTTTCATTTCTTGGAGTTACACGTATATGCCCTCAAAGAAGATCTTGAGTGAAGGAGTTGCCAATTTCTTTTCATCATCATGAGGTTCTGGTCAGGGTAGGTGGTCCTGGAGGTTTGGCGTGTTTATTTGCATTTACGACGATCTGTTATGCTTTGGGGCCATGCCCGACCGAATTGCAGAAATTTGTTTTTGACGCACCGGAGGGCATGGCCGCCATTTGCTTGCGCATATGTGTGGACAATGGTGTGGTGTGGTATTGAAGATATGTTTTTTTATACGACGGGCCTCACTTAAACTTGTCAAATGGGCCAATCAGGGGGGTACGAATAGATGCATCGACAGTATATGAGGATCGCACGGGCGTTTACATTCTGTGAAATGAGTACAAATTTTAAGCCACAAGTGTAAAAGAGTTACTTTGAATCAAATTTGTGCGTCTGTGAAGAGTGATATTGTCATTTCGAGTCTTGAATGAATAAAAACACGAAACAAGGAGTAAACATGAGATGATGAATTATGTATGTACACTCAAGTCCTCAAAACGACTTCAGAATGCGACAACGACTTAGTGAACCGGTCTGTCGGGTCACAAACCAGCCCTACCTCTTTTCAGAAGAGGCATAAATCGATCAAGACACATGGGAATGATGCTTAAACCTGGTTAAGCGTGGGTGGCGTGCCGTGGTAGGGTTGTGTTGCACACAATACATACTGCAGATGGGGGTGGTCGAGTTGTGTTGCTGTGTTACAGACGCTAATCTACGCGGATAGTCCCAAGTCCAAGTCAAGGGTGTGAATAACAAAAGAGCCCAAAGGCAAGGATTGTAGATTGGGTGATGGTGGTGATGGGCAAGGCAAAGGGTAGAGAAGGGAAAGGTCGGGTAACACAAGACATGGAAGCGCCTGACGTACATGTGTAGTGCACGTTAGCTTATTAACAAGGAGGTAGAATGGATGGAAGTGGTCTGATCATGTCTCTCGGCTTTAAGCAACGCCAAGTAGGAGGGGCAAAATCGATATATCCAGCAGATCTATAGATTGGCGAGAGGCCAGTGTGTGTGGTGTGTGCGTATGCGTACATACATATGCGGTTGGACAGCCCAGTGGACTAGATACATACCTACCTAGATACTCGAGAGGATCTACAGCTGGGATCCATGTGAGGAAAGGGGAAAGAAATGTGAGAAGTTATGGGTGAAGTTGTATTCTACGGCGCTGCTTGAGGTCCATGCATCTACTGCGCATACATAATATGGATACAAATGTTGGATAGAGTTTCATGATATAGACAAGGGTTATGATGTAACTCGAGTCAGGAGAGAATAACTCAATATATGCCATTGAGCGAGAGTTGATGAGTCAGTCATCTTCAAGGAGCACTAGGTATTCAGCGATGCAACTGGACGCGATAGTCGCAGCCTTATAAACCACCACCGTTGAGTACCCGCGGTATTGTAACGTCTCATCGAGAAAGGGGACTAAAGTAGGTAAGGTAAGTACTAAGTAAACAAGGGGGGCGTGTACCAAATCGCGTGCGAAAAGAAAACCCTAGCGAGGGGGAATTCCAACTAGAACAAAAAAGCGAGCCAACTAACTTATACCAAGGCCAAAGCGAAGCGAAACAAGGCGAGAAAAGTGCGTGCGTAGCGTGCAGCCAAAGGACCCCAAAGTAAGTGTGTGTGTGAGAGTGTGACTGATGCCGTTGCGGATGAACAAGGGGTTGACCACACGGCGCTAGGAGAATTTAGCCGCTCATCTTTTAGTGCTCGAGGTACCTATTTACTGACTGACGTTACTTGCAAGCCTCTAACGTTAGTACCTAGCAAAGTGAACTGTCAGGTAACACAAGACAAGATAAGAGGAGAGACAAGACATGGGCCATGGCATGACCCTTGGGCTGTTGGGGTCCAGAATTGTTTCGTGTCTGTATATGTATACCCCATGAAACTAATTTTCGCATGTGTAGAACTCAGTCTAGGCTGGTCTTGTTAGTTCCTTTGTCTCGGGACGTCAAACCAAGGTTTACCTTTACACGCCTGAACGGCAATGGCTGGCCGTTGAATACGTAAGTACTAATGTATGTAGGTATTTTATACTTTGTCAACGGTGCGGGGATTTAGAGTCTGAGACGGGTGTGAAGTTGGATGGATTCAGGTACGTGATACACGACCATTTGACGGCTTGTCTTGAAGTTCAATGGTATGACACAATGATTTGGCTGTCGTGTCACAGATAAGGCTGAGGTTACAGAGCACACGGTTAAATTGAACTACATGCATATATATTGAAGTTGGCCGCACATGTTAGTCCAACCACAAACTAATAACCACGAATGCGGTATCTAATTTTCCGGAACAGTTCATATTCGTTTGTGACCTTGGAATAAATTGCTCTCATGTTTCATCGTCTATATGTGGGACGATTTCACTCTCAACGCCATCGCAGCCCACCAAGAGATTGTTCCACCAGTATACTCGACCTATACTCAAGCAATGCTCTGTTACAGGAGAATACTTACCTATTAGAGGAATCTATCCTCAACAATCATGGTGTTTCTTCCAGTGGACAAAACCCAGTGATACAACTATCGGTCATCCCGAGCCTGAGCCAGGGTTTATGCACAAGCTCTGCATGGTAGCAAACTTACGCCGCACACGGACGCACGCAAAGTATCCTTGACCGGCACTTACGGGATCCATGATAGTGGCGGTGTTTTCTCTAGCATAGATCCATAGCAGGGCTCTACCTCGTTGCGGTTAATGTGTGGTGACGTTGCAGGGAGCCAGGAAGGATGCGATGCGATGTCGAAACAGGGCGTGCGGTGGAGGAACAACCCATCAAGTTTTGGTATGGGATGACAGCTGAAAGGATAGTTCTTGGCGGCTATATGATCGGGGATAAAGCAAGCATGTGTTGTGTTTCACATACAAAAGCCTCGACTATTCTGGACTGCTGGGTTTAGTATCTCTTTGATAAGACTATCGAGATGGTGGTTGAGTGACCAACTATGCAGCGTCTCGTGCATCCATACTATTATCGACATTACAGTAGATACCTAATGAGTTGAGTACAGCAGTGGGCCAAATGACCGCTGAAACATCGAATTTGGAGGCTTGCGGGAATGCGGTTCGGGACGAACACGAGGCAGCCAGAGATCTAAACATGCTTTTGCTCCGGGGATGCGTCAACTCACCCCCATCATAGGGCCGACTTGACCATATGCTTTCTACTTGACTCACAAGCAAGTGCTGAAGTTTGAGATATCAATGACTCCACGACTCGAGGGTGTGGCATGTCACTCACAGTTTCACATGATACAGAGTTGTTAAAAAGGCTTCAAAGTAGTTTTTGCTTGTGAATATATTCAAGCACTGCATTAACCTAATACCAAAAAGTGGCATTTATTGTTAAATGATTTCTTTTTCGCCTTGCCGAAGTGATGCTCATATGGAGTCAAAGGTATTGACGAAAAAAAGTGGGAAACGGCAACATCAGGCAATCAATCACCAGATTACACCCAAAGTCATACATTATCTCAGCGGTAAATTTGGGTCACAACTGCGTTATTCAATAAGTATGCCGTCTCCCTTTAAATATTAATTTCCTTCATCTCGTTGTCTGAGAATGTCATTTAGCCCTTTATGCCTTTTGCTGATGACGTGCTGTCGTGCATAGGTAGGCTGTGCCACACGGTCGAAGAAAGCCCTGGATACGAAGAGGATTGCCAAGTCAAACACACAAAGAAATCGCCAAAAGAAACCCGAAGCCTTTGTTGAGTTTAGAAGAGTAGGAATTCTAAAATTGCATTAAGTTTAAGTCAAGTACCGACGCATATTGAGTCTTGTTGGATCACAACTGATAAGGTTTCATTAACTCAGGTAACCTGGGCTGCCTGCTTTTTTTTGCTACCCCGCCATCTCAGCATTATCAGCGTCAGCACCGTACTGTACCCTTACATCCCATCATATCTCGTACTGCATCAATACTCAGACACCCGGAAACTCAATATCAATATTGGAGTAACACCATCCGAATATCCAAGATTATTAGCTTCCGTCGCCAGCTCCAGGCAGACCCGTTGCCGCCTTGTCAAAATGGAGGGAGATCTCCCGTCCATTCCGTCACGACCTAAGGGTTTGACGAAATCGAACTCAAGCGCATCTTTCGGCGGTGGCTCTGCAAAGTCCGTATCTGTACTAGGAACACATCCTCTGGGCACTCTTCATGTTCATCAAGTCAGCGAGACGCCTCAGGAGCAACAAGATGATGATGGCCCTCCGCCCTTGGATCCTCCCTCGGGACAGAGTGAGAATGCTGTGATCAAGACCTTTCAACATGGCTCATCCAACACCTTCCACAGCCCAAGCTGGGAACCCTTAACACACAACATGGGGGGCGGAGATGTGGTGCTCATATTGGACTTGCCCGAAGTATTCACGGTTGGCTACGACTCAATATCATTCACAGCTAAGCACTTTGGTGGCGTCAGGGATATACCACCAGGTGCTCATTTCTTCTGGGTTGCTCACCCAGGAGGCCTTTCTGCTCGCTGTGGTTTCTGGATTGTCACTAATAGTGTCGACACTGTCCATGTTATGCAGTGGGATCGATACAATGAGGTTCTGGGTGACTCAGCTCGTGCCGAAGCCCGCATCCAAGCCGATAACCTCGATACTATCCACTCGAAACTTGTCCCTTATCAAGATCCAAGTGCAGTAAACGCCGCCAATGGTGAACTTACTCAGGCTACCTCACACAAAAATCTCAACATGTGGGAACAGTTGACTGGCAAGATCACAGAGAGTCTTCTCAATCGAGTGACGGGACAGAACTACGATAACTGGACGGTACATACCGGTGATCGTGTCAAGGGGTCGATACTCATGGCTGGTGAGATGGAACTTGACAACTCAATTTCAAACCCTTTACTCAAGGCTCGCGAGCTCGACTTCACCTTCAGCCAACGGACCAAAACATACTCAACAGATAATACCGGAGCCGACCGGACCTTGAGAGCCACGGATGCAACTCCTTATATCTTGTCGCAGGTCGATGCTTCTGATAATGATCTGAGCCCTGACGACGTTGTCGGCGAATTCCAGTTCTCTTTCGTTGTAGGCGTCCACCTTGGGAACGATTCATGCATCCAGCAATGGTGGCACATGTTGCTGAAGATTTTTCTCCGTGCTCATCTCCTCCCCCTCCGCCGACCGTCTCTTGCAGCCGCATTCATTCGCACCTTAACGGCCCAACTCACGTATAGCGCCTCCTGGCTGGAAGGTTCAATTCTTGATACTGCAGAGTCACAAACGAAAGATCTTCGACTTTCACTTACGGTCTACAAAAGACGCTTGGAGGAATTATTGCAAGGTTTGGGGAACAATGCCACATCTGAGCAATTGGCTGTTGCTACGGCTTTCGCAGGACTTGAGGCTGTTGTGACTGGTACACTGGATTGGGATCTTCGCGGAGACTATCTACGCCGAGGCAAAGTCATGATGGAAGATGGCGAGGAAGTCGAGCTGGAGGTTGCTGACCTGGCAGCCGAAGATGAGCGTGGAGAATGGGCACCAGAGATTGTTGACCTGGATGAGTCTGGACGACAACGCGATCTTGTCTCGTGGAACGACTAGATATGCTATTTCACGAGAATGTTTCGTGCTTCCAAATATTAGGGGAGACTGGTAAAGCCAACAACAGTAAGGAGGTTCCAGACGCGACGGAAGAAACAGAGCATAATGTGTTACCTTGTGTGCAAGGAGTAGCTCACCATTGGAATGCAGTTGGATCGATCATACGATTGAGTTTACGAAGCTGGAGTTAGGAGTTGGGATTTGTCTCGTAACAGCAACAAAGTACGAAACATTTGTCATCTATTAATGCATTGAACCTATTGAACAGGCCTAGGTTGAATGCGATGACACGAGAGAAGGGTAATGGTTCGAAACCACGGTCAGCAGTCCAACTGGTCAGCAACGCTGTTTCAACTCAATTGCAAATTGCAAATTGCATTGCCTGTATTAAATGGTCTTGACTCGACGAAAACAAGCCCGATGCTCGTTTTTTGCATATTCTTGCCAAAATTCGAAAACAGGTATCGTCACAGATGAAAAATGGAAACTGAGTATCGGAGCGAGTCCAGCAAGGAGGCAATTCATTAACATCACAGTGCGTAGCAGCACGGGCCGCGTCGTTAACTTTGAAGATTTCATTTGCCTGCCAGATCCTTTACAATCCGCCAAAAGCAAGACCATGCAAATGCTAATGGGAAACCCATTCCCAAACCAGGGAAATTGTGACTCCAGTCCCTTTTTCGCACTGCCCGTAGTATCCTCCACTGCACCAACGCTCCGGCTCGACGCTTTTTTGCCCCATTCCGACAAAAGTCTTGACCGTTTAACGGTAAGACTTCTGGAAGCGAGAGCGGGCACCCTTACCACCGAACTTCTTGGGCTCACATCGGCGGTTGTCGGCAACGAGGAGGGTTCGGTCGAACTGGACGAGAGCCTGCTTGAGGAGGTTCTTGGAGTGCTCATCAACAAACTTCTGGTAGTAGGCGATCAGGGACTTGGCGATGGCCTGTCGAATGGCGTAGATCTGACATACAGTTAGCCTGTCGTATATATTGGCAAAAAACGGGAACAAACCTGAGACACCTGGCCACCACCACTGACGCGGACTCTCACATCCACGTTGGCGAACTTGTCGAGGCCAACAACGAGGAGAGGCTCGTAGACCTAAGGAAAAGAGTGTTAATCTTTGGTTCCCAACAGACACAAACACCATCCGGGAGCATCGTCATATCAAATTCGATAATTGAACGACGTGCTTTCGTAAACGGTCGAGGGATTCGTGATTCGTACCTTGAAGCGCAAGATCTCGGGCTGGACGAGAGAGAGAGGTCGTCCGTTGACCTTGATGAGACCGCGGCCAGCCTGGAAATTTCAAGTCATGTCAGCCTCTCTGGTTCATTCTCTCATCTTTTTGCTGGAATTTCGCGTACCTTGCAGTGAGCAACGGCGGTGGCGGTCTTCTTTTTACCAAAACACTGCACTGACTGAGTAGACATGATTGCTGGTCTTGGTGTTGTCGTTGGGCGGCGGGCGGAGGTTGAAAGCGTGGTGATCTTTTGGTGGGAGTTTAGATTCTGTCTCTTTCGTGAAAGGCGCTAGTGCCGAGTGGGACCGTGCCTTTTCTTCAGCCAATGAGAAGGAGACCCACGCACAAAGCCAGGGCTTCGAAAAATTGATACCTCGTAGACAAAATTACATCAACGGACTTAGTCCTTTTCAGAGTAAGACTTGCACGCTCTTTTTTCCACGGCAAACTCACATTTCCCCAAAACCATCGACCCTCGTTAGGGCACTGCACGTGAACACTACGAGCATTGTGAGCCGGACTGCCCACCTTGACAAATTTTCGTGCGTCTAACAACTCACAGCCGAAGTTCAACGTACTACTAACCGTCCCCTGTGCAGTCGTCAGGTCAGCAAACCACATCTACCATCAACCAAGACGCTTTATTAACACATCACAGAATGGTTGCCGCTAAGCACGTCAAGATCGTCAAGAAGCGTACGTAAATTCGACATTCCTTTGCGACAACACGAGCGAACGAAGGAGAAACGAGTGGTAGTATAGTCAAAATGCTGACTTGTGCGTGCAGGCACGAAGCGCTTCGAGCGTCACCAGAGTGATCGCTTCAAGTGTGTCGACCCCAGCTGGCGCAAGCCCAAGGGTATCGACAGCCGTGTCCGACGACGATTCCGCGGCACCATTGCCATGCCCTCTGTATGTCGAACCTTTGCGAGGCCTGACGAGAATTATCGACTTTCCACCAGGCGGGACACAGAACTTAGTGCTAATGTTGCATGATTCCAGATCGGCTATGGCTCCAACAAGAAGACCCGCTACATGACCCCCTCCGGCCACAAGGCTTTCCTCGTCAGCAACGTCAACGATGTCGAGCTTCTCCTTATGCATAACCGAACCCACGCTGCCGAGTACGCTCTCCCTCCAATCTCACTCGACCAACTGTAGCTAACCATGTTTTCAGGATTGCCCACAACGTCTCGTCGAGGAAGCGAGTTGACATCATTGCCCGCGCCAAGCAACTGGGTGTCAAGGTCACCAACCCCAAGGCGAAGGTTACCACCGAGGTTTAAAAGGAAATGGATCGGTTATTGGGCTGCTTTACGGTTATGCATCGGAAAGGGGTTTGCGTTACTTGCGGTTCTGGCACATAGCTCCATGGCATGCTAGAGAATAAAAAAACGCGCCGTTGAACGACAATGATATCTGGCATCAACCGCTTGAGTAGCAAAATCTCTTTTGAGTCGGAAGTGACATGGAATATATGTCTGATCCACTCGAAACTGATGAGGTCTCTGATGGTGGCATGGGTGAACACATTGTGAATTGTGGACGAGACCATGAATATAAACAAGACTCCATGCTGGCTCCATTTCGCTCCCTCAAGACCATCGAGATGTTGACAGGTTCACTTGTGCAGCGAATCTTGCTTATGACGTTGGTGCCTAAACAAACCCGAATTTGATTGCAATAGTCCGCAAGGCAAGACAATCTAGCGGCGTCTTCCCTGGCTACTGGACACAATCACGATAAGAGGATGAATGCCTGAGGGCTTTGTCGTTCTCAAACAAATTCATTAACCCACTTCGCTGCATTTTCAAGAAGACAATAGTACGTTGGAGGGAAACTGTGACTTGATGACAAAGATCACAGCCTTGAAGTGAAGCAAACTGATGCCCTAGGGCCGCATGATGAAAGTCTAGCAGAACCGGCTGCAACCCATCTTTGACTATTTCTCAGGAGCACGCTTCACTGCAACGGTCTACCTCTTAAGAGCTGAAGTCTGATGTCTTCGCCTGGAAAAGGTATAAAAAAGAGTTTGCTTTGAGGTGCTACCCTGGCGGTTGGCAGGCAGCTGCCACTTGCCTCGCACTTGCCCAATCTCATGGCATAACAGCTAGGCATGACGACAAGCCAAACCTCCCGTCTTCAGCTTGCCAGTAAAAAGAAACTTCCCTTTCCGTATTCCATTTGAATGGGAAATTTCCCTTGGGCCCCTCTCGTCCCCCTTCCTGGTAACATCTTCAATATCATGAAGCAACTTTATACTCGGCATCGCTTATAGTCAACCAGCCTCTTACAACTTGACTCGGGCTCCTTTACTCCGAACCTTGTCGTCTTCTCTATATGCTCAAGTATTTGATTGAATGCACCTTCAGAGCACTTTCGCCGATTCTGGCTTTTCTAGCATGACAATGGGGTTTCTACCACCACGACGGTCGATGCAGCAGCAACCCTATAAACCAACATGCACCCATCTCACCATGACCCGGATTTACGACGCAGACTCTAAATGTTCCTCTTGTCATGAGCCCGGTCAGTTTGGCTGGCTCTACCAGTGTACACAGGATCACGAGAAGATGATTGAGGAGAAACTGGTGAGAGGCCTTCCACGGAAGAGCAATAGATGGTAGACCTTGGTAGCTAACTGGAGAGCAGCCATGCATGGACTACTTGGATTTCAGCTTTCGCAAGAACATGGTTGTTCGAAAAGGCAGCGCAGAAGCCCGACGCGACAAACTTAGCTTCCTCCAAGAACTCACTCCCGAGCAGATGGCATCCTACCGACCAGATCAAATTGCAACTATCCTAAGACAACGAGAGGAAGTGAGGCAACAATATTTTCCTCTAGCCCTGGAGATATACTGATATCTGTGGCAGTTAAAGGAGGTCATTGCAAAGGAGGAACGACAAAAAAGCACCTCCGCTCTGTTTAGCAATCTTCTTCCACCCCTAGGTTTCGAGTCTTCATTCAGTGACAAGGGACAACGGAACCTTGATGAAGAAACCCTTTGTCAGTACAAGATCTGCCAGAGATGCCGCCCTGTGTGCGTAGATCGGGCATTTTTGAGCCTCAATGCAGTCGCCGATGGCGAGATTACCCCAACTGCTGCTGCCGGTTTTGGTTTTGAGTCTCTAGGCGGAAGGCCAGTCATTGACAAAGATGTTGTTAGGCATATTGACGAGCACCGCCCGAGAGTGAGTTTAGATCCCTGATAATCAATAGCAGGTTGTTGACCAAGGCATCCAGCCTCAGATCGGCAATCGTCGAATGATGGAACTGCTTGACGAGCAGATTGCCCGTATGCTCGCAAGTCACAACCAGAACCAACCTTTTCGAAACGGGCTTAGGAGTACAATCTCTGGACTCAGAGGGGCACGGCAATTGCCCACTGTCAAGAACGTTGCAGCAAAAAGGCAACGCATGCGCGACGAGGAGAGGGTCTTGGCCGATGCCGCTCAGGGCGATGTAGAGGCTATTGCCTCGACGCCTGACTTGCTGGGAAACCCCTGGCCATGGCTGGCCACTTTCCAGGCGCCCGACGAGCACGAAGATGATCAAACCCACGGTCAGCACCCACGACAGAGGGGGCGTGCCACACGGATTCCTCGGTAAGTGTTTAGAGTGATGTTATAAGCCGGCCTTATTAACCAAGACGGCACAGCCCCACTACTCCTGGTCCGAGATCCGCACGTCGCCGTCTGACTGATCAACTGTTGTCTAGTACGTCTAATATCCTTCCTCTGGATGGATATTCATGGAGCCTTTTTGGTGGTGGTGAAAATGCATTCTCAACGACCACGTCGTCCCTCAGCGATGCTTCCAATATCAAGTCCTCAGGGGCCGAGAACGAGAGCAATAGCGAAGAACCATCGACTATGTCACTCGGAACTGACCATGGTGTTGCGATTACAGAGGAAAGCATTGAGGCTAGAGTTCCCGATGTGGTGACTCAGGTGTAAGGATGATGGTTATGAAAAGTGTGTGCTTGGGAAACCAGTGAGGTTACAAGACTTGGCGGTGCACTTAAAACTGGACTGGGGTTTTGCGGCGTTTGAGAGGTTGTCGGACTGGTTGATACTTGGTCGAGTCAGGCTTTGTCTGGAGTCTTGGAACATTTGCTTCTGTCGGAGTATTCTTTTGTTAACCTATGGTTGGTCCATCTCTACTAATTATCCTTGGAATTCTCCAATATCTTCTTCATCATTTGATTGCCCACCACCTTGGCCTCCTCGAATCGTGGCTCAAAGAACTGCTGAGTACTCACGAACCGCTTCTCCCATGTCTCGAAATGTCCCAGGTTCACACACTCCGCCCAAGCCCGCGCTGCAAAAGTGAACTCTAGATCATCGCTACGGTACGTCTTATCCTCAATTGCAGTCTCAATGGCTGCCTCAAGGACATCTTCGTTACGGAACAGATATTCAGTGACACCAAGACGCAAGCGGAAGAGAGGAGTGCTGCAGAGCATGTGATCGTATGGCACAATGTTGAGCGCTGCCCAGCAGTCGACCATTGCAAGGATCGAGAGATGGTTGTTGGGTCGAGGCTCATCAGTAGGCGTACCAAGCGAGAAGGACGACAAGATCGACGGCTCGAGCAAGGGACGTGTGTCCCAGGTCGTGGATGGACCGAATACCTTGTCGCGTGCACGGTAGACTCGTTCTCTGAAACCCTCGCGGTTTCCTTCGAGCATGAGTTTGTACAAATCGGTGACGCTTCGTGCGTACTGTGAGATCTGTTCACTCGCTTCAGGGTTGAGAATAGCAAGGCCAGCGTATACATGCCACTTTTGACTGTAGATGCGCAACATCAGATTGACCTTGACATTCTCAATACCGCCAACATATCGGCTCAGCTCCCAAGGAAATTGCTTGTTAGCGTGCCACGCCTTGCCCATAGATAAGAAGGCTGCATGGGTGACTGCTTGAGTATCAGCGGTGATACGGTCGTGCTCGCGGGCTGAGAGATGGACAAATTTTGAGCGGAGACAGCTGAGGACAGTCTCAACCTTTCGAAGAGCTGAGTCTGGGGCGCGGTGTTGGATGAGCACAAGGGGTTGGTTGATCGGATCAACGTTGGGGCCATGAAGTGAGTGGCACGAGATAATATCGACGTCGGCGGGGAGATGAGCCTCGAAGGCAGCGATCTCGGGGGACTTGCAAGAGGTTTGGCCTCCAACAATGGCACCAAGCTTAGTAGCTGGTCACAAAAGTCAGTGTCCAAATGGCTACTGTTCAACCTCGAGAAGAGACGCTCAAAGAAAACATTCACAAGTGATACGAAGAGAGGGCGCGTACATGGTCCATACTGAGCAATTACACGGTCAATGACGGCGGCCTCGACGCTATAGATGATGTAGTCGCTTGCGCGGGAAACATAGTGGCCATTTCGACAAATTTCTATATTTTTCTATTCGATAGCTTCAGCGACTTGGAGCGAGGCAGAGCAGACAGGAATCACTGAGCCATACATTTCCAGCATATTCTTTCTGAAGCTGTTCCTGATTCTCTTCTCTGTCGCAGGCCATGATTCTAAAGTAGATCCGCCGTTAGCCACTCGGCATCAGGTTCGGTGTTGCATTCACAGGAGAGTATCTGTTCTTGTAGTTGTTAGCTTTTGTGTCAATGCAGAAGTGCTAACAAAATGAGGTAGATGGGTGAAAATTCAGACAGTTGATATTAAGGTAGCAAGCGTTTACATCATTGAGAGCACAGGTCCGATTCTGATGGCCATAACGGACACCAGGCGTCCCTGAACAATGCTCGAGCCAAATGCGCTCTAGTCATCATGAAAGAGGGGAGGGGAGTGGATGTTGAGGAGGAAGAGTTGGCTTACCATTGAAGAAAAGGAGCTGGAGCTGGAAGTACGAATCGCAATGGATTCGAGACTTACCTCCAGCCAGCGGCAGACAGCCTCTCGGCGTACATCTTGCCCATATCGCCCATACCAATCAGTCCGACGACGAAGTTCTCCATCCCCTCAGGGACGGGCTGCGATTGTGAAGCCATATTATCTGCTGCGCGATGATAGCAAGAGCAGGAAACACGAATCACATCCTCTCAAGCGACAGTGCTTTGAAAGAGCTTTGTGCGGAAAGCTCAAAAGAGTGTGTTTGAGAGTGAAGAAAAAGTTAGAATGAAAAAAAAGTTCGCGACCTTCTTTATGGTGGAGATTTCAAGCGCGTTACGTAAGCCATCGATATTTCGCGTTATAGCGATAGGTGGATATATGAAGCTATCCACTTCAGCATCAAGAGAAAGACGTAGAAGTTCAAGAGGAGGAGCTTTTGATGACTGCACTGATTAAGTTCATAATTTCGCTTCGTCCTTAAAAATGGAGGTCGTGTTTGCGTTAGGCTCAAATGGCTCTGGTCAGTTGGGCATTGGCCACAAAGAAGACGTTTCAGTGCCAAAGCAGGTCCTCTTCCATCCTGACCCTCCAACCTCCCCCATTACAAAAGTCGCAGCGGGTGGGAACCATACGTTGCTTCTTACGAAAACTGGCCAAATTTACTGGAGTGGCGATCCCACGCCTGGTGCCTGTGGGTTGAACACTGGTCCAGATGCAGCTGTGTTCCGAGAGATTCAGCTTACCAAGAATGGAGAATCTCCAGTTGGCGAGATTGCCTTGATCACAGCAACATGGGAGGCTTCTATCGTTGTGGCTAAAGATGCAGATGGCAAGAAGACTCGAGTTTTTAGTCTCGGGGCGGGATTGAAAGGCGAATTAGGTCTGGGAGAACTCATCGTTCGAACACCATCAGCAACCCAAATTCGAGAATTCCCACCTCCGGGAACAGAAGTTGTCGACTTGGCTGCTTGCATGGGGCACGTCGTTGCAGTTCTCGACAATGGCGATGCTTACGGCTGGGGCAATGCGAGAAAGTCCCAAGCTGGTGAGCCAGGCCAAGTTCTTCATGCTCCTAGAAAGATTGAGGACATCGACTTCAAAATCACAAGAGCTGTCTGTGGCAGAGAATTCACATGTCTATTCGGCGACCCACAAAGCGGAAACATCAAAGTTCTAGGTTCGGACAAATGGAATATTCGTTCAGGTGCACCCGAGACATGTCCTGAATGGTTGGACGTAGGCTCAAGTTGGGGAAGTATCTATATACTGCGAAAGGACGGTTCTCTACAAGCCTGGGGACGAGATGATCACGGACAACTACCCCCACCGAATCTACCCGAGCTGAGCAAGATTGCAATCGGCAGCGAACATGTTGTTGCTCTCTCTTCCGCAGGCGATGTTCTATCATGGGGATGGGGTGAACATGGCAACTGTGGACCTCAAGTTGAGAATAACGATGTCAAGGGTCGGTGGAATGTCATTGCTTCATCTAAATTCATTCCCCCGGGCTCTAAAATAGGAGAAGTCGGGGCAGGATGTGCCACCAGTTGGGTATTTATTACAGCTGAGTGAATGTGATCGTCTAGATGCCACTTCTTTCATCCTCCATAGCATTTCATTGTCCTCAGTCAGGGAACAGGGCCAGACTTTCGACTTCTGTCAACTTTTGCGTCGGTTCAATATATGTTGATTCGGCATCTGTTGGTGGTGGATGGGGAATATCGGCTTGGGGTTCGACAGGAGCAAGGTTCTCCAAGAAGCGGCTCGTGTCCATATCAGAAGCGTTCTACTATAGTCAGTACGCGGTCAAAAGAAGGGCTTTGTCAACTCACAGGATCAATGCTATGATCCCACCCCAGCTTAGCATTATCCTCCGCAAGCTCTTCATCCTCGTAGTTGATAGGCTCCCAACCTTCATCCTCAACGAATAGACTCTCGGATCTGTTAGTCGCTGGTGGTGCCGGTCTCTGCGAGGGCCGAAGGTCAAACGCCCCTACGCGCGAAGCGCTGGCTCTAGCAGCACTCATCTGTGGTGTTGGGTTATGCGGAGGCAACGATGGGGGAGGAGGCGCAGGCGCGGGTGCTGGTTGTGACTCTGGAGGAGCCATGCTCGGCCGCCGTGATGTGGCTTCAAGACGCGGGCCAGTATTCTGAGTTGCGTTCTTGCGTCCTTTCTTAGTCCTCTGGCCAGTGTTGGTCCCGCGCTCGCCAACAGTCATGACGAGAAATTCGCATGACATAGCGTCGCCAGTGTATGAAAGCTGGATAGGTTGTGTAGGAATTGAGTATCGGGCTGACACATCGTTGCCTGTGATGCCAGCATGTTGAATAATAGCGCGGAAGTCTTTGACGGATATTACAATGTGAAGCTTGTCTTCCACATCAATCTCGTCGAACTCATCCGCTTCGACAGCGATTGACGTTTGGAGTGGCTTCTTCAAGACCGCTATTCAATGTCAGCTTATAGACAAGCATTTTGTCAAGAGACACGCACCATCCTCGCTCACAGTCTTTTCACTGAAACAAGTAAAATTTACATGATCTCCATCAGTGTTGATATCGAGGAACTCAATCCCAGGGCCAAAGTGATCCATGAGCTGCCGCAATGTGCGTGAAGAGATTGTCCAGTGGTGGGGGGCATCTTGTTTGTTGAACTTGGCGTGGATTGGTACGGAAGCTTCGAATGGGAGACGGTGTGTAGATGTCAGTCCGTTTCGAAAGATAAGACGTGCGATGAATCGACTTTGAACTCCCTCTCCATCTTCAATTGCAACATCGCATCTGTCGATGAGCGTTTGCTTCTCTGCATCTCTTTGTGAGTCAGGCGCCGTACGGCTTCGAAATAGAGAGATCAGAGCCTTCAGATGGTCAGCATGATCCATGAAATGAGGGGGGAATTAAGCCTACTCGAATATAGAGTGTACAGTAGAAACGGTCACGAAATTGGCGACTTCCTTGGTACTGGTACCGGGAAAAGAACTTGGTGGTTGCAAATCTGACACTTGCGTAAGCAGATTTTGAGGTGTTGAGGGTAGTGAGAATAAACTAGAGGTGAGATGTGAGTGACGAGCTGGATGGGAGTCTTCTGGCACATGCTGAACGTACTGAATCCTTGCGGGCCTCGAGTGAAACGTCGTCACTGAACTTGTTCAGGCAGATGAGGGCATCGCGAAAGGCGGAAACACCTTCCTCACTGAGGGTGAAATTGAGTAGCGCCATGACGCTTCGAATTGTTTGAATTTCTCATGAAAATATTTTTGCCATGTTTGAAGACAGTTGTGAAGTCAATGTCTTCTCTTGAAATGGCAGGCACGCGTTCACGTTCATAGAGCAGCAGCCATGACAAGTCGGAGTTGATGAGTGTGGATCCGGAACCCCACTAGTCCTACCCTGTAGTTGCTGAGCAAGACACCAAGAAAATACATCGTCATCACAGTCAAGTTCAATTTGGTGAAAAGTCAAGTTTTATTAGGAGGAACAATCTAATATTTATCCCTCATCCGACCCAAAACTCCTAAAAAATCCATTACTGTCGTGTCATCATTCCAGCGCCGTCAAGACGTGTGTTGTACCATCAGAAGGTGGTTTAGATGCAGTCACCTCAAGCGACTAGGTACCTGAGGTACTTAGCGACGGAAACAGCTGAACTTTCCGAGAGAGAATCGCCAAGGGCCCCGTCGGACGCCGTGCTTGTCAACATGAACACTGGTGCCGAAATGGCGACCACCGACTCCCTTTGACCAGAAAAGACCCATGATATTATTTGTTTGTGTTTGTTGTGCAAGTTTGAAAGTGGTGGTTATCTAGATGTAGATTGTTAGCTTGGGTAGGTATGGTTGATGGGAGGGAAAGGCTTGTGTTCACCTTTGTGTTGGAGATGAAGAGATGTCGTTGAAAGAAGCTTGTTTACGAGGAAAATAAGGTGTAAGGGGGGGTTGCAGATCAACTTTATACGACATCTCAGCCCAATCCAATCGCTGCCTTGGCAGGGACCATGGGAGAGGCCTCTCTGTAATTCGATCTACGATTCCTCGCCAGTGACATCTTTTGGCGCTCAGTGACGTAGGCTCAGTGGCGGTGTTGAGGTCACGCCACACATGATGTACGTGGTAAAGGTTGCCATTTTTACCTCAGGTATTCTTTATCACTTTATTTCTGGCTGAAAGAACTTATAAATATTAACACAATTTGAATCAAGTGAATAAATCATTTTGCAAGTTCTCTTCTATCACTGGTTTGTCTTAAATGATATTGATTCACAGTACAATCATCCCTTGGTGGCATATTCTTGAATGATCAAGGAGGCCCTTGGAGAGCTACGATCCCCATCCTAAGACATCCAAAGATTTAGGCAAATTTAGCTAAATTTAGGGTAGTTTTAGGATACTTTTAGATCAATTACTTCGGCACTTGGGATAAAGGTCCCTAAGTTTTCTTGCCTCTCATAAAGGGAGGCCCCAACATGGGTGTTCCAAAATCAAGCTTGATGCATGTAAATCTTGCCTTCTTCTATCCAAGTGAAACACCATCACAACGAAAAGCCACGATAATCCCACCCTTAAGCCTTCGATATCTACGCGTCAACACTCTTCGATTTTTATCACCCAAGTAAAGTGTTAAAGCAGCTCTAGCGTTTGTAATAACAAGGAAACCGTTTTCGCGCCCAACCTTGTCCTTTCATCAGAAAATGACGGTTGGTTCATGGAGTTCTCAGCGACTAGATCCCCTCCATTGCGTCTTGTTCGTCGATTAATGATCATGACATTGCTCTTATCAGGTTGCTGTTCACTTCTCATTCTTAATCACCCTTCTAGTACAGGCGCATTGCGATTCGGTGCGAAAGGATGGCACGGCATAAGTGTCTGTTCATGTAATGCCGTTATTAGATGTTGATGCATCCTTTGCGAGAACACAGCTTCTCGGTGCTGAACATTTCCTGAAGCCCATCACAATGGGCTGCCGAAGATATGAAGAACAGTGTATCTTCAGTCCAGTGGCAGACGAAGTCATGGCATACATAAATAGCCACTGGAAGCAATTGAAGCACTTATCATCTCCATATCATCTTCAACTGCTCACTCACCACCGCACAAATGAGTAAAATCAACACCTGAAAACGACTTGTCAAAATGACCAATTCTTCCCCTAAAACTCCTACTGAGACCTCCACCAACGAGCAGCAGGGTCTTCGCCGCTCCAGCCGCTCAACCCGTGGCCAACTCAGCCAGAACCGCTTTCTCCTACAGCACTTTGTTATAGGAGAAGAGGCATCTCGCCCGATTCCTGGGCCTGGACGTCGCCGTGCCATCGCAAAGCCCAAGCCTGATCATGACGATGGGTCGGGTCTGCTGGCACAATCAGCACCCGCTGCCTCCAACAATTCACGTCGGCCTGGAAGACGGAGCCTGAGCAACAAGCCCTCCAATTTTGGGAGTCATGAGGAGACACCGGCAGCCTTGGGAAGCCCTCGGCGAAGCAGTGTCCCAGCTGCTTGTCCTCTTCCAGCCCCTATTCAACATATTGGTGGTCGTCGCCGAAGTGCCTCCCCGCCCCAGTTGGCTTCTGCAAACATGAGAGATCGTCAAGACCCGGCCCCCCAACAGCAGACAATCCCCGCGTTCCCTTGGCAGCCAGCCTTTCAGTATGGATTTCAATGGTCTCCTCAGTATCAGGCCTCAGGGCAGCAGCAGATGCCATTTTTTACAATGTCTGCGCAGCCCGATCAGACGGCTCCGCCTCAAGTCTTTGAGCAGCAACCTCAAGAATCTGCCTCCGATACCCCCGGAGTCTTTGTGAAGCCAGCGGATTTGATGCTAGACGTACAGGGCCTGATGAATCCACAGACGAACAGTATCCCCAAAACTGAAATTCCCCAGTTCGCAGAACTAGTTGACTCGTATAACAAGATTCACGAGGAACGTCGAGTACAGGAAGAACGCGACTATCTGGCGGCGCAAGAGGGAAAAGACAAACAGAAAGCGGCAGAGGCAGAAGAGCTAAGCCAGGAGGAGATGGACGCATTGTGGGATCAGTTCATGGATCCTGATGCTTTCAAATGATACCATTCACAAGGTAAGTCCATCACTAAGGGATATTACTGACGTTTCTTTTTCAGAGTTTTCTTCTGCGAACGGTAGATTTCACCACCAAAATTGGTAGTTGATTTCAAAGGTATGTCTTCCTTCAAGGACAGAATAGCCTGGTTCGTGTAGGATCTGCTTTTGGTAGTGCAAAACATTGGTGGGTAAATATATGCCCTCTGGTACGGTAGTCAATGAACGGTAAGTGAAAGCAAATAAAACGAACAAGTCAGTCTTGGTCCAGGATCATCTTCTAAAATAACCTCATGTGAAGTATCTTGTGTGACTCATGAATCAATCCCCTGTAATCGAGCGGCTACTTGGAATGAAGTGTCTTCCATCCCGCAGCGACCAAACTCTGATGGCCTACTCGATCACCAGCACCCGTCCAGTAGAAGAGACCACCTAGACCCATTGCTTTGGCATACTTCGCCTTAACACAAACTGTGCTAGGAACATCGAAAGAGACGAAGCCTTTGTCTCCTTTAGTATCGACAAAGGATGCCGCTGCGACGGATTCGTCGACCTTTGCGCCTGCTACCCATTCATCCGGTAAATCGCAGTAGTCAATCTCACCCGAGCCCTTGAAAGGATGCCCTGGTCCACGAGCCTGTCCAAAATATCTGGCATATACTGGAATGCCGAGGACTATCTTACGGCTGGGGAAGCCCTGTGAGTTAAGGTAGTCAACGCCACGCTGGCATGACTTGCGAAGAGTGGGATAGACCTCGTTAAGGTTGTTGCTTGGAGGTAGAAGCTGCGCATGATGGCCACAGACGTCAGTCCAGCCGCCTGTGAAATCGTAGCCCATGAGGTTGAGGAAGTCAAGCAATTGGGCTACGACTGGTAGGTTGAGATGCTTGAGGCAGTACTCGCCAGTGGGAAGAGCACTTGTCAGCAGGTAATCCGGAGCTGGCATGGTCTCTCGGATGGCCTGGAGGTACAAAACATAATTCTTTCCAGCTTCTGGAGTCTGAGGGTGCTCCCAGTCAACTGTTGCATGTTAAGTTTGAAGCAGCTTTCGACTGGATATTAACGTACTGTCAACTCCATCGAAATGATGGGTGTCGCAAAACTCCTTGATCTCGCGAGCAAAGGTTTGTCTTGCAGCTTTGCTTGCTGCAAGTGCAGGAAATTCCTTGCTGCTGGAGCCACCACCTATCGAGACGAGTGTCTTTACATGAGGGTGCTGGTCTTTCAGTTTTCGAAGTGCCGCGAGACAGCCCTTTTCGCCATCAACTACTTTATTGTTGTCGGCCCAATCATCGATGGACTACAGATAAGTCAGTGAACAGTATAGCTGTAGGGTTTCGAGTAGGACTACGTACCCGAAGTGTACCATCTTCGTTAACACTGCCTGTATTAGCTTGAGAATATTATTACGCTGTGGAAGCATACCCAACAAAGGCGTAGAATATGTGTGTGATTGAAGCCGTGTCTAAGCATGAAGGAGGGCGCTCTTTGTAGCAGCGCCACGAGGGATAGTATACAGCGTTGATGTATTGGTTCGACATTTTGTTCGGACGCAAATAACAATGAAGAAATCAAGAAAGAACAAAAACAAGAAGCCTTCCTTAGGTATAAGAGAATGATTTAGGTATCAATAAGCAATAGTTTCACGTTGCACAGAGACTCAGCCCAGTACTTACTTGACCCACAAGTGCCGTGTTTTCGTTGGTCCAAGAGTTAGCAAGGCAGTCGATGATTTATTGGAAGAGGCGCTTACTGAACGATTCGAAAAAGAAAACATGTCATATTTATAGTCGTCACGAAAGGAAATATGAGATCATCGGGCACCAAAGAAGAAGCGGTAGCGGAATTGGCGAGACATGCGTGGCCAGCCAGTCGACCAGTACGAATTCAGTTGCCACTTACACAAACCGCCATCAGCAGCAGTAACAGCTTTGTATAAACATGATGCAGCCTGTTTTATGTGGTGCGATACTTGATATATTGTAATATTGAAAATCTATGGATACGTTTGCCATACTATGAATCACTGACACCACCTCTCAATCTCGACTCCATCCAGCTCATCCAGGATATCAAAACTCATGTCCATCTGCCTGGAGGCTACGACGATAATATCAAACTTTCTCAGGACATCCTTTCGCCAGTCTTCATCTAAGAGACGACGTACTTGAGGTAGTGCAGATTGCTTGACTAGAGAATCCGCCCAACATATGTCCACTTCCCGAGAAACAGCGAGACTCTTAACAAGATCTGCTCCTGGGGAGTTGTCGATCTGTGACTGGCCGGCTTTGAAGCCCATGCCCACTACAAGAACCCGAGGCGTTCTTCCTGTGACTCTTTGTCTCAGTCTCTTGAGCACCCTCTCGGCTAGTCTTGATGGCCGAGAATGCATCGCAAGTGTAGCGCACTCGAGCAAAGGGAAGCGACTGTTTGAGAGGAGATAGAAGGGGTTCATTGGGATACAATGTCCGCCCACGCCAACGCCAGGCGAACACGGCATATATCCGAATGGTTTTGTAGAGGCTGCCTCGCAGACTTCATATGGGTTAATGCCATGTGGGATACATGCATCTGCCATCTCATTGGCATAGGCGATACACACCATTCTCTGGCAATTTTCATAAAGCTTCATCATCTCGGCTACTTCTGGCTTTGAAACTGGAACAACGGTCTCGAAGATAGTAGAATAGACTCTGTTTATAGCGTCGAGGGAGCCCGGGGTGATATCGTCCAAGCCCGAGATGATCTTTGGGATGGACTGGACAGGAGGCTCGACGCGGCCAGGATCGACTCGCTACGAATCATTAGTATGTGAGCCCAAGATATAAGGACGAATGAAGACTTACCTCGGGAGACATGCCGGCGAAGAACTGGCGGTTGGCAGCCAATGGACCGAGTAGTTGACGGGTCATACCGACCGCTACAGAGCTTTCAATCACAACCGTTGACCCAGAACGAGCCACTTCACCCACAGTCTTCAACGCATCACGAAGATAGGACGAGTCGATAGTTTTGTCAGGTCTGAGAAGTGTTGGTACTGATA
Source organism: Fusarium fracticaudum (assembly GCA_003353625.1). NCBI lineage: Eukaryota > Fungi > Ascomycota > Sordariomycetes > Hypocreales > Nectriaceae > Fusarium > Fusarium fracticaudum. The sequence goes on from PDNT01000008.1 coordinate 1,134,407, forward strand.
TCAAGAAGTGCGTAGCTCTTCGCAAGTCTTGTGACTCCCGAGAGAAATGTACGTTCTCTTGCCCCTGATACTCAACCCCAAGGTCCTCGATTCTCTTTGCAGAGACGTCAAACCCAATGACTTGATATTTTGAGGAGAACGAGCTGACCAGATGTGTGCCGACATAGCCAACACCGATGACAGCAATGACTGGCTCATCATTCTGGCTGACCTCAACGGACTGACGGGGTGACTGATCAAGATCATCTGGGGATGGGGATGGGGAGCTCAGGGGAGGGCTGTCAGGATAGAACGTAAAGCTATTATCAAGACGCTGCCAAGGAGAAGAATCTCCCGGAGGTGTCAATGGGAGTATCTTATTCTCAGCCAACGCAGGCAGATTAGCCATCGGCTTTGGAGGCATCACTTGGGCCATTGCTGTTGAGCAGACAAGAAGAGTACAGCAGATGAGATATGAGTCGAAGCATGAACGTAACTGGCCGACATCCTACATCTGATTATATGCCCTCAGCCATTGCACGTCCATATTCCAAGCTCTATTGCTCAAGATCCCTAGCTTGTGCCTTGGTTCCTGAAGATCACTCAACCTTCTCACAGCAACACCGAAGCGAACCGCCTCTCTCAACGGTGTTTCCACGATGAGATCATCACTGCCATGAAACAAACTACCTCTACCTCTTCTACCAATTTTCTATCACAAAGCTGATCCATAGGAACTAAAGGGTACCTAATCGCGAGCATTAACCAAAATCGTCCGGCTTTAGATTTAATCTCCTGGCTCTGCATTCCAGTCGACGTCGATCTTTTTCCACGAAGAGCCTTTGAGAAGTCGATCATCCCGATATAGTAAAGTGGCTCACCTTAGGAGATAAACGAAGGAAGCTAGGTCAGGAACTGTTGGTCTTGGCAGGACTTCTGCAGGGGTAATATGAGGTTATGTTGGTATAACTCTGACGCCTCCCGAGCGGAAATCCTGGGAAACGTTGGAAAATTGGTGTTTTAGACGGTTTCCACATGTTGACGTATCAGTGGCTGTAAGCTCTGTTGCATGTTTTAAAGCGTGACTAGATTAGTCGCATCCACTTTGTTTGCTGTTTGTTAGTTAACCTTTGTTAGTATCACCATTCACTCCTTATGGTGTTGAGGCACTTCGAATCGAGGGGATGTGTGTTAACGGTGGTGCGATATTAATCCAATATTGAGAAGATCACTTTATTGAACTCAATTCTTAGGCTGGAAACGTCCTTCGCCGTCTAATTTTGGACAGCAATAATACACTATGGTAGCCATCTATAGTGAACAAGAAACTAGCATTGGACGACACTCCAAAATATCGCTACGACTACAACATCAGTGATCTTAGGTCCAGGCTACATTTAATATTCAGCTCTTATTCTATCTAATCGATCGGTTAGTCCATCAATATGTCATTAGTGTTTGCTATATTTTGGAGCTTCTCTCCGCGGTAGACGTGGTACGGTGAGCCTGAATTTTGTAATCACAAGCCCGTGGTGTTTCTGTACGAGGTCAAAGCTATACCTCTAAAGCTGACTAGGACGTCCTAGACGGGCAAGCGACAAAAGGTCAAGAGTTTGCTCTGGAACCACACCTGGGAAACTTGTGTGCCATTAACCCGGCCCTTCAACATCAAAACTCCACCGATAAACAAGAAATCTAAGCATGATGACGCTTTATGAGAGCATATGGACGAGATGTCGAAGCTAGTTCCAGTCTTCAACCCGTAGATGTACTGTTTAATTGGGCTGTAAGCAGTCTTAACGAGTTTTCATGGCGTTTGGCTCATGATTGTCGATATTCACGACTCACGTCTACCTGGTTCCAAAAAGAAACAGAAACTTGCAAATAGTATCATGCAGCTAGTTGATCTCATGCATTAGGCACAATTTGGACACCCTTATCATCGCTGGAGAGTCTTCATCCGGTGAGGAACACACCCTCTTTCACAACTTGGAAGGCCTAAAGACAAGTTCTAGCTAGTTCAGGTGAGTGGGCAACCTGAACGGGAGTTCCTCAGTAAGCTGAAGGTTGCATAGAGTTAAATAATCGGCTAGAGAGTGTTTGTTTGTCTCCAACGATCCCATCGATGCATGGCTAATGGGGGAAATGGTGGGCACTACGAGACTTGGTAGAAGGTGATGTGCTCAGACAAGCTGTCAAGGTAACACATACCTAGCCTAGCTATTCCAGATCTAACATCAATGAAGAATTCTTTTGTTGCAATAAAGATTAGCAGCACTTATAGGAGACTTTACTTGCAAAGCCTCTGGCTTCCCCATTCCAACATGGAATCTCGCTAGAAGACTTGCCGCATTCCAGGTAACCCAGATACCTGGTTTCAGAGAACCGTTAAAAAGTTTCTCTCGACTGCCGGACGTTGCAAAACTTTGCCAACCCGATCGACATGGTTCCTCGATCGGTGGAGCAGCAAGTCTTGCGTCTTGGACCCGCGAGAGACTAAAAGGGCTCTCCACCAGACGGCGTGACGTTGGTGGCATCAGAGCCAACACCAGCTTCGACGGTAAAGGAACGTTTGCCTAATTAGCAAACTTCTATTCTTTAGTTTGCGTTTCGAATAGCTCAGAAGCAGGTTTACAAATCTGGTCATGATCATCATCGCGATGAACTTCGGACAACCCTCTCAGTGTAGGATGAAGCCCCATTTGGACTTGGTGATAGGGGTAAAAAAGCAGAACAGTATCCTTTGAGCGATTATGAAGAGGAAATTTTGATTCACGTGTGGAGGTGATCGACGTCAGTGGAAGATGTCCGAGCTCATGATCGCGTCAGAGTTGACGGTGAGAAGTTGGCAGACCGGGCAACATGGAGCTCGATCCAGGAAGAGAAAGGAGTGTTCTTTAATGATAGGGGTGAAATATCGAGCAATGATGCTTATGTTAAGCTTAAGTCTCAGTATAACTCATCTCTTAATGTAGAAGTTGTCTGCCCCTTGTCATGTGCTCTAACTTCTCCTTCATCCGTTCCAAGAACCATTGTCTGCTTATACTACCAACAACATGGCGACTTTTCATGTTCCAGAAGCTAGTACTTCTAAGAAGACTGTAAGTTAACTCTCTGATTAGCAGGGCCTTGCTAACATGCAACAGAGTGCCCCCCGGAGAAACCCAACACAGCAGGAAAAGAGCTATCCCCCTCTCCCCTCGTTCTTTACCAAGGATTCAAACAACAAATATGTTCTCAAAGATAACGAGGGGCACTTCCAAGATGTATCTCTGGGAGATATCCTGGAGAGAACTAGTCAAGACGACGCAATGTCGTCTGATGAAAGCATTGGTCCCTCATTGTTCACTTCCTCCCTCTCATACAAGTCTTCCTTTGCCCAGACATCTGTCTCCCAGTTCTCGTCCAACCCTCCCACCAAGCCAAATAGCCCTTCTCTTGGAGAGTCTTCTCATCAAAGAGACCTCATCATTCCTCGTCCAAGGCTACCTGACCCGGTAGCTCGACGACGGGACAGCGGGTCGTTGTATAGTGTTGAAGATGTCTCGGTCCCGGCCGTCGACTACACTGCCACTGCCACTCAAACCTCTCCCCGTAACTCAATCCTGAAGGAGAATGCCGATCCTGCTACCAAGACTGAGATTGACTCCGAGTCTCAGAACTTGGATGAATACTTGAGGAAGTATGGTCAGAGGAAAGTCACTCGGCAAAAGCATATCATGACTGCGTTTCTGATTTCTGTCAAGTAAGTCTCAGCACTCCTACAAAAGATAAAGACAATTCTAACATGACCGAGTTTCATGTTCATCTTTGCCTCTTGGTGGTGGCCTCGTTATTACTATATCTACATCCCATTCATCTCATTCCCCCTTGTTCTCAACTGCATCATGATCGCCTCAATCATCTGTTTCACTCTCAAGAACCTTATCTCTGCTGAGAAGATCATTAAGCCGGATCACCTTGAGGACCTCATCATGATCATGCCTTGTTACAACGAAACGCTGGAAGAATGCACCAAGTCCCTTGATTCTCTGGTTGATCAAGTTGGCATTGACAATCACAAGAGGGGTATCATGGTCATTTGCGACGGCCGTGTCCGCGGGCCTGGAATGGAGAAAACGACAGCCCAGTACCTGAATGAAGACATTTTTGTCGAGCAACTCCACCGTTAGAAGATTACCAGAGCTTATAGAGCCTGGGATGGTCAAGCCATGGATGTCGAGATCTCGTGGGGTTACTATAAGGGCGTCCCATTCTACTGCATTGTCAAAGAGCAAAATCAGGGGAAGCGGGATAGCCTCATTGTTATCCGCTCATTTCTGTACAAGTTCAATATCAGAAACACCAACCCCACGACGATATTCTCTTCACAATTTCTGCTCTCAATGACCGACTGGCTTACACAAGAAGTCAAGGTCAGTCAAGTGGACCATTTAATCGGCATGGATGCAGACACCATTTTTGACAAGGGCTGCATTTCAGAGCTACTTAAAGAATCAAAATACCCCAATACCGTGGGCGTTTGTGGCTATGTTGCAGTCGATTTCAAGGACGGCAATTGGAATCTGTGGTCAATCTATCAGAATGCCGAGTACACAATTGCTCAAGGCTTGAGACGACTGCATCAATCCATTGCCACTAAGAAGGTCTCATGCCTGCCAGGATGTTGTGAGCTGCTAAAAATCTGCGACATGACTTGTGGTGACAAGGTCCTGGTTGAGCTGTTCGGGTATTATCCTAGACCGCTTGATGGCATGATTACACGCATCCGAGCCACTGCCTCTGAAGACAGAAACCACATCTGTCAGCTTCTTACAACCTTCCCAGAGGCGCAAACTCGACAGGCTCTGAGAGCTCGAGCGTACACGGATGTGCCTCATTCTTGGAGTGTTTTCTTATCCCAACGCCGCCGTTGGACACTTGGAGCTACAAGTAACGATTTGCTATTGACAACAGCAAGACATTGCCAATGGTGGGAACGAATCTTGGCCTTTTCTAATGTCCTTACGTGGTGTCTCAATGTCTTTGTAATTGCTTCTATCGGATGCATGATCGTTGCTTTTATGCATCAGCCGTGGTGGATCATTATGGCCTTTGCAGGCATCATGATTGTACCACTCATCTACTATGTTATCATGGCTGTCTGGCTTCCTCAGTCGATGCTGGAGAGATTTCAGTATCTTTTTGGTCTGTTCATATTCGTTGTTCTCGGACCATTTTTGAACATTGCAGTCATGGTATTTGCTGTTTTTAACATGGATAGCTTTGGCTGGGGCAAGACTAGGAAGGTCATCGCTGAAACAACTGAAGACCAGGTTCAGGAAAAGCAAAGATTAGAGGGCTCCAGCAGTGGCTCAAACTCGCCACAGCTGAATAGTACAAGGAACCAGGCTGATGAGACTGCAGCTGGAGTAACAGTCCGGAGGCCGACTGTAGTATACATGCCGCCAATTGCTCATCCAGTAGTTCGGTTATAGTTTGCAGTAGTTGAACGCCAAAGCCACAATACGATAGACTTAATAAAACTCCTAAATTTTAGTTAATCCCGATATGGGTGCATAGATAGCATTGGGATGTACGTGTATATCCTCGGATTTAGGTATCGACCGCCTGCTTGGCCCTCGAGTCTAACAAAGACGTCCCTGTAGATTTCCTCAGCCGCCTCTTTCAACGTCGTCTACATCAAAGCGCGATCTCCCCACCCACTACCTGAAAGACTGGCGTTTACATTTACATACATAGCTCAAAGGCTAGAGCCACCACGCTAGAATCGGGAGCGGCGGCTCAGAAGCTCCTCTAACAACGTGTCGATCCCGTACCTCTCCTGGTAAAGTGCGGCTACTGCCAGGAACAAGGTGGTGTAAGATGTAAGACGCCATAAGCTAACGTTAAACATTCCCAACTATGGTGAATTGGTTTGGCACAATCAATCGTTGATGGTGTATGGTATTCCAAGTTTGGGATCCTCACATGACGAAAAGTGACCAAATTCGCTCACTCTTGTCATTGCACTATATCTTCTTTCTCCAATAGCCGATCAGTAATAGTACAGTCGATCCTTTCTTTGACCATTGCATGACCCACAGAGAGAGTCTTTACCGGAGGAAGCGTCAAAGCCAACAACGCCTCGTCATTGTCGTTGGAGCTGAAAATAGGAGAACAAGACTAAAAAAGAACTTGACGTCAATGGTTTATCTTTGTTATCCACAAAAGAAGACATCCGTAATGCAGCTCTCGTCATCAAGGCCCGTTGTTCAGATCGAGAATGGTCCTGAAGATGTCTGGCGGGCATCAAGGATTTAAAGTACTCAATGGTCTAAAATGAAGGATTCGTACTTATATCTAGAAGCTGTGGTGCACTTGTATGCCGATCCTCAGTCTTTATTTCTTCAGCACAAAAGGATTCGTTGGATAACTGTTAGTGTTTCATAATGAAGTCTCTCACTCTCCTGTCGTTGGCTGCTCTGCCAAGCATGGTCTTTGCGCATGACTTCATGGCCAGACGAAAAGGAGCCGAGTTCAACATCGTTGCTCGTCATGAGCATGCTTCAGTTCAGTCTAATGGATTCGAGAAACGAGCCTCTTGTGGAAAGGATAGTGGCTCTTGTCCCAAAGGACAATGTTGCTCTGCCGCTGGCTACTGTGGCACCACTTCGCCTTATTGCTCTTCACCCCAATGCCAAATGGCCTATAGCAACGGCAACTGTGATGGAAGGTATGTTGGTCTCCGATCAATCCGTTGATGCCTGACCTAACTCATGTCCAGCAAGAAGCCCAAGGGTGATACCACAGCAAACATCCCCAGATCAACTAATGGCAAGGTCCCTTATAGTAAGTATCTAAGCATCACTACCTGAACCACTAACCTGACCATACATAGATGTGTATATCACCAACTGCACTACTCCTGGAACTTTCGCCCTGACCTTTGATGACGGCCCTTACAAGTACACTGACCAAGTCTTGGACGTTCTCAAGCAGCACAACATCAAAGCAACGTTCTTCATCACTGGTACCAACCTTGGCAAGGGCCAGATAGATGACGAAACTACAGGCTGGCCTAAGATCCTCCGCAGGATGTACTCCGAAGGTCATCAGCTCGCCTCGCACACCTGGTCGCACCAGGATCTCACTGCCTCAAGTGACGAGGTCCGCCGGCAGCAGATCATCTACAATGAGATGGCCTTCCGCAACATCTTCGGGTTCTTCCCCAAGTACCTCCGCCCCCCGTACGGAACCTGCAACCGAGTGTCCGGCTGCCTTGACTATGCGACCAAGCTTGGTTACCATGTTATCAACTGGAACCTCGACACCAAGGACTTTGAGAACAACACTCCCGATAAGATACAGACTAGCAAGAACACTTTCTCTAAAGGCGTTTCCACTAATGCCAAGACCAATGCTTACATCGAGCTGAGCCATGATGTGCAGGAGCAAACTGCCTACAATCTTACTGCTTTCATGATAAAGACAATCAAGGACAGGGGATACAAGGCCGTTCCCGTCGGAGAGTGTCTGGGAGATGCCCGTGAGAACTGGTATGTCACTGATCCTAAATTCAAGTCCTCAGTGCCTGTATACAGTGCTCCTCCTTGTAAGTATTTTCACCTGCACGATACACTCCATCGAGACATGCCCCGATGTATCACAGAGGTTCTTTAAGCATGTGGTATCACTCGGCTGTTTCGGAGCTTTATCTTGAACCCACAAAGCTACAAGAAAGCAAGTACTGATATGCCCAACAGCTGCCTCTCCGACTACCGCGACCGCTGCTACTACCAAGGATGGCACATGCGGTGCTAAGAATGGCGGCACAAAGTGCACCGGATCCAAGTGGGGAGACTGTTGCTCCTACAACAGCTTCTGGTGAGTCTTCAGCCCTAGCCCCTAGCAGACAAGCCACTGACCAACTATTTCTTCTACAGCGGCTCAACATCCGGATACTGTGATGGCGGTTGTCAATCCAACTTTGGAAAGTGCAACAAGTGGACTTCTGGAAGTGCTTTCATTGTCTCGGCCAATGGTCTTTGCGGTGACAAGTATCACCAGACTTGCAAGGGCTCTACATACGGAGACTGCTGCTCGAAGAGCGGAAACTGGTAAGTTCTCTCTCGTCCCATTACTACCTTTGGTCTAATAACGTATCTAGTGGCAAGACGAGCGCATATTGTGGTACTGGATGCCAGAGTGGCTTCGGAACTTGCACCTCCTCTAAGTGAGGCGCGGGAATTTGATGCAACCTCCGGTAGAGCTGCAAGCCACTATATGGTAACTCCCCTTTGTTTATATACTTTCATATTATAGATGTAGTTTAAGCAAATAGGCATTTGACGTTTAAAGTAGTATTGGTGCAAGGCCATATAAGTCTTGGACTCTTATGGTTTCTCTTCCAGCAAGTCCTCATGTCTCTCTGTGGTGTATACCGACGCCTTCTGACCTCATACGAGCTGATCAGAAAGTCCTAGTAGCTCAAAATGCAGTAAATACCAGCCCCTGGCATTTCTCAGCAAACAGCACGGGTACGCAGCTGAGTTACAAGTCAACGGGACTCGATTTTGAGTCCAACTGGCCCAACACGGCGGAGTGCAGTACTTGACCCGTGTTGACAAAAGCAACCATATACCAGCCCCTGTCTGATGATCCCTTAAGCCTGGGTAATAACGTCCGAAATTCTTGGTAAAATCCACCGAGCATATGTGAGAATAATGCTACTGCTGTTCTCACTGGCCAAGCCATCACAAACTAAAACTCGGGATGCTATCAACGTCTATCTTTATCGTCAACGCCGGGGCTTTACTCCTATGAGTACTCGACCGGCGCCACCAGGTGACACAAGATATGTCGGCTGTGTCCTTGTGTGCACAAACAACTAGGATCTGTCACTCTCACAACGTGCCGGCCCTTGTGAATTCAGGCGCCGCGGATCTGGCCACGCACGCGGCAGAATGCATGCAGCCGCTGTATCTTACAAACCTGCATACGTTACAATGCTTTGTTATGTGCGGGTAATCTCCTCGAAGATACAACACGGGTGTCAACAGATGCACGGATACCAGCAACTCCGAGCATCTCCGGGCGTGAAAATGCCCAGTCAATAGGGGAATACCTTTATACCTGCCTTGATCAACTTTGCCCAACTTCGGCCAGCTCAAATTGGTAACTTGGCGGGCGTTTGGAGGCTTCCGATGGCTTTTACACGTGCATGTATGTCTCAGAACCGTCCACAGTTATTTTTCAGCTTGGATTCTGCATTTTTTTAGACAGACCTGAAGTTTCTCAGCCATAAGTATCGACCAGCGGCAAGGCGCCTTACCTCGCCTTGCACAACCGCCAGGAATCTAGGTAGTGTTGTTTGTCCAGCCGTTGTCTGTCAGCGTTTGAGGCGGCGGCACTCGTCGACTAAGCGTCAGCCATTTGTGCCATGGCACCGCATGTATCCGCATGATTCCATCAGTCACGGTGGCTAAGCGCCATTTCTGAAATCTGTGACTTATCATCCAGTGTTTCATGATGACGAATAAGGAGGACAGCTCTTGGAAATAGAGCTCTTAACTGACATCAGGCCTCAGACTTAAATGAAGTTCTCACAAGGTGATTGTATTGTCGGTGCATCATGCTACTAACTCGATTAAGATGCAACTGCATTGTCAATCTCTCGGATTCTCTGTTAGTGGAGATCTCTGCTCGATTGCCATGTTTTAGTTGAAATGATGCCGCGACCTGTTGAAAGACAGCAAACATTTGTTGGTAGGAAAACCATGTTCTAGAGGTTAGTAGCCAATGATAAAATCATCAACCTCAACCCAGTCAACTGCTCATCGTTGGATACAAAAATAGCCCAGACCATGGGGCATGTATCCCAGCCTCATAGAACAAAGGCGATCGTGGTCCCCCTAGATCTTGCTTGGATCTTGATTCTTCCACTACCTATGCATATGATACTTGTCGTGGCCTGTGTCACCACGTTGGAGCCCCAGCACTGGACCAACCCCTCTTGACCAACACCACAATCAACACTCATCAAGATATGCTCCGTGTCGGTGAGCTCGTGCTCGATAAGTGCCATAAAAAGCAAAAACAACATCCTCATCGCAAACAGATCTGTCAAGCGTGGGGCCGGTGTGATCTAGAGTTTACCAGAAAACGTTGTTTGCCTCAATGAACATGTACCCATTGTACAGTGTGCGAGGCGTCAATGGCCATGTCCACAAGGGGAATACCACATGGAAACGTGCGTTAGAGAGGGCCCAAGCTCGGCTGCCCTGGTCAGTGAGCATTTCGAGACGATGGCATGGCTAAGCCTCAGACGGGTAGCAACAGGTAGGTATTATAGATCAAGTCGGGGCACAGGGCAAAATCGGCAAAGAAAGAATAACATGTCGGCAATGGTTGATGCGATTGTGAATAATAATCTGTCAAACATCACGCGGCTAATTGCCGACTTGTTAATGTACACGCTGGACTTTATATCTCCACAATAAGAAAGCCATCCTCTCGTACGAAGAAATAGAGACAGAAGGGTAATAAGTCGAAAAGAACAAAACAAACGAATCAATCCCATGCGCGTAACCCCATCAAGGGTAGTGGTAGTAGTAAATCTCACATAGCCCTCAACTTTGTAGGCTCCTTTCCCTAAACGCCCTGAACAGTTCGTACTTTGTCATTAGCAAAAATCCTTGAGAACCACCAACGACCGCATAACTTTCACAAGTCACTTCGCTGTGAACCACTTTTGTTGATATGAACTCCGTCGCCGTTGTAGGCGTTGATGTTTCCTGACAGATCGACCAGGTATCTTGATACTCATTGGTGATTGTCCATGGCGAGATGCCGCGCGTCCGCACCTAACTGGCCATTTTCCTACATTACCGTCGAGGCTAGAAGACGTGTTTCGACATCGTCCATACCCATCCCATCCATGCGAGGGCCTTCCATCCCCTGGAGTCTTTGTTCAATAGCCTGAAAGCGTGGTTCGTAGCCGCCTCCAGCTCGGGCTTCAAGATTGTCCATGCGCTTCTCGATGTTTTCGAGACGCTGCTCAATGCGCATCAAACCCTGGTTCATGTCGTGGTTCAGGCGGTCGAGTTTATTAGTGAAAGATCGGATCGATGTAGCCAGCGGCGCGTTCTCCTGGCCAGGCGTGCCGGAGGGAGCTCGAGGCTCGTGGTTGTGACGCCCCTCTTGGATAGCAAAACGCCATTGGTTTCCGAGCTGAACTTCACAAACAGCCTTGGCACGAAAGGGACAATCAATCTTGCGCGTCGAAGGGTTGCGCTTCTTGGCAGTGCTGTTGTACTTGACACCACCGCGGTCGCAAACGAGATCATACCGGGTGGGTTTTCCGTCGCGATAGTTTGAAGCGCGCAGTTTGACAATTCCGTAGCCCTGGTCCTTTGCAACGCGCTGGACGGAAGCCATCAAATCTTCGAAGGTCCTAAATATACCTTCTGGTGGGGGTAATAGCGCTGGAGGTGGTGTATTCGGCATGACGAGTGATTGAGCCAGGGTGGCGGTTGCAACGGAACGGTTAAGATAAAGCGGAGAGGACAAATAAGTTTGCCCAGGAAGAAAAGGCTTCGGAGTGCTTTAATAGGACCGAATGCGTGGCGTAGAATGAAATCGCGAATGGACGAGAGATGCTGTTGGTTTTGGCTTTGGTCGCGATGGTGTAGTTTACAGGGCAGGTATGCAAAAGGCTGGGTTCAACTTTCCCGCACTGTTCTAACTGTGATACAGGTATGGACCTAACAAGGTTTAGTGTTGATCCGGTCCGGGCCAGGCGGGCCATTCACAAGCCAGACATGCAGAAAGGCGGGGCCGTAGGTGACAGCAGGGTGCAGTCTACGTACCTGATGGATGCTGCGAAGCGTCGTTTTGTACGTCAAGCACAAGCCAGGGGGTAGCTTCGCGCAGAGCAAGGTGAGGTAAGGTACCTGACAGTATGAACGGAGTGGATAAGTAAGTAGGGAAGGGTGTGGAGGGGTCAAGCAACGTGCTGAGAGATTGAGATGGTGACTTTGTGTAGCTTCAGCGGGTGCGACGATGGAAGATAGAGACCATATGGACAGTCAGCAGTAAGAATGATTGCAGGCTTGTGATGAAAGAGATATGTTTGCCGGAGGCACTGGGCCTTGATATAAATCAGGTTCTCAAAGTGGAAACGGGGAAACGTTCGAAGGGGGTGTGAAGAAGCTCAGGCTTGTTGAGGCTTCATCATCACCTAAAGGCTGTTTGGATGCCAAGCACGTGACGGACGGGCTGAATAGAGCGTTAGAGTTGGCGGTTGGTACGGGTAGACGCAGCAGTTGCGGGCTTTGGCTTCCATTGTTTCATGAACATTGAGGTGTTTGTCTCTCTCGTAGACCCTTTTTCTACCTAGATGCCCGTGATACACTGACAATTTCCGCGCCCAGACAAAGAACTCGAGGTAAGTCACCTCCATCGATCGACACGGTGCGGGCTTACTCTGACGGGTTCGGTTCAGTTCAGTCGCAGCTACAGCTACAGTTGCAGTCCCATTATACGGGTCACTGGTTCCTGGTTCCTGGTCCCTTGCTCGATCGAGACTCGTTCACTCAACACGGTTCAGCTTACTTTACTTCAACGGCATGTGCTTACGGTCTCACTGAACTTGGTTGCACCAACGGGAATCTAAACGTCAAAGCTTCTTCCCTTCCCCTAACTAACAACGCTTGCCCCACGTCACGCAAGGCAAAGACGAAGGAAGACACAGTTAATATTTTGTATGCATCCATCCAATCCATTCCTTACTTCTAGAATATTTCCCTGCATCAACAGAGTCTACAGTGCAAGCACTGACCGTTTCTGTTAGGCCCTTGTATCCATCTCGGAATAAAAATAGAGCCCTGTCCACTTTTGCAAGTCTAATCCTTTCCCCATTGTCCACGCAAGCCTCTCATTCGCTCGGCCACCTGCGATCTCGTGTTGCTTCCTCAGCGCCATCAACTCCTGGATATCCTATCTTTTATCGGTCTTCCTACCCCATTCGCAAACATGAACCAGCAGCCTGCCGTCCAAAATCAGGCTCAGGCTCAGGCGCCAAATGCAGCCGGCCAGGATGACTGGGATGAAGCGCGCCTTGAGGAAGCCATGAAACGCCTCAAGCTTCTGCACATCAAGGTAACGTTGTTATCAACGTGAGAAAACGGGATGCAAACTTGCTCATCAGGCTCTTGTTTCAGGTCCGGCAATTAAACGACACCATTCCCAAGATGATCAAGCCGCTTGTGCAAAAGCAACCTTCACGTAGGCTCCCTGGTGTACTCATACTCCGAAACATCCTGAGCTGACCCATCACCTATGTATAGCCGATGTCATGTTTGCAGCTTTCATGAACTCAGTCAATGAAGCACAAGCAAACATCAAGGAGGTCACTGACTTGATGCGCGACGACAAAAGTCGTGAAATCTTTGCGCAGGCCAAGAAGAGGAAAGAGGAAGAGCCCACGGGTATCAAGACTTGGGAATATTATGATCACCCAGACTGGTTCAGAATGGATGAAGAATAACGAGATACATGGAACATATAGCACAGGCGTTTATGGATGGTTTAACTACATTATTGGGACATTAATGATAGGAGCAAGGGTAGTGCAGGAAATGCTTTCGCACTTTTTTTACTACTGGAAGACGGCACATCAATATCATCAAATTTTAGAACAAAGTACGTTACAGTTGTTCTCGATCCGATGGATCGTAGATGCAATCGTCGCCGCCTCGCTCATTGGTGATAGCTTCTTTATCGATGAGGCAACCAGAAGCTCAGTGCAAGGAAACAAGGTTTCGGGGCACTCCTATAGAGTTTGTGATCAATCACAGTCAAACTGTCCTGGTTTGCATTTGTAGTTTAGGGACGAGGGAGAGAACCCCTAAGTTTCCATAAGACTATTTCTTTCTTCGAAGGCAGGGACAGGTTGACCATTTTCGACTACACACCCTAAGGTCTGATCCAAGACTGTGAGGCCCATGAAAGTACGTTCCCCCTGCTTCAAATGGGCTTCCTTACGGCTCCGTAGCTTTATATTAACTTTCGGTTCGCCAACCGCATCACGATTGCCCGACGGCGGAGGATACATCAGGGCCGACACCGAGCTACAAAAGGGGGCGGATAGATCATAATGGGACAATGACATTGGACTTTTACAGTCTTTATCTCTAGCTTAATCTGGTCTACGTTTCATTTACTAAGCCCTCTATATGAAGCGTTTGGAACGTGGACTGCAGAAACTTATGTTCTTCTGCATCTCCAAATCATAGAGTGTGTTTAGCTTGAGTAGGCAGGTAAAGGCTCACAGTTCTCGGTGGGAGAACTCAGAACCAATAGTGATGGAGATGAGCGATTTCCCTATCTTCTACCGACTGATCTTATTTCTAAATATTTGCTATAATGGAGATATGATTTCATGCTGAGAACTGATCGAGTCACATTGTGACTTGTAGTCGGCGTAATATGGCATCAGGTTCAGTCAAGACTCAGCATCTCGGTATCTACTGTTTCTGTGTTCGGTAAAATTTCTAAATAACATTTGCAAATTAGAAGATTAAACAACTAGGTTGAATGTTTCAAAGAGTCAATTTGCGACTGATGCTGAGTTTTTGGTCTTTTCAGTCTCAAAAGCAAAGCCTGATTCACCATTTCAATCCATCCCACTGTTGTTGTAACGCATCGTCTATCCATTGAATGACAGCAAATTATTTTCGCCCAACTCGGACTGTTCGGCGGCGTTTGGGAAGCACAGAGATATGATATGCTCTGTTTTTGCGAAACTGACACAAATGAAGCATGTTACTTCTCTTTATCTACATATCACCACCACCAACTACTGTGTAAATGAAACTACCTTTCCCTCCGGGGGCAAGAAAATTACAGGCCTTGGTATAGGGCGTCAAAATAAACGTGGCAAGGAGTCCCCTAAGTTTAGGCTAGATTTACCTAAATATTTTTATTGCTTAGGATCAAGGTCCAGAGTTTTCTTTCCTCCCCTCACTTACCTACCCTGAAGATCTCTTTTACATTCAAGCGGAACCTGCGGCTGGCGGAATTGCAAAGCCACTGTGGCTGTGTCACGTGCTAAGCACGCTAGTCCCACCACGAATTTTACACACCCACACAGAATTAACAACTCGAGTGTTTTGCGAAATCTCCTCTCCTACTCTCGCGACCAACGTCCAACACCAACTAACCCGAGCAGCTCAGTCAACTCACCAAGCCGCTACAATGGTTAACCACAGAGTCACCTACCGCCGCCGCAACGGGTGAGTTTTTCCCTACGAACCTGTCGAGTCTCAATATGTCGAGATACCAGTTCTCTCCATACAGCCTCATATCTTCGACTCGACCATACGATCAGGAACTAACCATGCTCCTAGCTGGAACACATCTTCCAACACCACCCGCACCATACGTACCCCCGGTGGTGAGCTCCGCGTGCTGCACATCAAGAAGCGAGGCACCGTTCCCAAGTGTGGTGACTGCGGTTCCAAGCTCTCAGGCGTAAGTCGACCAAGACGAGCGAATCTTCTGCGACACAAGGGATGAGACAACACGAGGACGGCAAACGAGCATTGGCTGGTTTGCGATGCAGTGAGAGGCTGCAGCGTCAAGGCCAAGGGCTTCACATATCACGAGAGGAAGGAAATTCAGCATGACCCATCCAACCAACCGGCTTCCCGTCTTGTCTTAACCCTCTGTCGCAAAGGATTCTCGATCTCCCATGGAACATAAGAACTGACTCAATTCTTGTATAGATCCCCGCTCTCCGACCCCGCGAGTACTCTCAGATCTCCAAGCCCAAGAAGACCGTCCAGCGCGCCTACGGTGGTTCCCGATGCGGCAACTGTGTCCGCGACCGTATCGTCCGAGCTTTCCTTATTGAGGAGCAGAAGATCGTCAAGAAGGTGCTCAAGGAGCAGGAGCAGAGCCAGAAGAAGAAATAAATGCAATCTCCATTGCTAGGTTAGGCTTTGCGTGGGAAAGGCAAGGAACTCTGAGGACTCGGTTCATTGCTTTGGTGTTCATTAGGCAAAAAGGGACTGCATGATACATCGGGCCGGTGCCAAATGGTTGGCCGTCCGCCGTCTTAGGACTGCTACTATCCTCTTGGTGACTTGAATGAGAAAGAACATCAAGCTGGCGTGGATTATGCATGAGTGATGAAGTATTGTTGGTGTGGCGAAGGTGTCAAAAATTATGACCATGAAAGTGAGATAAAAGTTAATGGCGCCAACTGGGTCAAATTACATCCACAGGTTGACAATATGTGTTTCATTGATTCCCTGTCATTTGAACGTGTTTTCCATTTGTGTCATCTCAAATTCGTAGACTGAATAAGGCGAGGAGAAATCATGACGTGCTAAATTTATCTATCCCCCACTTACTTCGACAATCTCTTCCAATTCATACATTGAAACGAGAAACCCTTCCTTAACCACAACCATAGGCCTTAAAACCCACGATATTGTGACGATTGGCATTCCGTCATGGCATTACGAAGTCTCATCCGGCCTTGCAGCGCACAACGAGCAGTGTGCCAAGCTCTCGTCCAGGCGCCTCGACCTAGATCCGCGACTACAGTTTCTAGAGCCGCCGCCTCGACAGTCTCACCTCTTTTTCAAGCCTCTACATCAAGTCGCCGACTTTTCCACACCCCTCCGAGCCGGAGAAAGGACCAACAGCCACCAGCGCAGCCTCCCCCAACCGACTTTGCCGAACTCGACGTGCTCGGCAACACTCCAGCGCCTTCAACCTCGGTCGACGTGTGCATGTATGATGGATTTGGACTGAACAGCGGAATCACTGTGACGGGCGGCAACGGCGTTTTGTTGATTGATGGCGAGGTGTTCAATTGGCGTCCGTGGGAGGCCAAAGGCTCAATGAATCTTGTCAACAAGAAGGGCCAGTTTGAGCTACCACCAAAGGCATTTGCGCTTTTTGATTTACTATGGCCCCGACCTGGTATGTATTCATCCTCATGACTTGCGTCACGACATATTTTGCATCCTTGGATTGAATGCCCTATGCTAACCGAGTTACAGATCTTCTTATCATCGGAGTAGGCCCATCGATTATGCCATTGGCGCCCGAAACGAGACGACTTATATCGGAACTCGGTATGCGAATCGAAATTCTAGACACGAGAAATGCAGCTGCGCAGTTCAACTTGTTGGCCACAGAACGGGGCGTTTCGAACGTAGCAGCTGCTCTAATACCCATTGGATGGAAGGACGGTGTTGGAGCGGAATGAGAACAGTTGAACAGAGAGGCGCACTTCGAAAGTGTATTTTTATTGTAAGAGTATGAACGTGAGGGCAAGATGCTGCATATATTCGCTATTTAAAACAGGGAAATGGCGAGTCCTCAAACTGACTATTTTGCCCATACAAAGCAATCGGCATGAGGTTCGGAAAGCTCCCAGTCTTCAAATTCTATATTCGTTCTTTAATGCCGTGATATATCTTTAGTAGTCGAGGCCAGGGACTTGTGTTGCCAAAGTCTATATATGACCAAGGATTATGGATAATGGATATAGAGTACTTGCATTTGTTGCACAGGACTGTCCGTATTATTTATCAATCACACAGTCTCTAAGCCAAAGACGTATTGCCATTATCGAAAATGCAATACTCGAAGCCAACTTGATTAAGTTAATAATATAAATAAAAAAGAATCACGATTACTGGAGAAGAAAGTAAGGTACCTTACTCAGAAATTCCATCATCTTCAGGGTAGGCTCCATGCACAACATGCCTCACTCCTGCACAAATAATTGGTTCCCCAAATGGCGATCTAATTCGCCCACAAGGTATGATGCAATTGTGTAATTGGTTGCTTCCCCCAACTTGGACAATTACTCAAAACCAAAACTCCAGTCTCATCGTCAATGTCAATCCAGCAACGCTACACAATATCCACACTGAAGATCATCGAATTCAGCATCGAATTTTGACATTTTTAGGTCACAATTCACGCAATTTTTTGTTGTCTGGCGCGCCCTGACCGCGGTTCGCGTGGGGCACATACCTAGGGTCCAAGAACTTCAAAAGCTTGGCTGGGCCTTGGGTTGTTGATCGTTCTGAACAAGTTCTCGCTCGTTGTCAACCGGGCTTATCTATGAAACTGCAAGTCTTTGCGGCGTTGCACTATTTGACTTATTTCATGCCAATTGTATGAGACAGCAGCGGTGGTCGGAGAAACACGCGAATTTGGTGTTACCTTACTCGTGTGTAATACCAATCAATACCTCGTTGGTGACTCAACAGCAGCTTCAATCTCTGATGCAACTTAAACAATCAACCTGAACTCAAATCCAATTGCGACTCAGTCCCTCTCTCATATAAATTATAGAAAATCCGCAACAAACTTATAACACCTCCGCCAATATTCGAGTACAAGCCCCCCAGGCGCACTTATGGCCTCTCCTGCAGCGAGCGTCCAACGGGACGATATCGACTCCACTGACCCTCACCTCACGGACCCTACCTTGCTGAAGGAGCATTCAGAGTTCAAGTCCTATACAACAAGTCGTTTCACATACTCTGGAATTCGGGTTTTCTACCGACAACATATCAAGGCAGACGAACTACCCAAAGAACCTGCTCCATTACCACTATTGGTATTTCTGCATGGCTTGGGCGGCTCTGTTGCCCAGTTCCATCCTCTGTTGAGTAGTCTGGTGGATGTGGCTACTTGCATGGCAATTGACTACCCCGGTTGTGGCCGATCTGATTTCTCGGTCCTCAATTGGGAAGCCTACACGACGGATGCTTTGGTAGAGCTTTTGGAAACAATTATTGAGGACTATCGAGATAAGGACGCAGGCCAACGAGTGGTCCTGATCGGCCATAGCATGGGAACAAGTCTCGCTGCTAAGTTGGCCAACACGCAAGTCGAGCACACAACCTCATTAGCTGAGTACGTTGTAGGGTTGGTGGCTATCTGCCCTGTGTCAAGCCCTCCGGATGAATCAATGACATGGTGGGCTCGGATGGGACTTTGGGCTCCGGGATGGATCTTTGATCTGTGGCGAGTATGGACCGGTTGGGGAGGACACAACAGTACCAGCGTCAGGCGTTTCGTTGGAAAGGATGCTGATGAGGCCACCCGAAAACTCCAATATCGTTTTAACAGACAGAGTCGAACCCCGGTCTTTAGACGTTATGCCAATGGCGCCCTACCACTCTATCACAACGGCAAACCTAAAGGCGGCCTCCCGACCCTAGAGGTCTGGGCAGGATTAAATATCCCCGTCTTTTTGATAGGTGCCAAGGGGGACACTGTTGTTTCATCTGAAGCAGCCACAAAGATTGCTAAAGCATTGGACCCTGAGAAGAATCTGCCAGAATCAGGGGCATCAGAAGAGACACACGAGGCTATCGCCGAAGCTGCGGCCCCCGTCAGCACTTCTACAAGACCGCAGGATCATATTCCACAAGCTATTGAAGATATCAATGATGATGACTTCACAAAATCCAAGTCTTCGGCGGCTCCCAGTTCAGAAGAGGACAGCCCCAATGATCCCTCAACCCCCAACGAGCCTGTGACTGAACTACCTGCGCAACCGAATCACCCCAGGAAGGTAGTAAAGACCACTGTTATGCCACTACCTGCAACACACGCTGTCTTATACGCCCCTTGCTCAGCTCGTACCGTTGCCGGGTTAATTTCTGATTTTCTGGCCACACACGTTACTGGAAGACTTTCCCTGGCCTGGCAACTGCAATACCTCAACCGTGAGGGAAAATGGGACGTCAAAAACCTCAACAAATGGAGGTCTGTTACTCCAGTATCCGAGCCGATTGGACGTACTGGAAAACCCATTTTCCGGGCACTCAAGACACTTCGTGAAGTGGATGATATCCATTCTCCACAGCATTTTATTTCAAATTGGGGTTCTATTGTTAAAGATATCATTGATATCTCCAAAGTCCAGCCTCACTATGACCCCCGCGGCTTAGAACGAGCTGGAATCCATTATCATAAGTTCCCCACGGTTTCGAAGATACCCCCAGAGGATCGTGAGGTTAAAGATTTTATCAAATTAGTTGACGACCTTCGAGATCGGCAGCCTGCGCGCGCTACTGCCGAGGGTTGGACAAATCCCGAGCAATGTGTTATTGGAGTGCACTGCCATTACGGCTTCAACCGCACGGGATACTTTATCGTATGCTATCTCGTTGAGCGGTGCGAATTCGGTGTTCAAGAGGCTATCGACACATTTGCCAAGGCGCGGCCTAATGGGATCCGTCACTCGCACTTCCTGGATCGTCTGTATGTACGATACAATGTTGGCTCGGATCCTGCAAGCCAGGCATGATGGACAAGGGGGAAAGGCGTTTGGTTAAGGGGGTTAATGGTCACCAGTGAGGAGTCTATTGGTCTAAAGTATTGGCTTAGTTAACAACCAGGAGTCTGGCCGGTGGTTTTTGTTGGTAACTAGCGTATAGATAATGGGCTGCTCGGCGTTTTGATCGCAGTCAAGCATTGTAGCGGTCACTGAACAGACATGATATTTTACCCAATGTTTCGGGTCTGTATTGAATTGAAACTGGTCAACGCATTTAAACTTGGGTGCCACTGGCGCCATGCTGGGATGCCTGTGATGAATTTGATAATCTGATTCCATGTGAATTGAGGGGATATATATCGAGCGCTGTCTCAATAGACAGCAGCTAAGAAGTTGCTGTAGTTGCTGTAGTTGCTGTAGTTGCGTTGGTATGAAGACTCAAAAGGTTCAAATGCACCATAGGCAGGCTAATAAGTAAATCTACTATAGATTGGGTATACCACTCTACATATCTTAATCAAGATCTCCCTGCCCACCTCTGGCTAGACCCATATAAGTCGTATAATCATTCTAAGAAATGCAGTATGTCCATTAAACTTCAATAGCATGGTACTTGTTACCAAGAGACCAAACTTCGTCGAGTGCCTCCATGTCAACATCTTGAAGATTGACCTTGCTCATCTTTTCCTTGAGTTCCGAGGTGATCTCGTCAACGTCAACCTCAAGATACTCCCGTAGATACTTGCCAACATCAGTGTTCTCAACATTACCACGGATGTTCTCTGTTCGGGGGCCACCAGAACTGTAGATATTGACGTCGACGGCAGTGTGGCCGTGGGTACTCCAACCAACGTGAGCGCGCAGGGAGATGAGAGCCGAGAAGAGGACAAGGGCACTCTCAGGATGATCAGCAATGGTGGTGATCTCCTTATCGGAAGCGTTGGAGATACCAAGACCGCGGACGATGAGTTCCTCGTTAATGTACTTCTTTAGCTTCTCCTTATTCTTCTTGATGTTGGAATCAGAGGCGATGTGTGCGTTGAGCTTGGCGTGAAGCCACTCAGCTGAAGCGGTAGCATTCGCAAGTACCTTGGGGTACCAGTTGTAGACCGGGAGGTGACCAGGTTCCTGAATGGCAGTGGCAAGACCACCAGTTTCATGATCACTGGTTGCGACAAGAACAGTCTCAGTCTTGCTCTCTTTGATGAAGTCGAGAACAGCTTGGAATGTCTTGTCATACTCAAGAACCTCGTGGACCTGAGCTGCAGGGTCATTGATATGACCAGCATGGTCAATTCGGCTGCCCTCGATCATGATAAAAAAGCCCTTGTCACTCTTTTCAGTAGCCTTCTCAAGAGCGCGAAGAGCGGTCTTGGCCATTTCGCTCAGCGAGGGGTAGACGTCGTTGTGGTTTCGGCGGTCAATCTCAAAGGGGATGTCAGTTGGGGCAAAGAGTCCGAGCAAAGGTAGCTTGACGTTGTTGCCGCCCTTGAGAGCGTCAAAGCCAGCGCGACTATCGGTGTAGGTCCAGTTGTGCTTTTCCTTTGCAATCTTGATCACGTCCGTGTCGTCGGCTCGGCAGCTGCCCTCTGTGCTGTTGGGCAAGAAGTTGCAGCGGCCACCACCAAGCATCAGATCAACAGTTCGGCCGAGGACACCTTCTCCGATCTGTTGAAGAGCAATCTCGTCTTCCATCTCGCGGAGGACCACGTGGGAGTTGAAGCAGGCTGGAGTCGCATCCTAGAGAGTAATGATTAGTTTCATCATGACTTAGTTACCCTCTAGCCATACATACCTCGATCTTTGTTGTGACAACAAGTCCAGTATGATATCCAGCACGCTTGGCAGCTTCTAGGACGGTTCCACAAGGATCGTGGTTAGGGAGTGTAGAGATAGCACCGTTATAGGTCTTCTTGCCACAGGAGAAGGCTGTAGCACCAGCAGCACTGTCTGTAACCAGGGAACTGCTGGAGCGAGTCCGGCTCGTGCCCCAGAAATGCTTATCGAGAGTGAGGGTATCGCCGTAGGGAAGCTCTTCCACGTGTTGTCGGAAGCTACGCGTCAAGGACAAAGGTGCAGGGCCCATGCCGTCTGACACCATGAAGACGAGGTTTCGCTTAGAGGCGGGCGTGTTGTGATCATGCTTGGTTTGCTGCTCATGCTGAGTCCAAATAGCAATAACAATGACGGCAGCAGTGGCAATCAGAGCCCAGGCAAAGAGGCCGAGTTCACGGAGTCGCGAGTTCCGGGCACCCTTATCGGCCTGAGCATCGGAGCGGCCGTCACCGTCACCGGACAAGAGAGGATCGCTTTCGTTGGCCTGAGGAGAAGACATTGTTAGCTAGAAAGAAAACGTGGGATGACAAGATAAGTCTCGGACTGAGGCAGAAGGGAAGAAGAGGAGAGACAAACCATTGTACGGTATCTGGCCGCGTAAGAAGAAGGGAGAGTATTGGGTTGTGCAAGGTGCAACAAGACAATCAACAGAAAATGGTTGGATGGGCCATTTAGTTATGCGACACTACGAGTTGGAGCTATGCGGGGGTAGCTTCAGAGCTTGTTACAGGGGGCTTACAGTTCCATTAGCGGTGGACCGGGTGACATCAGTGGTTCACGTGGGTGGAGCGGGATGAAGGCCTATTGCTCACTGATAATCGGTTTTTGGAGAAGATAACCAATGGTGAGATCTTATCTTGACCACGCGAGCATAATTTTAAGGTAATCGAGATCATGGGGTTTTGCTCTTTTCTGGGTGGTCTCCAAATATGCATTTGACTCTTCACGTGTGGTTATCTAGGTACTGGTTATAGGTAGTCGAACTCTATACTATATTAAAGAAACTCTACTCTACAAAACCTCTCCCGACTCGCATCTTCACGACCCTCACTTTTACCGGGGCATCCAACAGATCCATTTTTAAATAAAGAAGTAGACCCGACTTCCGTACCGTTGTTTCAACAGGCTGTGACGGCTCGCGACGACCCGTCCAATGCGATAACTCAAATTTCAAGCTTATTGGACTGGTATAAGCCTGAGCCGAGCATGTACTTCACCCGACTTCATTATACAATGTACTGTGAATTCATAGCAGGATTAGGCTAAATGCCATCGTATTTCATCTCTTCCTTTGAGAACGACATTCTCATGTTATGATGTTTCTCCGAGTGGCCATACTAAACAGCCAACAGAACTGAGAATCTCTTGGTCCATAGACCGACATGTCAGATCCAGTCTTGGCGGATCAAGAATGACAGGTTGGTGCCACAGAAGGGTTTGTGCCTCGCTATTCATGCGCGGAGTAACTAGCTGCACGTTGCTTTCGGCATAAGTGAGCGGCTGTCAAACAGTTCGTTAGGGGCAAGTTGCTACACATGAGCCTGGTACTAACAATGATCCTCAAACGGAGCAGAAGCGCAAACCGTTTAAACAATCAGAAGGTTCGCAGCCGGCGTCCGAACCACGAACGACAAACCACCACTCTTCATCTCTACCGACAATCCGAAGATGCTGACCATGATATGTCCTGAGACTCAAACGACTTGCCTCAAGCTCAGCCACCAGGACCATCGTTATGCTTCTCGTTCTCTGGGCTCACTCATGCTACTCAACGGGGCCCCCAGAACGAGTATTCAATAGCCCACATGTGTGGTTACGTTTTATTTCTAAATCTTTGCGGATGTTATGGAGAACTCCTTTTCGAAACATCCTGCCCCCGAGTATACCAAGAAATCCACCGAATCAATGATCCAGATGCCTGGACAACAGAGGGTCTGAGCGAGCTCCCCTTTACTTTCCCCGATCATTGTGTTGCTGGCTGGCACAACACACGGATAATTCTGACACATGGCGTTTGTTGCCCGCGATGGTGGTTCGAATGCCCTTCTATTACGGTTCCTGGATATCCTTATTTCTACCACCCGGGCAACAGACAAGGTTAAGAGAGAGCGTTTGTACGATAAAATTAAGCCAAATTAGAAGGTCTAGCTCAAGCTGAAGGCGAAGGATGTATTTCTATGAGTGCGGCGCACGGAAGGGATGACAACTGCCAAAGCTGTCAGGAGTTGGTTGTATTTTGATATGTATACCCTCAGTCTCTTAATTATACCATACAACCTTACGATGCGCCATGAGGCACTTTCATCGCTTGCTGATGGACGCTTGAATCAAAACTGTTGACTTACGCATGCAGAGCTGGTACTAGACCTCCTCCGTTTCGTACAACATCTTCTGAGGGGTATTAGTGCACCTCAAGGAAGAGAGTTGACTGGATTGGCCCTGTCCCTTCTCTGTCAAAGAATGCTCAAGTCTGACCCGTTGCGCTCTGGTAACTCCGAGTACCTACCTTGGGTTACCGTTTTAAAAAGGAGGGGATAATGCCAGATATGGAAAGGGGGATGTTGTGGCTGTGAGATACGACGTTAGCACCCTCGTCGTATGCAGGGTAAAGACGGAGACATGGAAGGTATACGTTCTACTATCTATATCCATCAAGTCTAATCTCAACTTCATATATAGATATCTATAACACTATTAAGAATTCACTCAAGAACACATCTTTCTTTGATGCATAAATCTACCTAGGCCACTTCATTATAGCTTGCTTTGTTCTCAGCCTTTTTACACCTTCTGTAAAGGGCCAGTATGCTTGGTAAAGTTGTTCATAAATGCTATTCTCAAATTCACTGCACTCATAGATAAATCACGCCCACTCCTTTGCCAATACTTGGGTATCACTAATGCAAATGCTCCCGCTGTTCAACTTCATAAGCGGCCCTTGGAGAGGAAAAACATCTCGGGCTTCATAACAGGCCGCCAAAAACAAGCCCATCAAAAAACCGTCCTGAGCTTATGCTAGAATTCCATTAGTCTTGTTGTCTTTTGACATAAAGGCCTTGAGTACTCTTACCTGCCCGCAGCGTATTCGTCACACCTTAAGCTTGATCTTTTGCTGCTTGGACCGCTTCTTCTTTTTCCTGAGTGTAAGGATATGTCTTCTTTGTACGACTCGCACCAGCCAGTTGTAAATCATCTCCCTCATGAGAATCAAGATGGTCGCTACAACAGTCGGAACGGCGCAGGCCCAGCTAAAATGTTGTTAGTATTTTGCATTACTTCAGAAGTATTGCGCTGTAAACAGCCCGACCCAAGAAAACAAGCGCTAGGGAGCAAGAAGACTTCTGACTCTTAATCAAAGTGCCAGAATAACCAGTCTCAGGGTAGACTAAGTTATCCCAGATTTATCTCAAGTCTTCTTGTCGTTTAAGATACAGGTCCCAAGCTTCTCGTCCCCCCTGAACATTGGATAAAATGAATACTTACAAATACCAAATACCATGGTGGATTTCAGGGAATCCCTCTTCCGCAAAGTTCTGCCCGAAAAATCCTGTTATGAACGTCAAAGGAAGGAAGATGATGGTCACAGTGGTAAGCTGCTTCATCGATTCATTCTGATGGGCTGATATTGTGTTGAAGATAAGGTTGATGAGGTTGTCGGATGATTGTTTGAGCTGCTGTAGAGCTTCAGTTATCATAATACAGTGATCGAGCACATCGCCTAGGTATGTGTGGGTCATGGGAGTGACAATAACACCAGTTGAAGGGTTCTCCAGTGCCTGCATGGCTTGGTCGTGGGTCATGTGTGTCTTGTGATCCCGCAGCACATTGACCAAGTTGTCAATAGGGTTGAGGAAGCTCAGCATTTTGTTGATCTCACTAATGCATATATATAGCTTTTTGCTTTGACTGATGCTTGGTGATGTGAGCACATCTAGCTCAATATCGGCAATGATGTCTGTGTAAATAGAGGTCAAAGGTATGGCGAGGTCGATGATAGCGTCGATAATGCCCTGACATAACAAGGATGCGTCATTGGACTCGCGAAGAATAGTGCCTGGGGTACTTAGACGGGTGACAATGGGCCGCTCAATGTCTCCCGCCGAGACCTCGAAGAAAGAGATGACCGTGTTATCTGATGTTAGAAATATAGAGACTTGCTCTGCCGACACTGCCATTTGATATGGAGTCAGGGATGAATGACTCTCCATGAATTCTGTGCGTGCCTCATTTCCCGAGGCATGATAACGCTGCAATGTCCTTATCATGCCCGTCTCTTGCAGGTCTGCTGTCATAGGGTCCTGTGGCTGTAGCGAGGTCTGAAAGTCCTTCTCGGGGTCGGCTGCTCTGCGAGTCTTCCAAAGCTGCCTCACTGAGCCTCTCAAAGCGCCGAGCGTCTTGCTAGAGTATGTGCTGCTGGTGCTGGTTGTGTCATCTTCATCGTCTACGAGGTGGACAAGTTTCTGCAGGGTCATGACGATGAAAGCGTGGTTGGGATACCAATCAGCCTTTGTCCGGTTCCTAATCTGCATCATGTCCTCCAGCGCAAGCTTGTGAAGACCCTTGTGGTTGCCAATTGCCTGAATAACATCCCAACTGAGTCCATTGACGTTGATCCATCGGCATTTGGCCCATTCTTCTTTTGGCTGTTCAAGGAAGTCGATGAAATTCACATTATCGAAGTGGCGCTTAACCATTTTATCTTGCGAAAAGTCGATCACAGAAATCTCACAGTGTGCTTGAAGTGCAGGCATCGAAGCATGACCTCCGTCAGGAAGCTTTGGGTCATAGCCAGGTTCGGAGCCAGGCTGCCAACCAGGGCGATCGCCAAAGGCAGTGTCGAACTCATCGTAATCCTCCACGGTCTTGAACGTTGGGGCGCGAGTCATCCGGCGTCGCAATATCGAGGGCGAGAATGTCATTTCGCGATGGACCTCTGTGTCGGAACGCACTGGCCGCATAGGCTCGGCCTTGGGCGGGGAGAGGTTCTGCGTGTTGAGGGTGAGGTTGTAGCGGACATGCTGATCCTTCTCGTCAGATACGTTGGTGTTTGAAGAATGGCTTTGGCGACTGCTCTGCTCTATATCGTCCTGAGGCTGCATTGCGTTATCGTCCTCCGCTGGGACAGCGAAGTCTCGTGATTTTGACATTGGATCGATGGGAAGATGCCCTGCAAAAGGCGCGAGAAATAAGTAGAGTAAGGTATGTATGTATTGCAGCCAGTCGAAGGAGCGCGTAGAATAAAAGTAACCTCAAAGCTGTAGAAGCCTACCAGCTCAGCTGAGAGAGATGGAATGAAAAAGATCAGGTTCAGTTCGAGTTACCTAAGACTCGCATAAAAATAAATTCAAAGGTGCTCGATTCCTCATGGATGGATGGAGGCGCCGCGGCGTCGTGATGCAGGGGAAGTTCAGCCAGTCAGCACCAATTTCAGTGGTCGGTATAGGGGAGTAGTCTTAGGGGGTTGTTTCTCAATGGCCTGGAGCATTGGATTCAACCATCCAACTCGTATATCGTAGCCACCGTTAAAAACCTGGCCTTTTATTAGTGTGTTCTAAAGGTCCAGACTTTGAGGGGCTGAAGCCGATTACCCGTCCCTGGTCCGTCGAAGAATGCCATCATGAATGACGTCCGGAGGTCTTTCACGATGAATCTCCACGCCAATCGCCGATGAGCAATCTCATACTCCAAGGCCAAGCTTTAGCAACAAGCTTCTTATCCACATTTTTCCGTCTCGGCATAGCACAACATAGAACAGGTCGAATACGACCTCATTTAATTATTTGTGTACGCGAGAAATGATTGATCATGAGTCTCTAAGAGACCCGAAACAATAGTCAGTCTCAGTGACCGCAAGGACCACCGAATCATTTCTTAGCACAGTTTATTTACAGAATGCAAGGTTCTGGAAAAGCAGCCAGTAGCACTGCACTAATAGGTCACGATCTTGGCTTCAGGATACTACATTCGATACTGAAAGACTGACAATAGACCACCTTTTAAGAAGTCAGCCACAAATCAAAGTCAGACGCTTCCAAACTTATGAGTATAAAGAGATTTACATACTTTTTATTAAACCTTTTCTAGTATTATCGAAACTTATTGATTACCTTACCTTGTCTTATTAAACTTCTCTTGGTGGCTCTCTCCAGTAATTATCATCAAACAATGAAACCCATTCTGTAGAATGCCTACCTAGTACTCAACGTCATGTGCAGCTTTCAGAAGATCCTGTCTGTCCATTTAAGTTAATAAAGGCATTTGGAGTTAATAAAGCGTAGCAAATCACACTTCAATGTTCCATCTCCTCTGTTGTGATCATGTTGATAGACGCTTCAGGTGCTGACATAACGAGAAGTACAGGGTAGATAAGTAAGCTCGGGCCCTCAATTGCCTCTGTAGCCTGGTGAAGTTACAGGCAGCAAACGCCATCGCCCCAGTTGGAGCTCCTGCGCAGACCATAGGTAGCTCATTCACACCCACGTTAATCTGACTTGAGCAGTTGAACAAAGAAAATGGCAGAACTCTTTGTTTGAGAGAAACATCACGCATCCCATTTCGATGATTTGTTGCGCACTTCTTCTTCATAATCATCATCGCAGTTTCGAGACTGCTTTCTCCATACATCGCTACTCTGCAACCGCCCCAGCTTACAACTAGAGTAAACAAAACATCATGTCGCAAACTGATGAGGCACAGCATGAAGACGACATCCAATATGGCATCGTGGGCATGACTCGCGAAGAGATTGAGGAAAAGTGAGCAATTCATCATCCGTAAAAAATTCTATCCTCATACTGACCCTGCCCAAGGTTTCCAAATCATCCAAAGAATCACTCAAAGACGCTCATCTTCTCTGAACTGTTTCGAGAAGTCTTCAACCCCCTCAATGAGAACAAGAAGCAGAATGCCACTGGTACAGGCCCCAGAAAGGGATTCCGCGGTGTGAATAAGCTTTCTCCTCATGAACAGCGCCGGCACATTATAGAGCGCTTCATCACTCGATGGCGCAAAGAAGTTGGCCCTGATTTCTATCCCGCTTTGCGCCTGATCCTGCCAGACAAAGACCGCGACCGTGGAGTTTACGGGCTCAAAGAAAACACTATTGGAAAGTTGCTCGTCAAGCTTATGAAAATCGACAAAAACTCCGAAGATGGCTACAACCTGTTGCATTGGAAGCTACCAGGCCAGACAACTGCCTCGCGCTTGGCGGGCGACTTCGCAGGACGATGCTTTGAAGTCATCTCAAAGAGGCCAATGCGCACCGAGGTTGGGAATATGACCATTGCAGAAGTCAATGAGCAGCTTGATAAGCTCGCTGCTTCAACAGGAGAGGCAGAGAATCTGCGAGTCTTTGAGACTTTCTACAATCGCATGAATTCAGAGGAGCTCATGTGGCTCATTCGGATCGTCCTCAAACAGATGAAAGTCGGGGCCACGGAGAAGACTTTCCTTGACTTGTGGCATCCAGACGGAGATGCTCTATTCAGTGTGTCCTCAAGCCTAAGACGTGTTTGCTGGGAGCTGCATAACCCAGAAACCCGCCTTGAGCAGGAGGAAACTGGTGTTGCCTTGATGGAATGTTTCCAACCACAGCTCGCACAATTTCAGATGCCTTCATCATTTGAAAAAATGATCGCTCTTCTGCGGCCAACCGAGGAAGACACCGAATTCTGGATCGAGGAAAAGTTGGACGGTGAGCGTATGCAAGTCCATATGGTCCAAGACAAGAACCACCCAGGCGGCAAAAGGTTCTGTTTTTGGTCACGGAAAGCCAAAGACTACACCTATCTCTATGGCGATGGTCTTCAAGACGAAAACTCAAGTCTAACTAGACATTTGAAAAACGCATTTGCATCTGGAGTGAAGAATTTGATCTTGGACGGCGAAATGATCACTTGGGATATGGGTGTCGACAAGATAGTGCCTTTTGGTACCCTCAAAACAGCTGCGCTTTCGGAACAGAAAAACAAGTCTGACACAGACTCAGCAGGCCACAGGCCATTGTTCCGAGTTTTTGATATCCTTTACCTGAACAACAAACCTCTGACTCAATATACCCTACGGGATCGACATCGAGCTTTGGAAAAGGCTATCAAACCTGTTCATCGCCGACTGGAAATTCATAGTTACGCTAAGGCAACGAGTGCCGACGCAATCGAGCCTCTTCTCCGTGAGGTTGTCGCTAATGCTTCTGAAGGCCTTGTGCTGAAGAACCCGCGATCTATGTACCGTCTCAATAGTCGAAATGATGACTGGCTCAAGGTCAAACCTGAATACATGTCCGAGTTTGGCGAGTCCCTCGACTGTGTCATTATTGGTGGCTATTATGGTTCAGGGAAACGAGGTGGTATGCTATCAAGCTTTCTGTGTGGGCTGCGTGTTACCCAGAATCACATCCAAGCTGGCGCCAACCCGGAGAAATGTTTCAGCTTCTTCAAAGTCGGCGGCGGTTTCCGTGCTGAAGACTATGCGGAGATTCGGCATCGAACAGAAGGCAAATGGATCGAGTGGGACCAGAAGAATCCGCCATCAAAGTACATCGAACTTGGAGGAGGAGAGCTTAGACAGTATGAGAGACCAGATGTCTGGATCCGACCCAAAGACTCTGTTGTTGTTTCTGTGAAAGCAGCCAGTGTTGGGCCTTCAGATCAATTTGCTAGAGGCTTCACACTAAGATTCCCACGATTCAGAAGACTTCGACTGGACCGAACTTGGGATACAGCCCTCTCCCTTGAAGAGTTCCAGGAGTTGAAGGAGCGAGTTGATGAAGAGTCAAAGGAGAAGGCGATGACGGTTGAGGACAGGAAGCGGCGCAATCCCAAGCGAGTGAAGAGAGAGCTGATCATTGCCGGAGAAGACGCGATTGTACCCGAGTTCAAGGGAGTGACGACAAACCTTTTCAAGGGACTGGACTTCTGCGTGCTTTCAGAAGCGCTCCGGCCTTATAAAAAGACCAAGACCCAGCTTGAAACCATCATCAAGGAGAATGGCGGCACAGTCGTACAACGAGCCTTGCCAGGGACAAACATGGTCCTGATAGCCGACAAGAAGGTGGTGAAGGTGGCGAGCCTCATTAAAGGAGGGGCCGTTGACATTATTCGCCCCAAATGGATAAGAGATTGTCTCGAGCAGGAATTGGGGGCGTTTCTTTTGCCATTTGAACCTTCGCATCTGTTTCACGCTACTGATGAATTGCAACGAGCGGCAGAAGACAACACAGATCAGTTTGGGGACAGCTACGCGCGGGATCTTTCCATTGAAGAACTCAGAGAGCTAATGCACGACATCCCTAAGATTGAGGACGGCACGCACTTTGATAAGCATGAATTTCTCCAACAGCTTGAGGAACATGGGAAAGACTTGGGACGATTAAGGAGCTTTACCTTCCGACGTTGCGTGGTGCTGTTTCATGCCGTGGAAGCTGGCGACAACAAGATTTCGAGGCTAAAGCACCTTGTCAAGTATGGCGGGGGTAATGTTACAGATGACACCAATGATCTGGCTGTGACACATGTGGTGATCGAGGGCGACGACCCGATGCAAGTGGGAGAGGCCGCTGATATGGTACGAAAAGAACTGAGCCCAAGGCGCGTGCAACCAAGATTAGTGACAGGGAAATGGATTGATGAGTGCTGGAACGAGAGCACACTAGTTGACGAGGAGCAGTTTATGATTGCTTGAGGAATATGGGGTACTTATGATGTATACCATCTAAACTATATGTTAATGCAATGAGAATACAACGCCTAGAAGCCCGTAAAGTGCACTCATTTGCCGATAGTCAAGAACAGCCTATCACCAACATCTCCCAGACCAGGCTTCAGCATACCATCCTTGGTCAACTCTTTGTCCACTCCAGCAATCCAAACCTCGCATCCCTCGGGCCACTCGGCAGCGACTCTCTGAACACCCTCGTCAGCTCCAATAACGGCGAGAACAATGATTCTCTTTGCGCCCCATTCACGAAGCGTCTGGATAGCGGCGGCGCAGGTTCCACCGGTTGCAATAACAGGATCGACCACGATAGCAAGACTACTAGCATTGCTACTGGAGGAGTCACCCGGGACTTGCTGGGGAAGATTGTTGTAGTACTCGACTGGGTCGAGAGTTGAAGGCTCACGGTACATGCCCAGATGATGAACTGGAATTGGGATAGGGAGCATGGTTTGCACGGCTGGAGAGGTCAGTTTAGACAGTATGAGTGAAGCAGCGCCTGAACTAACCGTCAACCATTCCAAGACCTGATCGTAGAATGGGAACCAGGCACATGGTACTTGGCTGCACTGTTGTGGAAGTGAATTGGAAGCCCAAAGGCGTCTCATCCTGATCATGGTTAGTGAGGCTTCGAAAGCACCCGTTCCATTATGCTTCATACCTGAGCCCCTTCTGTGGCTTCCAAAGACGAGGCGAGAGCTTCACAAGAGACAATCAGAGAGATCTCATGAATCAGTGATTTGACGTCTCTAGGACCGTTGGTCTTTGAGCGAAGCTGGCTCAGCTTTGCCCGTAGACACGGGTGCTGAGAGACATGGACGTTTGAAGGCAACGAAGACATTATGAGTCAAGTACGAACGCACGTATTATTTCACAAAAGTAAAGAATCTACGAGGAGACGATGAAGCATCACAAGACGAAATGAGATGCTGGGACGAAGCCAAGGAGAGAAGAAGAAGGAGAAGAGAGAAAGAAACAGAAAGAAACAGGAGAGGGAGGGGGGTTTTGTATGTGAGCGAGAGCAAGCAAGGAGTGTCAGGTAAGGTAAGGTATTTTGCTTGGAGACACGTACGTTGAGCACTGTACCGTACCTGTCAGTACCTGTAACTGTGCTTAGCTGTACAGTTGGTACAGTATCCGTACCTGTTTATCAGTTTGTTGGTACTACGTGAGATTGGATACCCAGTCCAATCGTCGTCCCAAGAGAGATCACAAGGACAATCAATGATAGTCGAGGCGGGCGGTAGCGTATGTCGGCGGGGTTAGAGCTTAAGCTACAGGGGAATGCTCGGAGGAGGGCGGGGTGCGATAAGATAAGACGGAGCTCACCGCTGTCAGCGATAGGAGCTTCATTGAAGCGCGGTGAGGACTCAACATTTAGATATTCGTGTTTGTTTTTAGCAAATACTTGCTCGGGCATCAATTGGATCTCATTGGCCAAGATGCAAACTATCTATCTATCGTGCTGTTTCCTCTAGTTATCGCCCGTGTCTTGCTCTTGTTATCTCTTTCTTATATATCCAACCTAGCCAACCCTTGCTCTCTGCTCTCTTCCTCCCAACTCAAGTGACTCCACAGCAAAACGCCTCCACAATATGGAAATCAAAACGCCAGTCATCTATCTCTATCTCTTTGTGGCAGAGCCAGCTCGGGATGTTTCTTTCCTTTAATGCCGTCATATCCGACGAATCTAGCCACAAACTATATCATCAAACCTTAGACATCGTAATTTAACAACAGCAAGAACTTCTTCCGTCCAAATAAAATGTCTCGTTGCCACAAACTGCGTCGCCATAGTCTAGCATGTTGCAATCTCTGACTTGAAGTGACTGACTCCCCGACGAAAACGCGACGATCAAACCATGGCTGACGATTCGGCCGCTCAAAAGCAACAATTGAGTTCTGGGGTGCACAATGCGCCAGACGACTATGCTGAGTTCGGCGACATAACTCAGCAACCAATTCAAAGGGAGACCCCTGGCGAAACAACCAAAACAACAGCTCAATCGGCAACGCGGGCAGAGCGATTCGATTCCGGTACATACGACGTTCCACAAGATTATAGCAACCTCGACGAGACAGAACCTGTTCCTCCGCTACAGGAGCTCTCGCCATGTCCTACCCAAGGCCAACCGCGAGGACACGCCAACTTTGTCCGGTCTGATACCCCCGTCGAACCAGAGCCTATACCACAAGACGCAGCACAGAAGAAGACGTCAGAATTGCTCACAAGTCTTTACACGCATTCGTATCTCGTACTATTCGCGATTCTTGGAGTATTAGCGCGTCTGGGCTTGACTGCGTTGACGCGCTATAGCGGCACTCCCGTTATCTTCAACACGATATGGGCCAATTTCAGTGGAAGTGTTGTCATGGGATTTCTCGCGGAGGATCGCAAGCTGTTCCGCCATGAGTGGGGAACTCCGACCTACGACGAAGCTATCAAGCGGGCCAAGAAAAAGCATAAAGATGAAGCAAATGGATCTAGCTCAAGTCAGCAGGTGGAGGCAGACCTGGACGCGGCAAAGCGAGCGCATCTTGCGACCAAGAAGACGATTCCTCTGTACATCGGAATGGCAACGGGCTTCTGTGGGAGCTTCACGACGTTTTCGAGTTTCATCAAAGACGTATTCTTGGCCTTGTCTAATGAGCTGAAGACGCCTGGGTGGTCAGAGTCGCCGACGAGTCGCAATGGGGGTTATTCCTTCATGGCGATGCTGGCCGTCATCATCACCACTGTATCGTTGTCGCTTTCTGGCTTGTTCCTAGGTGCCCACCTGGCTATTGGCCTTGAGCGCGTGACGCCATCGATTCCCTTCTCGTTGAGCCGACGGGTACTTGATCCTTTGGGCGTGTTTCTTGGCTTGGGCTGCTGGCTTGGTGCAGTACTTCTCGCCATATTCCCACCACATAATGCCTGGCGTGGTCAAGCCCTCTTCGCGCTGATCTTTGGGCCATTGGGTTGTCTACTACGCTTCTACCTGTCGCTCTACCTCAATGGGAAGATGAAAACATTTCCTCTGGGAACATTTACTGCTAATGTATTTGGTACTGTGATCTTAGGCATGTCATGGGATCTCGCACATGTGCCGGTTGGCGGAGTTATCGGTTGCCAGGTGCTGGAGGGCATGGAGGATGGTTTCTGTGGATGTTTGACGACCATTTCGACGTGGGTTGCTGAACTTAGCACCCTGAGGCGGCGAAGTGCATGGATTTATGGGACGGCCAGTGTTGTGACGGCTCTAGTGTTAATGATCGCTATCATGGGCGGATTACGATGGAGCGATGGGTATAGCAAATTGTTGTGCACAGTATAGAGAGAGACCTGCCTAAAGATGCAGTTGGCCATTTGATGTGGGGATGATGAGGCAGCTCTGACAACGATTCTTGGGATACAACAACTCTTGCAGCCTCGCTGAGGACAACAAGTTCATTGATGGTCTTATTCGCGACATTGAAGTAGCTGTTAATGGTCACGACAATGAAAGGAGGCTCCCAAATGAGGAGCGTCCGTCCGGCAGTTGGTGGATATTCTTGGCTTGGCAACCTCTGCTCACCTCAGCCGCATCCTTGTTCTCGATCCTGAGCTTCGCAGCTTTGTCTCATGTTAGGCCAATGGCAAAGGCCAGAGAGGATCAACCCCTGCTCCGGGATTCAGCCCTATACCTGGGTGGGCGCCACTCTGTTTTATATTCGCAGCGGTAAACGAGTACATTGGGAGTCCTTGAGTCCTACTGGGCTGTGCTAGATGTTGTTGGTCTGTTTTTAGATATGCATATAATATCTTGAGGCTGGGCTGCCCTTGATAATAAGTGGGAGCCTATATTGTCTGTTCTGGTCTATTCTTCCCCTCCATTCTCGATTGATTTTCACAGTAAATAGCGACTTATTTCCTCCATGTCTCGACAATAGTCTATTCACTCCTTACTTTGTCCCAAAGTAGGGTTCCTGAGTCACCATCGCCATGTACTCTCACCAGGCTGGCGTCAACGTGCGCTACGAGCCTCAAGCCACAGACGATGTATCTTGGGACACCAGTTCAGAGAAATTTCCCTCCGGCAAGAAAAGGACCTTTTATCGCCCTACAGCTTTAAGATGGTACTTTATCGTCGGCCAGGTCTCCTTTCTCCTGGCTGTCATGGGACTGGTCATCTGGGCACTGATAGAAATGCCCAACTCAGATGGAACTGCAAAGATCATCAACAGGAGAAACAACAATGCCAACCCCAATTTCCCACGCGACGATGCGGTAATGACTCCTGAAGTTGCAAGACAAACAATACTCGCAACAAGTTACATCGTGAGCGACGTGTCTACTGTTGTTACTGTACCAGGTACGACAGGCAAATACACCACCACGATCGAGACCACAGAATACAGTACGCACTGGGACCTTACCACGACGGTAAAGGATGGTTCGACCATGACGAGCGTAGACTATACCGTCATCCCAACAAAGGTCGTCACCGAGGTCGTCACTACCAGGCCGGGAGAAGCAACAAAATCCGTTTTCACAAGTATCAGTGTGGGCTACTCGGTCGTTTATCCCTCTGGCTCCGACTCCGCTGCGCCTGGTACTATCAGTTACACAGAGGCTATAACGATTACTCAGGCTTACTCTCTTCCCGGTGCGGTGACTACATACACATCTACTCTGGAGGGGGATCGGACCGAAACTATCTACACTACTATTGTAGAGGATGGCGAGACTAAGACTCTGTCGCATGTCATCACCGAGGCGGCTCCTACTCAATACGAAAGCGTTGGAGAAACGACGGCATCAGCGAGCACCTATGTCTCATATGGCAAAATCACTATAACTTCTGTCTATACAGACCAGAAGCCAATTGGCAAGCCTAAGCCGACAGAAAAGGCGAAGCCCACTGTTATTAATGTCGTGACTGTCGAAGACGACCACACCGTGAAGAAAGTCGAGAAGCTGGACCCGACAACCTATGTCACCAAGGTCAAGGATATCGAGACGGTCGAGGTAGTTGTTTCTCAGGAAGGGGAAACATTTGTCAGCGAGATCGATGCTTTTGAGACCACAGTTGACATCGTTGAGACTGGAGTTGACGGACTGCTCACGACTAACCAAGTAATCTCAACTAAAGCCGCATCGTTAGCAACAATTACCAAGTCTGCTGTACCTACGACAATCATATCTACCAAGTCAACCGACAAACTCAAGACGATAACATCTGAACGAACAGACTCTTCGACGATAATATCGACAATCAAGGGGAAGACAAAAACCTACGAAAAGACCACCACAATTGCCCCCACGGGCACCGATGATGCATCAGAAGCCGGAGCAACCGGGGGAGTGGTCAAGACCGTGGTAACTGTGTATGAGCTCGATGCTGGAAAGTACTTCCTGGGCAAATTTCTTCCTCCCATCCTTGCAGTTATGCTGTCAATACCTGCACGAGTCATCGACTACAACGCCCAACTCTTTCAGCCCTTCCACGCTTTGAACCGGGTCGACGGTGCTATGGGACCAGAGTCGATGAACCTTCACTTCGGTGGCTGGGCAGGAATCGTAGAGCCTTTCAATGGTCTTGTCGATGGTCACCCAGTACCT
Organism: Fusarium fracticaudum; assembly: GCA_003353625.1. Lineage (NCBI taxonomy): Eukaryota > Fungi > Ascomycota > Sordariomycetes > Hypocreales > Nectriaceae > Fusarium > Fusarium fracticaudum. The sequence continues at coordinate 1,171,822 of PDNT01000008.1, forward strand.
TTCATCACGATGCTCATCGTCTTGTTCTCAGCGCTTCTGACGCCTCTGGCAGTCGAAGCAGTCGGTTTCAAGATGCACGGCCAGTGCAAAATCAACGCTTATGAGGGTTGTGCTCCGGCCCTGGGTGTCTCACCACTATCGTCACGCATCCTCCTTGCAGTTTTAGGTCTGATGGCCTTACTGCTCTGCGGTCTACTCTTCTTCCTTCGAAACTTCCACACTGGGGTGTATGCAGACCCCTGGAGTGTGGCAGGAGTTGCATCGCTGGCTTCAAACAGAGATATCAGACCGCAGCAAGACTCTGAGCGAAGGATCGAAAAAGAGATGGCAGAGAAGAGATACGGTTTTGGATTCTTTGAGAACCGTGCAGGCCAGACTGAGTATGGCATTGTTCTGTACGACGATGCCGGGGAGAACCTTCAGCATAATCATCCGCTCTCAGAGTCGAGTTCTGTGGACGCGCAGGCAGTCACAAAGGGGCGAAGGAACCCATTCCTCATGCTCGGCCTCGCCTGGCGTTTAGTGTTTCTGCTGTTCCTTGTTGGGTTAATGGTGTTTCTGCTATACTACCATCTTACACTCGACAAGTCATCTTCCTTCAAGAATTTCATGAACAGCCAGACTTTTGGTGTTCGATTCTTGTTTGCCGCCTTTGGAGTTATTATCTCGTTTAGCTGGACAGCCTTCTTTATCAGTAAGTTCTCTTTGAAACATCCTAATTCGGTTGAAGCTGACTCGAAATAGCTATCGCTATGGTTGTGCCATATCAGGTCATGTCGCATGGTCCCCAGTCAGCATCCAACTCAGTTTTGCTCACGAGACCTACGAACCCTTTTTCTGGTTTCTGGTCTGCGATCAAGCATGGACAAATCTTCCCTGGTCTGGTCGCTCTAATGGCCATCTTCTCCGAGTTTATGCCAATTCTCCTTGCTAACATCCCTTACTCGCTATCACAAGTACGAGTCTCACACGATATCTGCGCACGACTTTCTGTTGGCATTCTGGCTCTGATGGCAATCACCATACTCCTCAGCTTCATTGTCCGTTGGCCTGATATGCCGGTAGATCCTCGCTCTATTGCTGGAGCTATGTACTACGTGAGCGAGAGCAATATGGTAGGTCACTTCAGTGGTATGGCGGACATGGACGGGGAGGAGCGCAAGCAACGTATTCGAGAATTGGGAGGGACATACTTGTTTGGAAAGCTGACGACGCGAACGGGTGAGAAGAGGCCTGCTGTAGAGTGGGATGATCATACGCTGGGCGTTGATCCCTCGATGTCACAGCGGAGGAAAGATAATATCCAAGTCAGGCATGACAGCATTGATACAGGATATTATGGGCATCGATCATGATTTATGAACACATAATAAACCGGGAGGTCTTACAATACACAGTTTTGGGCTGGGAAAAAGGAATGGTAGCTTGGGTATTATAGGAGCATTCTGGAGTTTCTTTAGGCAATAAAAGCATGCTACCATTTGGAACTTCTTCGACGTGAATGTGACGGGCTAAATTTCCTGTCTGAGGATTGAATCTTTGACCTCGGGCTATTATTACTCTTCCAACTCGGGGTAATATCGCCAAATGCCCTCGGAGTACTTCCTGCGCCTGTCACTCGGAAGATATTTGCTGATGTTGGGCCTCTCCCTGACAGCGTCATACAACTTGAAAACGCCGTCGTATTCACCAGACTTCTTCAATGCCTCGGTAGACTTGGGAAAGGCAAACTTGGTGCCATCTACAGCCTGGAGGGTTGTTAGCGACTCGGAGAAGGATTTGATGGCCATCGTGTAAGTGTCACTCACCTGGAAAAGCACGAGGTCTGCATAGGTCAAGCTGTCGCCATACAACCATGGGCCCTCACCGCTAGTTTTGGCGTCAAGCACTCGCTGCATGTACTTGAAATACTTGGGGAGGCGCTCCTTGATGAAATACTCAGACTTTTTCTTGGACTCCTCCTTCTGGTCCTCGTAGTAGAGACCAATGGCGATAGGGTGATGAGTATCATGGAGTTCATTTACAAGACCATCCAGGATCGTCAAAACAATCTCATTGAGATGATACACGCCATTTCCTTCTTTGGGCGCCAGGCCGACCCTTGGAGCGACATATAGAAGAATATTGGGCGTCTGAGAAATGAGAAGATCGCCGTGCTTGAGGGCTGGGGGAGCTAGAGCAGGTGGGTTATGCTCATCGCCGATGTTGTCTGTAGAAGTAAGACTCTTGACTGCGTTCATGCCCTTCTCTATGTTCTGCGCAACGTCTGAGTAAGGGACACCAGCTTCTTCGAACACTAGGCGGACGAATTCGCCACGACCGGGAATGACTGGCCAGTAGATGAGCTCATAGGGAGCATCGTCATCAGTTTTGACACGCTTGGGGTCTGGCTGAGACATGGCGATGGTGCTTATTTAGGGTGTTGATGTGAGAGTTGGAAGATGAAAGTGAGGAGAGCTAGAGTCGTTAGAGAGACGATGTTACATAAATACGGCAGTCTCAAGGAAGGAAGGAAGCTCAGTTCAGCTCACCTGCATCGGAGCGGGATGCGGGATCGGCTGCGGAGGAGTGGGGTCCATCCCTTGCGAGCCAAGCAATAATCAATCCTTTGTCAAGATGATGTCAGCATTATTTTAGGTCATAATTGGACATATACGCCCTTCCTGGCTCCTCTACTGATACTCAATGCTCATTCACATTGTGTCATACGTACTCGGTCGAGAATAGATATGTAGGATCCGGAGCTGAAGCCGGACGGCACGGGGCGGACGGAGTGGGGATAGGCGGGGTCGGAGCTCAACATGAGATCATGTACAAACCGTCAGTAGTTTTAGTTTTGATGTCACTGTTTGATTCGCATGTCGTATGATGCCAAGCATCTAATCACCCATTATCATACTGAATCATTTGATCTCGTGTTGCCAGCGTAGAGGCTATAGCCGGGAATAACTACTAACCTGACCTACCTAGGCTGTCTTCACAAGATCTCTACTACCTAACCCCATCGCATCGCTACAAGGACAAAATCTCCGATGTCTTGGCATTTGCGGGCTTGAGGTCTAATACAATCAAGCTTTGCCCATGTAATTTGACTTTCAGCTAATGGAAATTCACGTGGTCGTGGAATGTCAATTGGCTCGAGAAGTTTATGGCTAAATTCCAGAAGAAGTTGCCTTTTTTTCGTCACGGACAAACCCGTCTTCTCTGGCACTCGACGGGATCAATATGTGGGCGAAACGAAAAAAGTTTAATCATGTCGTGCTAAGTAAAGCAAAGTTCTGTTTGAATCCTTTTTTGGTGTCTAGTAAAGTAGTAGACCTTCATCCATGATGCCCATTCCTGCTTCGTAAAGCTTATCCAAATCCCACCCAAGCAAGTCTCAAGAACGCCAAACTATGTCAAATTATCATGCCTCGTCAATTTGTAGGCCAAGATCTAGGCTGTGGTCTTGGTGGCCACGTGTCCATCTCGAGTGACGACGCTCCGCTATCTGAGCTCTTTTGTCGTCTAGCATCGTTGTATCCCCCTTCAATATCGATATGGTCGTCTTGTATCCTCACCCCCTTGGAGCTTCTTTGTAAACTATCGGCCCAGTTTCGTGAGTTCTTCTTGGGGCTGGTGACGACTGTGACAACTCCTGGAGCTGTGCCGGGTGGATAAGCGTGAGAGTTCGTCTTGTTGTAGTAGCTGCTGCTCTTGGATCGGAACATGTTTCGGAATAGGGGTCGAAGTGCTGGTATACTGCCGCAGATAACTCCAAGGTTGGCCTCTACGGCTGTCCAGATCCAAAGGTGGAAGCCCTGCCAGGTGACATCGTAGGTTTCGTCGGTAACATAATGGGTATAGTATGCGCGCATAGAGGCCGCGAAGACAACGATGAGGCCGAGAGAGAACACGACAATGAGGGCCATTCGCTGGGAGAAAGGTAGTTTTAGGTGGAAGAGTGTTTGTAGAGGAAGGGCGCAGACAAGGAGATCAGTGATGACAGTAGTAATGGCTTGGCTCCTAAAAGATATATGGTTAGTGATCATCCGGAGAAACTCGAAATAGTGACTTACAGTACACTGGGTCCTTCAGGACGGCAACTGTCGCCTCCGTCCAGCTTCCAGTATGCAGAGGTTGGGTTGCATTGTGTCCAAAGAACAATAAGGAAAATGAAGATGAGTGAGGTGACAAGAATCAGTGAGGCATAAGTCAAACGACGAAGCCAAGATTTGGCCGGGGCAATACGGAGATATGACACAAGGATGGAGTTCTTTGCCAGGCCCGAGGAAAATAGAAAGAGTGTCTGGGCAGCGAGTGAAACCTTTCGACCATTTTCCGCCTGAGACTTCTTGAGATCCCAGACATGGATATTCCAGCCGTAGAGCTGAGCTGCAAGAATGACACAGACAGTTACACCAATGCCAAACACCTGGAAGTCCCACAAGTCAGCATTGGAGACGATCATCGTAAGTTGCACATGCAGCCGAGGTTGGGTTGGTTTGGGTTGGGAGGGATATTTACCATGGCAGCCAGCATCAGCCAGTCATCGAGGCCATGCTTGTTGACCTTGAATATACGGACGTACAAACGGGCCATGAGTGTCAGGATGGCCACAGACATGATAGTGACCTCGACAATGAGCAGTGTAGGCCCACGATGAACGGGGTTGACATAATTTGGCGTGGGCCAAGAGGCCATCACCTCTGGCGGTGGATTGCGCATATTGTCAGTCCGTCAGTCAGTCACTGGTATCGTGAATCGAGAAGAGAGAGGCCCGCGGCAGCGGGTGACAGAAGCAGAGGGAGCATGATTATAACTACCTACTCTAGGTACTCTAGTGAGCTGATAGAAGAGAGGGACGGACGGTTCGCCGTTCGCCTCCGCGTAGACCCGCCTCCACGCATGGAACCGTAAAGGGCAACTTGACACCCTTGAGATCCTCGTCGTTAAGCCCAAGACCCAAGAACCAAGCCAAGCCAAGACTCAAGAGTGGATTATACCGTACCTTACCTTGCTTGCGAGCCTACGGGCCTCGCGTGACGGCGGGTTCCTGGTGATGGCTAATGGCTTACAGAAGGGAATGGGAGGGCTTACGCTAGAAGACGCCATCATCAGTGGTCGAATGCAAGAGCCAGGGGACCCTAGTTTAGCGGCTTGAAGAAAAAAAAATCTCCAGAGCAAGGGCCTGAGGGCTTCAGTGAGAGACGGGCTAGACAGGCACTAAAGAAATGGAAATGGCGTCCAGGCTTCGGGGGAAACCCACGGATTTTGACATTCAATTGCCTGCTCTGGACCAAGCTGCCGGGGCTAACGCTGGGGCCGAGGGGGGCTCTAGGGCCTTAGGCTATTCGAGGTTTGGCTTCCGGGCGGAGCGGATGCGGATCCACACAGCAGCCGAGGCTTTTTACCTCAAAGAGTCGATTATCATTGAACGATCAGAGGCTGGGATGTCACAGCCGAGTAGCAGGGCCAGGGCTTTGAAGAGTGAACCAACGGGCACTGGAAACTCGACTTGTTTCGCAGCTGGCTCAACAGGTTTGGTTGAGGTCGGTCCGTTTTTTACGTTGGGTCTCTAGATCATTGGTTGTCGTTCTGACAGCTGTTGGCATATAACACAGATCTTATATGCACATCAGAAAAACTCTGTTGTTTGCTTTTTATGTATGGTCGGGTAATTGTAGATCCAACGTCTAGGTAGGTATCGGGGAACTCTAAGCAGCTCCCTCAGCTAGATAGGTATGTATCAATCGATCTGCATGTCATGTCAAGTGAACGAACTCATGCACTCACACTTCAGAACAGACATGCTTTGATGCCATGTGGTCTTTTGGTCACTCGGGCCCAAGCTTTACAACTAATTCAACGCCACGGATACCTAATTGTGATAAAGAAAAATACACATTAGGCAGGTGGTCTCACATACAGGAAGTTCCAGAGCGCTGTTACTAACGCCACCGCATGTCAAAACCATCACCTACGATACCTACCTACAGGCTACCTTACGTAGGTAGTATTGTCCTTCTCTACAGGGCCAAGCTTCAAGTCATCGGATGTCAAGGATGCAGCTGCCAGGGGTAAAACGTGAGAACTGTGCCTCTGGGCCTACCTACCTTACCTAGCTCTTGGTATTTGTCAATTATTCGCTCGGGTCAACGCCGCACTCGTGATCTCCAACGTGACCTTGCTGACCACAGAACCAATGACATGCAAATGCTGACCTCTTCAGTTGAATAGTCAGTATACGATGCTGATTACGAGAATATCCCACATGGGGAAATTCACCCATCGATAGCTTACGGTGATGGTCTGAGGAACTTTTATAGAGTATACCTACTCATACTAGACTACGTGCTACTCAAGGTTTCCAACTATTGATACCGAAATTGACGTTTACGTCAAACATAGGTCAATGCGACACAGAATAATCTAGCTTGATCTAGAAGTTCATCTTGAAACGAGAACGTCTCTGAATAGAGTTCAAGTAGATATATCCGCTCGGTCCGCGTTTCTCATAATGGCTAGTCTAGTCTAGTTGAGTCCCGCCAGCTTGGGCCTGATGAAATGAAGATTGATTACACAAGACATCTAGTCTCATAGTGATGAACACTTCTAATTCAAGATCATCTAGTGCAGAATTTACGTCAAGTGGGCAGATCCTCATCTTGATTGTTTAATTGAGTGACATGCCACCACCAAAACTACCAAGAATAGGCCTCATCTAAGAGCACATAGGCGCCGCATAAGGCGTTGCTTCTCACAATCTCAACAACGTCTCTACGCACTTCATCAGCCATACCAGGAGGTCCACACATGACAACCGCCAGCACACCATCACCTGGCGCTCCAATCAATTCTTGGGCCAAGATGCCCCTAAGATCCAAACGCTCCCCCACAACCGTTTCGACCTTCACACTCCTTGGCAGATCAGCAAGAGCTGGTGTTAGGGCTGTGATAAGACCTTTCTTGCGGCTCGACCAGAAAAGTTTGGTATTGCCTGAAGCGCCTTGCCGAAGATATGGGAGACAGGCTGTGATGCCAATACCTCCAGCAATACACAAAATGTCTTTGCAGTGTGAGAGTTGAGGTGAAATATCGCCAGAATGATGGTAGGGTCCTTCGACGATTACCCGAAGCTGAAGTGCTTCAGATTGCTGGCCAGACACCCGTGATGCGAGTTTCTTGGTCATGCCCGTTCGGACCCGAGCATAGAATACAGTAGATCTCCCCTCAGTCACGCTAACAACTGAAGTGTTCTGGTTGATATTAACAGCCTTTTCAGCGTCTGTCTCAGAACCACGTGAGACTGCCACACTTTCTTCTTTAGCACCAGTTGTCGATGGCTGGTGGCTGTTCTCACTAAAGTTAGTCAATGAGCCAGAATGTGCGACGGAAAAGGGGTGAGTCTCCCAGAAACGCCACGAAAGTGTAGGGAAAGCAAGATACGCAACACCACCCTCCAGAGGCTTTCCATCAATCTCGATTCGGATATACTCTCCGTCAACATCTGAAATGGTCGAAATGGTTGCCTTTCGATTACCTTGCCAAGCCATGCGAACTAGTCGAACGACATGTTCGAGACCCCAAATACCTCCAGCCACGAATGCAAAGATCTCGTATCCCCAATTGTACTCATAAAGATACCAGATATGGTAGTAGTATCCAATAAGGAAGAGGAGGGCTAAGATTATGTGCGACCCAAGGAAGAACTCGTACATCTTCTGCCTGACTGGCAGCAGGGAGCAGGGCAATATCGCACATACTGCCACTGTTCCTACAATACCCCAAATCCAGTACTCACGTACTAGCTCTTCTTCGTAGGTGCCTTGGATGACATAGTTTGCGAGAAGCATAGCAGAGTGAACGACTGTATGGAAGATAGCCCAGTATCCAAGCCATCTATGCAGCAGGAGATATGTACTATGGCTCCAGTCCGTGAAACAAAGAAGAATATTGTTGCGAGCTGAAAACAGGAACAATGCCACAACGTTGCCCATTGCCATGTCACCTGCCCGGTTGCCCACGACGCTGATTGTCTGCATCTTGAGGGAGGCAAAACCAGCCTGAGGTTGATGGACTGTATATGGTCCGAGCCAGAGCAGGATGTTGAGAGTACTGATTAAGGCGATGTAGATTGCCTGCCCACTGTTGGGAACATTACCAGCGACAGTTGGCTCACGGTGTCGCCTACCAAACAACGCTGGGACAACCAGAAATGATTGCCAGTAAGACCATCCTCGACTCTTAGTCAGGCCAGGTATGTATCTCAATAGAGAGATGATAGCTGGGAGGAAGATGGCCACGAGAGTGATGGTGAGAGTCATCGTTGTATGGCCAGTCTCGTTGGCCTCAAAGTCATAGAGATAGTTATACTGGAGTTGCCAGTCCTCAGGGCCGATGAAGCTGGTCTCGTTGAGGGGCTCTGTTCCGCCAGCGGTGACGGGCAAGGGACTTGACACATTGAAGGTTACTAAGCCTTCGTGAGAAGAGGTATCGTGGCCACCATGGCGCGGGAAAAGACCAGTCCTCTTCTTATGATGGCTGCCATCGCTGTGACCAGACGTCGAATTTGTGCTATGGGAAGCCATTGATTCGTCTTCCCTGGCCGCACTCAAAGCATCCTCATACGACATGACCGGAACATAGTCAGACTTTCCAATAGTTCCTGTTCCAAGATGCGATGCCCAATAGTCTTCGATCAGACTCATAGAAGGATTTCCTGCGAGGGGACAGTATGTGTCTATACAAAGAGCCATAGTCTTAAGAAAGACATGGTCTTCTACAAAACAATCGGGCGGTGTCGTGACGGGATTATGTGCTGTCCCATGATTCTCGGTCGACTCGGTAGGAGTACAGGAGAGTTGTTGTTTTCGGATAACTTGTCGACAGGCGAAAGAGCAGGTTGGGTTATACATTGTCTTTCCCCAGCCAATGAGGCCTGTGCCATCGGCTTGGACGCCAGTGGCACATAGTGTTATGAGGGCTGCTAGAGCCACTCGTTTTGATTGAGCCATAGTTGTTGGGATGTGATCCTACAATTTGAGCACGCAGAGGTGGGCATCGAGAGTCTTAAGTCTTTGCGAGCTGGGGTGATAACACGCCACGCTGAGCAAGTTTTGTCTTGGCTAGGGGTCTATCTTACTCAATTTGAAGTGGAGGGGAATAAGTGATCTGGGTCTGGTTTCTGTGAACTTGGCTGGGATAACTAGGATGCCCAAGGTTCAACTCTAAAGAAGCACAAACTCAGGATGAATCAAGGTTTAATAAAAAAGGCCAGATCTCCCGTAAGGTATGCTTGAGAGTGATTAAACTCTCGACCCGAAGTTTGTGATCGACAATGTTCATGTTGGTACATAGTGTCTGCTTCTGCAGGTAGGTAGTCACGATAAGCATAAAATTAACTCAGATTTAATGCCACCATCCCGCTCTTTAGCTAACAAATCCATGCCCTCTTAAGTGTAAGTGTCTGTCATCAATGGCCTGATAGGCTTGTTTATAGTAGTTGGGACCGTTGAGCTGGGAATGCCTGTGGTCTTGGCACAGAATGAGCACGTTTGAGAAGGTTTCCCAATCTGGGGCAAATCCTAGAAACCAGTGATGATTGGATCTTGTCATGAAGAAACTCTTCGAGAAAGATTATCTGGTGGAATTACTATTCCGGCAACCTTATCCGGCGCCTTGTAAGCGTGTTTGATCTGGGAGCTCACATGCGGTTCGTTATGTTGCCCAGAAGTTATCTACCTACTATACCTTACCTACCTTAGGTAGAGCAAAGTTTCTGATTCCAGGAAGAATCAAGTCCTAGGTCAAACAAATCTCTCTATTTCACTTGATCGATATTTTTTCGCGACCTTATGTAGCTCTCGATACGTATAGATGCCTTACTTCAGCACACCTAAATAATTGAACTGAGAAGTGATGCCCAGATCTCAATATCCCACCACCAGACCTCACATATGAACACCCGAGAGAATTTCACGCATGACATCTAGGAACCTATCGATTTCTTCATGTTTGCCGAGAAAGACTGCACGTCGGAAGAAATTATGCTTTTTGTTATTAACATGGTATCGTGGATTCTGTCGCTTGGCCATATAAACCAGCAGAGAATAGCTACCCTTGAGTCGAGGATGAAGTTCGATCAACCATCTGGTAAAATAGTTTGTAGGCATTTCATAAAAGAGTATCAAGTTTTAACTAATCCCATTATTGATGTTATCTAATCACAGGGAAGAAGGTCCAAGAACTGCGAGTTGTCTAATCAGGGACGAAAGAGAACTACCCAGCCAGCTGGCACATCGACAGGTCAAAGTTGACTATTCTACACAATGGAACTACATCCGAGCAATGAATTGCATCACCATTTTTTCATTTGATAAGCGCATTGTAGTCTCAGCCTTCTCCCGCAGGGTTGTCGTCCGTACTTATAGGGGAACCGGGAGCGGTATCTGATTTCGGCCGAAGAAGATAACACCAGTGGTATATGTCTGGATCGTTCGGCAACGTTTTTTGAGTCAAGACTTTGGCAAGGACCTCAACGTCAAACGGAAAGTCATCCAGGTCAAATCGGTAGGCCGAATAACTGAACGAGATCCAAACGCCACCGTCCGCAAGACAACGCTTGATACCAGCAGCCATCCGCCGCAGCGCCATCTCACCACCACATGAAATCGCATCAACCGTACTTTTGTCCACGATAAGATCAAACTTTTCGCACAGATCTAGCTGTGTAGCGTCTTGCACATCATACCGCATTTGAATGTCTCCAAAGGCTTGCTCTTCGAGATCGCGACCCCGATCAATAGCGAGTGGTTCATAGTCGACGTTGAGAATATCGCGGAAGCCCCGTGACCGGAAATGATTCTGCAGGTCGCTTGTCCCGAAGCCGATGTGGAGGATGCGGGCCGTGGCCGGGTCAAGCCGGTCGAGAACGGGCTTGACGAGCGGCATGAAATCGGCCGACGGAAGAAGCCATTCGAAGGCTTTTTCAGACGAGAAGCGCTTGTGCCAGTAGCTCTGTTTCTCGAAATCGGAGGCCATCATCAAGGCCAAGGCGCTGTGTGTGGTCTGGAAGATGCTTGGGGAGATGGTTATGGGTGGGATCTGTGGTGCGGATGCCATGGTCTTTTAACGTAGGTAGGTAGTATTTTCTGTTTAGTATCCGTAGAGCCGCTTATTAGCTGAGTTATCGATTGAGGTCAGCCAGAAGGTCCTTGCTTTGCGGTATCATGACAATGTGGTTTTTTTGCACAAATCCTGGTTGTTGGTTCGTTATCTGGGCCCACAGAACTGGGACTGTTGGCAGTGATAGATGGGGCGGTAGAAGAAGTTGGAAGCTTCATGTCGATGTTTTTTCTTTTCTTTCGGCGAGAAAGATGAATGCTAGCGAAATGGGCAAGTTCACAATTAGGGACTGGCACTGCTTGCCGCTATTGTCATGATGGTCATCATCATTGTACGCCCATACTATGGGACTTGATAACTGGACACTGTAAGGCACTCTGTCTGTATTGTGTACCTATACGTATCATGAAGCGCGCGTCAAAGGAGCGGTCTCCCATGAGTGAGATCATTGGATATACCTGATGCTCAGGAAGATATCACCAAGTTGAGTGGTCTTTTTCGTATACCATAAATGTAGCGTGACTCGGGTCTAGTCTAGAATAAGTTGTAGAATAGAAACAGGGGTCCATTGTCTCCGAATAAATAAACATTAATTGCCGACTTTTATTTGAGAGGACCCTTAATCCTCACTAGGTAGGTATTCAACCAAGCCCAGGTCGTGCATATGCCTCTCAGAGGCAGATGACGTAGTCACGTCAAAGTTTTAATGGAGTACGGAGGAAGGGCCAAAAAGTCCTTGCCTGCCAAGGCGCTAGAGAACTGCCCCTGCAAACGCTATTAGATCCCTGCCACTAAATTTATATAAGACTTGCCTGCGAGGGATTTTACTGCTATTTCTTCCTTCTATATATACAATTATGCTAACAGATATCGCAACCTAAGCTTTAGTAGTAACGTTAAAGGCGCCTGCCAGCAGAGCAAAAACTACCGCTTAAATCAAAAAGATAACAGGTATTCCGTACTGCACAATAAATGCAATATATGCTCATGCTATCCAGCAAGGCTTTAAGCCTAATAAAAGACCGCTACAGCTGCAAGATACCTAGCTATAAAATGCTTTTCGTTCAGGGCAGCTAATAAAGTAAACGGAAGAGATTAAGGAGCTTGTTATCGCAAAGGTCAGCAGGGATCATTATAGACAGGAGAAATTAGCTACTAATATTGCCAGCAAGCTTAGCTTAGTAAGGATAGATATCTCTAAATTAACAGTAACGTCTATACTTAAAGCTACAGGCTACAGGAAAACGAAGCTAACAAGGAAGCCTGGACTAACAACAAAGATAAAGAAAGAACAACTTAAATAGTACCTTGCCCACCAAAATTAGACCCTAGAAGACTAAAAGTCAGTAATATAGTCTAATAAAACGTCTATTATCCTTCTTTACCGTCGTAAAGGTTATTAGATCTAGAGAAAAGCAGAGGAACGAGTTACTCATAGCTACATTCATAAGCAATAGAAAGGCTTTAGCAAGTTTATATTCTAGGCTGCCTTTTTATATAATAAAAAGGGACCTTTTTATTACTAGAAGCCAGAGACTAAGAAGGAAAGGAAGGCTACTAATAAAGCAATTACAGAGCTAAATAAAAAGCTTAAACTAATAATAAAGGCATAGTAAGAGCTTACTAGTAGTTTGTAAAGGTTAGGCTTACAAAATAAGCCAGGAAGGAAGCCAGTCTAGCAATAGACCAAGGAAAAGGGAAGGCTTATTCATAAAGGCAAGGGCAGTATTAACTAGTAGCGGTATTAGCAGACAATTCTTATTCTAAAATTGCTTCCTTTTACAGTAAAATATATAAAGGAAAGAATAAATACCGTTATTTAAGAAGATAGGGCGCCAGCACATGCTCACTACGCGCAGCAAAAGGTATTTAATCTATAGGAAGTGCAGTGGCTACTTTAGTGTCTAAATTCGCCTGATCTAAATGCTATTAAACCGGCCTGGCCATAGATAAAAAGATATATAATAAGGAAAGGTACGCTAAAAAGTAAAAGTAAAGCTATTTACAAGTAGGAGCTTGGTTAGAAGGAATTACCCTAAAGGAGGATATAAGAGTAAATAGAAAGGATACCTGCATATATCAGAAAAATCATTAATTGTAAGGGAGAGAATAAGTACTTAGAAGGCAGGGATTATCCCTTACTAAATTAACCCTTTTAGAGGTATCTTCTCTTTTTACCCTGCTTTTCTGTTATTAGCGCGGTGTTAGTGTAGGCAAGGACTTTTTAGCCCTTCCTCCGTACTGTAGTAGGTATTTCCAGGGTGTTCCCTAGTAACCCCGTCCCCTATTAATACCAGCCAATGGCGGTCATTTCCAGCCACATTCTAGAGCGAGGCGCTGTTTCAGCTCCGCCCCGGAATGCCGCGTCAACACCACGCAAGGAATTGAATTGAATTCAAGCCAAGAGAAGTCGTGAAGCGGCGGCTTACGAGGCGTTTGCTGCCGAATGTCAGTCGATGGAGGGGAACTTGGCTTAATAAAAATCTGGGTTTTAACAATCACACCCTGATTTTGCTCGCTTTTCCTTGCTTCAAAGTCATTCTCTTTCGTTTATTGACTTTGCGATTCGAGTAAACACCATCCACTGCCCAATAGATCTCTACAATCAGTCGCAATTAGGTTCTCACCCGTAAAACCGATTCGATAGCGAGTCTCAATCCGTCAAATACATCACCATGGCTCCGCACCCGGATCCTTCATCGCTAGCTTTGGGATATGCAGCTGAAAACACCATCAACACCATAACCAGACGCGACCTCCAGAACCCAACCTACACTCAGCAAGTCACACTGGGCATCATCGGCGTCTATGTTGTGGCTATTGCTATTCTATGGAACGTCCCCTACGTCCGCATGGTCCTCTGGCCCTTCAAGGTATGTACCCTAGGCAACACCGAGCAAACAATCACCAAGTCAACTAACTGCTGACACGCGCAGATGCTGGTCATCGCCTTTCACGAGTTTGGCCACGCCTTCACTGTTCTCCTCACAGGTGGCCATGTCAAGTCAATCACTCTTGATCCGAACGAAGGTGGCGTAACACATTTCTACGGCGGCAGTCAAGGCTTGTCACTGCCCGCTGGCTATCTCGGTTCTTCCATCATCGGCGCGCTACTCATCTTCTGCGGATTCAACATTGTCGCCAGCAAAATCGCTAGTATCGTTCTCGGCGTTTGCTTCCTGCTAACGCTCTGGTGGGGGAAGCGTGATTGGCTTACCATCGCGACTGTTCTTCTCGCCGTTGGACTCCTCATCGCTTGCTGGTTCATCGAACACGCCCAAGCGCTGCGATTCGTCGTCTTATTCATTGGTGTTATGTCTTCCTTGTACAGCGTGTGGGATATTTGCGACGATCTGATCCTGCGCAAAGTCAACGAGTCCGACGCGAGTGTTTTCGCAAAGCGATATGGCGGCTCATCCCAGTGCTGGGGTGCCATCTGGGGTATCGTTTCGGTTCTTTTCATGGCTGCTGGCATTGTTGCTGGTTTGGCGGCCTTTTCGCAATCCTTTGCCCAGCAAGAGAAGGATTCACAGAAGTTTATACCTACCTGAGGTACAACATTGGTAATGCTTGCTTGAGGATATGACCAAAATTTCATGTTTGCTGGCTGTATACACACCTAGGCATGGAATCGTCTGGAGGTTGTAGCTAGTGCAGATCTTTTGAAACGTCTCATTATGATAACGAAACAGTTGGATGGCCAGGTGGTGGTTTGAGCACAACTACCTGATGTGTCACAAATACCCAGCGTATAGGAGCGTGTTTGCCTTGATACCCCTTGGAAGCCGATTCTTCCTTGCTACAGAAACAACAATAATAAAAAACAGATACAATTACATCACAAAGATCGACCAGGCCAGTTTTAGAAATGTTTGCACTGTTAATGGAGTTATGGCGTGGAATTGCATTCAGCAAACATGAGGTATCTCGCCAAATCAAGACGCCCACGATATGCCCCTATTCAGACACAGTCGGTCCTTTCGCAACTCGTTTGAGTCTGACAGGCCGCTTGTAGTACCATTTTGACTGTAGCAAAGCTTTTCTCTAGCCTCATGAAACAAGAAAAGCGGTAGGTGCCCGCAATCAACGGCAGAAACATTTGCCAGCGCCTCTACTACGTCAAGTCTATAAATACTGGCTGTTCCCCTACGATGTTCCAGCCGGCTTGCAACCAAGTCACCGAGAAACAACCTTACAAGATGTCCGATCTCTATTCTGTTCCCGGTACCTTCATCGGTCGACCAACGCAGCGAGAAGACTTCTCGTATGAAACTGCCACCGTTAGCCTCGCAGGAGAGAGCTACTTCTTCAGTGGCCCAGCAAGAAGCTACGGGTGAGTCAACAGAGTAACAGTATTAGGTATGCCTGCTAACATGCGAGGAAGACGAGTTCACAGAGGGATGGGAGGTCAACCAAAACTTGACTTTGATCATCGAAAGGGGCTCGACAAGACTGCATACATCATCCTTGGTCCCGATCCACACTTCTTCCAGTGTCGTCGTTATCATCAAGGGAATATTGCCGCACAAAGCAAGTGGTGTTCTTTTTGTTGCAGTTGACTTGACTGACCACCAAAAACAGACAGTTCTGACCTTGAGGATTATGGGGAGATCGCAGATCTTTACACAGAACATGATGTTGAACGCCCATCATTCCTCTATCTCGGTCCTAACAAGACTTTCTACACTCGTGTAGACGATGGAACTGAGAAGTGGGAGCTCCCTCATGAGATAGTCCGTCGAGGCTTACAGGTGACATCTGACGCCGTTCGATCTGCGGTTGACAGTCTTTGGCTTGGTGTTGGTAACGCTTGGGTTGCGCAGTATCGGGACAATCGCTTCAGATTCGATCTCCGGGGTCAATATGCCAACCTGGAGCCGGTTTTGCGCCAGAAACAGGATCAGGAGGTCTCTATCAATGCGCTGGCATTGAATGTGGTTGATGGAGAGTCTTATGTCTGTGTCTTTAACGATGGAGATGTGGTATACGAGGCTGGTTCAGCTCGCTTTGATGGAAAGGAACTTGAAGCTTGGTGTGAGCAGAACTTTAGATTCACTCAGAGACTGAGATTCGCTTAGGTGAGATACAAGAGGATTGCTCGCTGTGAGCCCTATCGAGATCGTCTTCAAGTTTCATGACGTCTATATAGTCATCGAACAGGAATTCGTTTTCGTCACAGACAAAGAACACTCGACCTGAAATAGCCAGAATCATTACTCTTTCAGCTAGCTTGAGTCCTGCAGGAAATATCTTATCATTGGTTAATTGATGCTCATCTATGGTGATCAATCCTGCATCTCACGCGTAGGTCTTACTTGGGCTGACTGTCAAGGGGGTGTAATAAAACTTAGGACTTCTATCCAAGGTGACAAAAAGCCTTAGGTAAACTTAGGTAAACTTAGTTACTTTAGTAGAGATGTAGAGGATCTTAGACTAAGTCTTTTTTAACACCTTAGTCTAACGTCAGAAGTCTTCTTACACCCTGAGGACTGTGTAATAAGAAATGTGGCAACCTGCTTACCCAGTGGATAAGCAAAGGCAATGTTACATGTAGCGATTCAGTATTAAAAGATATGCCAGGCTGAACGAGCCAGAACTTCAAGAAGCCGTTCACAACATAACACTAAAAACATGTCAGATGACATCCCGAACCCGGCACTCACCGGCATCTGTTGTCTCAAACCTGATGTCTTTGCGGTAGCTGCAGGCTCTTTTGACATGATCGGAGGTGCCAAGCCCAAACCTGGATCATGGAGTATTTGGGTCGCAGATCTCGCTGGTGAACAGGCAAAGGTGACCAAGATAGCCGATATGCCTGAGATTGGCATGATCAACGGCATAGCTACATGGGATGAAAACACTGCGCTCGTCACAGATTGCCTCTATGGCAAAGTATACAAGCTTAGTGTTGCCACAGGATCATACAACGTTACCCTGGAAAACGACACATTTACAATTCCAGCCGACGCCCCTTTTCAAGTTGGCCTTAATGGTATCAAAGTCCATCGCTTCTCAGAACAAACTTATGTCTATTACACAACGACAAGCCGTTTCTGTGTATACCGTGTACTCGTTACGCAAGAAGCCCAGGCTGCAGGTTCCTTTGAAACGCTTGCACCGGGACTTGTCGCGGATGATTTTGCTGTGGCTCACGATGGGGCCTTGTACGTGTGCACCAACATATCCAACACCGTCGTACGAATCCCCGCTAGTGGTGGAGAGGCTGTGGTGGTGGCGGGTGAAGCAAAGGCGTTCGATGTCGCAGGCTCAACAGCATGCGTGCTTGGTGAGGATGAAGGAGTTCTGTACGTTTCGACTTGTGGAGCAAATGCAGTGGCTGTGGACGGCAAGACAGAGCCAGCAAAGATCGTTGAAGTGAAGCTTAGCTAGTTTTTGGGGTATAATCTGCAGGTACAGAGACAAGTTCAAGACGTGTATTCAAGCCTACACTCAGTGGCGACTCGTCCTCCTGAGTACGGTAGCTCGTGAAGAGAGCCAATCTATCATGGTCCCATGCCTATTGGCAAAATGCCCCAACGCCAGGTTCTCCCATTAACAAATCGACAAACCCCATTGGTTTTGGCCTGTGGAAATTCACAAGGGGCAACTTCAGAGAGAGGCTATTACCATCTCCCCCGGCGTCCGCGACCCCCAAATCCTCCCCGGCCGCCGCCTCCGCCTCCGCCTCCAGACATATTTTGATCATATCCAAAACCGCCTTGATTGCCACCGAAACCACCGCCAAAGTTACCCCCTTGGCCACCCTGTGCTCCTTGTGCACCCGCTCCTCCAGCATTCTGCATACCAGAGAACATGGCGTTCATCTGACTGGGATCCATTTGGCTCGGGTCCATACCTGATGCCATCATCTGCTGCATCATGGCTTGCATTTCAGGAGGCATACCGTCCATTCCACCAGGCATTCCCCCTTGCTGAGCACCCGAGTTGCCGGCTCCTGGCATACCCATACCGCCCATCATCATCATGTTGAAGTCTTCCATCATCTTCTTGTTGTTCTGGGCAAAGACATCGGCTCCGAATTCTCCTCGGACGGTCTCTTGCTTGGAAGCGTAAAGCGCCCATGTAAACTCATCGAAGCCGTAGTTGAAGTAGTCGCTGATATCGGTACCGGGTTTTCGCCATGGCTTGTCACTATCTGGTAGGTCTTGAATTGGTCATGTTAGTATTTGCGCGACAATAATCGGTAGTGTTATTAACCTTCGTCAATGTTAACTTGTGTTATAGGCTTTCCCGTCCCAGGGTGAATCGGGTTTACGTTCACGTCTATCGTTGATTTAGATGCCGCAGCAGAAGTCTTGTCGGCGCTTGGCGCAGCAACGTTAACTGATGGTCGTGATTCTGAGTCCTTACGGGCTGGCGCAGGTTGTGTTGGCACATCGCTTGAAGCTGTTCTTTGGGGGATGTTTCGAATGTCACTGTACTTGGACTGTCTAAAGTTGGAAGGACTAGTTAGTAACCGCAGAACCTAGCGCCTGAAGGTATAGCGTACTGTGGTGGTTCTGGTTTTGTGCCATCTTTGCGCTCTGTGATGATGTCGATGTCCTGAGAAATTATGTCAGTTGGTGTGTATTAGACGTGTCGCAGATCGCATACCGAGTCATCCTCGTCAGAGTCATCATCCTCATCCATAGCGGCACCCTCATCCTCTTCTTCGCCTTCTTCTAAATCATCTGCTTTTGGCTTCTTGTCCTCTTGAGCTGTGGTCTCGATCTTTGGCTCATCTGGCACATAAAAATCATCCTCGTCGTCGATATCCATGTTTGCGATTCTGACAATAAGGAGTTGGCAAGTGTAAAATCAAGTAGTTGCGACTAGAATTGGTCGATATCGAGAATTGATATGTAAGTACAAAGACGTCAAGCTCAAGCTCTCACAATAAAGCAGCTATTGGTCGGTCGGCGCCGCATTTCTCCGGAGCTCGACTCACCGCAGCTCCAGGGACACTCACCGAGTCTCACCGAAGGCCAGAATGGACCAAGCGCCATCTTCTCCAACAAGCTTGGAGACTTTTTTGTCGTGTCGCGGCGTCAAAACACGGGCAGATCGCGTGAAATTAACTTTGTAGCCACTGTCGCATTCCATCAAAGGGCTTTGTTTTCGCCCTTAGCATGTCATTGATCCGTTCAGCAAGCGGCCCAGCAGGTGGTTTAAGCATCAACACTGGTGCTGCTAACGCCTTGTAAGCTCCACACTCTAACAAAACAATCAATTCACCATCCATCCATCATATCCACCCAACCTACTCAGCACTACCTACCCAACCTAACTCAGCTCGTTACCTTCATCTCGTCTGCAACCTCGTCGATCTCTTCTCTTCTTGCTAACCAGCGCACTCCATTCTATAGCGGAACCGCCGCTTCTAAGCCCTCCGCTGCTGGTAGTCTCTTCGGTTCTTCTACCACCTCTACGCCCACCGCCAACACAACAACAGCGCCAGGCGCAACAGGCACCATGTCTCTCTTTAGCAACGCTGCGCAAAAACCTGCAACAGGCGGTCTATTTGGACAGTCGACGACAGCGACAACAACTACGCCCGCAGCTGGCGGTGGTCTCTTTGGCGCTACCGGCGCAACAAACACTCAACAGACACAGGGCACAGGCACTGGGCTCTTTGGCAACACTGCCACCAACAACACCCAACAACAAGGTCAGTAGCAGACTGGAGCTGCTCTGTTTGGTCAGAAGCCACAAATCTCGGGAGCTCACGGGGGAAATTTAGGAAACACAGCGCAACCTGCCACGACTGGCACCAGCCTCTTCGGCCAATCTACCCAAAATCAAACTCAGCAGCCTCAACAAACTGGCACAGGTCTGTTCGGCCAATCTACAGCAACAAATACACAAAGCAATACAGGAGGTCTTTTCGGTCAATCTCAGGCAAAGCCCACTACCGGTACCAGTCTGTTGTGAGTTGTTTGAAGCTCCTTGTCATGGCAGTCACTAATTTTCAGCAGTGGCCAAACACAGCCTCAGCAGAACAACACCTTAGGCCAATCCACAAACCAAGTCTCAGCCGTTCAAATCAACTACGACAGCATCCGCCCCCGTACCCGCTTCGATGACCTTGCTAAGCCCGTACAAGATGAAATCGCGTTGCTGGACTTGGGTATCCAACGAGTTATCAAGATGCGAGACGAGATTGGCGAGTTCATGCCCCAGCACGAGAAGGATATTGAGCAACTGGGTCTAGACGTCAAGTTTGTCGAGTCAAAGTTCCGAACTGTTCAAGTTGCCCTCAACAACGATATCCAGACCGTCAAAGCTCTCCAGGATCAAACCCGAAAGAACGCCGCTGATGCCCGACTATGCTTCCGAGGCGCCGATAACCTCAAACTCCCGACACACTATCACCAAACAGGTCTTTTCGCCAGTCAGGCTCCAGCTGCTGATTCCGGGGGCGCAGATGCTGCGTCGACACATGCGGATGCCCAAGATCTGATCACTTACTTCAACCGTATCTGTGACGATATTGAAAAGTACAAGGCTCGTCTCGATGAGTATCGCGGCGATATTGAGCGAGATATGCCTGGTGTCGAGAACGGCCTTTATGAGCAGATCCGAGCTCTACGAGACCGTAGTGCTGGCAGCGTAGTCGTCCAGGATCAACTGAACGAGGTTTTATTGGCGCTCAGGGATACGGGAAGCGCGATTGTAGCACAGGCTGGACAGATTGCCGACACTCGGGAACGGCTATCGCGCCTCCAGGCTGGAATTGTGGACAGTGGAGTTTACGCTATGGGCATGAATGCGTAGAAGACGGCGGCATGAATGATAAGGAGAGGGATGCTCTGCGGTAATACCAGTCTGTTGGACATTGCAAGAGTCCGTTTCATGGTCGAAGACAAAGGGCCATAGAAGCATTATTTGGGCGAAGCGTAGGATACGGGATTGTCAACTGTAGCAGGAAATTTAGTGAGGATACAACCTTACGACATGTATGAATATTATTCGACAAAAGAAAAGCTGCCGATGTTATTGAGAGTCGAGGGGGTAAAGGTAGGGGAATATCTGGAGATACCCATGTTCTCTTAGGCATTTCAATGCTTTGAACTTCACAAGGATACAAGACCAACATCGCAAGGTTGATCCAAATATGTCAAGTTCATTATCTGCCACGACCACGAAGATCGCGGACTTGGGTATCAAACCAATGCTGTGCCGTGATATATATATATACATATACAAATGATCGCTGCGCCCTCTCCAAAATACTCTTTTTTTGTTATCCTTGTGAAAGCATTTAGCGACCAACTAATAAGTCCCTTCTCCATCGCCGCCATCATCGCCATAGTCGTCAAATTCGTCTCCACCGTCAAAGTAGTTCTCGGCGTCATAATCGCCCGCATCTTCGTCGTCGTAAACTTCGTCCTGCTCTTCCTCTTCCATGCCTTCTTCGTCTTCAAGATCGCCAGCTTCGTCGCCTTCCTCCTCCTTGAGCGCCTGTAACCGTTCAAGGAGATTACGGCCCTGCATCTCGTCTTCGCCATCACCTCCCATACCAAAAGCTTCCTCTGCACTAGGAAGTGCGCTAACGCTGCTGAGCTCCAACTTTCGGCGCTTGAAACCGCCTGGAAGACCACCGTCGTTGGCGGATGCAGCGTCGATGGTTTCGTAGAGTTCCATAGGGAAGAGCTCGCGACATACTGGACGGTTGGACCAATCTGGAAGAGCACGTTCCTCGCGAACGAACTTATGGGAGTAGGTAGGGACGGCGGTAAAGGGGTCTAAAGAGGCCTTGCTCTTGATGCCGAAGCGGGCATTCTTTTGTGCCTGGCCGTAGTGTTTGCGGGGTGCTGTTGGGTCATTGAGAGCTGTGCGTTTGGACGTGTATAGAGGAGAGGCGTGGACTTGATGCCGTAGTAAAAGATAGTGTTGTACGGCTGCTTTTTCGTGCGAGGCTAGTTCTCGGGGAGTAGGGACGAGGTATGGCTGTTTGCGAGTCAGCAATGTGCGTCACACTGAGTCACAATACAATTATTGCGCTTCGACAAGGAGATAGAGCACAGAAGACAAGAACATACGGGAAATAGCTCCGATGGTCGCGCATCAGGTTCATCGCCTGTATCCCAGGGCACATTGGGCCTTCCACCTCTACCGCCGCCGCGTCCACCACGGCCGCCTCCTCGACCACCTCGAGACATTGGAGTGCGCGCGTCGAGTTAAGAGCCAATTCGAAGACCGAGGGGATATTTATATGGCGGGTCGAGATAGGCTGACTGTGATTGTAGCTATAGAGTTGACGTTACTATTCGCGATTGAGGTTTTGACGCAGAATGATTTTTTGCGGGGTGTAAGTTAAGTTCTAGAAGAATGCGCCGGACAGAAAAAAGAGAGGGCGGAATTTCTCCGCCATGACGATGCCCCGCTGAGCAGGCGTAGGTTGTTGTAGTTGACTGCATTCTATTCTACAGAAACATCAATATTAGAGGATGATAAAGTTAATATGCTTGCGCTAGACTCAGTGTTTGTACCTAAATTTGTAGCCACAGAGATTCTAGATGCATCTCTCAACGGTCGATATGTTACGCGGTGTTCCCTTCAGGCTCCCTAGACTACGTACCCCTCCGTGAACTTGCAGCTTACATCCACTGCAATCACCTACTAACACGGACGGACACTTCCAACAACTACAACCACAGTCAAACACTTGCCAACCTCGCTGTGTATTCATCAACATCGTGTAAAGAAACCATGAGTGAGCGAGTCGTGCCCCAAACCAGCGACAGCGCTCCTGTCACCGGCCTGGCAGAGTTACTGGCCCATCTCACTGAACTTCATGAGCCTGGAAATGAAGAGGCACCACTGAACAACAAGCTCTTTGACGATGTTGAGCTTCAACTCACACGTAAAAGCCCATCCACAACTCAAATACTCTAGACACTGACTGCCTACAGCTTCAAACATTCCTATCATTCAGCCGACTCTACTCCCTCCGCTCATGTCTCTCCTAAAGACCACCACTCAAGATCCTGCAAGCCTCAGCGTCGTCTTCTCTCTGACCACCAAGCTTCTTTCTCCCTTCTCCTTCACACAGTGTCTATCACTAGGCGGTGCTGAATCTCTTGTTTCTGCTCTCCAATCACCGCTTCCTGGCGCAAATTTACTCGCTCTCAACATCATTCACAAGGCTGCCTCCAGTCCTACAGAGGTTGATTCCCTGGCCTCGTTGCCTGAGGTCGTTGAGGAGCTCCTTCGGATATGGCTGAGCTCCCCGGATGCAGATGTCGGCGGTCGGTCTACCAGAGTGCTGGGCAGTTTGCTAGAGACTGATTGCGACATCATCCCCGACACAAACATGGCGAACGGCGTTAATGGCACCGGCCCAGCAGAAACACAGCTCATCAAGCGCCGGATCCCTGGTCACGCCAGTCTCTGGCGTCTAGTCATCTGGGATCGTCATTACCTCGAACTCATCGTCTCACTATGCCGACCTGCGATCATCAACCGTCAAGCAACCTTTGCTCAAGATCGTCTTCTTCGACTTATTCCCCGACTTACTGCGCTTCATCCCCGTGCCATGGCCATATCCCCATTCCCAGACTTGTTTCCTCTTCCCGAGTACGCCGATGAGTCCATCGGGCATGGACTACTCCAATGGGCAGCGCTGAGCATGGTGGACACAAGCGATGTGCTCATGCATCAGACTCTCATCGTTTTTTACGAATCATTTGTGAGCATCATGAGAATTGCAGGAGACTCGGCGGATAAGGATGCTATTGTGCGAAATGTCGTCAAGGCGGCGACGTCACAAGATCAGGAACTAAAGCAGGCGTTGAAGACGCTTCCAGACCGAACCATACAGGAGGAGGCAGAACCATTGGCTAGGTACATCAGTCGAATCCTCGACTAGCGCAGTATGATCTCGACGGAGCTTGGGAACAAAAGAAAGAAAGAATATAGAAGTAAGGAGAGGCCAGTTGTTCTACCTAAGTACTGTAAGGTAGATCAGCACATCAATAAAAAAAGGTATCAAACTTTTATCCCCTCATCTTGTAGGTGAGATTCTGTACAGTATATGACGAAATACTTAACTAAATTCAGTATGAATTTGTCGGGTCATTCTAAGCTCTTGATGCCCACGATCAAATAATGGCCAGCACCGATGGGATGGGTTTGAATACATACATGTATATTGTCACATCCCGATACAATTCATAATACAAATTCCCAGGCTGGCCTACCGCCGTATGGGATAGCCTGGGGTATCTAGAACAACGTCATGAAAACCAACATTCTCTAATAATCCATCCAACGCCCTGCTTCTCCTCACCGTCAACAACCGTGGAGGGCGCCCTTCCTAAAGCATTCTCCTTGCGTCCGCCTCTCGGTCGCCAATCGGTTCTGCTGTAGCTCTGCTGGCTTCGCTGTCTCGCCGTTGTCCCGCTTGTGTCATGCCCTCGATACCCAGGCCAACCTCTCCAACTCGTCGCAGGACCAGGAGGAGTGATGATCGCAAATCTGCGCTGAGGTCCTTGGTGAGAAGTTCAACCGCAAGAGGATAGAAATCGGGGATGTGTTTCTTGAAAGCATCCTCAGGGAATGTGACAAAGCCTTCTAGAACATCGACAACAACGGGCCGCCATGCAACGATGTTGCGATGCTGGCTCTCCTCTTCAAGAGTTGTGTAGCCGTGAACAATATCCTTGCAAAGGGGCACTAACGCGTCCTCCACGGCAGGTCGGCTCTCCAGTCGCTCAGGTGCATTATCCGCAAACATACGGAAAAGAATAGAGATGTAAGTGGCTGCCGAGCCACTCTCCTGCTTCAGAAGATTGGGAGGCTGCTTCATGAAACCCTCACGCCAGAGTCTCATGCGCAATTCCTTGTCCTCGTTAAAGCGGCGGGCAAACTGGAAAGACCGTTTAAGTAAAGTCATGAGGCGAAGAAGCTCTGCCGAGGGAATATGTGCGTAGACAGTGTCGTTGCTGAACAACTCATTGACCGTCTCGATCATCAAGAGCTGCAAGACACAACGAGAGATGATTCGGTTGAAAAATCGTCTTCGGGCTGCTGTAACAACTACAGGCTGTTGCTGAAGATTGGAAGATGGCTTAAACTCTTCAAGGGCGATGTGAGGGGCGTCAGCCGTTGGTGTCTGGAGCTCATCTTCAGCTGACGGGGGTGGAACACTGTGGTCATCTTCCAATTCCTCTTTGCCGTTAATTTTGAGAGATGTCTCATCCATAGGCGTGGTTCCCGAGGCAGTCGACGAGAACTCGAGGCCATTTGGTGGTGGTGATATGGAAGCCGTGTTGTTGATTGCAGTGGCAGTGAAGAGTTGGTACGCGGTAGTTCGCTCAAAGAGCTCAACGAAAGCACCAACAAGCTTATTCCAATGTTCGGGCTTGAACTTGGTCACATTCTTGAGGATTAGCTGTTGAAGGCAATTGCTTCCGATTCGCGAAATTGTGTCATTCTCCTGACAGATACAAAGCGCCAGAAGCTCCAGGAATCTGTCCAACATGTATTCCAGCGCATCGAAGTAATGTGTGAAGAGAGTGATCATGTTCCGCAGAGCCTGGATCATAGTGGTCGATAGCCATACTGACAATTCCTCGTGGTTGAGGACATTAGACATCTCTGGCCGAGACCTCAACACCATGAAGATAGGATAGAGTTGTTGACGCCACAGGATATCCCAGAACTCCGATGGGAAAGTGCCACCATACTTGAGCAGGGTCTCGAAGAAGTATTCCAAAGCATTTGATCGCACTTCCAAATCTTCTCCAGTCATGAGAACGTCGTGGAAGGCAAAGAGAACAGGGAACCAGTAACCCTCCTCAACAGATGTGTTTGATCGGGATCGCTTTTCGGAATTTTGTATGGCTCCATCTGGAGGTGGGATATTGTTGTATTTTTGCGACAATGGACATTCGGGTGTCTTGAGCATAGCAGGAATCAGGGATTTCAATAGTTCCAATGCGGCCAAGCTCTTCTTCTGAAACTTGAGGTTCTTGGAGAATTCCGTCAAGCATACGATCAGATCGGTGAAGGCGCCCTGGGAAATAACGACTCCAAACTTGGTCTTGTACACCTGGTTGACGTTTTCGTAGGCCAAATTGACAATGCTCTCGTGAGGATCACGAGCAGCAACTGTGAAAACACCAAACATGGTCCGCCAGCCTGATCGGATGTTATCTCCACGGGCCTGGATCATTTGTATCAGACATCTGAGAACCATGTCTTTGACAGTCACATTATGCGAGTTGGCAAGAACATGCTCAAAAGGCTTCAGGAAATCTTTCTGGAACTTGAAGCCAGCGAGCTCTTCAATCTCCATGAATCTCATTGACAGCTGGCGTAGAGAATCGAGAGCGAAGAACACAATGTTCATGTTATTGTGGCATCCAACACGGTTGAAGTGCTCACCAAAAACTTCCCAAATGTTGCTCCATTCGAATCTTACACGGTTCATGTTGTAATAGCTGATTTCAACAATCTTTTGCAAGCTGTATGTACGAGGCGAGTCGTTGGAACCAGACACCTTGATCTCATCCCAACTGACTTCTGTCAAAGCTCTGGCAAAGTAAACCATAGACTCGCCGGTAAGAGTTGCTGTATTGGTGAAGATGCGGTCGACGCTACGAATCACCTCATCTGAGCGACTCTCCAGGGCAATCTCGGTGGAGAAGCCCTTGGATGCAGTTCCTGCTCTTGCCCGTGTGGTTTTCTTGGAGTTTGATGAAGAGCGAGAATCAGAGGTCTCTGACCTCTGTGGTGGTAGGAAACGAGCTTTAGAAACATCAGGCACAGCACTCTCGTCGACTCCACCCGAGATGAGTTGAAGTCGATCGAGCTGACTGATACACATCAAGATGTCCTTCCATGACTCACGAAGAACGTTGCCCTCAGTCTGTCCCAGCTCGAGAACGACCTTGAGTGCCTCAATATTCTTGGCCAACATTTCCTGTGGGTTGTTCAAGTTCGTTGTGTTTTTCAAGGCCGACATGAAAGCCTCTCTGGGTGTCGACAGATCAAAGAAGCAGGCAATTTGAGTGGCGAGCTTCATACCCTCTAGGCACAGCTTGTTGACTTCAAGATTGTGAGACTTCTGGATCTGGCTTGAGAGTGTAGAGAATATTGACATCCAGGTGACGTTAAACATTGGGCTGACATGTTTGAACGACGTTGCAAGTATGTACTTTGTGCCGGCTTTGCGGCGTTGGCTCTTGAACAGGTCCTTGAAGAGCTGCTCAGAACGCAGAGCAATTTCCTCGGATTGTTGCATATAGGCCTCACGCTGCAAATCGCGGCCCACGTTAGAAAGAGCTTGGCCAAGGCCAGCAGCGATACCGGTTGATGGGGCGGGGGTATTGCCAGCCGCAGCGGCAGCATCACGTTCACTCTTCAGGACGATCTCGTTGGCGGCGATTTCGTCATAGATGCCGAGGAGATATTCATCGGGTAAATCAGCATTGTCGTTGATACCGCGGTTGTTCTTGATAAATTCCTCCTTGCTCATGCGCTTGGCGATCTTGACGCTATGCAAATCAGTGTTGAGCAAGATGACTGAATAGGCCAGCACGTATGCAGTGTCTGCATTGGCAAAGGCATTTGGATTTCCGAGAACGTAACGTTCAGCAAATTTCAGCATGAATCGATCGATCTTCTGAGCTTCACCAGGCAGGCGGAAGGACTGGAGGAATTGGCGCAGAGAATCAACGAATCTTCTCTTGGCAAATTCCATGGTATCGACAAATGCGTGCATGATGTCAATGTTCTTCTGTTCACCTTCGCCCAAGTACTCGCCGATTTGCGCTTTATCGAGCTTGTCCTCTTTTATCAAAAACTCGGCAATATCCTTTGGGCTGTCGCTTGGGATGAAGCCATCGCGCAGAAGCATCTGGATACCCTTCTTCGGCTTGAAATTGAATTGGTTAATTGCTTTCATCAGCGCCGTCTTCCTTGCCTTTTCCTTCTCCAATTGATCCGGGTCATCCTCCAATATAGGGGTTGATGGTGGTAGAGGGGTTTCGACACGAGAGATGCTGTCATTGATACTTGGATCAATTGACGGTCGAAGATCGAGAGAAGCCTTGGGATCGTGGTTCT